>CM028907.1:21888597-23088597 GCA_016801845.1 Polydactylus sextarius
AACATCTGTGTGACTCCGTATGTTGATAAAAACACTATTCATCTTAAGGGCAGGTGGTATTTGTACTCACAGCGATTACAGAGTGTGACTTCTCATCTATCAATTGTGTTTGAGCTCGACTGACGACAACTTTCATTTTTATTTATTTATTTATTTTATTTGCAGTCTGAGCCCAGCTCACAGGACAGCGGTCAGGGACACACACATAATAACAGCTCTTATTTTGCATTCAGGCGAAAAGATTTTGGCTTTACAGATGTGTCTGTTTTTGTTTCAACAGGTTGTTGGGAAGATCCTCAGTACTGCGCCCACAACTCACGACTCGCGTCATTAACTGTGCGTTTCTGCCTCCGTCCCACTCATTGTTCTCCGTTAAGCACAATTGAAAGCACAGAATTGAAATTAGGTATCTCATTTATTCAGCTGAATTCATGAAAAGAAAGACAAACATTTTTAGAAAGAAAGAAAAATTTTGAGTGCCAGCCATGAACTTCGGTCTTTAGATGCTGCACAGGCAGAGAGAGATGAGAGGAGGATAGAGGAGGAGGTGGGTAATAGAGGAGAAGTAAAGATGAGTTCACTCACGTCACATGTCACTTCATCTGCTTAACTGTTCATCACTTCAGGTCACTTTAATTTAATCTCATTTGCATGAACAGGATCATTTTTACTCAAATTTCCCTCTGATCTGAATCATTAATATGGAATTGTGTCTGTGAAACCAACAGACCTCATCACGGTGATAACAGAGATGTTACACATCATGTGACTGACCGATGAAATGACCCAGAGGAAAAAAAACAAAAAAAACAAACAACGTCTGATTATTTTGTGTCTTTTCTCTTTCACATCTTTTCCCTTTTTTTGCATCATCTCGGACTCTTTTGTTTGTTTGTATTTATGTCGTCTTCTCTTCTCTTTTCCAGTCTCAGTAACAAATAACTGAATAAAATATGCTGTTTTATAGCAAAAGATATTTACCCGAGAAATGTTTATCGTAGAAAACACTTGATGATAAACAGACACACACACACACACACGTGTACGCACACATGCTGACATTTATGGCCGGGGACTGATCGGAGAAACCAAACTATCCCCTCGCCGCTGTTAAAAAAGACCCAGGGGAGCAGTCTGCACTGACAGCTGTAACAAGGTGCTGTGCCTATATTTATGTGATTGTGTGTGTGTGTGTGTGTGTGTGTGTGTGTAAAAGAGGATACCAAAGGATACAACCCTGTAAAGAGAATCTAATTAAAACTCTATACAGCCACAAGGGACGCGGCTCCCTCCCTTTCTCATTTAACTATAGTGAACACTTGAGCTGAAGGACTGTTCGACTGCACAGTCGATCCTCAGGCCTCCGAGGAGAAACAAGAGACACACAGAGGAGGAAACAGGCAGAAAGTGACTCGCAGATTAAGACTCTGTCAGAGGCAGCTCTTCTCAGTGAAGACAATTTTATATACTAACATTCACTGATGCAAACCGACAGAAGAAGTTGGAAAGTTCAGGGCTCCAGGCATTTGATAACTAGATTTGGAGATAACAACAGTGCAGTGATGATATTAAAGCTTGGACTAAACTGTTTCCATTAACAGTCAGTGAACAATGCACGACTGGTAGAGTTAAATTATTAGGACTGGGTTTCTGAATCATATTGATGTGATACCACTTCAAAACATCCTCTGATGGATCTTTGAGTGTTTCCATTTCCAGTTTCTTCTGTTTAATCTCAGGTTGTTATTATCTCAAGTTTCCATCTTCAGTTCGGATCCAGTTTCCACCAGCAGCGTTTCAGCAGCAGCTTGTTGTGGTTTCAACCTGTTTCTTTTTAAAATGACAATGATTCTTTTACTACTTTTACCTTTTCATTTGCTGCTATTATTGTTTCCTTCTTTCTGGTGCTGTAACATTAAAATGATTTCATGTAACAAATATTAAAACAAACTTTTCATCGTCCATGCTTCTTCTGTTTTGACCAACTGTTTACTGATGTGACAGAAATTAATATTTATGAAGACAATGTTCCTGATCAGTCAGTCACAGACACGTCACAAAGACAGATGTGTCATCCGTCAAATATAGACCGGGCAGAGTATTCAACACTTAAAGTTTTCAACACATAGCGTATCGCCCCAATGCTGCTGCTGGAAATTGAACCGTTAACAAGAACGTAGGTGAATTGTCAGAGGAAACGAGGACTAACCACTCATGTAAACATTCATCTTTGTAACATTTGCAGCTTTAGTTTTGTGAGGTTTTCTTTCATATCCAAACAAAACTGGTGTTGAAAGTGAAATAGCTCTACATGTAGATACCTAGATATGGAAATAAACCAGGAAATCAGTATCAATACCTAACTCTATAAAACACTGTCAGAGCTGATGTGTTTTCGTCTGTGAACAACATGGACAGAAACCATACAGTGACAAGTTAAAAACCAGCTCAGGGTTTTGGATGAAAATGTGGATGTGAAATGAGGATGACGAGGTAACTGGATGAGAAAATTAAAGGTAACAACATGTGAGCAGCAACGTTTCTGACTCAAAAAGTCTAAGAAGGGTCAAATAAAATCAAATAATGAGCAAGTAGTAATTTCAGTTTCAATTTGGTCTGAAAATCCTCCAATCCACAATCAGTCCAAGTTCATTACTGGTTGGATTTAAACGAAGCACTGTTTGCACTGTTTGTACCTGAGACACTGAGGTACACGGCCGCGCTCGTCACCGCCTCTCCCGTCACCTCGTTCACCGCCTCCACATGGTAGCGCCCCGCGTCCGTCACCGCGGTTGCCAAGATGACCAACTGATTGTCCAAAGTGATTGCTCTGTAGGGCACAAAACAAAAACACACACACACACATTAGAAAACACAGCGACAACAAGATTCACGGGGAGGAAGGAAACGTTGGAGTTGAAATATCTTAAATGAATCTTCGCTCATGTCCCAGATTGATATGTGGCTCATTTCACATCTCTTCCATTCTTCTGGATATTGGTTCATTGTTTGTGTTTGTGTGTCCTCATTTCCCCACGTAGCCGCAGCAATCGATACAAGACAAACAGAAAGTCGACCTGAACACACACGATCTCAGACAGAGTATCTGACTGTCCTCACACGAACACAAACACACACACACACACACAAAATATCACTTACACACTCTGGAGACACTCTGCTTCCTGTGATGCTACTTCAGTGGATGGACATGTCCCTGTGCTTTAATCTGAGAGCAACGACTGAGACCTAATCAATACGATCAGAGGAGAGATTTAACATATTTAAGTGAGATGATTTTTTGCAAGATGTCGATACAATAGATGTGTTTAAACACGTTTTTTATTTGGAAAAGCAGTGCACTTTTGAGGCAAACATCTGCAACATCTGTGTGCAGCGCCGCTGAATTGTCAGTTTACATGGTGCCAGTTTGAGTCGGACAGACGTGTCTTCCACACCATTTTAGTTCGACCATAAAGCAGTGTGACGCTCATTTCCACTGTGAATCAGTGGAAAGTAAAGGAAACGAGTGTCAGAATGAGATGAAACTAAAGGTAAATTCTTGATAATCAGATGATAGATAACCGCTGCCACCTCAGACGCCAGCGTCGCTCTCTTTAAGTTCTCCCCCGCCCTTTTGGCTGCAGTTTTATAAATGGTGCAACCAAATGAAGCCAATGTAATCTACTACAGGAGGAGAGAAGAGAAGAGAAGCCACAAACACATTCTCTCTCACACACACACACGCAGACACACTAAATGGCTCAGGTCTAATTTTATTCAGGGTGATTTCCCTGGAGAACATCCACAACAACCAGAGCCTCAACCCCAACACTGACACTCTCCTGTGTGTGTATGTGTGTGTATGTTGCTTCGTGCGTTCAGGTGTGTGTGTGTGTGTGTGTGTGTGTGCAGTCGAGCACATCTCCCCGCGTGAAATAGAGTTTCTCTCTTACTATTCCACAGCAGTAATAGATTGTGCATCCTCACCAAGGTCCATAATGCAATTTACAGCTGTTAAGCTCATTAACTGCACTGACCAGCCTGTTTTTATCACATCTGTTACACGCAGCACATGTTGATTAATAGACAGCGAAGCCTTGTCTGCACTTGTCTACAAAGTGTGAGGGAGGAAGGAGGAGAGCGAGAGGGAGTTATGTTATTAAGATTCAAAGTCAAAGAAGCTCAGCAGGCGGGCGACAGAAAGCACCAAGACCAATTAAGATCTCATATTAACATCTGAACATGTGTTGGGTTAAAAGTATTAATTCGAGTGGTGTTACACATCCCACTGATGTGTACTGTTTACATAAGACATGTCTGCTGATGTCTGCATGTATGCTGCTCCACTAATGGGGAGGATTTCCTGTTAAACTTTCAGATCTTCAGAAGGAGTGAAATGTGCCAATAAGAGGAGAGATGGAGATTCAGCTGGAAGTCCCTTCAAAGAAATAATAAAATGCCTCTGTTGGTTGTGAGTAGCTGGAGGGAGGTAGAACAGTCTCATCCTCACTTTAACAATAAAGACACACACACACACACACACTTTTCACTCTGACTGAACAGATTTAATATAACGTGAATTCAACATGCAACTTTTAGCTTCTCTTTTAGTTCTACATTTAATTAAACTGGACAAAATTATCCCGACTTTTAATTAAAGACAAACTCCACGACTCTGGATGCTTCTGTGTTCCTGCATGTGTGTGTGTGTGTGTGTGTGTGTGTGTGTGTGTGTGAGAGACAGTTTATCCGCGGGCAGAGGAGGGAAATTAAAATGCAGTAATCAGTTCGATCCTCTTCCCTTCTCCTTGTGCATTCCTAGCTGTTTCCCTCAAATCACAAAAAAAGCAGCTCAAATCCCATTTTCCACTTTCTCTCAGATTACAATCTGTGCATTTCTCTCTCCGTCACAGTCGCACCATCCATCCTCCTCTCTCTCTCCTCCCATCCCATCCCACCCCCACCCACCCACGGCGGCTCTGAACCAAGCACCAAGTCAGATTGGTTTTTCATTAAGTGTCTGACCCCGAGACTCGTTTAATAAACACTCACCGGTGTCAGCACAAGGCAACACACACACACACACACACACACACACACACAGGCGCATGCCAAGAGCTAATTAGCACACACATGTTGCAGGGCAGAGGAGGAGTGTTTCTTCTTATATTTAAGTCTGTGCATGTGTGTGTCTCCTGGCCTGGGCCTCGTCTGCTCCGTCTCTCTGTGATAGGCAGCGTGCCACCATCTTAAAGCTCCTGACACGTCGATGCTCGAGGCGGACAAGTGTGGCAGCCAGACAGACGGACAGACGGATGGACGGTTGCTCCACTGGAAACCAAAACAGGGACGACGCGGGCCAGCCAACTACACACACACACAGTGTTCACATAAATACACAGTCGGAGCTTTCACTGCTCTACGCAGACATTTACAGCGGATGTTTGAGATGTTTGCTTTGCTGCTGGAGTTTCTCTTCACATGAATTGATCCAGTGTTGGACTGATTGATCGTTAACGTACGCAGGTTCGTACTGTTTGTGTGTGTGCAGCCCTGAAAATAAAATAAAAGAAAAAAAAATCCTGCTTAAAGAGAGGATTTATTTATTACAAACTTTACACAGGGCTGAGGTATTCAGATTTTTTAAGCATTCCTGCTCTCAAAATTGCCTGTCAGCTTGAGTTGTGGCGCGCTGTTCTCCATCCCAGAGTAATTGGTAACTATAAAACTGGCCTGCATTGTTTTGAATGAGGAGAGGATGGAAACGCTTCTGCACAATATTCATCAATATACAGCTCGCTACGATGCTCTGACGCCTTTTTTTGTTTTTTTTTTTGGGTTATGTTTTTCTTCATCTGCATGACTGCAAACAAAACCTGACAAAACACACACACACACACACACACACACACACACCGTGCTGCAGCTAATGACTGTAGGAATAAACACCAAACATCCTTATTAGTAATTTTAAGTTTTAATTTAAACGATTTGGAGAAATTCAATGTAGTTTATTACAAAAAATAAATAAATAAAAATTAAACTACTACAAGAGGATAAAACCAACAAAAGCAGCAGACAAGCCACTGTTGTGATGCTTTGGGGTAAATTGGACACAAAAAGCTGCAAGTCTTAAATTATATAAGGAAGCACAGACTTCTGTAACATAAAGGAAGAGAAACGATCCCGGCAGCAAATGGAGAGAAGGAAAACAACAAAAACAAGTGAGGTGAAGTTTTCAGACAACATTATGTGTAGTTTTGGAAAAAGTGACAGATCTGTTTTTTTTTTTTTTTTTTTTTTTTGTAACTGGATTAAAGAGAGAAAAGACAGAGAACTGGAGTGCCGCCATTAGCACTCGACGTCCTTCTGCCAGTGAGTTAAACAGTGACTGCGTTTGTGATTCTCCATGCATAGTTTAAATGAAGTCATTGTTAACACAGTCTGTGGCTGAAGATTTGTTTTACACTATATTTGCGGAATATTCTTTAATCCTCTTAGTCAATACGCAACTGCCTGGAAAAAAAATTATAAAGTTTGTGGCTGCTGAAACAAAACGTGACTAAACGCGACTAAACGAAAACTAAACAACGAAGACCATGAAACTTGAGAGACATGAAACGATGACAAAATGAATAATAATAATAATATATATGAATAATAATAATAATAATTAATAATAACTAAATAATAGAGTGTTACTGTATCGGACAGTGTCCCACACGTGTTCTGCAGAACTTTATTCAAGAGAAAAACTCCTCAAAGTCCAAAAACACAAATCGTCTGCTTTTTCCTTGCACATGGTAATCAACAAAAAGCAGAAAACAAAACACGGACAAAACAACTCTACATCCCCATAATAAGCCAGTTGGAGTTGAACCAAATGAGAGGAAATGATGGAAACAGGCTGCTGACGCATTAGAAATGTGCATCAACTGGTTGGAAAATATCTCAGTTTAAGTTGAGGCGACAACATTTTGGACGACAATAAAACGAAAACAGGGAAACATTTGCATTTATTAGAGGAAGATGAACTGAGCTGAATGTACACACAGACCTGACCACAACCTTACAACCTTAAATCACGTCTTCACCTTAAATTTTCCTTTTTTTACTTTATGGGGACCTGCTTTTTGTCCCCATAAGGGAGACAGGTCCCCTTAATGTGAGTGTGTAAACAGATTTAAGTCCCCACAACGTAAGGAATGCCTAGACCACACACACACATGCGTGACCACTGAAACAATTCAATTATTGATTAATCATTTCAGTCAAACCTTGTCTGGTTCCACATTTTCTCTCTTTAATCTCATTTTCTTTTCTTTATTTGGGACGAAACGAGACATTTAAAAGTGTCACAAGTTGCACTTTTGCAGACAATCAATGACTTGATGAAAACGGTAAATTACTTGATAATGAAAGTAATCATTAGTTGCAGTCCTAGATTACTGAACTTGTCTCTCCTAAAGTGTGCTCATAAATAAGCTGCTATAGAAGCCAACACTGGAGGGGGAGTTGGTTTTTCTAGCAGATGTTCCAAGCCGCAGGGATTCTTTCTGATTCAGCGACAAAAGTAAAAAACGGTCAGTCAGTGATAATATTTTGCTCTTGGTTTTCGGTTGATGTCCTGGTTCATCCCATAGGTGCTGGATGAGACTGAGGGCAGAGCAGAAAAGCTCTGTGATGTTGAACCAGGATTGGAAACATCATGATATTTCTGATAAAAACGGCTCAGTGTTTTATTACAGTAAAGCTGCTCTGCCTCGTCTGACGTGGACAGTATCTCTGCTGAATGATTACACAGGTTCACACAGAAACAACTTGGTATTTAAGGAGGCAGCCGACTGTTTAGACCCAAGTCTGCCTGATTCAGTTCAGCAGGCGATTGATTGATCGTATCATACTTTGGCTTTGTGGTAATTAATCAGAGCAGCGTGTGGCAAAATTTGTGAAAACATAAAACCTTCTGAGCTTTGACAAGACGGGAAATTAGTCGCAAACAACTCAGTGTGTGACAGTCGCAGACAGGTGGAGGTGGAAGGAGAAACGGCTGCAGTGAAGAGATTTTGCTAAACAGACGCTGGTGTTAAATCATGACTGTGGGTCCTTCGAGTTCAACATAAAGAAGCATCTGCTAGCCGTAGCGTCTGAAAGCCGTAGCACACTGGCTCCGGGTGCATCATTACCATCTTGCACCGCGCTGAACGTCTGATTATCACAAGCAGTGAATTCAGTGATTTTCCTGTCCAGCTCTTTCATCTTTGAGTCGTTGCTACTTTATTTATTAGCTTTGTCAAAAGTATCTGGTAGAAGCTCCTGACTGCTGGTGTTCACCGGAAATTTCTCAAATTTGTTGTTATCACGTTCGTGTAGTTCAGACAAGAAATAAGAAGGTGACATCTTATTTTTTTAGGAGTGACCCGTGTTTCCCTGAGAGAAAAAGTTGTGTTTCTCTGCCAAGACAGAGGGAAAAAACACAAACACTTCTGTCCACACACAGAAAACCATCTACAGTCTTCGTTATTCGTGATGAGTCCTAATGATTTTCAGCCTCATGTGACTGCACATGTTACTAATGGTGGATGTTACAACAGTAATAAATGTGTTTGTGTGTTTTCGACTTCTCCTGGGAGTTGTAATTAATGCGGAGCCTAAATGTGAGGATTGCTTTGTCAATCACCGTTACAGTTTTTTCAAGTGGTCAAACGAACACACAGACTTTTTCTTCAGTCGTCCGTTATGTGTCCTTGTGCTCACACAGCATCTGTCCCGCGGTCTGAGGTAACCACTGAGTAAGTCTGCACATGTGAGAACGAACGAGCTGCAGCACACTCGGGTTTGTTTAAGGTCCCTCGGCGTGGCCTGGGGGACGGGCACAGAGAAGTGGAAAGGTAACGACACAGGAAAGCGAAGCAGGGGCCAAGGGTGAGATGGAGGCAGGAAGAAGGGAGATGGCTGGAGGGACGGGGTGAGATGCTGAGTAAACAGACGGGGGAGACGTTTCTCTCCGCTCACTGTTTGTTCAGCTCCACCAACTCCATGACTCACTTCCTCTCTGCCGCTTCTCTCTGTCATCCGTGGACGTATACGGGTGTTTATTCAGGAAATAATTTCCCGCTTGTGCTACAAACATCTGTCATAAAAAGGTTGTACATTAAAGACGACGTTCTTCTAACAAGGAGGCTGGATGGATGACGACTCTTGTGTGTGTGCGAGCAGCTGACTGACTGTTGTAGTCCCATTAGGTGGATGGATCTCTAGACAAATGGCTATTATCCTAATTAGCACTAATTATGTCTGCTTCCAATTAACCACACAACTGGCAGCGACTTCTCTCGCTGTCTTTGCGCCTCTCACTTGCTCTTTGTCTCAGACGGAGAAACACAAGCTCTTTTCTCAGGGAGACACTGATCACTCCTGGAAAATAAGACGTCATCTTCTAATTCTGGTTCAGATGACTGGGATTTACATGTTACAGACAGGAAACGGGAGTGAAGAGGTGTTAATAGCTGGTGGTCACATGGTTTCACTTTTCAATTCATACAAGCACAATTTCAACTGAAGCGCTGAAGAAAGTAAACATTTTTATTATCAATCATTTTATTTTCTTTAAAGAAACTGGTCAGTTTTATGATGAAGGTGCTGGTGGTTCCTCTCAACACTACTTCATATATCTCTGAAGTTTGCTGGGAAATGTAATTACAGAAATCCTGGTTGAAGCTTCGCAGGTGTTTTTTTCTCTTTTCCATTAAAGTTGGAGAATTGGACGTTTACGTGTAAACAAACATCAATTACATTCAATTAAACCAATCAGCGTCAAATAAATCACTGTATCTCTGAGATTTAAATTACTACAATGGAACCGGCAGAGAAAAAATAATGTAGGAGGCAGCTACAGAAAGTTGTAGTTGTTTCATTACAGACACATCGTAAATTATTGTGCTGGAACTTTAAATCCACTTGACACATCATATGTTGTTTATCACACATGTTCGAGTGTGTAAATTGCCACGCGTATAATTTATGGCTTCATGGTAACATAGTGGTGTTTAAATACAGACAAATTGCTCCCTGTGGCTTTAAAGGTCAGAAGCAGTGGTATGAAGTAAACAAGCACAATGTGTCTGTTTTATTCTCAGCTGCGACAAAGCCACACAGTTACAGCATCTCCTGTAAAGCAACGCTTTTGAACTGATACACTTGTCACCATGGCGATGGGAAATCAATACAATCCTAAAAAATGATTCTGCCTACAGGAGAAAACATTTTAATCTACATTATTCTGCAACACGCACGCACGCGCACACACACACACACACACTGGCTTGTATAGATCTAATGTACACAAAGCCCACAGCTGCATTGTCAGTGAAGGCATCACTCACACTGACTCACACTACAACAACAAACCGACGCTGTTGTGTCCATTTAACTGAGAATAGAAAAATAAATAAAATGGTGGCTGCACTTGAGCCAGTACAGGACACCAGATATGTGTTTATATTTTTGGTGAGAATTCAAGAAGTCGTCTAAATGAAAGATTTACATCGACTGAAAAAGACAAAACGAGAAAAATACATGACATGTTTTTCTTTTTTTTAACCTTTTCAGAAGTTGGGAGCGAAGAAGTCGACCCAACTAAAGCAACAAAACTTGTTCTTCGTGCCTGAGTTTTGTAATTGCAGGCACAAAAAAAAAAAAAGAGAGAAAACCTGCGATTCATGCTAAAAAGGCAGCAGCTCCGGTGCAGCGAGCCACCTGCTCGGCATTAAAACTACCTCAGCTGCTGGTCCACCCACTTTGACAAAAAAAAAAGACAGAAAATTACCCACAAGCCTCGGGCGAACGGCGAAATGTGATGGTGAATGCTGCCTCTGCAGCAGGAGACAGCACATCAACGTACGGCTACGTATTTATGTGCATATCTGCATGATAATGTATTTGTCTGGTGACAAAAGGTGACAATCACCTAACTAAAGACGGTGGGAGTGTAAAGTGGTCCACATGTTTAACACCATAAACACTTTTATTTCTTGACATGAACCTCCGAGTCATAAACTACACGATACAATCTCCCACGAGAAAACAAGAACAGAGATGTCAGACACAAAGTTTAATCTCCCGAGAAGACGACATGTTAAAGTGTGTGAGAGTAAAGAAACGTGTTGACGACGGTAAACGCAAACTGATAAACACCCTGATCATCTCCTGAGGAAACTGCGTTTATATTTACAAGCTATTGTTGTTTTTATTTAAAATTTGTTTGTTCATTAGTTTCGTAGTTTCATCAGCTGCCAGACCTTAACATAGAGTCAAACTGATCCTTCATCAGTCTCTGCTCCCGCCGTCTCTCTGTTTGGTCCATTGGTTAAGAACTCATCCCAATGACAGGTGTGTGTGTGTGTGAGTGAGTGTGTGTACAGTCTGGTCAGTGATGGATGTTTGCGTGGCAGGTAATTAAAAGTGTGATTAGTGGATAATTAAAAGAGGTCTCTGTCTTTAGAATATTTAACGACTCTAGACGGAGGACACGCTCACACACGCTGCACACACACACATGCGCACACTCACACACACATACACATACACACACAAGGTGGGAGTGTGTTGGTTCAGCCTGTAATGGGGGAATAATGATTCCTGAGATGATCTAGGATCGGAGGAAGACAAGATGAAGAGAAGGTGGAGAAAGAAGGAAAAAAGGGCAAATCAGATACAGACGAAAAACACTGCACCTCTCAGAGATACACATCCACAAAATGAATCATCATCGGCTCAAGCTGCACAAGCTGGACACACACACACACACACACACACACACTTCTCCCTCCTGTCGTTGACTGATCGGTTCAGACAGAGACAGCTGCTTCTCGACGAGCAGAGAATGCCTGAACATGGATCATGTGGGCGGACGAACACATGGAAACATACGAATACATAAAAAGGTTAAAGAGTGAAGAAGTTGCATGTGTAAAGGGTTTAAGGTTTAATTTACACCAAACATTACACTCCATGTTTACCTGCAGGGTTTTGTATTTAGGCTGCAGTGACAACACTTAGCTACAGGCTAATTTTAACGTGCTAACAGGCTGAGTTTTGCATTCTATGTCCCCTTTAAAGGGAAAAATATAGCAAAACTATATTTTCCTTGGTGTTGCTGAATAAAGACAGTCTGTTGTGTCAAACAGATGATACCAGAACCTCAAACCCCGTCTCCGCCTCCTTTACATGTCAGTAGAGCCGCAGTATACCTGTTTGTTCTGGGAAATGTTCAGTTATGACATCATAGTTTGTGACCTCACTTTAGATCCACCTACAAAATATGAAGCCCAGCTCACTTACAAAAGGACAGTGAAATATTATCAATTGTGTGCAAAGTAACGTTAATATACCCTTCAGATGTGTGGATTCTGTGGCCTAAGGCTCCAGCTTGAGGGTAAAGTGATGTGGGACACCTGTAATATGTTATTACAGCTAACGTTACATGTTTTCATATTGTTATGTTCATGTTTAGTTGTGTGTTTTCCGCCGACATGTGGAAGCACCTCGGTAGCGACGGGTATTTAGACAGAGAGAGATAAGAGACAGGGACGGCTGAGTTACCTCATAATTACTTTTCAGCTTTGTTTTCCTTTTATTACGGTGTCCACCACAACCGACAGCGCTGAAATAAAGTCCTGGAGTTCAGTAGTGTGCGTCAGCTCGTTTGTGTCACCAAACAGATGCTTTGCTGCGACTCCAACACATTCATTTCCATGACTGGCTGCTCCTCAATATCTGACTCCTCTGACTCAAAGAGGCTGAAGTTAACTCTGAAAGCTGTTGTTGGACACTGTAGTAGCAGACCCTCCTTGACGTCACTGGAAACCAACCAATCAAAGCACAGCTTATTTAAATATTCATGATCTTCCTGAGTGTGAGGGCCCAATGCAACCTTCCTGATGCTGCTTTCACATCAGCAGCGGTACGCTGCCTTTTGCTCAACGCGGCCAACTGTGGTTGCCTTGTGCCCGCTGTTGACGCAGAGGGTCACTTGCTGATAACAGGCAACGTTTTCAAAAACACGTCATGTCTGCGATGAATGTTTTGTTGTGTGGTGATTTATACCTGGATAACCGAACAAAGAGGTGATGTGCTGCCGGATGACTTCCTTCCTCATATTATCTCGATACAAACAGTTGTACAGCTCAGGGAGCTTACTGATGGGTAATATTAGCCGTTCGCCCATGTTGTGTAGTTGTTTAGACAATATTTACTTGGTTGCATGAGTTCACGTCACACGTTTCGTGGTCGAAGTTGAACCAAGTTGAACTTTGACTGTGGCAAGTGGTAGCGTGATGGAGGCATGGAAACGCAACACTTTCTACACTGCTCCACGGCAGCAGCACACTGCTTTGGCGCTGGTGAAACAATTGAAACCAAGGGGATTCAGTGCACAGCGGTGCAGCCACCGCATACAATGTGAAAACACCTTGAATGAGGTTGCATTGGGCCGTTTAGGAGCAACCCTGGGCTTTTTTCAGCCCAGCCAATATAATTTATTTCAGTTGCTCTGTGTTGTTTAGTTCTGTGACCTGGACTCTTCTGTTTTTCTTTTTCCCTCAGCCAGTCTACTATTCATCTTTGTATAATTTAAGGATGTTCCCTTGAATATTCTCTTGAATTACACATTTTACTTTTTATTGGAAGGTAATTTTTTCAGCAGGAAACAAGGTTTGTTGTTGCTGCTGCAGTGTCTGGGAGGATAACAAACGTCCAGTCCACTTTTAAAGTCATGGTCAAATGTAAACGATCCATTCACATATCTATTTACTGCTACAACAACAAAAACAGACGTTATTAGTTTGTGAGAATTTAAATGTGTTAAAGTAAAAATAAAATGGTGATGCTAACAGAAGCATATTTTGAATACGATGTAATCATCTTTTTTGTTTCTCTTCGTCGTCTTGCTTCGCGTCTCTTTCCCTTGAGTGTGTGAAGCAGAATAAGCTTCTGTCATTAAGTTCGACACCAGACTTCGGGCCAATCCCATTTCGCTTTTTTATCCCTTCCCCTTCACTTACCCCTACCCCTATCCCTTGAAACAAAGTAAAGGGGGTAAAACATTCCTCTAGGAAATGAGACACTGCTACTTTACTATTCCAAGTCATCAGAAGTCGTCACTAGTTGCTCCGTGCAGTCAACAAAGATGCCGTCTACAGACTCGTTTGTGCGATGTATTAAAAACTGACAAGCGTTTAAATTCTCATCGTGTTTCAGTGGACGTCACCATCAGAAGACTCCTGCTATCAGATGACTGCATCCTTGTCCTGATGTATGCTGGGACTCATACCCCTTCGTTTGAAGTGCAGTCCTGGATCATCTTTGTTTGGAGGGCTGTGTGGCCCCCGACCCTCCATCCAGAAGAGAATGAGATGACCCCTCCCCTCACGTGAACGCACAAAACAGAGGGGCAGGGTTAATGGGTAGAAGTGGGATTGGCCCTTAATATCTTTTCTACTTTCTGCTTAAAAAAAATAAATAAACAAAACAAAAACTTTTCTTTTAAGGGTCTGTGACGGTGACAAGCAGCTGATCTGGTCGGAGAACAGCCTGAAATTCACCTGATATTTCCTCCAGACATGGAGGCTGTTATCTCAACTAGCAACAAATATCGCTGAGTGAAAATAATGGTGCTATCAAGTGTGAAATATCCACACTGTGTGTCAGGACAGGAGAGAAAATGTAATTTATTAAAAACACAATGTTTTTAGCTGGTGGCGAACTGTGTGGGTCTGCTTATAGTCCACAGACACGGGGAAACACATCAACACTTTTAAACAAAGCTACAACAAATTGCTTTTGGCAGAATAAGCAATGAATATTCATTGTCCGCCAGCAGGCCCTAAAGTGCTGTCTTCATAATGCAATTCCATCCCACTCCACCTTGACAATGAATAATATTACCAGAAAATGCAATGCAATTAAAGCAACCCCTTGTTCCCCTCTCTGCCTCTGTCACACATGCCCCCCCCTCCTCGACCACCACCACCCATCATCATGCAGTACAGTGATAACATTAAAAATTTAACAAGTCATCTGATTTCTTTACGGCAGAATTCATGCATAACAGAACCAGTTATGCCTGCGGACAGTTTTTAGCAACAATCATGGAACGTGTGGCGACGGGGTTGAATTAGACGTAAAGAGACGAAGATTAAAAAGACGTCTGAGGTTAGGAAATTATTTTTTCACAGTTATTTACTCCTCCACTGGTTAGTAAGTGGAGTCTAGTGGTGACTCAGTGCACAGTCACGGCAACATGAACGTCACTAACGTATTTACTGAACAATTTGTTCAGGTCGCATCGAAGAGTTCGGACATGTTGTTTCTAGGTCCAGTAAAAATGATCAAATTATGAAGTTTGGTTTAAATCTATGATGATAAGGTTCAAGTGTAACAAACAACCCCCTCCCTCACTCCCCCCACCCACCCACAGAGTGTGGTTAACTTAGACGCACAAGGGATGAAATATCAATTTAAAGGAAAATAAAGCATCTCCAACCACAACTATTCACTATCTTTGACTTTGAAAGATACATCAACAGCCACAGACATGTGTAAGTTTGTGTTTTGCATTAAACCAAATCATCACACCGTGTCCACATAACCTTGGTTACTGTCACAACAATCACTGAACAATTCATACACACACATAAAAAAGTCTTGTCTTCCAGTCTTCCTCCGCTGACAGGCTCCTACTCTGAACCAGCTCCAAACAAACTGTATTCAACAGCAAAAAAAAAAGAAAGAAGATCACGTGGTACACTGTACACTTATACACACAAATGGTACACTTTATAAAAAAATAAATAAATAAATAAATAAAAAGACCTGCATCTCACTGTGATCTTGTGTGTCAGACGGTGACTTTGAGTCCTCAGAGGATGATCCAGTTAAATATCCAGTTAAAGAAAAGCTGCAGAGATCTGTCCTGATGCCACATCGTTCAAACTGGTTTCATCCCACTATGATCTCTTCCACTATGATCCATCATCCTACACAACTACATGAAAGGTTTTGGTTGCAGTGATAGATGAAATGAGCAACAAAGCTTAAAACCACCACATCCAACCATTAACAACAAAGCAGATGTTTTTTTTTTCTTTGTTCAGAATGATCTGTATAATGACCCATCTAACGTGCGATGTTATGACTTTACATATTTAATACAGCAGAGTCACAAAAGTTCAACTTGTTTCTTCTCAACAACGCTGCACCAACAGTCTGGACTCATTCACATGAATCTCACAGTGCTCAGATGCTAACAGTGTTAGCATCTGAGCACTGGGCTAACGTGCTCGCATTAGCTGATTAGCAACCGCTGCTTCCTCGCTGGCTGTTTTTAGCCACAAAAAAAAAAAAAAAAGAAGAAGAGGAAAATGGTCAATTAATCAATAATCAAACAAACCAAATATAAAGATCAGTGAAAATAAAGATCAAAAAGACCAGACACTTCAGTCTTAAACTTATAAAATCTCTTCAGAATTTCCCTTTCAAGAGCTGAGGTGAGCTGAAGGTTGACAGCCGAGGAACACCAGGATTACCATCCTCCCTTTGAAGCTGGATCAACAAGCACTAATACTACCTGACAAGAAAGAAGGGCAGAAGAGGAAGAAGACAGAGGGCGAGAGCAGGAAGCAAACCAAGAGCAGAAACAGACAAACGTCCATTGAAATGTAAAGAGAGGTCAAATATGGAAGTGGAAATGGACGAGTTTACAGAAGAGAGTTTTCATTCTGTTATTTGCCGCCACATTAGACGACCAAAGGAGCAATTCAATTATGGAGCTGGATGAAGGGAGGAGGGGAGGAGGAGGGGTGAGAGCAGGCGGGGAAGGGGAGGAGAGGTAAATTGGAAAATGTCAAGTTCAGACAGGCATCACAAAAATCCTGTTGCTTTATGTTCTGCTTTTTATTTCCTCATATATAGATATTAAATGTTAAAGTCTGAATGTGTGTCCACTGCTGTTAGTGATGACAGGTGATTAACACGAACACAAGTTGTTCAGGTAAATTTACAGCTGATGGTTTATGTTGTATCTTATTAAACTAAACTTGAACTATTAATGTTTTTATAATGAATCTTATTAGAGCTGTTAGTCAAATACCCAAACTGATGAACAGATGTTCCTGTACACTATTCCAGCCACTGGTTGTGCTTCTCAATGTTCGCTGACCCAGCTAGCATCTTACACTCTGCCACTATGTGCTGGACTGTCTCAGGGGCATCTTTGCACAGTCTGCTCCTTGGGTCTGGTTTACTGTGGTAGATCTTGGCCTCTATGGCTCTTGTACCTAGGGCCTGTTCTTGTGCTGCCATGATTAGTGCCTCTGTGCTGTCTATAAGTCCAACCTTTTCCAGCCACTTTTCAATATCAGCCACTTCAGTTTGACGGTGGTATATTCCATGTAGGGGCTTATCCCTCCAAGTTGTCTGCTCCTCTTCCTCAGCACACTCATTGGGTTTCTGCTGCCTGAGGCATTTACTTAGCAGTTCATCCTTTGTGGCCATATATATATATATATATATATATATATATATATATATATATATATATATATATATATATATATATATATAAGCTTTAACTTATATGGTTAAACTTGGAGGTTTAACTTTTGGAGGTTTGATGATTGTGTGTTTGAGAGAGTTAGTTTATGAATATTACAGATCTATGTTTTTTGCTTGTCCTTAAATATGGTAAATTGTTACAAATGGGAACAAACTCTGCATGAGAAGAATGTTACACGAGTTGCAAATATGTGAACGGTGCTGGATCTGAACTTTTTCAGAGACTAAATCCTCTTTTCCCATATGAACATCAGTGTCTTCGTGGTTCAAGTGAGATGCAAGTTAAAGCCTGAGACCGAGAGCTGCAACGCAGAGCATCTTTTATCTTTTATCATAATTCGTCTTTTATTTTTGATGATTAGACGAGGAAGTAACGATCGGCAAGTGAATGAAACTAGACTCAACTTCAAACGTTTTGAGAAAAGTTTTAACACAGAATATAAAGCTCATGAACAAACACCTGGATCATGTTAATATCACCTATTGACTTATGAAATAAAAGTAAATGAAAACCTTAGAAAGACACAGAGGATTGTCAAGTATAATGTGTGAGTGAGTAGAAAAACCACAGAGCAGTATTATGTCTTCAAATCCAACATGTCGGGATGTTTTCATAATCCCACGAGTGAATCACATCATTTAGAAGAAAGTCACATACAGTATCTGAGCTGTTGGAGGCTCCAGAGATTAACTTCTAGACACAATGTCTTCTGATGAGCTTAAACTCTTTACTCCATATTCATTTCCTGGAACTTTTTCTTGCTTCTTGTCGTCTTCTACCACTGTCTCCGTCACTTTGATCCTCCCATTTGGCGTCTGTGAGAAAACGAGTCATTATGAAGCAGCGCTGAGCCAACGTGGCTGAAGCCGCTTGTGTTTCCGTCCTTTTCAGACTCCAAATGATGCTGCTCTGTTCTTGATCTCGCTGTCGCTCTAACACACACACACACACACACACACACACACACACACAACATCTGTTCACGTAGTTCAGACGGCGAGAAAGTTCCTTCTGTTCAGACCTCTGCTCAGTGTGTGTGTGTGTGTGTGTGCGTGAGCGTGTGTGATAGAAAGAGGAGACATAATGAATGGCTCCCTCTGTTACCTCCGTTAAAGTGCTGTTTGACAAATTAAAATGAATGAATGCCGAAACACTCACTCACACACATACACACACACACACACACACACACACACACACACACACACGCACTTCCCCAGCATATGGCTGCTCAGGCCGGGTCTGTGAGGACAAATATTTCCCTTCAGGTCCAGTTCTGACACTGACCACCTGTGACAACAGCGGTCTCTGCACCGCTCGGCTCCCCAGCAACAAGAAACTGAAATATTTACTGTTGGTGCGGCTGACCACGCGGCCGCATAGATCACTGAGTTTATCTGATCAATCAGGGTTCCCCCGTGTCCCCCGGCAGGAGAGGAGAGCAGCGCTCTGATTCTGTCCTCGTGAAGCTGCTGGCCATCACAATCATTTCACGTCCATCTGCCACCAGCTTCACAGATAATTAAAAGCAGCAGCTCGCTCCTCTCGACCTGAGCTGCAGGTCACAGCCCAAGTAGACGTCGCCGTCAGCGTCAGCAGAGATCAGGCTGCAGCTCACATCTCAGATTGTTCTGACTGTTGGACGGCGAAGAAGAAACAAGACTCAAGTTCACAGTGACTGTGTGTGTGTGTGTGTTATAGATTAGTCAGTGTGTGTGGGAAGTGACAGCTTGTAGGTCTTTGCTGCCTGATATTTTGAGGGCTAGAGTAAGTAAAAAGTAAACATGATTAAGACATATGAAGAAATGTTTTAAGGTTTGATGAAAGTCAGGTAGTGTGTGTGTGTGTGTGTGTGTGTGTGTGTGTGTGTGCTGTATATGAAGAGTGGTGTGAGCTGCAGCACTTGGACATGATACGATGGCAGTGGCCGTGACAGAAAGGCCGGGGACTGTGGGAGCGACGCATATCGGATCAATAAACTTCATAAACAACATCATCAGCTCAGTTGCCACGAATACAGCCCGCCAACCACCGGGCGCCATCTGGCCCCAGATCACCGGACCGCAGGATCAGTGCAGCATAACCTCGTGCACAAACACAAAAGCAAACGTGTGTGCGTTCGCTCACTGCCACCACCGCCACAGCCACACACCCAGAGACGTTCAAATATTCATTGCACACGCATGAGTACACACGGAGATGTTCAGGCCAGGTGTGTGTGTATGTGTGTGTGTGCACCGCAGCAGTTAGGCAGTTTATTCAGGAACAGAAGTTTATGGGTTCTTTATAACAGTATATCCTGTAGCATGATAATGACCATAAAAGAGACAGAGAGTGAGAGGCGAGCGAGGGAACAAAGCTGTAATAAAGAATAATTTAGAGGCAGAGCGGCGAGGTGACGAGGACGACGTGTCTTGTTGAGACCAGGGAGGAACTGAGGAAAAGGTGCAAATTAGTCTTTTCTATGAAGATTCAAAGGGAGTGTTATGCATGAATCTTCCCTCACGGTGTGCGTACGTGGGGTGAGAATAAATCAGAATATTCATCTTACAATGCAGGAGAAAAAAGTTTTTATCCAGAATATTTTAATACCTGGAAATCTAGAGATGAGATTTACTTGGTCTGCTCGCAGTGGAGGTGAGAGCGTGAAACAGAAAACTTAAAATGAGATGTTGCTTGATCACAAAACACTTTGTTATAACCAGTAAAACTCTGTCATCACCCCCCTCACCCCAAACACACACACACACACACACACACACACACACACACACACACACACACACAGTGAATGAAAACAATACTAGTCATGATGCTGCAGCCTGTAATCATATCAGTCAGTGAAAAGAGAGGACCACAGAGTTTCAGCAGCTGTGACAGCGTGACTGGTTTTGTTTTCACCTGTTTTCACACACACCTGTGTGTGTGTGTGTGTGTGTGTGTGTGTGTGTCATCATGGCAGAGTCTGGTCCTGGAGACACCGACTTTAGCAGGAAACACTACGCAACATGTTTAGTTTTGTTAAACCAAACGGTGTGTTCAAACTTCAGACACCAACTGGTTGATTATAATCTGCTGTGTCGATCTGAAGCTGGAGACTCTGATCATCTGTTAAAGATTTTTAATTCGTCAGAGCTGGAATTTTCGTGCTATTTAGTTTAATGGGCTGATGTGCAGCTGTGCCAGATGTTTGTAAAAGACGCGTAGCATGCGGAATAGCGACTGACTGAATCCGTCTCTGTCTCCCTTTGTATCTCGGGGAGAGACTGTTGCTGGAATTAACAGAGGGGAAGATGGAGGGAAATGATTTAGATCAAATATTGGAGGTGACATGTTTTTCCTCTTCCTGCATATAATGTATCTACAATCCAAACAAAATGCCTCCTACATTAAGTGTGAGGCCTGTGCTTTCTATTCCCACAATATCACCAATATATTTTCCATTAGGTGAAGACATTGAGGGTTTCACACCCTGGATTTAATGAGTTAATAATAAATGAGTTAATGATGCTGCAGCACAGGCCACAGTGTGGCTGTGTTGTGATCCCCAAGCTCTGAGACGACTGCGGCACGACTTCACCTGCCACACTGTGACACCGTCAAATCACATTGCGTTTTAACCTGCTGCTGCAACTGTTACATCACTGCTTAGTCTGCACACCTCTGCAGCTGCTTCAGCTCCATCTCAACACTCATTACCTTCATTCTGCCTTTCTGTATTAATTGCATCGTCTTCACTGCTTTACCGTGATTATCATTTTCAGCTCTGGAGGAGCAGGTTGTACCACCGGTCGGTGTCACTGAGGAAAAACATGGTGCCACAGCCAAATGTGAGGTTGATCATAGTAAACACATGATTATATCTATGGTTTAATTTAGTGAGACTAATGAGACTAAAGGCTAACGGAGCTACTCCAACCTGAGTGTCAAATGAAAACTATTTATCTTCCAGGAAAGACTGAAAGTATGAAATGTCAAGTACCAGGTGCCCAGTGAAAAAAATGAATTTCAGTTCTTTTTATCAGCAGAGAAATACTTATCTCTGTCCGAAACTGTCGACGTGACTGAACCACGTAATAAACAACAGCAGGTCTGTTTGTTATGCTCTGCTGCTTTCGGCATCAGCTAAAAAGACTCAAATACACAAGCTAGCAAACACTGCTAATGTCACACAACACTGGCTTCACTTCATAAAATCACTTTATAAAAATCAGTGATGAGTGAGAATGTAGCTAAATATCAGCACAGTGTTGATGTGACAAACAGTGTAAAGTGTAAATCGAACTCAGTTCACCTTTGGTTCAATAAACACAGTTTAACACTGACCATGTTTCTATCTTTGATCTGATCTGAACCAGAACAAGGCGAGATGTTTCATCACGTTCACCTGAATATTAATGTAAATAAGACATGTGATCAGGCTCCTGGACTTTTAGCTACTGTCCACTTCCTGTTTTGTTTTGGGCATGTTGTTCCTTGTGATTTCTTGTATTTTCCCGCCTGTTTGATTACCTGATCTTCTCTTTATGTGCTGGACGTGTCTTGTTTTCTCCCTCCTGTTGTGTATTTATACCTCCCATTTCCCATCGTTTCTTGTGGGATCGTCCTGTGTCTGCCTCGTCTTTCTGCGTATGTTCCACTCTATTTGTTCTCCTGTCTCGTTTTTTCCTTGGTTTTTAGTAGAAGATGAACAGAATATTCTAGAACAAACTAATGGAAACAACAGATCGTCTGATTGGAAATAAGGTTAATATTCAGAGTATTGAATATTGGAAACGAGGTAGATCAGTTGGAAGACCAGCTTTGTTTGTTTTGGAATAATCCATTTGTTCTTTGTCTATTATTCAGTTTTTTTAAATGTACTTTTTAGTATTTACTCTGTAAATGTTCAGGTAAAGTTAAAAAGCTGACAGATGTATTTTTAATGATCTACAGGTTTGGTTGTGTGTGAGTGAATGGATAAGAAGTGAACCTGATGAAACCAAATCTCCATGTTGTGATCATGATGGCGACTCTCTCTCATCTCTGCAGCAGCTCAGTGTTCGCTCTGCTTGTGACTGACCTTTCGTAGCAGCTCTAAACATTTAGAAAACTTCCTATTTGCTCCCACTAATTACATTGGAGCAGACCCAGAGTCTGAGGCCTTTGTGGCAGATGTTTGCAACTGGACTTGTTAATGATCCGGAGAGGAGGTGAAAGACGTCTGATCTGCTCTTTGATAGATTGGAATTGACCATCAAATCAAACAGACAGAGTGATTTTACTGTTATCGCGACATCTGTCAGAAATGTATTTGTGATTTCCTAAGATTTTTTGTTGTTAATTACCTGTAACAGTAGCTTTGGTTCCTGGTCTTGAGGAGAAATAAACTACAGTTTTGAAAGCATCTTTTGTCACCTTCATCTTCCATACATAAGCTTATTAAAATATGCAAATAGGCTGTTGTCATGAAATAATCAGTAAAAGTGAGCAGAACAAAGACGTCACTGTGTTGCAGTTCATGGAGGATAACAGAGTGTAGTGCTGACGCTCTGACAGCAAACACTTTGAACGCTGCTTTTTTCTTTTTTTCCTTCAGCGGCAAAATAATTGCAGTCCACTGTCATTAAGCCAGATTCAATGACGCCCCATTAAGTTAACACAGCGCTTTTCCATGTTCACTCAAATTATCGAGAAAAGTCAAAGTTGATGTGAACTTGGCGACAAAAACAAAATAAAGACTCTGCTTATGTAACGTGACTCCACGCAGCCTTGAGTCTTCAACGCTCGTGCGAGGTGAGTCACGTCGTCAGGAAGTTTCTTTGTGGTCGTTAACGATGCGCAGTGAGGCCACTGACAATCTTATTCAACAACACTCAGGGGAGCAGTTAGTGTCCTTAATGTGGAGTTAGTTATCTCCGAGTGTGTGAGAGCAGCCTTATAAAACCGCCCGTTCAAACAGGTACATACACTGAAATACTTTAAGATAATCTATAGTAATTACTGTGAGAATCTTTCACAACAAACCCACAGTCCGCTGCTTTCTCCCAGTGATTTCATTATTAATACCATGTTTGAACATTTTTCTAAATAACACTCTGACAGAATAACAGTAGCAGCCAGAGAGTAATATGCAAATTACAGATGATTCAAAAGGAGCCAGACAACAGCATAAAACACATCCAGGGAGCCTCATATCTGCTCAACAATTAACAGAAAAGAACATTTCTGCTGCACCTAAAATGACTTAATAACCTTGTAGATGCGATTCGCTGAGAAATCCATTTTATCTCGTCTTGCTAATGACAAATGTCTATTGTACAGACGCCTAATGAAAGGGGTCAGTTATCTAAGTGGCTTATTATTCCTAACAATTGGTGTGCACAGATTAAAAAAGGAACTTTTGTGCTTCTGGAGCACGTTAATTAATTTTCCACTGAAGGATAAGAACTGTAAAATTAAAATGTTATCTCCATCTCTGTTGTTTTCTTTTGTTTGTTTTTTTTTCTTTCCTTTTGTTCCAGAGAGTCTGCAGACGTCACTGTATAAACACCAGCGTGAGGTTGGGACACAGAGAGGAGGAAAGGTACAAGTGAGGAGAAACTTACATTCGGTTGTTGGGGATGATCTTGTGTCCGTCTTTGAACCATGTGACGAGAGGTCGAGGGAAAGACGCCACGGGAGGTGGACTGATGATCGCTGCTCTGCCTTGAGTGACTGTTTTTCTCTGCTCCTCAGTGGAAAAGTTCCCCAAAACTGCAGGGAAACAGAAGAGAGGAGTGTTACGAGTTATATTACGTAATGTTAAAGTAACAAAGCAGCATTAAGGAAATAGTAATGAAAGTTGTCTATGTTTCAAATTTTGAGTAACAGGACCACACAGATTTTGTCTGTCGAGATTAAAGTCGAAATGCTGAGAACATGAATCAAAGTGTTAGAACAGATGTTGTTTCTCTTCTTCTCAGTGAAACTTCAGAATCAATTTTACAAATGAGGAAATAGTTTCTGCTTCAGACGCAAGTGTTTTTTGTCTTTTAACGCAGAAATACAAAGTTTCATCTTTACTTTCGATAGGCAAAAAATAAAAAAATGAAATCTTCCTCCTTGAATTTTTTTCTTCTTATGCGTGACCTGAAACTCCGTCGTATAAAACACTGTAGATGTTGATTCAGACAAACGATGAACAAAGTGGCCGATCGGTCTCAGGTATCACGCGTTTTCATGATGATTCATGTTGTGCACAAACAGCAGCGCAGGCACACAACGTGCTGTTGGACTGAAAGTCCCTCAACTTGAGTGGAGACAGCAAACAGCTATTTTTATCAGCCTTCATTAAAGACAATTTCCCATCAGCCCTGGACCTTTGCAGGCTAAATGTCACGACGGGACAGATGATGTGAGCCGAGGGGGTCGCAGTTAGTTCAGAAATGTCCAACACCAGCAGGACTGAGACTGAGGAGATTCAATACTGCAGAGATTATCTCTAAAAAAATGGAAAAATGACTAAAGAAAAGCTTTAGACAAACAAAAACTACAAACAGGCTCAAATGACTACATTTATGGTTCATTCAGGCAGATACTCATTCTCCTTCGATTATGGAGAGAAAACCACAGGGCAAGGTTTTCTTCTTTCAGAGTCTGGATGAGACGCTGGAAGTGACAGACTGTTTCTTCTGATACCTCAACATCAGCTGTCAAGACGGCAACGTGATAAATGTGTTGCTCTACAAACTTACTGTTCTACTAATTCTTCTAATTCAGTTGCTGTGCAGATTGTAGGACAGACGACATGAGTCGAGGGGATTGTAGTTAGTTCAGACGGGTCTGAAAGATTGAGAAGAATGAAAACTGCAAAGATTTGTCTCCAGAAAGTTCAGATGACATCGGTGTCCATGTTGGAGCTATTCGTTTCCGTTTAAAGGGGCACTAAGCTCGGTCACATGTTCACTTCCTCTTCATCACTTCTTCCGACAAGAGCTGCAAGCCTGATTTTGGTGATGATTCAATTCATGAATCCAATATCACTAGACCCTTTAGACCCTGATCTTGAAAGTGTGTTTTTTTTCCAAGAGATGGTCAGAGCAGTGAGAGACCCTTCATTTGCCCCATAAGGAGTCATTAAACCATCAGAGTGGCCACGAGGCTGATACATCAACGTAAAAATCTAAGGGAACCTTTAATTTAAATGAAACTCTAATTTAGTGGCAGGTGTAACAGGTGATGAGTTTGATATTGAAAAGAAAACCAAAGGAGAGAGAAAAATTAGTTTCCTTCACTGTGGACTGATTCCTTAACAATCAACACTGACATCACTGTATCACTCTGATTTGTTGTGCTACTAATCTTATGATTCTCTTGTGTAGACTTTATGCTAATTTGTGTGTGTGTGTGTGTGGGTGTGTGTGTGTGTGTGTGTGTGTGTGTGTGTACTCACAGGCCACTTGCACCTCAGTTCTCCTGTGTATCACTGCTCCCATCCTGTTCCTCACTGAGCACTGATACGAGCCAGCGTCAGTTCTCTTCACAGACGAGACAGAAAACCTGAAAACACACAGAATGAGAGGGTGATGATGCTGGTGATGATGAGCTTCATCTCAGAGCTGTAAATAAACCCAGTGAACATGAGGAAGAGTAGGGGGTAGTGATGGAGGAGTGATGTTCACAGACCATAGAGACCATTGAGGGAAAAGGAGGTGGAGGAGGGGGGGGTCCATATGTACGCACTCCGCAGTGATTCCCTTTCATGACCTCGATCTGAGATGGATTCAGCCTCAGGTTGTCAAAGTTCCCAATAACAGAAGGGAAGGCGGAGTGATAAATGTGTACAGTGCTAGTGTGTGAGTGAGTGAGTGTGTGTGGGTGTGAATATTTTTGACAGCGTCCATGTTTTTTTTTTTTTTTGGGTCTGAGAGGATGTTAATGGGGCTTTAATGGACTGTGCTTCACTAATGGGAAGCTTGGCATCAGATGTAGGTTGGTTCCATGCTGGGCAAACACACACACACACACACACACACAGACAAAACACACACAGTAAAACTGGACATGGCTTTGGGGCTCATTATGAATACCAGGACAGCCAAGTCTTCAACTCCCAGGCTGTGTGCGTGATTGTGTGAGAGATGTTGCCAACACACACACACACACACACACACACACACACACACACACACACACACACACAGTGTCTGTGTTTTTTTTTTAAATCGCTGTGTGCTTTGAGTCTGTCACTGTATTTTTTTACAATTCCCAACAAGTTTTGCTTTTTTCTCTTATTCTTTATATATCTCACTAAACACAAAGTTCAGTCTTGACAGGTCCAAATCAATACAATAATTTCTCAGTCAATTTCGCTGACACTCTTCTCAGCGCTCGGTGTGTGAAGGCAAATTCCCAGGGTGATGAAGAACAAGAACAAAGTTCAATTAAGTCTCACGGAGAGAAAACTTCATCCTTGATGCATCAATCTGTTCACACATCACATCATCAATACACAGACATTTCAGACAGACTCCTCTTTTCACAATGAGTCGCGCTTAAACTCCAATGCAATTAATCAGTAAAATAACTTTATTTATGAGTTATGAAGATACACAACAATGTCCCCATTATTACTATCTCTGTTTTACAAACCTCAACTGTCTGAGTGACAAACTTTCATCTCTTGCTCAAAGTCTCTTCGTCATTATCAGGAAGAGCTGGGATTTGAACCAGCAACCCTTCAGTTAACTACTACATAAAATCTACCAACAGTAAAATAAAACTGTTGTGTCTCCAGTACCAGATGGTCACAAGCGTTTATACACACACACACACGAAAACACACACACTGTCACATTTAGAGCATCTGCCAGTTCAGAGTCTCCCTGTTTTTACCAAACTGAAGCAGCCAAACACTGAGACCAGTCCAGAGCCACAAAACACCTCCTGGCTCCAACAACAACTGCCCACAAAACACTGGCTGCACTTCTCCCTCCTCCAGTCTATGTGCGTGTGTGGTCTAGGTATACCTTACGTTGTGGGGACTTAAATCTGTTTACACACTCGTATTATGGAGACCTGTGTCCCTTATGGGGACAAAAAGCTGGTCCCCATAATGTAAAAAACAAAAAATGAAAGTGAAGACATGACTCTAGGTTTGGTTAGGGTCAGGTTTAGATAAAGGTTAGACAAGTGGTACCAACAATTGAGATCTCTAGGGTTTCCAGGTAAGTCTCCAGGAAATTAATGCAAGTCAAAGGAATGCCCCCTGAAGTTATGGAAACCAGACTGTGTGTGTATGTGTGTGTGTGTGTGTGAGAGAGAGAGAGAGATTCCCTCCATTTCTGAACAATGTGAAAAACAATTTTGTTTCACAGTTGCAGGTTTGTAGAGAGGGATTGTTTCACATTTCCCACCCACTCACTCACACACACACACACACACACACACACACACACACACACACAGGAACAGAAATGCAGCCACATTGATTGCTTCTCCACCTCTTCGTCAGACCATATACATATTTATAGTGCTAATGCAATTATTAATCTCACTTAGGTTGCACTGTCTAAATGTTCTGACCTTTTCTAAACACACTCCATCACTAACAGGCTGCGGCTCTTATGCTGCAGCTGTCGACTCAATGTGGAGTCTGCGATAAACACTGACCTGTAGTGTGGCGTCCAGTCTGTGATGTTGGTGTTGTTGAGCGTCCAGCGGTACTGGAGAGGCCAGCTGCCTCCAGCCAGGCAGGTCAGCACCAGCCGGTTTCCTTCCAACATCACCTGCAGCCCCGCTCCACCTCCTCGCAGGTAGGGAGCTACATCTGACACAGAAACACACACACAAGTCTGTTATTTTAGTTGTTTAAAAAAGGCTGCTTTAGAGTGTTAGTCATTTCTGAACAAAAACACACATTCCAGCTGCTTTTATCCGTCACAAAATATAAAATTCTTTACATAAAAAAAGCTTATAAATAAATCTGTATTTTTATTTTGTGATACGTAGCTTCAAATTTCAGTTTAGTAAATAAATACATAAATTGAATTGAACTGAATTAATTGGCATGAGTCTAAAAAAACATCAAAACTGCATTTGATTATTTCTACGCATCAAAGCTCAGACCCTCTCACCTTCACCAGAGACCAAACTCAGATGAGACATGTAGGATTCAGCAGAGCTCTGTGTGCTAATGCTAACACTGATGCTAACACTCTCACAGACGCATAAACACATATTCTGGTTTTCTATGGCTAAACAGAGTCCTCAATTAATTTGACTTTAAATTTACACCTGACGATGAAGAGGAAACGCATCAACACATGATCCAGGTCAAAACACACACGCCTGTAGTTCTCTACGTCGGCCTGCACACGATGTGCATCGGTGCCTCTGCGTGTCTTATTTCCCGGCGCTGACATGCATCAACAGACCAGAAAAACAGAGACTCCATCACATTTAAACGAGGCTTGTTCTATAACTTCACTTCATGTAGCATCTGCTGAGCGTCAGAGACAAAGGTCACATTGGTTCAGTTTCAGTCCAGTTGTTTAAAAATGAGCTTCGACATCATGTTGTTATCACTTACGGGACATTTACTGAACTGATACACTACACAGCTTTAATAATGAAGTATTCAAGTGTAGAGATAAAGATTAAGTTCAGGACACGTTTTACTAAAACCAGTGAACCATCTCATGTTTTTCTCTGTAGATTTCTAAAGTATGAGGACAGAGAAGAACTGGACAGAAACAAAACTTCATATGTCACATGAACAAACTAGATGTTCACAGTGCAGATGTTATGGTCTGCTCTGGTTTAGTGTTGTTTTAGTATATTGTGTCACTTCCTGTTTTGTTTTGAAATAGTTTTTCCTGCTCTCTTGTCTTTTATGTAACTTCCTGTGTCCTCCCTCCTGTCTGATCAGCTGACTCAGCCCTGATGTGTCACACCTGCGTCTTGTCTCTACAAACCTACATCGTGGATTATTTTCACTTTTCCTGTGTTTTGTTTGTTTCTTGGTTGTATTTTGTTACTCTCCTGCTCCTCTACTGGTTTTTGGTTTGGTTTTGCTGTTGTTATCATTAGTTGGGGAGTAGAGCTGCACTGTTGACATCTGTGACTCATGTTCGATAAAAACAAAATATTTATAACAACTTTAGGTCAATATTTAATGTGAACATTCATCTTTGTAACATTTGCAGCTTTAGTTTTGTGAAAATCTCTTTCATATCCAAGAAAAACTATGATTGAAACTGAAATATCTCAAAATGAATGCTTATGGAAACGTAAATCTGGTTGCAGCTGATGTCTGAACGGTGGGATCTGGTCGGGTGGATCAGGACCGCATCAGAACCACGACAACAAAACAGCTGCAGGACAGTGAACATGTGTTGGATCCACTGAACAGATCTAGATCTGAATGTAGGATGAGGAGGGTGAGGTGGCTACAGACAATGAGATTTATTCATCCCATCAACCTTTTACACACACACACACACACACACAGTGTGTGTGTTAGAGGGGGCAGGCTTATCTGCTTGCTACAGTGTGCGTGGACAGGTCCATAACTCTGAGGCTGAGTTTTACATCCTCTCTCTCTGTCTCTCGCTCCATCTCCTGTCAACTCAATCTTCTCTCCTCCTCTTTGTGGCTGTCTCACCGTCTTCAGCTCCATCTCTCCTGCATCCCTCTCACTTTGTCTCCATTGTCTCCGTCCTTATTCTTTACTCCCCCTGGATGTTTCAGGGCCTTTTCCTCCCCTTCTCTTTCTCTACTCTCCACTCTTTCGCCTTCTCCATCTCTTCTTTTAGATTGATAGCTGCCTGCTCCGTGTGCAGGAGGGAAGTCTTCCATCGGCGCTAGATTTATATGCAAGGCTCTGCCTGTGTGTGTGTGTGTGTGTGTGTGCGTAAGGATTTATTTGGAATATTCGGTTTCTACAGACAATGGCTGGTGATGCAGACTCCAATGTCATAGTGCTGACCAGCACAATAACTCACCCCCGCCTGCAGCAGAGATGCAGCTTCAACTCTTCACCACATACGACAGTGATTTAAAAACAGGACGCTGTGGACATGTTGTACCTTCTCTATACTTCTTCATACTTCATACTGTGTACAGCTGCGTGTTCACCCCACCACCACCACTACCTCCACCCACCTCTTTATTTCCCTCTTTCTAAAAGAGAAAAGAGTCCATTAGGAGATCCACACAGAGGCAGAGAATACCACGTCTGAGAGGAACAAGGTCAGCTAACAGCATGTTTCAATCACTAATGTCATCCATCTCTCTTTCTTCCTCTTCTCTAACCTGTCTGTCTCTTTTCCACCACCACCCAGTTACCTGTCTGTCTATCAGCTCTCCTCGTCCTGTCGCCCTTCGGTTCATCTCTGTCAGACTGTGGCAGCTCAAGGTCTTTACTTTTTGTCTTTCGTGCACGTTTCAGCTCTCAGGTCATGTTTTTAAGAAGCTGCTTCTGTGGAGGAATTTAATTTGCGGTGATGGAGGAGGACTGGGGTCACTGCTCGGGGGCTGACAGTCCTCCATGATCCCTCCTTCTTCTTTCTTTCTCTCTGCTCCTTCACACAGAGTGGAAATTAGCTCCCTAAATGACTGTCCTTTTACAAATGGTCCACTACAGATCATCACTCTTACACCGTGCTGCATTAAACATCACAAATTAATCCTACGTTTTACCGCAACAGATGTGAAAGTTTCCCTGACTCACAATGAGGTTGTGGCTATAGGTTTGAAATTTGGCAAAGAGAAGAGAAATAACACCATGAGGTCCGGTTTGAATTCAGATGTGTAAAAAGAAGAAACCCTGCAGTGTTAGAGAGAGAGAGAGCAACTCTCAGTCCGACAGAGTCGACTTAATTACTTGATGTGAGTGTGTGTGTGTATGTGCATGTACAGTGCAGGAGTGTGTGTGTGAGGTCAGAATTAGGCTCAGTCACTCCAGAAAAATCACTTTATCTTCATAGAGCTGAGCCCCCACTGTGAGACAGGCCTGGCAGGACTGACTCTGGTCTATGAATACTGATTTCACCAACCGCCGTCTCTCTGCTTCACACTGCCTCGCTGAACGACAAGCTTGAAGGCTACAAAATGACTAAATCTTTTAAATTACTACTCATTTTTCTGTGAATAAGTGAGTTCAAGTTGCATGACTAAGCAGTTTTTTTGTTTTGTTTTTTTTTTGGGTTTTTTTTTCTTTACAGTGGAAACAGCCGCCTATTTGATTACGGGGTGCAAATGAGCTCGATTCATTTTTAATCTCATAAGTGTGGCTGCTCTTGTTTCAACAGGCGTTTAAAAAACACTTAATTGGACTGACAATGTGTGAGGCGAAAGGAAGAATTATGAGTTGAGTTTTCTGGCGTGTTAATACCAGTCAGGGAAAAAAAAAAGCTAATTAATTGAACAATATGAAGTGGTGGAGCTGAGAAATTAGATTTTTATTTTCTCAATCGAAGAGTTCAGACAAGTCGAGCGAAAACATGATCAAATTGTTCAAAACTGTTGACGGAACGGGGACAAACGACGATAACAGCAACATGAAAATACAACACTCAACGGCTGTTTGCACTGAAATACATGTACAGAGAACAATGCAGAGTGTTGACAATCAATGCAGCAATTAGTGAACAGGAGCATCAACAAACCACAAGAGTGTGATCAGAGTCACTTCATTAGTTTAACCTCAAAATCCCACAGGATCAAAACATCTGTCAATAAGTGTTAGCTTCTGTCATTTAAGGTGGCATTTACTGAGAAAAGACAAAGAAACTGGTCAAATGTGGAGGAGATGATGGACTGAGGAGAGTGAAACTGTGCAGAGCTGCAGGTGAGTGAGGTGAATTTCAGCTGAGCTGAGGCTCTGACCTGAAAGCTGATCAACTGGAGTGGAAAACAATCCTGGTTCGTGGCATCCAACAGGGCTTTTATTCTAAAAAATCTTGCTTGCACGTCCGTGTTAACATGAAGTTAATGATCGTGACTCTAGATGTCTTTGAAATCTTCTTAATAATTATAATAAGATTTTAATTACGACTCTTTAAACCCACAAAGGAAACAGCAGCAGATTCGGTTTCCTTTCCTTTGTTGAAATCAATTACTTCTTGTTCATACTGATCAGATTAGTTTAATGAGGATTCTTTCAAAAATAAAACAACGATGGCACCAATTTGTATTTGTTCTTTAACCTCATACAAACACAGTAAACAGAAAAACACTAAAGTTTCAGTTTCTTCCGTCTAAAATCTTGTTGACTGTGTGTTTTGGTTGTTGTGTTATTGAATGAATATAGGACCAATCACCATCCTCCCTGACGGGACTGCATGAAGGATAATAATCTATTTGGAGTGTTCCTGTGTTTATCTGAAGCTAACAGAAGACTTCTGCAGTTTGAGATAGTCTTTCTGTCTGCTTTCAGAACAGATACTAAAAAATAGGCTGTAATTTTAAAACCCTGGTTCCAACGTCGTATTGACTCGAGAACAGAACAGAATCGTCCTAAAACAAGAAGCTGCTCCAGAGGAAGTCGATGAACTACCACCAGAAAAGAAGAAGACGACGACAGTGAAGAAGAAAACAGCTGCTGCTTCTGATGGAGAGGGAATCAAAGTCACTGGAAAAAATAACAATGATCATGTCACAAGCAGTTTAACTCCAAATCGTTTTAATCGACCCCTGAAACCTAACTTCCTGTTCAGACAGCCAATCAGAGCTGCTTCTGTGACCTGCTCCAATCACAACCTCCGCCAGGTTTTTTTGAGTGTCGTCTGTGGGTGTCAGGAGCGACACATGAATGAGTGACGCTGAGTGCTGATTGACAGATGCCAGAATGTCAGACATGTTGCCTTCAACATCACAAACACACATGTGAACATATGAGCTGAAGGAAACAGACTCTGTTTGATACAGAAGTCAGAGTCAACATGTTTGACTTTGCTGTCAAACAGAAACACATTTCAGCCGCTGTTGATGTTGAACCAGGTACATTACAAGGTGAAAAGAAACAAACTACACGTTTCAAACTTAATTATCTTGACTTTGGCCTTTTTCCAGTTTGGCCTGAGTTCATTTAGTGCAGCACTCGGCCGTTAATGAAAACTGTGATTGAGCAGTTGTTTAAAACGTTACTTTATTGCTTTTCTTGGCATTTAATATTTAATAACAGCAACGTAACTGTGTGTGTATATATATATATATATATATATACACACACACACACACATACACAGTATATATGAACCATGATGTGTATGTGTGTGTGTAGTGTAGACTGTAGACTAGTTGAAATGTCAAGTTGCACTTTACTGAGTAAGACTTTTATGTGCAAAGACTTGTTTTGGTGCAACAGAAAAACACAAAGCATTAGTGTGTGTGTGTGTGTGCATGTGTGTGTACGTGAGGTCATGGGGGAGCAGGTCCTACGATGAGGGAGGGTAAAGGGGGTAACAACTGGGGCAGAAGTGGAGAGGAGGATGAAGAGATGATATGAGGGTGGGTGGGTTTGTTTTGTAGGCAATCAGGTGGAAGAGTGTGTGATCAGTGACATTTAAGAGGGGGGTGGGGTACTGCAGGGCACATCTGCCAGGACACACACAAACACACAACTGTCAGCTCGTATCTCCTGATGAGCAGACAGGCGGACGAGAGGAACGAAATAAATACCTCCCCCTGAGACGGCCTGAAGAAAGAAGTGGAGGCAAATGACTGAAAACACCTTGATACTTTTGAACAACACACACACACACACACACACACACACACGATAATTATTCATCTGTTTTACTCTGTGTTTTTCTTTTCATCCCTCAGACTTTGAGTAGTTTACATCTGCTCATTAAAATCAGGACTTTGTGTAGTCAAAAACTAGCTCACAACCACAAACACACACACACACACACACACACACACACATATATATGAAGCCAACTGCGTTTATACACACACCTGAACAAGGATATTAGAAGAGAAACATGTGTGAAACCAGTTCCTGTGTTGAAAACCTGTCGGACACAATCACAACAGCACCTTCACATTGTAGCCGCCGGTCTTCACAAACACACACACACACACACACACACACACACACACATCCATGACCCAGATCCACGGCGATACTGGGAGGTTTCGCTAATTCAGACATGTGATTGTCTGACAACACAACTCCAGGCTACAAACACACAAACAGAGAGTAACATTTCCTGTAGTTTTAACGTCCACATCTCTTCTTCCTCTTCCCTTCCTGTTTTGTCTGACTTTTGTCTTTTTAACCCAAAGCTCAGGTTGTGTATTTGTGCAGACGTGCGGTGCATGTGCAGCCTCCACAAAACTGTATGTGCATCATCACCATCATCATCCCCTCTGACAGCTGCCACCGTCCTGACCTTGGACACGACGTGGGTTTTGAAGTGATTGACGAATCGTATCCTTTCATTCATTATTGAAGGCGGAGATCAAAACCGCGGCACCAGGGAGATCCACCGTGACAGGACGGCGGACCAGACAGAGGTAAAGAGGGAGGGGATAGGAGGGGGAAGGTCATCGGAGCAAAGGAAGGGTGAGGGAGGGGAGAGAGCAGGGAGCAGGAGAGTTGGTCTGATGGAGAGAGGAGCATCCTAAATAGCAGACTCACTTTTTTGGTTTCACTTTGCTCTTGTTTTTTTTTATTCCAGCATGAGTCAGTGTGCAACACTCGACTAAAACAACTCATCAGTTCATATTAGTCACATTCATTTGACTTTTACAGGAGACCAGGGATGATTTTAACACTTTTTTTGTTTCAGCTCAAAATGTTTTTTTCAATGTTTTTTCTTGTTTTTTGACACAAAGTTTTCTCATTGGTCTTCTACAAATAGCAACGACTTCAACTTGTTCAGCTGTATCACATAATTCATTATTAGACGTCAAAGATAAAATGCCGTTGTGCTGAGACCACACCATGAAAAATGCATCCGTATGAGTTTATGTGACATGTTCCAACACTAAAGCATCTTCCTGAATACTCGATTATTGATTATTTCCTCATTAATTGACTATGATGTTAATTTACATATCTGAATGATAAAATATTATTCCCCCATTAACAGTCCAATACATGTTTATTACTCAAAATTTCAAACAAAATTCAAGTAACAGTATAAAAGTGCGAGTACGTTCAATAAAAAATAAAAAGGTCACCCAGAATACTTTCTCAAGCAGTTGAAAGAATACAGTAACCAATGAGGCTTGAATACAGAGAGCTTTCTTCTTCTCTTTCTTAGAATGTGCGCTGTGATCTTCATGTATGACCACATGAATGGTTCAACACTAGGGAGCATAAATTGGCCTTAAGGCCATATTCTGCTCCCTTCTGGAGAACAAGGATTTTAAATATTATAAGAATTTAAAATTGCAAAATCAGGTATGCCTTGCTGTCTTTTTTTTTACTTTTACTAATTTACTTCTACCTTTTTTAAGATGTAACGCCCCATATTGCAGTTAAATTTTTATATATGGACATCTGGAGTTCAAACACTTCATTAGTGTTTTGTTTTTCTAAATACTCGATAAGAAAAGTTTCAATGTTCCAAAACATAAACTGAAAGCATTTGTCTTGTTATTCTGGCCTGTTTTTTTTTTTCCTTTTTGCGGAACTGAAAAATGATCCAAACCGTGCCCCAAAAACTGCGACACAATCCAAACCGTGACTTTTGTGATCCGTTGCACACCTGCCACGTCCTAAAAAGCGAAAACCTTTGAGTGGAAAGAGGCACATCCTTGAATACATATGAAACACAACTGTTACATGTTTCTGACAATCGAGTCATTACAAAAACCACCTTCGTTTTGATTCCGACACGTCGCCCTACAGTGGTGTGGATCCTAACATTAGAAGAACTTTCTTAAAGAACATGTGGTGATAATAACCGTGAATGATAAACACATATGAATAGAATCCTACAGCAGGAGGTCACAAGCAGCTGCTGATCCACATCAACAATACAAGAAGATGTCTGACACATGCAATTTGACATGTAAGGTCAGAGAGGGAGTGGTTACGCATGGAATTGATCACATGACTCTAATGTTATCCCCTACTGGTGAAAACGACCCAGTCTCTCCTACTTGGGTGTAAAACTGAGTCAAACCTCTGTGGAGTCACTGAGGTCACATGAGAAAAAGACTCTTATTCTGAAGGCGTCTGGAGCCAGTCTCTAAATATTTCAGTGCCACTCTGACCACACTGACCTTCTCCTCATTTCATTCACACAGCCAAAACAACTCTCACATGAATGTCATGTGACCCGCAGATTTTTAAATGAGAGTTTAAAATAGCCTCGGCATGTGAATGAGGTCATCCTACGACAAAGAGCACCTTCACACCTGAGGGAAACATTTACAGAGTCATCTGACGTCACCTCACAAAAGAAATATATCAGGACTCTGAATTCAGACCTTGAGGGAAACACTGACATCGCAGCGACTGATGAGTAATTTATGCTCGGCTGCATTTATATCGGTGCCAGAAACATTGATGCAGGAACCAGAGGCGAGTCTCGGTTGTCCGTCCACAGCTACACACTCTGAACTTTGTCCCACAGTCCTTACTGTTTCATCTCTCTCCAGTCTTTTATCAAATCTGCCTTCATCAGTCTCCACCATCCTCACCCTGTGTTCACCTCCTTCCTCTTATCATATCTGGCCTGTAGCATTGATTTGGAGCTGGACTGAACCGCAGCTCCTCTTTATTCAACACCAATGTGTGATATGTCCTCTGGCGAAGCCATTAACCACTTACCTGTGTGGATGTGAAGGAACTCAACAGTTTTAAGTTTCACTTCCCAACCTGTTTCCTTCACTGAGTCATTTACGTCTTTGAGCCTCAGCCTCTTTTTCACACATTTGTCAGGTGTATGTGTAGTGTGTATGCTTGACATGCTGATGTCTGACAGTGGATGGGTCCATATGCTCTGTGAATATGAGTGTGTGTCTCTACTTCCTCCTCTCCACGGTGACAACATCTGCCACCGACTGCAACACACACCACGTCTCCCTGTCATCCCTCCCTCCCCCCAACCTCGTCAGACAAGGGCAGCCCAGTGACACAGCACTTGAAGGGCAGACTCCGTCTCCGTAAACGCTCTTCTTATAGACTTAAATTAATTCAATAACAATGACGAACGTCCTTGCCAAGATACAAACGCCACTTTTTTTTTTCTCTTTTCTTGCTGTTTACTTGCTTTTTGTTTTATTCACGTATGCAAAAAGCTCAGAGGAGGTCAGACACGCAGATGTTTCCATTTATAGCAAACAAGTCGACTGATAACGACGCGCTCGCTGTTTGTCGAATCATTCATTAGTTTCTGGGGGATATTTTTAAAATTTAAGCGTCGCCTGCGACGGTGGTCTGAAGAGACGAGTGTTAGAAAATACCTTTAATCATCCCGCTGTCACAAACACTCTTTGAGACACAACTAACGGTGAGCTGCACTTGTTTCGCTGGTTTACTTTTCTCACACTCACCAAACAGTCATTAATAACAGGAGTCGTCCCAGTTTAATAAGCACGCTTGTTATTTTCCTCCCATCAAGTCGAGATGATGCATGACTGAAGGTAACAGCAAAGCAGCACAACACATGCAGGACACAGTGAATATTCAAGAATAAAAACCTTTCAAGGCAGAAGGAGCAGATTCCTGGCTCAGGATCAGGAGAAACAACAAACAACAACAACGTCTCAGACTCAGATAGTCATCAACACATGACGCAGAGACGACTCATTCAAACTCTGTATAACCCCATTTAATGTCAAAGTAGATGTGAATGAATCACTGCACTAAATATGACGAAGACGAGTCAAATCTGATTTCAAACTCCAGCTTTTCAGTTTGTTAACAACCCACAACGACTGCACTGCCGTTTGAATGCATTACGCCACAAATTGTCTCTTTGAACAGCAAAAGAAGAGTTGACTTCACACTGTCTCGAAAGAAACGACTTCCTCTGTGACCTTGACGAGCAAAAAAAAAAAAACCCTGACGGCCTACAACACTACACTGGCATGAAAACACAGAGGACTGAGCTGAGTGTCCATGACAGAGAGATGTAGTTCTGAGGAGAGGAGTTGATTTTCAAAAAGCCCAATTACACAGAGCTGTTCTGGTGCAGAGCAGCAGAAACCACACGGCTGCTCTCAAACACACCAGATATGAGTAATGGACGAGAGAGAGATGTTGGAAAACTTCAAAGCCAAAGTTCAGAGTTTCATCTCCCTGAGTCGTCTCGCAATTTGTAAGTCAATTTGTTGAGATGCTGCTCTGTCAGTGTGTGTGTGTGTGTGTGTGTGTATCAGTAGTTTTTGACATCAGGCAGGTAGCAAGTCTGTATACAATTAATACTAAGGCTGAATGTTTTTCTGATTCAATTCAATATTGATTCATTCAGAAATATTTCAGTTTTTCTTGGATATAAAAGAGATTTTCACAAAACTAAAAGCTGCATATGTTATAAAAATGAATGTTTACATTTGAAATTGAGCCAAAGTGGTTCTAAGAATGTAGTTTTTATTGAACATGAGCCACAGAAGTCAACAGAGCAGCTTGAATAAGGACCTTGTGAATCATAATCAAATCTATTTAGTAAGTCAGCATCGATGCTCAGCTCTGATTTACAAAGTTCACATTGCGTTGAATTTGTTGCCGAACAGTTTTAATATGCGAGTGAAGCTCCAGTCGTCGCTCTGCCCTCCGTGGCGAGGAAACTGCTGCAGAGCTGCAGAGCAGGAGGACGAGCTGCCAGGCCTCCTGCTGATCAACTTGATTAATTAGACTCAGACTTTATCAAAGTGATACTTGCAGTTTGTGTGTGGAGGCTGCTAAGAGTAACTCCACTGGTTCGTATTTGTGCTGTCACTGCGCCTGTGTTTGCTTTGTTCTCTCTCCTGAATAAACATCCACAACTCTCATGACGCCGGTTTATTTAAAACATTACAGCTGCTTCTTAAAGCTCTAATTTCCTTTTATGACTTGATTTGTTAAAGTCACTGCTTAACAAAGTGACTGTCAGTCTTTAGCTGCGCCGCTCTGTCGCAGTAACCAGCTCGTTTAGAGACAGTTAAAGCCTAAACATTTTTTTGTTTTGTTTTTTTTTTTTTACTCCAACCGTGAAGAGACGGAACCAGAGAGAAGGGGTGAGGTGAGGTGAGGAAGTGACAGGTGGAGGTGACGACAGACAAGATGATGACAGACACTTTCAGTCTGACTCAGATCAAACGTCTTTATTTTAACAACGGCAGCTCATGTTCCTTCGTTCCTCTAAAAGCCTCAGATCTTTCTAAAAACAGTCTCATACATCTCCACACCGTGTGTATGTGTGTGAAGGAGTGTTGCATGTGTTGGTTTATCGGTTTGTTTATCATGCGTAGCGATAAGCCTCTCAGACAGACTGGCAGATGGGCTGCGTGTGAAATTACTTTTTCTTTTGCTTTCCAATAACTTCATATAATATCTTCCATTTCTCTTCTCGTGTTTCCCTCACACTTGCACGCATCGCATCGTTTCGCTTTCATACACACACACTCAATTACTCTCTCACCCAGACATACGTTGTATTACTCTCTCACTCTTTATGTTCGATCAGTCCCCCACCCCCTCCCCCTGACCGCCAGTCAATGGTGGCGCCACGAAGGCCATTTTCCATGAATCGCAGCGTTGTTGTGTCTCTGCCATTAGCTATTCATGAGCTCTGCTGGCTCAGGTCTGAATACCTGGATGGCAGCATGGAGATGCAGCAGCCGACTGAATGTGGATTAACGAGAGTGTCACATTTAATACAGGCATGTGGTGTCAGCGGGAGAGAGGGAGGAGGAGCAGGAGGGAGATGGAGCGCTTGTTTATCTCATCAACAGGCGAAAGGAAAAGCAGGTCCTGACCTACACCAATTTGTTTAGTGCAGCTGAAAGAGAAGATGGATTAGCTGTGTCTGTGGACGTGTGTTAGTGTTAAACATTTGCTGCCGAGAAACAACAGAGCAGGACCAAAGAGAGCACCTGTTGGTGTCTCTGCTGCTGCAGCTGAGCTTTTACAGTGTTTCACCCAGAAAGGACAGAAATCAAGAAGGATGGAGGGATTGAAATGAAGTGAACAAAAGTGCTGACTGCACGGGGGGAGGAGAGGGGGAGGGGTCAGGGGTGAGGAAAAGCTTCATCATCGGCCTTGGTGTTAAATGACAACATGAAGATGAAAAACAAAACAGAGGAGGTGAAACCGGGAGGAAGACGAATCAAATGTGTCCTGAAATCACCTGTTTATCTGTGGTTCAACGTACAGCATGTTTAAAGAGGCATCACACAAGATTTTTAGCTTCGTGAATGACTCCTGACAGAGTAAATGAGGCGTCTCTCAGTGAAAAATCTCACTTGCAAGATCAGGGTCTACGACCTAGTGATGTTGGATTTGTGAAGGACAAATTCAGCAGCACAATGTTGTGCAACGGTTTACAACAGGCTTTCAATGTAGTTTTCTCTAGTTCGGTAGGTGTGTTCAAGAAGTTACCTAATCAGTGCCAACATGTTTATATAAACTCTACTGATTTTTTATTTAATTTTTTAAAAGATATTCTTTTTTGGCCATTTTGCTTTTATTGATGCAGAAAATGATCATCAAAGCCGGATTCAAACTGGCGATCGCTGCCTGGCTTATGTGCCAAAGTGGTGTGTCCCAACCGCTCGGCTATGTGGGCAGTCCATCAACTGTGCTGACTTAAACAGCTGTTGTATTCATGAGGCTGACGTCAAGCAACACCTCTGTTTCTGTTGACATAAACGTTTTGCTACGTATCGTGCTTCTTGAACTCTGCCTTACTCTGGGACTCTAGGGGGAGCTGTGTAGAGAAAAAAAAGCAACCAGACTTGTTTAGTGAACCTTTAAACCCACAATATGTATCTGAAATAAAAATCATTTTTCTATCTTCTGATCTTCATTTGAAAGACTGGACAAGAGTGTTTCCACTAACAGTCAGGGAGTGTGACGACTAAATCCATCACTGTGGTGAAAGCCAAACAAACAATTGTTTCATTTGCAGGTTGAACAGCAGCAGATCATCTCTGTCACCGCTGTCACAACACTAGTTGTTGTGATCATTTTCTGTGCTTCTGGAGACTTTGCAGCATATTTTGGTTGCTGCTAAAACACAGTAGGTAGTGTAACTGTTTAGTATGTATGTGTATACCCGAGTACGCTATTCAGCTGCAGTTGCTTTTATCTGCTTCAATTTGGACTTAAATTAAAACAAAATACTTTTAAGACACTAATAATTTATTTGGTTAAATGACAGCATCCATTAACGTTTCAGACAGACAGGACTGAGAGCGTTAGCTGCCTAGCTCACACGTTAGCGTTATGGTTTTCTCTTAGTCATAGTCATCAGGTCCTTAGCCAGCTAGTACCTGAATGAAAACAAACTGCTAACAGTTACATGGATGATGTTAATGTGTTTATGATAAATGGTTCTCATGAAGATGGAGTATCTGTCTTTCTTAGTTTGTTACTGTTGAAACACGAAACACGTGAGAAATATGTCGGACGACCCAATAAACATATAAAGACTCATTCCCATCTGATGAAAACCACATTTAGTGTTTAAGTCAAAGAGGGAGAAACTGTTTCACAGAAATAATAAAAAAGATGAAACTGGCCTTGTTCAAATAAAACTGCATTTTTTATTTTACTTACATTTTATATCTGAGCAAAAAGTACACCATTTAAAGAGAACACCACTTCTCCACTAATCAAAATAACTGCATTATATAACTTTTTATGGTGATTATCCCAGAAAAGTCTTTACACTCAGCATCTTTGAGCACAAAAAAAAAAACTTGGAAACGGCAGATTTCGACGTTTCAATCTTAAATCTGTGATGTTTTCTCCACAGTTATAATTATGTATATCTCCTCATTATCATGAAGAAAATAACTGTAATAACGAGACATATTACTGATGCGTATGACGTATTGTACGAGCTGTTTCATGTGAGAAACAAAACGTATCATTAAAGTCACTTTTAATGTTTGAAGTATCATTGTGACTGTCCGTGTTTTTATTTGTGCTCGGCCTCCACTTCATTTTAAAGTCAACGCCGACACATGTCATGTGAAAGGTAAATTACTGTTTATAAGTGTCAATCCTGCCATAAATAAACAATATGATCATAAATATTAAATGTTCTTTTCACGGAAGCTGAATTCAAAAAACAAAAAGGATCGACTGTTGCAGTTAAAGTTGACTTTATAAAAGAGTCTGTAATTAAAAGGTGTCTGGTTTGAAATTGTATTTTTAATCTCCTGTGGTTCATATAATTAACTATAATTTTGGATTGTGAAGGACAATAATGCTTCACTTTTGATTCATGTGATATTAGCTGGAGGGTATAAAACTCAGGGAGCAGATATTTCACATAATATCTGATGTAAAGTAGAAGGAACGCGTCCTGAAATAACCCTGAGCCGTTCCTGCATTTTACACCTGAACGTTCAGTTTTAAAATGATCATGGCTCCATCCTTCTTTCAAAGAGGCCAAACAGCAAACAGAGACCATGTTTTATGTACAAATTACACTATCTGAGAGGTGAAATTATGACAAAACATACAATTTTATCTCCCCTTCCCCAAAAAAATTTATGTGAAATCAAAGAGCGGTAGTTGCACAATTTCTGCTCTGCTAAAACCACTCAGTCTCCAGGGATATTTTCGGCAGCAGACACAGCAGGAACGTTGCAATCACTCCACAAGTCACAGTGTTGTGTGTGGAGCTGAAGGAAAGCGCTACACTGACAGGGACAACATTTCTTATTTTTTGAACAAGAAGCAGGCAAATTCTGCTCCTCCCGAAATGATTTCACAAACTGTCAAACAACCACGGTTCTCAAAGAGAGAGGGACACGTCAAGGACGGAGGAGAGTTTCAGATGGTGTTAAAGCCGTGGTTGGAGGCGTCGTGTTTTCACGTTGTCTGTCGGTGGAAAATGACCAAAAAGAAACCCTCCCTCGGGTCTAAGGTCAAAGGTTATGGTCACTGGGAGATCACAGAACTTCACCAGTGTGACACATTGAAACTGCTAGAAAATTTGAGTTGAAATAACATCTGTTGTAATAAAACACTGTTTATGTTCATAATTAAAGATTTAACATGCTAATTAAATACAATTTGACTGTTAAAACTGTGTTTTGGTAATTTACTGAAAACTAAATTGAAAACAGTGATCAGTGGCCAATTAGCAACACAACGACTGCCTGGGGCCTGTTTGTTCACTGACTTCACATTTAGACACCGTTTCTACGTATTAACACGCAGAGGGCATGTTAGCATGTGAACGCAGGCTGTTTAATGGTCAGGCTGCTGTCAGAGCACATCTGGAGCTGCCTCACACTGTGGACATAATGTTTCCTCAGTGTGGATGGAGCCACACAGCTGCACTGGTCCCTGTCACTTCAGTCCAAACGTGACTGTTTACACGTCTGTCGGCTTCACAATCAAGATGAGTTAAGTGTTGACACTAACAGCAAAAGGCTGTTATCTATAGATCTGCACCACAGACCGACATGGCTGGAGGTGTCACATGTTCAGGTTTGTGTTTGTACACACACACGTAGGTCGGTCAAACTATAGTGAACGAGAGCATTCAGTAACATGAAAGAATCACTTCAAATTCTCTATGAACATTCACTTGGTTCACTTTAGAATTTTGCTTGTTTAAGCTTTATTTATTAATCAATCAATTAATCAGCTCATCTTTTAATCTCTAGACAGAACTTTTTAATGTCAGTTGAACTATAAGTTCAAAGGTTTGTCTCCAGTCCTCAGAGACGCATCAATCACCAATGTATATCGATGCAGATTTGTTTTTGTTTTTGTTGTTAAGAGTCATGTTATTTCCCATCAGTGAGACCATCATATGTAGTGTTGTAGAGATGGTCAGAAGAATTGTCAGAAGCAGGAACCAGTGAATTCTTTTTAGCATTTTACCTTAAAATTGATGTACTAATTTCATGTTTTACGAATTTATTGCTTTTAATCTATCAGCTTATTGTGTGTGTTGCTACTGTTGCTGCTACTGTCTGAATCTGAACGTCCGACCAGAAACAACCAGAACATCAGACACTGACGTCGGACAATTCACACTCATTTACCCACTGGAGTCAACAAGGGCAATATCAGCCAGTACTCATAGACTGGTTTGTAGCTCAAGAGCTGCAAGTTCAAGTCAATATGGCATTAACTGTATCATCATATTGACACATCTTTAATATTTCATTTTGAGGACTCTCCTTAGTGTGAAAATATTCAAAGAAAGTTGATTAAAAGAAAGTCTTCTGTCAGACTAATCAACCATTACAACAACATTAAGTGATAAAAGTCTTTTGGCTGCCGTCATTCAGCTGCAGGCAACAGTCCTATGTCCACCTGGACTCTGACCTACACACAGACACACACACACAGACACACACACTCACACACACACTCCCTGAGCAGCAATATCCCATGGCCTCCCCTCGGGACAGAACAGCACAGACAGGTAATAAGCTGCAATTTTACTGTGAATGCTGGAGTGCAGCAGAGACAGAGATAAATGGTACAGTAGCAATACGTCTCACAAACACACTTAACCACGCACAAAAACACACACTGATGTGCACACACGCACACACTCACACTCAGTTGCAAAAACTGTACAGTGAGGATGGATTGTTGAGGACAGACTAATTGGAACATTCATTATTGTTACACTGAATTATAGCATCGTCCCTGATTCTGTCCCTGAAAAGTGTGTGTGTGTGTGTGTGTGTGTGTGTTTACAGCTGCATCTATGTGACAAAACCTCCATCACTAAACAGATACAACTCAGCGCTTTGATTCAACTCTTGACTTTGACCTTTTCGACTGCTTTCAATCAGGTCCTCACATTCCTGACTGCCTGACACACGCACACACTTATCACACTCTTTCTATCACATACACACAGACACACACACACACAGTGACAGGTCCTGTCTCCAGTTGACAGGGTTTTATATCAGCAAAGACATCGAGCTGCCCACAACCGCCACCCCCCTCCAACGACCCCACGACCACGCATGATGAGAGATGGGACAATCTGCTCCGTGACAGCTCCATTCATATGATGACATACAGACACACACACACACATTAAAGGCAGACACGCTCATTGAACACAAAATGATAAAGGAGTAAGATTCCCATCAACATATCTGTGCATAATGTGCATGTGTGTGTGGATATCATAAAAAAAACATGCCTGCATATGTGTGTGTGTGCGCGCGCGCGCGCGTGTGTGTGTGGCAGCCTCTTAAGTGAAGGCTTTGTAAAACTCTTGTTCATCATAGCTGTGATGTTCTAGCCCGAGGGCTTAGCGGCATAAAGCAATTTCCCTCTCGTTAACACACGGCGTGTATTAACCTCCACAACCTGTCACACACACACACACACAACTCTCTTGCCATTTATTTGTCATGTCAAGTATATCAGGGACTATTCTCTTGAGCAGGTTATTTATAATGCAGCTGTGTTTCTTTATCAGCTCACTGGTTGACACAGTAAAGATGTGTGTCACTGCAGAAAAGTGTTAATCCACCTGTTTGACTCTTTGATCAAAGTTGAAAACAAAACAAAACAAAAAAAATTAAATTAAATAAGAAACTCAGAGCAGAGCAGTGGACCGATTAGTATGATCAGAGCAGGGTTTGTACTGATGGAACCTGTAAATTACAAATTTACCAAGAAATATGATCAGTAGAAAGTTACAAATAAATAAAATATTTATTATTTTAATTTAAATTAGAATAGAATAGATTTTTTTTTTTCCCACAAGGAGAAATGTATCTGTTTGACAGCATAAAAAATCATGCAATAGATTAACAGAAAATAAAATAGAGGACTAGTAATAGAGAAGAGATGTCTGGTTTTAAGGGAAATGTGTTTCAAAATAAAGGTCAAACTCTTTGCTGCAGGTTGGTCTGGGATGTCATAGTGTGTAGGAGAGACCAGGGGTGGTTCAATTCCAATAAGGGACAACATTAGTAACCACTCCCTCTCTGACTTTACATATGAATTTACATGTCTGTGTGAAGAAGTGTGCTGGTTTTACAGACAAAAAAAAACAATTTCAGGTCAGAAATGAATGTTTTGAATCAAGTCTGTGTTGATCAATACAGATACTGTTGAGGTTTGAATGAGGTCACTTGGACCACTTTTCCAACCATTTTCAACCATTGGATCAGATGTGTAGGTTACTAGAAGATCTATATATCTGTCATCACTGTGACTCTGATTCGACATATTAACACACAAAAACATCATGTTTTATCATTGAAGACAAACACAGTGTTGATGTTTGTTGTTTCTTTAAGTGTCAAACATCCTCCTGTATTGTTGACATGAATCAGCAGCAGCTTGTGACCTCCATGTGTTTATCATTCACAGGTTATTATCTCAATATGTTCTTTAAGAAAGTTGTTCTAATGTTAGGATCCACTCACTGACACTGTTCTTCAGTAGTGGGGTAGGTGGTGACAATAACACTCCTTGTCTTTGACATCAAATAATGAATTCTGTGATTTATTTGGAGAAGGAGAAGTTATTAGTAGTGAGGGAACACTCTGTAAGTTATAGGAGCTGAGACAAAACGTGTTAGACTCACCCCTGGTTTCCCCTACGAGACAAAACAGGACAATGTTTGCCAAGTCACTTTAAAAACTGTTTTATATTATGCTCACTAGTCTAGATTTTCAGCGTAAAGCACCATTATGTTGCTTGTCAAGTTTCTGCAACCGATCCTCAGTTTGAGTTTGGTTCAACTTAGTTCACTGCAGCTGTGAGAGGAGTTCAGCTCTGCAGACTCATCCCATCCACAGCTTTAGAAAAGCTTGCTCACTTTTAAATGTTCTCTTTTTATATCAGTCCCTGCACTCGTTGCATTTATTCATCCCTGAGGAACTATGAAGGAGTGATTATCTCCTTGCAGCTAAAGTAGATAGTTTAGTTTTCCACAAAGCCCACCTCCTCTCAAACTGGCTCCTGCTTCTGACGTTTCCTCTCTATCCTGCTTGGTTTTCCTACTGGTATGTGTTCTTTATTTATCCACCATTTTTCCCACCGTCCTCCTCCTCCTCCTGTCTGTCTGCTGTCTTTTGATTTACTGCCGGTGGACTGGGGGGAATCTATGTCTGCAATATCTAATGAGCAGCAGATAACAAACAAGTGCAGTCGCCGAGGTCAGGATGAGGAACGCCACGTGAAGAGGAGAGCGTAGAAATGCACAACTCAGATGAGTTAGAAGCAATTAAGGCAGAATCTGCAGGCGAGTCGACAGAAAGCTGTGTAGGACACGAAATAATGAAGAATCTCTCTGGAAAAATGTGAGAAAAGACGAGCAGGAAGAGTTGACCACAGCTGGACGGCAGCTCAGCAGGATTCCACTATAATACAAACATATCCTGTTCTAAAGAAAGAAGTGTGCATAGAGAACAGTGTTAATTGTGTGAACATTTATGTCTGAATAACAGTTATATCTATGTGGGTTTGACCTCTATGGTTTGTCCAGATTATCAGTAATAAGGGAGACTGATAACCATCTGGAGAAAGAAAAAAAGTCTGGTTGGTAAAATTTAGAATAACACAAAACAGTGTTTAAATGCCTGTGAGCATATGTTTAATTAAACGAGTAGGCAGCTCCCAGCAGCACTCTTCAGAGCTAGTGTACTGTTAGACTCCCATAATGCACCTCTAGACCTTTTCTTTAGTGAGAGAAACAGAGAAATGTTAACGTGAGACCGCAGGCAGACACATGCTTAACGCGCTATTATGCTTCTTTTATTGTAAGAAAACAGCTTTGGAAAAAGTCTTTAGCTGCTTTTTTTCTTATTTAAATGTTGTATATTAACCACATGTGACAGCAGGGAACCTGTCAATCAAAACTAAAACCAGGCTGTTTCATTATTAATGATTACTAAAGCTGGATGTGAACAACAGCAGCTTTATCTGTGAGGTCCAGGTGTGGATTAACACAATGAGAAACACATCAGGATGAAGGTGTTGACGTTCAGCACCACATTAGTGAGAGGGTTGACGAGTAAAAACACCAAATAACGTGGATGAGTGATGTTATGTTTGCAATATGGAGGCTCAATAAGTTCCACTGACACTAGCATTACTCACAGATAAAACTCTCGCTACATAAATACACTCACATAAATAAAAACGCTGCAACAAAGTGTAGGTTGGAGCGTTTTCAGTGTTACTGTGAGTCGAGTCGAGTCTCGCCCGTCATCGCACAGATACATCACAACATCCTGATGTTTATTGCAACTTGTGCGATATCTTCTGCCGAACCCTTGAAACACGGCGCCGCTCGCTCAGCCGACCTGCTACAGTGTGCAAACGCATCACTCTGCCACCGCTGCCGTCACCTGCACTGATAGGCTATTAATCATGACCTGTAACCAATCAGAGAGCGCCGTCGGCAGGACACGCTCTGTCTCTCTGCTCCAGACCCGAGGAGGTGACCGCAGACACAGAGACACAGACACTGTACTGACTGAGAAGTAGAGCTGCAACGACTGATTGATTAAACCGATTAAAATCTATTATTAAATTAGTTACCAACTATTTAATAATGGATTAGCTGTGTCTATGTTATTATACACAGAAGTACAGTGGCAACGTTTCTTAATGTGGAAGAAGAGAGACAGCCAGTGCTGCAGTGACTGTAAAGCATCATTAAGCTGCTGATGCTATGAAACAAGAAGAGAAGAAGAAGAAGATAACCAATGACAGTGTTTGAAAAATGGCAGCAGTGGAGACAGCAGAGGATAAGGCTGTTACAGCAGAGGAGACTAATGTTAGAGTTAACAGAGAAAAGTGAACAAGCCAAGTCGTCAAAAGTCACAAGTCAAAGTTCCCTGTGCGGTCGGTCATGTAGACAGCTAGTGAACACTAACAGCTAACGGGATGTTAACTACTTAAATGTACATGTACTGACTAAACCTAGGTTAAATATGTTTAAGCTGTGTACCTACATTATCTGAAAAGTTTTAAAAAGTGTTGTAATTTATAGATTTCCACAGTGACAAAAACAATGTTAGCTAACAGATAAAAATGACATCAAACTGGTAAACTGAAATATACGATTTCTGCTGCTCTCAACGTTAAAACAAACTTCCAAACCTGGTAGTTCCAACCCTTGATTGTGATTGGCTGAATCACGTTCAATGTCATTGTAAAACCCATGATTTACCACGGCTCCAGCCGCATTTCCTTCTATATTACTGCGCAGCGGCCACCGACAAGATTTACACCAAATGGGACAAATTCACCCAACAGGTGAATGAGGTGGCGAAGCAGTAAAATAAGCCAATTTAACAAATTTGCCAAAAATGTGCCAAAGGGCCATCAACAGGACAATCCGCAGTATCAGCAGACATGACAATTAGGTCGAAATCCAAACCCATTGAGAGAAATGAGCCAAAATGCATAGTTTTGCTAACTACAGCGTCCCCTAGACGCCAAACTGATTGAGCCTACTCAGGATGGGTTCAGGAGTCCCTACACTGAGTTTGATTAAGATAAACTGAGGCTTTGCTGAGATATGAGCTCACTTCCCGTTTAGCGGCTTCGCTTTTGATTTCGATTAGCACAACAAACGCTTTGGTACAAAAATAAAATCATGTGAGGCTTTTGTCAGGTGTGGTCTGAAGATCTTGTCCATGATGTCAAGTTTCATGACAATCGGACTAAATTTGAGTCCTGTGAAGATTTAAGTTTCATTTTCAATAAAATGCAAGTCATGATAATTGACTTCAAGAGATATGAGCAAAAACACATTTTTGATAATTACAGCGGCCCATAGTGGCCAAATGATACCAAATTGATTTTGCCTACTCAGGATGTGGTCTGGGGAATGGCCATTAAGTTTGATAAAGATATTTCGAGCTATTGCCACAGCCGCTGATTTTGATCGGCTGTGGTAGTCAAGAGTCAAGAAAATTTGTATGAAGGTTTGTCTCAAGATCATGTGGGCCAAGTTTCAAGCCAATCGCTCAAAATTTGTGAGATGAGTAGCATTTTGAAGATTTATGATGAAATCCAAGATGGCGGAAAATCCATCAAGACGCAAATTGACGTCATATGATGCTTTGGAATCGACTTGATATAAGGAATCCAATGGTACCAGGTTTGTAAAAATCGACCATATGAGTCAAAAGTTATGAACATAAACATAAGTGCAACTTTGACCAGTTGGTGGCGCTGGACTGTGCGTGCTGCTGGTATGAAATATACAGAAATTGATATTGAGACTGACCACAGTGAGCATGCCAAACTAGAAAATTTTTGACCAATCAGTTCTATGGGCTGCCATAGACTCCAATGCCAGCAGAATAATAAGAAAACATAGTAACTCAGCGGTTGCTTTGCTGCTTTGTAGCTTGGCCACCAATGAAGATTTACCACTGAGTATGTCTATATGTTTTGTATGTTTTAGTTTTACACTTTCCTGCATGTCAGTAAGCCTGTGGACGCCAGAAAACGATCTGAGAGTTTAGCTGGCTCAGTGTACAGCAATTACACCAATAGACGGCACAATCTGGCAGACTGATATTAATAGTGATATTCAGGCATGAGAGGGAAAAGGGATCTAACAGCACTCCACTCCACGTTGTGGCTAACAACACCATTTAGCCATGGTAAAACCAGCATAACTCCGGCCTCTTGTGCGTTATACATTTCCACTGACAGCCAGATCCACAACGTCTTTTGAGCTGAGTTTGAATTTCCCGGGCTGAAGCTGGTAAAATTGTTCTGGCGAGGCCACTGTGGTTCTTATTTGCAGCTTTACGGTAGCAACACACATAAAAACCTCATTTAAATAGGGCAGTCTCACCACGTTTGCACCTGTTATCAATTGTGGGAGCAATCTAAGTTGATCACCCACAACATGCAAACCAATAGCGCGTGCAATCTGTTAGCGCACGCAAACAATTTAGCGTCTCTTATCAGGGATCTAGGTAAATCAGGCCCTTTGTGATTTAAAGCCATTCACCTTAAACTTGTTAACACTTCTGACTATGTCTACAAATTAGTAGAATATACGTAACATTTTTTAGTAATGCATTCAAACTTAAATTATTTACGTACATTGTAATTAAAGCATTTAATTAAATACAAGGTCTGGGCTAACAGTGGAGTATAACGTTATGCTGTGGAGTTTATATTCATAACAGAAACTGGAGAAATAAATATATATTTCCGTCATTTCTGTTTATTCACAGCACATGGCTGCATCACACAATGTCCGTTTATTCAGTATCATTTAGCCGTGTCAACATTTTATATCAGTAGTTATTCATTTAAAAAAGACAACACGTTTCTTACAGACTCATACTAAACTGTCTCTGTCTAAACTGTCTAAAGAGTCTAGATCTGATACTAAATTTTTTTTAGTTCTTTTTTGCACCTTTATGTGCAGAAGGGTTGACTGAGAACCTGTAAACTAAATGACAAAAAAGTTTAATGACAAACTAATGGTTAATAAAAAAATAGAAATTATTAGTTGCAGACATATTTTTGTGCCTCTAAAAACATGTTGTAGTTAAAATTGGGACAAACTGCAACACAAAGAATGTATTATAACTGATGTGAGTAAAGTCAGGATGTTAGTTCAGGCTTCCAGTGATTTCACCTCTGGCTCGCTGCTTCGTCGTTCAGGAAACAGGAAATGACCTTATAAATGTCATGTGACACCCGCTGCGACCACAAACACTGATGTTCATTGGTGCAACGGAGCGAGAGGCTGATGTCAGTGACGAGACACACCTTAAAGATCAACAGCGGCTCTCTTCATGGTCAAACACTAGAGGTTTTGATTCAGGAAACACTGTGACCTTTTCTCCGGCTGCCTCCCAGTTGTCTGCTCCATTCATCACACACACAGACACTATGTTTTAACTGTGTGTCACTACAGCTGCTCATCTGAGTGGAGCAGGAGCAGGAGGAGGAGGTATGAGGAGGTGAGCAGTCAGACCGCCTAAACTCAACAACAATGGAGACTTCCAATCAGACATGAACATGAATAAGTGGCATCACCTTGTTCTCTTTCTGCCTGGTGTCAGTTAAACTCCATTGTCTTTGTCATTCTCCTAAATTCCTGTGAGGATATGTTGGATGTTCAGTTCCTTTTATCGTTCTATCGAGACGCACTTTTTAAGCAAATTATCTTTTCAGCTCGAAGATGAAGTGTGAAATACATGATAAAGACGGCGGCCGATGGCAGCTTCTTTTATGCTCTGATAAAATTAATCTTACATAAATGTCAAGACAGCCTGAGCCGCACTTGTGTCGTTCATGTGAAAATTTATTTCCATCCAGTCTGATATGACTCATACACCCTCCACCGATGAAAACTGGGAACACACCAGAAGTTATGCATGTCAAGTTGAAGAACAACTGGGTGGTTATACGATCGATAAGTGACAGAAAAAGAAAATTAATTTAGATACCTTAGGTTCTACGTGTACAAAGTCATTATTTTAGCTCCTAGTTGCCACTTGCAATATATATAGTGACAGATGATGCGACAAATTTGTGTTATCTTCAGCTAACTCAGCTACATTAGCTAGCTAGCTGCTCTAATTTTGCAAATGTTTATACCTTAGATAATTTAGCCACTAACTAACTTAATTAGTTCAAATAACACAGGTAATTTAGTTTCAGCCTGTCTGCACAGTTTGCTTCAAACTCATTAGACATTATGTCGCCAACATCGCACATATCCGCTAACGTTAGCTAATGGTCACTAACGTCATGGCCAACTTTAGCTTCGTAACTTTAGGTCATCCAGTCTTTTATTAAAGCATATTATCAAAAAGCAGCATCCATTTTCAAGCTAACATTTGCTTGTTTCTAACTAGCTAAAACTACAATTTTAACCAAAAATTCCATAACAACCAAATGTTAGCATTAGTAAATTAGCAATAATAGACAGGGCCCAACTTTATGCTAAGAGAAACATGAACCAACTTAATGCTAACATTTTAGCAAAGCAAGTGGATCAAACCTCAGTAGTGGCTACAATGTGTTGACTGGGCAATAACAGCACTAAAACTGAACAGTTTTCTAAAAAGACCAGAGTTTCCTGCAGCTACGGACTCTGGAGAATCATGGTTTGTCGTTTGAGGAAAGGTGAAGCTAGAAAAGAGCAGAGTGACCGAGGTGAAATCGTGATAAAAATCAATTTCATGATCACCTTTTCTGCAGTATCGCCCACCTCAAGGTTTAAGTTGGGTTAGTCTTCCAGCTCTTATTATGTTAAGCAGCAAGCAGCATGGGAATGTACTATGTCCATGACATGTTCCTGCAGAGACAGTTGTATGTTGTGTGTGTGTGTGTGTGTGTGTGTGAGTGTGTGTGTGTGTGCGTGTGATGAGTCCAATTTGCTGTGATATCTGACAGCACCTCTCTAATTCCCACAGAGGGCTGAGAAGTGGGTAGGAGGGAATTACTACTGTTACATACCCGCCAAGCTGATTACCTATCGACTGGTCTAAACACCCCGGCCAAGCCACAGTGGGTGTGAATGTGAGTGTGTGTGTGTGTGTGTGTGAAACAGAGTTATCCATGACAATCTAATTCTCCTCGTCTTATTATCCTTATCTCTTCTTCTTTTAGACATAAAAAGTCGGTGACACATGGTGAATCAGAGACACACATTCACCTGTCGGTTTTATCACGACTGATCGGTCCGGCAGCGGTGCAAAGATCAATACGACTACAAGAGGATGACATCATCACCACGTGAGATGAACCCAGGTTGGCCTTTAACGCTCCAATCTGCTCCTCAGATGATACTAATGTGTGTAAGTTATGATGATTTGTTCCCACAAAAACACAAAACGCACCAATTAATCTCTGGAATAAGTTTCCATCCCAAACGATAATTACTCAACATTAGTTTCTATTCTACTGTTCTCAGCTTTCAGAAATTAAAATGTGCCAAAGGTGCAGAGCAGGTGCAAAAGGGATAATGGTTTTTATCTGGAGGTAAAATGGATCTGAGATTAAATGTGACCTGCAGAGCAGCACAGACAAGTAATAATGATCAAACAAATGTGGCTTTTAAAGTAAAGTGCAGAGTTACATGTGTGAGGATGATAAATACTTTGGTTCCTGAAATGTTCAGGAACAAGTGATTCAAGCCAATAAATGGATGTTACTGTCCCTTAAGATTTATGTCACAAATACAGTTGATGACAGTGCAAGTCCAGGTGTAAATAAGACGAAATAAAACAACAGTTGGAAGATTCTGTAATTTACAGGTTGGTGGAGTCAACAGGAAGAAAATCAGAGGAGACTTTGTCATCAAGTGAGGACAAAAAGTTTCTCTCTTCTCTCATATTTTGAAAGACATCTGTATATTTTTTCAATGCAAAACATAAATATTCAAAAAAAAAAAAAAAGGTTGGTCATATCTGTAAGAAATTACACTGAAAAAGACAATGTTTCCAGTACAAAGTTCAGGATGTAAACCACTGTCATCATCATATATACAGAGTTTTTAGACAACGACGATGTATCTAAGTCTGTCAGGATTTAATACGATCAATCAATACTTGACGATATTATTAACTGATCAGTTCACTGTGTAAACTGTGATGTGATAGTTTTATTTCTGACTGAATGCAAAACAAACCGTTGTTCACAGAAACATTTCTAATGTTTAAGTGTTTTCTTATCAGTTAATTTAATAAATGATTCACATAAGTCATAAAGAAACAGAGGAAATGTTGTTGTCACATTGGATGAAACAGAACTGAAAGAAGTTGAGGTTTCCATGTTTCTCCATTAAAACAGGATTTTTGTCAACCTTCACTCATACTCACTGACTCACATATGATGATATGAGCCATGTTTTACCTTTGGATCAATAATATTGGATTGTTAATTACTTAGTCAATGTAATGATCCATATCATACCTCCTCTATACAATGATATGGGTCATTTTGAATGACTTGACTTCAGTACTGGGTCATGTGGACTCAGATATGTGAAGAATAAACAGAAAACTGTTGGAGACAAGTGAGTGAATCTTTAAGAAAGTAAAACAGTCGGAGAAAGTTGCAACAGACACTTGTCGTCACGTGTGACAACAATTCGATTACAATTACAGCACAAAAGTACACAGTACGACTGTTGAGGCAGGTGTTTTAACCACCTCTATTAATCAGACAGAAGCTCTCTACTTCTCTGTTGATAATAATTCAAAGATAAACAAGAAACTAATTAGCTTAAAAGTTTATTGAGGGAAAAAAAATAATTTGTATTGAACTGTCTGACATCAATTTGACACTTTAACACCAATCACAGCTCCAAGTCTGAGCAGCAATTAGACAAACACAAAGACGAGAGACAGGACAATAACGTCAGTGGACGGACAGAGACGTGATATTTAAAAAAGACAGCAGCAGGAAACAAACAGGAGAAGGATGTGCATTAGCAATAAGTGAACTAACAGGGAGCAAAGCTCATCCATTTCTCTGATTGTATTAACCATTATATGCACCACCAACAAAAAAAAAAACAAAAAAAAAAACACACGCACACACTTTACTGCAGCATTAGCATTTAGTATAAAATGGACTGATAAAGTGCAGAAAGAGGCTGACGGAGGAAAGGGTCAAACCAACTCGACTGCAGCCAGGAGGAGCGTGGGTGATGATGGAGGGTGAACAAACAAGGAGCTTTTAAAAGGTTAAAAAAATAAACCTTTCATTCACAAGTCATCTGACACACACATACACACATACACACACGATACTGTGTCCAAACACACACGCACGCACGCGCCCCCTCTGTTCAATCAAAGCAGCTGCCATTACAGTGGCAACAAGCAATGAATCATGGGATTGATGATGCGCCCTTGCAAGGGGACAAGTAATTTCTACTGGTCAGGTGATGAAGGGAGGACGGAGTGGATGTGGAGAGACGGAGGAGAGGTGGATGAGAGGAAGAGTACGGTTAAGAGAATGAGGATGATATGAGCTCTTCCTCCTCCTCCACCTACTCTCATCGACCCACTAACAACAACACCGGAGAAGATGAGGAAGAGGAGCGAGCTGTGGCTTCATAGCTCATCACTGAGGAGAGCTCTATACATCATTCACACTCTTCCTCCAACAAGGTGTGTGTGTGCTTGTGAGTGTGTGATTGGTGGAGGAAGAAATGTACAAAACCAGAAATGGAAAACAAACTCGTCCTGTCCACGTCTTCCTCTCCAGCATGTCCTCGTTCTGCAGCGAGAGAAATGAAAATTCAAGTCTGCACCGTTGAGTCGTCCAATATATTCTGACCAATATCTCCCTATTTCACACACACATACAGAGAGAGAGAGAGAGAAACTTAGGTAGGGTATTAAACGCTGTTTCCTTCAATCCCAGACAGCGGAGCGGTAGCGTCCTCAGCGGATTAGTGAGAGAGATGGAGACAGAAGGAGAGAAGGATGAGGAAGAAAGTGAGATTGAGGAGAATTAATTGAACAAAATCTGAGGGGAAAAAAATAGAAACATGAACAGAGGCTGCAGATCCACAGAAACACCTCAGGATTCAAGTGCAAATCTAACTTAATCAGGAGCGTCGCTTTACAGCCAATACGTCCGATACCCGAGCCAATCGGACCTCAGAGAGCGACGTGTCCAGTTTGTTTGGAGGAGGAAAGGACGAAGGGGAACTGAGAACTTCACTGTTCACTGGAGATTTATCACGATGAGGGAACTGAAGCCAAGGCCGTTGAAGAAGAATCAGTAACTTACAGGATTTATTCTGTGTAATGACAATGTGTTGATTACATTCAGGGACGAAGAGAGACAAAGACGAAGGGCTACGACGCTATTTTCAGCCAGTGTCAGTAGGTCGGACGTCATTTTGAAACCTGTGCACCGATTCACTAACTATCACCAAATGTCTGCTAGCTTTAATGCTAATTGTCGCCAAAGAAAGTTAATTAGACTATTTCAAATTTGTTCGCAGTTTATGAAAAGCCGCTCACAAGCAGACGTCGTATAATGAAGAACAATTTAAAGATGCTTCAGTAACCACGAGTTTACTTCTATTTGTTCTGTATTGTTTTAATAATTCCACATAATTGCGCAAACTGAGGTTTTACCATAAGTTTAACTCTCCAACCAGTGAATTGTATGACTTTTGACACTGAAGCGAAGTTTATATGCTGTGCAACAGAGGTTGTAAAATTAGAGCATGAAGGTGAATTTATTAGCTTTATTGTACAATCGTTAATATTCATAAAAACATAACATAAAGGTAATGTCCAACTTGGCACTAATTTGACCAACTGAGCCACAGTTTAATCTACTTTGGACTAGAGACCAAAGTCTGGTCCAATCATCTAAATTATTTTGATCTTTATGTTTTTCTTCTTTCCTTTCTAATAATGTACTTTGTGGCTAAATAGTGTTATTACAAATAGATTTTGTTTTTGGAGCAAATAAAGTAATCATTTTACACTTGGACTGTGTTTAGCCTCAGACTATAAAATTAATTTGTGATCAAATTGTTATTATCAAAATTTATTCTCAAACTCTTGCACCAGTAGTGACGTCTACTACAGTGAACCTCATTTGGTCCATTATTTATTCTATCAACTGTTTTTTTTTTTTATGTAGAAGCTTCTAAAAATATCTCTTTATCACACAATGTGTGACCGTCATCACAATGTTATTTGTGTCTGACTTTAAACTAAAATATCTAGATACTAGAGATGATGAAAAGTGCCACCACCTTTCCATCCACACGCCCACACACACACACACACACACACACACACACACACACACACACACACACACACACACGTGCCCACACACACACACACACACACACACACACACACACACACACGCCCACACACACTAACTGAATAATGTTGAGAACAGACAATGAGAGCGTCTCTCCCTGCTCTCTGTCTAGTAATGTAGCCTTCGTAAAACCCACACACACTCTCTCCTCTGCCAAAGTAAAACACAATTCATTTTAAAAGGAACATCAGCACATCCAGTCACATGCCCACACACACATACAGGTGTCAGCTTTGTGTGTGTGTGTGTGTGTGTCCATGTAAAGATGACGTCAGCATAAATGGTGCTCTCGGTGATGGCGGCTGTAATTTGGCCCACTCACCATCAGCAGCACAAGTCAATACTAATTGCTATTAACATAATGACTGCAAATGAACATTTGGGTCTCTGCGTTTTATGGTGCCAGTAAAGAAAATGCTTAAGAAGCCGGCGAGCCACCATCTCTGATCAAATTTACATAAAAATATATCTAATTAGGATAAAAACAGTGACCGCAAACAGTGTGAGAGCTGTTCCATCTCATCTGCCGGTGGTCACGTGACCTTATGGCTTCGTGGTGATGATTCCCTTAGCGCTCCAGGCTGCACATGTCACAGTCAGCCATGACACTAGAGTCAGTGCAAATTAGGTGCCACACAGCAGTTTCAGTGGCAAAAATGACACTTGCATCACTGTTTAAATTGGTGTAAAATATAAACAACAGATGAATTTAGTTGCTGCAGCTCATCTTTAATATCCTGCTCTTTGTGGGAAAAAACTTTTTTAACTCCCTGAAGAATCAGGTAGAGTCTGAAGTGAATCACAAAATGAAACAACTGTAACTGTGCTGAGTCTTTTCAGACTCAACAGTCAGACTATGTTGACTCAAACTAGTAACACAGTTTATTGCAAAGACTTTGCTGTGAGTGTGTTAGATATAAAATGTTGTATTTCCTACTTCATAGAGACATTGCTCTCTATATGAAACAGCAAAAACAATCAACACCGCTCAGAAAACTCCTCTGGTAACAGGAAGTGGATAGAAATTTAGGATCTTATGTCACTATACCGTTCAACTTGAGCTGAGTGTTGCTGCTGATTTATTGATTCGATTCGATTAATTTCCAGAATATTTCAGTTTCAGGACCAGTTTTCCCTAAATATGAAATAAAGTTTCACAAAACTAAAGCTGCAGATTTTACTAATATTGATCCCAAGGTTCCCTCTATTCATTAAATCATTCCCAGGTTTTTATTAAACTGTGAGTTGATGTGGGTTGGGTGAGTCGATGTTACTGACATCCTTCCTGTGATTCATTAAATGAAGTGTGTAGAGGACACACACTGTAACACTCTGCATCATCATTGTGAGGAAGAGACAGTTAATGAGGAGACTGAAGCTTTGAGGTTGAACTGTAGGAGATAAACGTGACAACAATTGGATAAAATAGAGTAACGTTTCATTTAAACAAGAGAACGATTTTAACAGATTGAAGACACATCCACTAAAACCAGTGGATATTGTACTAAAACATGTCCTTGGTTTAATATTTTTTTCTCTCCTGTGCTCTGCAGACATCTGCCTTTAGTCCTGATGGAGCTTTCAGTGGAGCAGCTTCCTCATGTTTTCATTCACCGTCTCTCACATGGACAGATCTCGTTGGAAATGGAAACATTCAAAGATCCATTAATCTTCATGAGCTTTCAAATGAAGATCGATATGAACCAGAAAATCAGTTTTATTAAACCCAACCGTGCTGATGAGTATATTTTAGTTAGCTTGATCTCATGATAATCTCCTAATGCACATGAGGAAAAAATATTGTTTATAAAGATGTGTTCACAAAACCAACAGGCAGCTGGTAAAAACCATGAAGTAGAACACCAGCACCAGACTCAAATCTATATTTCTGCCTTTAGCTAATCTGCATGTTGTTTGTGCTGCAGGTGATTTTACATTTATCTGTCACCTCTAACAGTTGTATGGTGTTCAGTGCGGTGCACCACCTTCAGTTACAAATCTATGATACGTTTCAGAGTGTGGTATCAATGTGGCTCAGTGTTGCATCGATACAGGCGCCTTTGGCTGAAAAAAAGTTTTCATGTATGTCTTCAAATGAGAGTGGAATTGCTTCTGCGCAGCAAATTGGTGAGATTTAAACCCTCCCGCAGAATCCATACAAACTTCCTGAGTGTGTACGATACAAGCGCTAATCCAATGTGACAGGAATATGAATAATATCATCATGCAAACATAATGGCTGCAGTCGTTCGCACAGATCCATTCTCAACTTCTCTGTCTTCACATAAAACCACTGAGCTATGTCCGGACCACCCGCTCACATCAATCCTCATAGTCTCATCACAAAAACACGGAATGGAGGAAGTGCATCAGTGGCATGTCTCATCTGCTTCTTTTAAACTGTTCTGCACTCAGCAAATATACAGCACCAAGTGACAGGGAAGGAGTAGATTGGCCGTGACCGCAGCTCGTCCCGTTCAGACGCCTGCGTAATATATTCTTTCTAATCCAGGCTCTTAAGGAATGCAGCACAGGGGTGCCATTATCCAGACATTATTCATCCCAGTGCCAACACACTTAGTGACAAAGTTAACACAACTGTGCTGCAGTTGTCCGTTTGCACTGACGGCATTGAAACGTACTGAGATAAGTCAGACCCGGAGCACTCTGTGGACGTGAACAAATATCAATGAATGAACAAAATCACAATAAATATTATGTTGCTGGTGGTTTGCCAAAGTCTGTGTGAGCCAGAAACAATGCAAAAGAGATAAAGCACATAACACTGAATAGCACTATCACTTGTATGGTGTTTTCATTAGACACACATACACAATCCTCCTCAGGGCCGCAAAGATCATCACAACACAAAGAGATTGACGCTGAGAAAGAAGACACATCTCAATAAAACTTCTACTTTGTTCATGATGGTTCAATGATGGCTGAAGTCATCATCAGCGTGACCAGCTGATGTGAGCGTGGTTATAAATCATGGTTATGACTGTGGGTAAACCAGTGTTTGATCACTGGGCAACAGGGCCACATGTTACTGAACAGCCAGCTACTCAGCAGTGTGATCACATCACCATAACTGTGTGGATTTACAGCCGCAGCCAAAATGAAGTCCCATGTTTTCTAATTGATGATATGCCAAGGTTTTATGGCAACTAATTTAAAGTAAAACCATGATGTACAGTTTATAGTCGGCGCACTCAGGCAACACACACTTATGTACACAAGTCCTTGGAATTAAGTGTGTCTCCTTAGTTTATCACTAAAATGCACAGTAAGAAAAATCCAACTCACCTGAGGGAGCAGATGACGGGGGAGGGGAGCATCCAGGCAGGGGAGGGGGGAGGAGAAGGAGAAAGAGAGACAGAATTAGACTTTATACACTCAGACTCTGTGCAGAGCTGTAAAATGTTCACCTCCATAGGAAAAGTTACAAGAGAGAGAAATATATAAATATATAACACAAGAAACATAAATACAAGTAGAGTGGATTAGTAGGCAACAGTGCGGCGTTGTATATAAACAGAGCAGTGAGAGTCTCTGTCCTCAACACTGCTAGGCACATAAACATATAAAAACTGCTGTAAAATGTTCAGAGCCAAGAGGTTTTATAGGAAGAAAGAGTGTGAGGTTGAATTCACAACTCAACAGAGGAGGAGAGAGGAAGAGGAGAGAGGAGCATAAATGCTCAATTTCCCACATTTTGCTTTTGCTCCTCCTGTGGCCAAGAAATTTGTGTGTGTGTGTGTGTGTGTATCAGTAGTTTTTGACATCAGGCAGGTAACAAGCAGTTTGTATACAATTAATACTAAGGCTGAATGTCATACTGATTCTGAGATTCAATTCAGTATTGATTCATTTAGAGATATTTCAGCTTTTCTTAGATATGAAAGAGATTTTATATAAGAGCCCAAAGGGCAGATCAAAGTGCAGCTTCTTCATTTATCAGAGGATCACACACCAACACACTCCTGTCCCTGTGTTTCACTCTGTTTTTACACACACAGAAAAGAAATCAAACACAAAGTGAAACATAGAGAGGAGGGAAAATAGGAACAGAGTGTGCGTGTGTATGTGTGTGTGTGTGTGTGTGTGTGTGTGTGTGTGTGTGTGTGTGGCTAGTGTGTATGGGCTATGAGCCACAGCATCTGGGGTTGCCATTTGAGTCTACTGGGTGTAGAGTCTGGGCTCGGCAATCTGCCAACACATGCCTCACATACTGAGCTGGCAAACATACACACACACACACACACACACACACACACACACACACACACACACACACACACACACACACACATACAAACACGGTCACACTGCAGTGGGCTACACACAAAATGGCAAAGACCTTTAAATCAACTGGGGTAGTTGCACAAAAAACAGCACAATTTGACAAAAGTCAAGCACATACACATTTTCCTTTATCCAAAATACAGGTCTTCTCACACACACACACACATCACGTGAACTTTAATATATTTCTGCTGTTTCTCAGCCTCCCACAATGCAACAGGATAAATGAGCCAATCACTTGGATGTGGTTCCTCCCACAGATTCAAAGGAAGCAAGATTACTATCCAGCCCCCATACTGTATATGTGTGTGTGTGTGTGTGTGTGTGTGTGTGTGTGTGTGCGTGCAACCATTCATGCATGGTTGGGATCAATGAGAGAACATAAGTCAGTGTGTGCAGTGTCTACCTCCACCTATCCTCCCTCCTGTTTCACTGCCCCGTCAAGCAAGAAAATCAGAGTGAGTGGAGTGTCGAGGGTGTCGCCGTGGCGCCCGCACCACTCTGACCTCTCATTGGCCTCTTCGTTTTCCCTCACCTTCTATTGCTTCACTGAGCTGCTGTGTAGTCAACTTTAGCAGTAGATGATGTTTTAGGGTTTTTACAAAGATTATCTGGAGAAATCTCGAACACTGATTACTTTGTGGGGAATTTAAAATGTAAAATAACAGACAGTTTTTATGTGTTTTCATTGATAATAAGGTCATTAGTTATCCTGTATGGGGGATTTGGATGATAGCATTGCGCTCCTCATGTTACAGACGAGGAAATGTAAACACACTGATTGCTAAAAGGAAAAACACGCTGCTGCAATTTAGCAGAATGTGGAGATCACACTGACAGGCGAGACTCTAGACATTAAAGTCTGTTGGATTGAGATTTGCATGAAGAAAGAGGCGAAGAGGAAAAAGCAAATCTGAGAATCAATCGTTGGCTAACTGCTACAAGGATTAAATGCCAAGGCCTAACCGGTTTACACAAGCAGCAGTAATAATGGCCTCGGGGTAAACAGTCAAATATAATGGCTCAGTGTGGAAAACGTCGACTGATGAGGCAGAACAACATACTCTGCTGGATGTGTGGTGTTTGCTCCAAATTAGCTAAATGTAGCATGTAGCATTTGACCAAGACCAACTATCTATAAAGTTTAAATCCACCACAGGAACACTTGTTGACAGATTTACAGGTCTCTAACTACAGACACCGCCCAGTCTTTGATCCTCCTTCCTCTCCTTTGTTCTTTGTGCAAACATGGACGCCTGACTGTTCACCTCCTGTTCTGTGCACCATCATCCTCTGTGCAAACCTCTTCTTCAAAACATCCACATCAGCACCATTAAGTTCACGTTGCTCTGTGAGTGTGTGTGTAGTGGGAGGAACAGGAAAGCCACGCCCCCTTTTCCACCGCTACCGCCGTTATATCTTTGTGCTTTTAAAACTAGTTTTAAGAATCCAGACAAGTACAAGTTACAATACCCAAACATAGAAACATGTCGGTTGAAAATAAGAGTTTTTAAATTACCCATACCCATCGGTTCCTCACCTCTCTTCACCTCTCACCACCTATTTTCCTCTCCCTGTTTCTAAACGACCTCCTGTCTCACCTCTCAACTTCTCCTGCAATCTAAGCGTTTATCAACTGAAGAGATGAAAAACAAAAATCTTAACGTTTTATGTTGTCGTCACCGTCATCTTTGTCGTTGTTGTTGTTGTTGTATCAGGGCTGTTTGGAACCGGAGGTCTCCACCACATGAGTCTCCACCACAGTCAGAGACTTAAATACTGTCTTTAGTGCTGTCACACAAAAACACACAGACAAGCTGCACTATAATTGACATACAGGTCTGGACTCAACTTCACATATATGTGTGTGTGTGTGTGTGTGTGTGTGTGTGTGTGGGTGTGTGTGTGTGCGCACTCACTAATATCCTATTCCTGTGGGAATAAGTGAGGACAGCGTTGCTAAAATAGCTCATTGTGCTGCTGTGGAGCCTTTAAGAGGTGTTATAATGAGACATAACAAGTTTTGGCAGCCCATTCTCTCTGCTCCTCTAAACCACATGGACACAGTCACACACACACACACACACACACACACACACACATGCATCCCCATTAGTACAAAGCAATGGCTTATATTCATTGTGTGTTACCTCTGACCTGGACCACGACCTCAGAGTCACATTTTATCTCATTAAAACACACAAATGTGTATTTTAGACACTGCGGATATGGTGGTAATGTATGTTAAGTCAGTGACAGAGCAGATGTATCACTGCCTCCACCATCACTAATCTCTGCTGCTGAATAAAAGCCTGGAGGAACATACAGGACACGCACAAACACACACACACGCACACACACCTGTCAGAGACCACAATGGTTAGCCCCGCAGGTAAAGCCCCATAATACCATGCAGCAGGTCAGCTGGCTACAACGGTAGGATGAAACAGATGGAGAGGGAGAGAGGGATGATGGAGAGAGGAGGAGGTGGAGGAGGAGGAAGGGTTAGGGAGCAACAGGTGAGAGAGGGGTTAGGGGGAGGTAAGAAAGGAGGTAAGAGGACAGAGACAGATTCTTCACAGGAAGGACAGAGGGAAAATGGAGGGTGGGAGGTCAGAGGCGTAGCAGCCTGAGAGGAGGGAGTGAAGGGAGGTGAAAAGGGGGGAGGAAGAGGAGGAGGTGAGAGAAGATGAGGCCGCAACCTCAGAGGAGACTAATGAAGACAGGGAAGGCAGCGTGGGAATGTAGGGGCAGGAGGGGGGGGTGGTCCATCTGCTGCTTGGCCTGCTGGGAGATCACAACCACCTCCTTATAGAACCATTAACAAGGAGGGAGAGGGGGGCGGAGGCTGTCTGTATAGCAGCTCAAAGAAAAAGACAAATGGACCACGTGTTTCTCACTTTTCTGTTTCGGTTTCATGTTCACTGCAGAAACGTCAGCGTCTGTTATTTATCTGAGCTGCAGCTGAAGCTTTTCAACAGTTTCACTGAAAATATAATACTTGTTTTGTTTTTAAGACAAACAACGAGAACAAGATGAATCTGGGCCACATCGTCTATGTGATGTGTTTCTCCCCCTGGTTGTGGGCGTGTTGAAGCCTCTGCTGTGGTCTCATGGAAATTAATAAGGATCCTGAGTTGTTCTGCTTCTTTCTGCTTCTTTGGTTTAGTTTGTAAGAAGAAATCAGATGTGATGCGCCTTCATGCACTACGTCTGTACATTGTACAGGATGTACAAGTGGAAAGACCACTCTGACAGATATGGACAATTAGTCTTAGTTCAATCTGATTAAAGCTGCTACATTTTCAGTCACATTTTACAACTCAAATTGATACTTTCAGCAACAAACCTCCAGGAATGACACAGATTTTTCGTGCTGACATTAAAATGCCCTCCTGTGTGTGTTGTTGTTGTTGCACCAGGCTCTTAATTGTGATTAACAACCTTTGTTATTAGAAGAAAAGGTTACATTTGTGCCCTCATACTGTCATCAACCCTCTCCGTACCTGAGCCGCAGACGTTTCAGCTCATCTAGGCCACAAAAGGTAACGGCAGAAAAACACATCACACAACATTTCATCCACAGGAAGAAAAAAAAACCTTTTTTCAGTCGTCTCGGTGAGAGTTTTCTCTCATTGAAAACAGCACTTTGTGGCTCCTCGCATTGAAGAGTAACAACTGCTCAGACAAAATTTGTGCAAAAAAACGAGACGTTCTTTATAATCACATTGAAAAATATCACTTTAAAAAGCTGTTTTGGCAGTAATACTATTCAACATGTCAAGTTATAATATCTTTAAGTGGTGGTGCTTCTCTTTTCGGTGTGTACTGACGGCATCTTTCAGCAGCTAAACTGAAAATGAATTGTTGTAAGTGTTGGACTTTTACAACTATTGTGGAAAATAAGTCCATGTCTGACTGAGTAGAATTTAAATGTCTTTGTTTAAACATTTAACTGGCAGTTGGAGAGGTTAAAGGTTAAACGTGACACTGACGTCACTCTCGCTCATTCACTGATATTTCAGTTTCAATCACAGTTTTTCTTGGACGTAAAAGTTGAGTTGGTTTTTTTTTAAAGCTGCAAATGTTACAAAGATGAATATTTCCTGTCCCTGTGATTCATTAAGTGAAGTGTGTCGAGGACACACACTGTAACACTTTGATTTCCATCACATTATTGTGAGGAAGAGACAGTTGACAATGAGATTGAAGCTCTGGGATTGAACTAGGGCTGCTTGATAATGAACAAAATAATGTTCACCATTATTTGGGTCAAAATTGAAATCACAATTACTTCAAACGATTACTAATTGAACTGAACTTGAATTGAACTTGAAACAAATGGAATAAATTGCGCATAAAAGAAAACAGTGAACGGCCTTGAACATACCCATCTTTATGAACGTTTTCAATGTCCCTTGATAGAACCATATTGAATATCGAAATATATTGTATCACTGATATAGTGCACTTCCATTGTCTGTGTGTATGTGTGCTTTTAGCTTGATGGGTATTGAGTTGTGCTTTAGAGTGTCTTTAAATGTCAATCGTAGTGCGGAGGACATCGTTGGTGCTTTACCACTCAGCTGTCACTCGTAGATGACTCAGTGTTTGAATTTCAGGTGGTTAAAAAGACTGGTCGTGTTGCTCATTGTTCAGAGGAAACTGGAAATGGAAACGTTGAATCAGCATCAGATCTTTCGAATGAATCGCAACACTGATTTATTAAAACTAGCTCTATAAAACAAGAAGAAACAGGTAGTGGGTAAAGTGGGTAATGTCATTTTACTTAAAGGAGAAATTCGGTGTAAAATGAACAAGGGTCCTTGAGAACTTGAGACTTCAGAACTAAAACAAGGCATTAAGAACTTTGTATGTGCACAGATCGTTTGTTAAAAAGACTTTTTTTACAGGTCGGACCTAGCGGAAGTTCACCATGTTGAAGGTAGATCTGTACACTTACAGTTCTCAGTGCCTCGTTCTCAATGCCTGTTTTACTAGCAAGGACGAGCTACTTTAAGGTGTTTTAATGGTTTAAAATAGCGATGTCTTCAAGCTACCTTGGTGCCCTAAACACTTGCACGGTGAGTATTTTTGACTAAAAACAATAAATCGGGAAATCACAAGAGTGATGCAGTGTGCTGTAGCCGTCACTACTGCAGGAGCTGTACTGCTGCTTTGAGGCAGATGTTGGAATCAATGATACTACAATGCTAGGATGCTACAATGCTATGATGAATTTTTCCTGACTAGCATCGCAAAAAAATCAACTTCCGATCGTTTTTCTATAATGAATAGAAAAACATTAAATGATGATGAAATTTGCACAATCTTGCACTGGTCAGGCTCTAATGGATAATAAACAGAGTTCATTGCTTTCCCTTGTGCATTTTTAGAAAATAAATAAAAACCATATCCTGTCTTCTCTCTGAGGCTTTTTTCACCAGAATATTAACGGAGGGTCAGAGCTAAAGGAAGCTATTAGAGGTCACTGAACCCGAGCGGTGCCTCTCCAGTGATGCTCACTCGTGGACTGAACGTAGTAAGATGATGACACACACACATTCACCTGAGCAGGAAGTGCAGAGCAACATGTTTACACACACTGGTCCACAGCAACAGAGGCTGAGGCCTGAGAAAGTCCTATTTAAAAGACACTTTATCAGCTTAGCAAACATACTAGCTGCTGCTGGACACACACACACACACACACACAGATTCATCTGTGCGTGCTCACTACATCTTTCAGTTTGTTTCCATCTTTCATCCTCACTCTCTTTCTCTCTAATGAGGCAGAAAGTGAAAAACTCTCTGTGCCCATCAAAGAAGTAAACACATATTTTCAACTTTTCACACTCCAGCACAGAACGCAGAAACACAAGTCAACAGCAGCTGCACAGCGTCCACAATGTGTGTGTGTGTGTGTGTGTGTGTGTGTGTGTGTGTGCGGAAACACTTTGGCTCTTTTTCTTCTCGTGTCTCACAGCTTCCTCCTCCGTCTGAGAGAACTCAGAGGAGAAGGAGCAGGAGTGACAGCGTCATTAGACGCCGTCTGCATCGTGACATCTTTTTCATGCCTCGTTTTACCGTGTCATGCAACACACACAAACACACACATATACACACACAAAATGTGCACACTATCACATCAAATTCCCAAAACCACATTTTTCCTGGAGACTGAGGAAAACATGAGGTCATCAAGCAGAGACCAACTTTACCCAAAGGAATGTTACCAGTCTGTTTGTGTGAGTGTGTGCGTGTGTGCACGTGGGGGTTGGCAGTGAGGGGGGGTAACACACACCCTCTCAGAAACACTCTGGATGGAGGCACAGACGACCTGAGAAAGCATTTGACATTCATTTCAGTCCCCCCACCCCCCACCTTCCGAACTACAAAACAGTCGCTGAAAGCACAGAAAAAAAAAGTCCTGCTATTGAAACTCAGGAGAGACGTAAAAATATATATATGAGACAGATTGTGATGGGTGGAGGAGGAGGAGGGCAGGGGGAAGGAGAGGTGGGGGAGGCGCGAGGGCATGAAAGTATGAAATAAAGGGAGGGAGGTGAAGAAAGTGCTTTGCTGTCACTGAGGTAAATGTAAATACCCCACACACCACTCATGGAGCAACAACACGCAGCACATATGCCTCTGTGTGCACGCTGTTGTGTTGTGTGTTGTGTGTGTGTTGTTATAACGTGCTACTTTTGTCGGTGGATTATGCTGACTTGCAGCTATGAAGAACTTAAACACAGGCAAACCAGCAGGGAGCAGTTTCTACCACTCGATGGGCAGTCTATCACCTCGTTGTCTGCTCCTGTTCGTGTGTGTGTGTGTGATGTGTGTGTGTGAGGCTATCAGATAGAAGTGCGAAGGAGTAGATGGTGGAATATAATGGAGGACAGATGTAAAGGAGGTTGTGGTGAGTGATAAGGAGACGACCGCGTTTCTGTTTGTGACACTGATGAGGTTTGATGTGATGTGATGTGATGCTGAAGATGAAACAGACAGGATCTACTGATCACCACGACGACACTCAGACAGACAGACAAACAGACAGACACATGGCACACGGGCGTGTTTGACCGTCGATCTGTCAGTGTGGATTTACATGTTCGCTATTTGATGATTTCCCCCCAAAAGGGACTTGAAAATACCAGGAGATTCACCTCCCCTTGAGAGAAGGAAGGAGCAGGGTGGAGGTTTTTTTGGGCGGAGGAGGAGGAGTGGAGCCTCCAGCAATGTTTACCCTACCCAGAGAAATATCCAGTGTCCTCGCTGGTAGCACCACCACAGATTTATGATAACACACATACACACACATCATCATTCATGCTGCATTGTAGGACTGCGTCAAAATGAAATGTGTGTGTGAGCATAATGAATTCATTTGTGTGTGGCTGTTATTGAAAAAAGGGTGTGTGAGGTGTGTGTGTGTGTGTTAAAGACACAGATGTGAGACAGGAAGGAGACTGGTGTGTATCAGTGAAAGGGCTCATATGCATATGCATACTAATATAAAGGTGGTCACAGGAGTGTGTGGTGTGATGGATGACACAATCAATTTCATTGGCGATTACAAGATGAACCCCCAACACTGAGATCTGCACTATTCCACAACACACACACGTATACACACACACACACACACACCTGGTGGCCAGACACAGTGAAGCCAAACAGTGCCTTGGAGTTGTCAGTGGCTACTTCATGATGTAATGATAGGTTAGAGGAAGTAAAGTGTGCGCTGGCAGCTCTGACAGAGAGAAGAGGTGGTGATAGAGCAGTGAGGGTTTGTTGGAGCACTGAGTCTTTTCCCAGGTAAAAGCTCTCAGTGGGTTTAATATGCAGCTCAGTGTGTGTGTGTGTGTGTTTTTCTTCACCATGAATCATTGAGGTTAGAGGTCATTACTAAGATATGGAAGAAAAGATAGCAGGAAGTGCTAAAATGACCACTCTCCCCTCCAAAATAAGAGCTGTTAAATCATTAACGTTAAAGAAAACAGACTCCAACAGTCACAATGTGCTAAAATCACCGACCTGGCTTTTCCTTCCACTTTGAATATACATTTCATGCTTGAGTTTGATATAAAAACATCTCCCTGCATCCCTCTGTGACAGGTGTGGACCACCTTTCTCCAGTGTCTATTTTAGTTTGACAGCAGCACTTTAGCTGAGAAAACAAGCAGCAAAAAGAGATGAATAGATGCAGAGGGTGAAGAAACAGAGCTAAAAAGAAGCAGTCAGTGGATGAAAGGAGTCGGTTCAGTCAGTTCAGTAAAATTTGCGAAAATGAGCACATTTTTCTTTTCTTAGAAACACAAGAAAAGCTACCAATGGCTGTCAGTGATATCATCTAAAAAGGCAAAGCTTCATTGAGAGTAAATAAAGAGGAGCAGGTAGTGAGGATGATGGGGAAGCACAGTGGGTGATCCTCCACAGACGTGGACGTTTCATTTGCTTTAAAACTCGCAAACAAACCTGAGCTAATTTGTCGCTCGACAAAAGTTTGTCTTAGTGGAGAGAGGCGAGAGAAGGGGTGAGTCAGAATTCAAAACACACTGTGGTATTGTAGTATTTAGACAAACAGACACAATTATAGTTTTAAAATATCATGTTGTTAGTGTTTGATGGTGTAACGATCCATGGATCTGGATCAATGCATCAATTCAATGAGTATTGAATGATCAACGCACAGCTGCCGTCTCATATTTCATTGTAAGGACATGAAGCTGCACAGTCTTGATATGAAGTGATTGTGTTATATGGACATATGATATCGTCTCATATTGATCTCAGCCCCCTGAATCCAATCAAAACCAAATTGTATCGTGACAGACTTGATGATCGTTGTACGAAAAATGAATATATCACATCACGATGAAACTTGTGCTTGTGTTTACATAAGTTTCTTTGTTTTCTTCATCATGAAAAGATTCAAACGAGGTGATTTTACCTGTGAAAACATTTCAGCAGCAGTGAAGTGAACGTTTTGTTGAGTGTAGCTGTGGCTACATGAGGCTGCTGGTTGCTTTGGCTTTGTTGTGCTCTCAGTATTTATCATGAATATTATTATCTTATAATATTATATGATATAATCTTATTATATTATTAAAGTTAGAGTCACGTTCACCTCCTCAGTCTGTTCTCTCTGTGTTTGACTCGGAGGTTGAGTGTGGTTTTGTGATCAGGTCTAATCACTGAGTCTCCACCATGTTGGCAGGAACAGACACGCTGAGATATTGTCATAATACGATGACGATGATGACCATCATCATCATCATCATCATCATTATCATCATCAGTTACTTCAGGACACTCAGGATGAGCAATGATTAGTATTAGTCATGTGTGAAGACTGAGAGAGTTTTCCAAATATCCCTGGATCGACCCGTTAAACCACAAGGTTTCTGACTGTTTGCCAGCTGCAGTCAACAAAGGTGTGTGACACTGGCATGAGCTCAGAGCAAACTGGAAAAAATACAACTGATTCATCAATCACTGTCACATTTTATTTGTCCCTCTGACAAAACTAAACCACGTTTTTATTTGCTCAAACTAAATACACCTGGTTTTTAAATTCCTCAAAGACATTTACAAAGCAATCCCGTAACATTTATTTTATTTTCATTCAGTGTTTCCCCACACGGAGGCAAGAGAAAACTTTTAACCTGCACTATATCACATTAAAGCACCTTATTTCACTCTTTTCACACTGACTGGACTGAACTGCAGGTGCTGCAGTGTCTGAACAGGAACTAGAGGCTTCTCTGCGGAACTGTAGGAAACATTTGTAGATTATATCTTAACTACATATGAACTTCAAACACAACATGTGTTTCTAACAGTGTGTGTTTTTGACCGAACATGTCCAGTTAATTCGCTAGAAATCCTACATTAAGATTTCAGATTGTTTTCTTGAGAATCAGTGGATTTGAGATAAGATACAAATGTGAGAGTGAGTGAGGGAACAGAGGAAGTAATCCCATCCTTCCTTCAGATATGCTAATTCATGCTAATCTCCATTCATGTACTTAATCTCTTAATTGCCTTAATTGACATGAAAGTGGGTTGAATCTCACTTGACACAGCGAACGTCAAACAGCCTGCGAAGCATCGCGCCCGCAGCACACGTGGATGTATACACGTGTGCTCAAACATACAATACAATCAGAGGAGAACACACAAGAACAGTGAGATACGTTTATAAAAGGAAAATCCCTTTACTGCAGCGTGATCTTTAATTAGAAAACACAAGAACAAAACTGTCACAAGGACTCAGAGATACACACTGTTCAACAAAGAGTGGTTTCCCTTTTCACTTCCTCTCAATCTATAACTTCTTATCCTTTGCTTTTTGGGTCAGGTTGTGTTTGTGTGTGTTGGTGTGTGTATCGCTGCGTATCAGTGTGTTTGTGTGCGGTGAAAGAATGCAACAGTGAGACAGAAAGAGCAGCAAATGAATGCAGATTGAGGGTATTCCATATAATTTGGTGAGACAAAGGCTGTTATTGTACTCCACTATCATTTTGACTTAAGGCCTCGATCCCTCGCTTGAAACGCTTTAACAGACACACAAATACGCAAACAAACACACACACACACACACACACACACACACATGCTACCACACAACAAAAGCCAAAAATACATTTCTCAAGGTTTCAGTCAAGAAAAACAGGATTGGATGCAGTGAGATAAAAACATTAGCATATATTTAAAACACAATACGAGCACAGGCTACAAAAAGATGCAAACACAATGTGTGTATTCTGCCTCACAGAGAATACACAAACACGTACACACACACACACTGACAAAAGAAAGCTGACAAACAAAGCCACCTATGACCCTGTTATCTCTTTTGTTTTCTGCTTCTTCATAGTTTCACGATCAAATCGTGTACCCGGAGGAGCAAGGAGTCCTCCCACATCTAGAAAAGGATTTAAACTGAGCTACAACACGGAGACACAGAGACAGAGACGCAGAGGAGGGTTTGTTGTTCAGACCAGACTCACATAAAATGACAGATGACAATCAGAGAGACAAAGGAGGTGGGAGGCAGAAGTAGCCACGGTAACCCTGAGGTCAACGTCACCACTCTGCCATCTGACCAACCATTTAACCTCATATAAATCACCTGCTCTCTCGCTGTGTGTGTGTGTGTGTGTGAGACAGTGATCTATCTGTCCTGTGATGAATCCATCCTGTGCACGTGACCTACAGATTAAATCACCTCTACAAGAAAACTGATTACCCTTTCCCAGCAAAGACGGCCACAAATACACACACACACACACACCAACACCAACACACACACACACACACACACACACACACACACACACACACACACACACACACACACACACACACACACACACACACACACACACACACGTCGTCTCTTATATTAAGAAAGGTCAGGTATTGGTCATTGACCTCTTAACCCAACCATCAGTTACACAGACAAGGTGATGATTTACCTCGTGTGTGTTTGCGTGTATGTGTGTGTGCGTTTGCGTGAGTGTGTGTGTGTGTGTGTGTGTGCTGACGCCAGATCTGTGTCAGAGTGCCCCACCCCTCCTCTCTCTCATAAATTACCTGTCAGCTGCAGAACAGATCGAAACAGAGAGGAGGAAGGTGGTGGAGACAGAAAGTGAAGCTTTACACCTCTTTTTAAAACGTCACAAAGACTCAGCTGTGATAACGCGCCTTAATTACAAAACACTAAATGTACTGTGAATTAATAATTTGTAAGGTGCCTGTCTCACACACACACACACACACATATAGACACACACACTGAGAGACACACCCAGTTTAACAATACGACAAACAGCTAGAATAATAAATGTGCAGTTACACGACGTTCAAAACAAAACAGTGAGGATAGAAGAAGATGTAGATTTAACAAAATAATGAGAGTGAAATGAAATGATACAAGTTTGTTAAAGAGACAATAGTGTAAACGTTTGGTCAGCGTCTCGAGAGTCTGTTTATTCTGCAGAAAAACACCAGAAAGAAAAAGAGGATTAATGTGTCTGACAAGACAAGAGACAGACTCCAGCTCCCAATACAACAACAGAGATTATCACACTACACAGTACACTACACACTAACACGCTGATACACACGAGACAGTCAAACACAACCACAACTCCTCTCTTTGATTGAATGGATACAACACAATTAATGTGAGCATCGATGTCAAGAAGTGTAAGTTTACAGTGTGTGCTGCACTGTGCGAGGGACTGGGGGTAATTCTGGGTAATTCTGTCGCATTCGGAGGCAATGAAGTGTGAACAACAGCCTGCAGCAACAGGACGAGCTGGAAAACACAGGTAGGGCAGTAAACATCAAGAAATAAATCTATCACAAACAACGACACCATCAGCTGTCTGTTGTTAACAGCACTGGACTGACCAGTGAGCTGACCTGCAGTGTTACCTGTGCAAAATGAATTATATGGCTCCATAACACTGGTGAGACCTATAAGCTGAAGCAGTGTGATTTATGGAGCTGTTATTATTGCCCAGTTGAGCTGCTAATGTTTCCTAATGAGGCATAACCTCCAACTCAGCACGCAGGACTGAGGAGACGACTGGAGACAGTGAACGTTGCATCAGAAACTAAACACTGAGCTGAGCTGCTGATACTCTATTAAAGAACAATGCCCCAAAACACTCACTGAGCTGAACGTAGCGTCGTGTTGGTGAAGTTCTCCATGATCAGAATGAACAACATGACTCCTTCAGCTCCATGAGTCACAGGTTGTTACTGGATTAGGTTTGTTTTTACAGCACCGTTAATCATGAGCAGCGTTTCCAGTCAGGACTGAAGCTCTCTGGGCAAATGAGATTTTTAACAAGTATGTGAACACAGTGTCGGTAAATGAGTGTGAATTGTTAAATGTCTGATGTTGTGGTTGTTTCTGGTCGGACGTTCAGAGCAAAACACACAGACAGAAGTGTCTGAACACGGGGACGGAGGAAGGTGAAAGGTGACATGTTTTCAAAGTGACTGTGGAGGATTACACTGTCTCAGTGTAAGACACAGCTACTTATTACACCATCTCTGCAACGCTACAATGACTCACTTACTGGGAAATAACATGACTCTGTTTCTCTGGGGAAACAAACCTGTATCAATTTATATCGATTATCGGTGCATCTTTAGTTTTAGTCAATTAAGGCTAAAGACAAACCTTTGAACTTACAGTTCAACTGACATTAATAAGTTCCCTCTAGAGATTAATAGATGAGTTGATTAATTTATTAATCAATAAATAAAGCATTTGTCATTTTACAAGTTAAAATTCACTAATTATTGCCTCTCTTACATGATGTTTTCTGCTTTTCTTTGGCATCTGTGACATGAAACTGAATATTTGTGAGTCTGGAAGTGTTTTAAAGACAAAAGAAATTATTTAAATTATTAATTTAAATTATTATTATTACATTATTTATCAAGATGCTTCTGTTGTTCAGTGCAGATGTACTTCAGTAGTAGTGTTTTGTACCATCACAGTCACTTTGATGTTTGGACACAAAAGTCTGAAGTGAACCAGGTGAATGTCTGTATAGAATTTGAGTTAATTCTTCCATGTTACTAAATGTTCTCGTTCACTATAGTTGAACCTACATACGACCAAGGATGATGAGCTGCTTTTAAATCAAACAACTTTTTGTTTCTCTGTGGAACAAACAAGGTAAAACCTAGTGACATCACCAAAGGTATCAGTATATATCGTTTATCGCCCAAATCCACATTTAAAAAATCTGCATCAATATTGGTGCATCTCTGATGTAAACACTAGTAAATGTGGAAACATCTCCCTAGGTAGTTTCTGGCCTGTACACTAAACAGTTCTAGTGACATTTGTTGCCCTGACAAGCCAAACAGCTGCCAATGAGTGTACTCCCATGACAGCAGATGACTGTATTAAAGTATAAACGCAGTTATCAGGCTGATGATGGTGTTGCAACAGTGAGGATGGCTGAGGAACGCAAAGATAAAAGTTAGAGACAGGTGGAGAGAGAGACTGAAGCATTAGTAGGAGAAACAGAGAGAAGAGATTCACTCAGGCATCAAATGGTCTGTCTGAATTAATCCTGACCATCACGCTTTCGCTGTCTCTCTCTCTCTCACACACACACACACACACACACACACACACACACACACACACACCTCCCTGTCTCCAGCCTGCAGCAACAGATGCTGCCAGGCTCACAGGCATCCTCCACCCTCTTGTCTTCTCTCTCTCGCTTCTATTTTTCTGTCTCCTCTATCTTTGTTGCTCCTCTCGTCTGTGAGATAAAATGCCAGTCATCCTTCGCTGTACTTGTAAACAACAAATGAGGGCGCAATCGAGTAAGAGGAGACCAACGGGCAGCGGGGTTAGACGACAGAGTAGAAGAGAGGGAAAGGCAGCGGCTATTTGATAGTGTCAGCTGTATAGAGGAGATACAGACAGGCCATTCATCTCAATGGATCAGATAACAGTCCCCCTAGAGTGTGCACGCGCACACACACACACACACACACACACACACACACACACACACACACACACACACACACACACACACACACACACAGCACACACACACACACACACACACAAAAACACAGAGATGCAGACTCAATGAAATAGACTGACACACACAGACCAGTCCAGGTTTAAAGCTCTGAACAGCACCCTGAGGCTGCAAGCACTGAACCTCAGCTACTAAAGAGGGAGAAAGAGAGAAAGAGAGAGAGAGAGAGAGAGAGAGGAGTGAACTTCACAGTTTTCTGTTTTCTTTTCCATCGTCTCAGCAAGACATGAGCCAGACACAGACAGAGGGGAGGAGACAGTTTGAAAGCCTTTACATGATCTGAGCTGTTGCTAACTCTCCAACATTTAGAGGATACATGTGAACTTCTACACACACACACACACACACACACACACACAGGGAGGGAGAGAGAGAGTGACAGAGAGAGACAGCAAGGCCACAACAGCTGGCCTCCTCTCCTGGTGAGTTTATAATCACTATGAAGGATGTGGAGGATGAAATCAGAGACTGCCCGTGCTACGTTCGGCCAATATCTAATTAGGTTTGTCTTCCTGACCTCGACGCACTCACACTGATCCACTGTTTGTTCAGCACTCACATTTTTAATGGAGGCTCGTTTTGCTCTTTACTTCATTACAGTAAGGCCAAACTTTGAATAAAAAACGCATTCTGGGTTAAAAAAAAAAACAACAAAACAAAAAAGTCAATAAAAGATGACTGAATTATCTTTACAATTTCATATTTACAACAGAAACAAACATCAACAATGTGGTGATGTTTAGAGAACAATGTGGTGATTATTTTTCTATAAGAAACTATCTTAAACCATTTGTGAAGCTAAAACAAATACATTTTATTTATTTTCAGCAATGATGTTTTAGTGTGTTCAAGAGCAAAATGAAGTTGAAAGTTCCCATATTGTGATAATTAGCTGTGTACTGACTTGTTGCTGCAGTTACAGGAACATTTGTCGGTATGTGCAAATGTCAAGCTCCCATAACGGTTGCATGTATGAGGCGTGTGTTTGGTTCACAGCTCCTGAAAGTAAAAATAACCACACTGATGGACCTGAACACAAAGAAAATAAGAGGAAGTAAAGGAGATAAAAGGAGGATACAGCTAGTGGGGTGTGTGGAAAGAGGAGAAGGGTTAAGTGAAGAGAGGAGGAGGTTAAAGGCTCAGAGTGACAAGTCCACACACACTCTGAATGGAGAAGACATGCTAACACACTACTGACACACTGCTAAAACACTGCCAACACACTGACACATCCTCCACTCATCTACTGTGATGAAGAGATATATCTGGTATGTTTATATCTGATATGAAGCTAACGGGTCGACGTGATCTGCACCATCAAAGTGGATTATAGTGGCAGGGCTGTGAGCTGGGAGCTGGCAACGCGACATGTCTGGGCAAGGAGGAGAAACACTCCCTGGAGAGCAGAGGTGAAAGGTCAACAAGGAACATATGAAGTCTGGTGGTTACAAATCGTTAAACATGTCCGAGGGGCTGAACATTTTCATGTGTTTCAAGGAATTATGTCCCTGACACAACATGTTTGTGTTTGGGGTTAGAGATATGTGCAACCAGGCTTAACAGCCCACATTTCTTCATCCGCCCAAATCTCCTCTTCCTCCTCCTCTTCCTCCTCTATGCCTGTCACAACTCCTCTTTCAGTCGCATCTTCCAACCTGACTTATTTACTGCAAATCCTGCCTCAGCTTCTTAAATAAAAGCCTTGGCTACGTCCTCACTCCCACAGCCTTTTCTGTGTTTCCACATTTTTCTACATTTCACTCATCTCTCTCTGCACGTTAGTTTTCTGATATAAAACAAAAAGCTGAAGGGCAGTGGAAATCATTGTGTCAGAAGAGGAGAGGAGAGGAGACCTTTAGCAAAAAAAAAAAACTCCTACTGTCTGATATAAAAAAGTGAAACCATTAACATCTACAGCTTTAGGACTGGTGAAATGACACAGCTGGTTTTTAATGCTAATGTGTGTGTGTGAGTGTGTCTGTGTGTGTGCGCACGTGCTCACATGCACAAGTTTGTGCATAAGAGTGAGCAGAGCTTTTCAGTTTGTATCCACCCATGATATTTTGGATCTTGTGTGTGTGTGTGTGTGTGTGTGTGTGTGTTTGTAGAGCCTCAGTGATCAGGTCTAAAGCTGTGTGTAGGAGATAAAGCAAGTCATTAGTGAATTCTGCCTCTTAAGACCCTCTAATACCTTGGATGGGACCCTGGCCAGAGGTTACCCTGCTTGTGTGTGTGTGTGTGTGTGTGTGTGTGTGTATGTGTGTGAACACAGAAAACTGTACACATCAGTAGCTGCTGTAACTCAAAACTAACTTGTGCAACTTTTGAGTCAACGCTGCAACAAGCCTGGTCTGAAATAAATTGAAACGAATGTCCTGCATCGGCGAATTATTGGAAAACCTATTGTACTGATCTAATATTTCAGCGGCCTGCAGTAATATCATACAAGCTACGTTAGGAGGGTTTGAGTCTTACATTTCAGATCAGGTCGGAGCAATAGTGGGAAGAATGATGGAGACAGTAAAAGGGTCGGGGATGGGAGGGTTATGGGCTCGTAATGTATCAGAAGACTTTTTGATCAGCGTTTAGTCGGCTTAACACAGCTCTAGATCAATATAACTGCTAATAGATGCATTGATCTGCATCTAGGGCCTGGCCCACATTGTGACGGGCACACACACAAATCTATATTTAGTTATTACAAGCGTGCCCCCTGGAGCACACGGGCATAAGCACACATACACAAACACGAAGCGTAAAAGATCAAAGTCGTAACAGAGTAGATGGATGTGGGGATGTGAGTCAGCTGGCTACAGGAGGTGAAACACTAAAACTGCCCAACTTTAAAATCCACGTAGGAACATCACAACACTATCTATACTGCCAATTAGTCGTCCAATAAAACCGTCCACAAGCAGAGAGCCAGCCGTAAAGTACAGTGTTACAGCTAATGAACTCTACAACTCAGATATGCAGATAAATACACATACATATAACACACACGCCAGTATGCAGGCTGGAAATACGTCCCACGTACACAGCTAGAGATGAAACATATCACAAACACACACACACACACACAATGCTCCTCGGTACACAGCAAACAAATGCTGCCTGGTTTGAATAAACAAATTAAAATGATTGCAGGTTGAACTGGGAGTAACTACAACACTTAGCTAATTACTTTGTCTCTGACTGACTTTAGCAAGAAAAAACACTCACATATGTAAACACACACACACTTTCCTTCATTCACACATCACAAATATGGATGAAAAGTAACAGTTAAAGGTATGTGATGTGGGTAAAACCGAATAAAAGGATGTGTAAACGTTGGATTTCTCGCTTTGCAGTGAGGTTTATGAAGAGGAGAGGAAAATGCAGAGGGAGAGAACAGGAAGGTTTATATTCACCTGACTTCCTTCACAAGATGATTTTTTTTTTCTTCTGGAGGTCTGGGGAATAAAAACAGGCTGAATACAATTCAATTCGGCACCTGACACAAACAGCAGTCACGTAGACATATACGCCGCTCACACACCTCACACACTCCATCTCACACCCTGTCAAGAAATAGTTCCCAATCACATATCTCTCCACTGATTTGATGCAGAGAAAAAGCAATTTATTAAGCTGCCTCTTAGGGGTTGGACTCAAACTAAACTACAACACTAGCCTCCTCTCTCTCTCTCTCTCTCACACACACACACACACACACACACACAGACAAATACACCTCACTTCTTACTATTACGCCCATTCACACCCTCATACAAATACAGACCAATAATACTTAAACAGCTCCCAGTAGAGCATCAGTAATCTGGTGAACACAGCCACTAATGGAAGTTGTAGTCCACTATAATTTGATGTGATCCAAACTGACACTAACAACTAATCCCCATCCTCACACATACACACACACACTCATAGCAGATGGACCATGGGTGGCTCTGTTGCTATAGCTACCAGGAGAGGTAGCCAACTCTTCGTGACAGGACCTAAACTTTTCTCTGACCTCTCCCTTCACTCCTCAGCCAGGTTTAACAACCCTGCTAACCGCTGCGATGGAGCTGGAGAGCAGCCTGATGCTAACGAAGGCAAGGTGTGCATCTCCAACACACACTGATACGCTAATTTAAAGGATTAAACTGAGAGCTAACAGGAGGAGGTGTGTGTGTGTGTGTGTGTGTGTGTGTGTGTGTGTATTTGTGTGAAGGTGCGAATGTGATAGACTGTGTGAGAAGGCAAAGTCGAGCAGGAAGACGCAAACATAGATTTGGTCTGATCCTCCAATATTAACTGATATTAACAATACTGCACAGCATTGCCACACACACACACACACACACACACACACACACACAACAAATATAATTCCGAAACCATTACTTGTGTCATGCATCCAGCACAAAACCCTGTAGCAATTAACACCTGACACATGCAGCTTAGCAAAAATCTCAGCACATGCTTACATCTACATGGTTTTACTACACACTAATATATAGAGGGAGAGAGACACATGCGCATACTCATAGAAACACACATACACACACACACGCACTCACACACAGGGAGCAGCCTCTAATTTCATTCCACTAATACAGTCTCAGTATTTACAACCAGCTTGACAAAACATGTTCCTGCTTAATTAGATTAAACAGGGAGAGAGAGCTGTGTGTGTGTGTGTGTGTATATGGGTGTGTGTGTGTGTGTGTGTGTGTGTGTGTGTGTGTGTGTGTGTGTGTGTGCACGCGCTCTCGTTTACATGCATGGAACAACAGGTGAGGCAGCCCCAGACATCATAAAGAGTGAGGGAAGCAGACGGAGAGAGGAAGAGGAGGAGAGAGGGAGAGAGCAGACCTTCATTGTGCATTCAGGGAGGTGGTATAGATCGTTAGCTAAATAAATTAGAGCCTTGCGGCTGTGGATATCACAGTGCCATATGTCAGAGAGAGGAGGAGGAGGAGGAGGAGGAAGAGGAGGAGGACGAAGAGGGAGAGGACTGGTGGAGAGGAAGAGAGAAAAATGTGTTTGCTGCAGTAAGTGTGAATAAATACATAGAAATGGCATCAGAGACAGATGTGTCCTGAGCTGAGAGAATATGTTGGGATGAAGGAGAAGGAGGAGACGCTGACAACAGGAGATGATCCTGTAGAGATGGACCGAGACCACCAGTTAAGAACATACCATACCATCCATACACATTCACTGGTAGGGAGTGAGAGAGATTAATGATATGAGCATTAAGTTTGTGGATTAGCATGAAACAGAGAAAGTCACTTGGCTAAATAGAGAATCTAAACCCAGATATTAGTGCTACAGCTGGAACAAACCTCACAAAGACTTTCTACCCACTGGTTGCTTCTAATTGTTTTAATTTAATTTAATTCAAGCTTTGGCTTTTACCCTTGAACCCAGTAAGTGCTGATAAAGTTCTTCTTATTCTTATTATCTTTTTTCTGGCATTGATGTATTTCCCCACATTTTCCTGTTTGTCATTTTTGTGCTGTATCCATCCATCAATATATCATCCATCCATTCATCCACCCATCTATCTATATATCTATCAATCCATCCATCCATCCATTTATCTATCATCAGTCTATAAAATCATCAGGTTTGTGCCCTGCACAGTAAATACAGAATAAGATAGTTCCTCCTGTAATAACTTCTGTAGGTCCTTAACTCAAACAAACCAACTTAACAGTTGACTACATTAAACTATAAGGCTAAATCATATTAATGGCCACTAAATGTGTTTTTATTAATAAAATTTGGCCATACACACTGATACTGGATTTCTGGCATGAATATGAGATAATAGTATTAATATCCAATAACAATAACATAATATTACTAAATATATGAGCATGCATGGTGGTTTTTAACAATCACGACCACAATGTGTCCTGAACAGGTTATTTAAACTGATCAGCTCGAAACACACTAACAGCAGTCAACATGTCATCAACCCTCCTCATTTATCTCTATGTGTCTTTATAAACAAACTCCACTATAAAGGGACAAATGCACATGACTGCATCAGGAATTTTTCACTCCTGAGAAAAATTCCTGTGTTTTCGCAGACAAATCGCTGGCAAATTAATTACTGTTCACACAAATTCATCCACTGTGCTTCTTTGTTGGGGTTACAGCAGTCCTACCCTCTGCCTCGCTCAACTCCACCTCCCTTATTTTCATTCTGTGTCTGTATTAAATACAAGGATACCACAATCAGACACACACAAACACACACACATATATACACACAGAATGAGAGGATTAAACAGCTTAGACATTGATTAGACACACCTGAACCCAGGAGGGAGGGAGGGAGGGCCGAGAGGAGGAGGAGGCGGTGAAAGTGTGTGTGTGTGTGTGTGTGTGTGTGTGTGTGTGTGTGTGTGTGTGTGTGTGTGTGTGTGTGTGTGGAAACGATAGAGAAAACAGGCATTATGAGTGAGGTGGAGGGGTGGGGGGTATCACAGGGACAGAACCAGGGTGTAAATATCTGAGAACATGTCCTCCAGGATGGAGAGAGAGACAGAGAGAGAGAAATGGACAGAGAAGTGAAAACGCTGCCAGAGACGTTTTAACACTCTTGTTTTTGCCCAAGGTGTGAAGACACACACACAGATTCAACATATAGACACACAAACAAGCAAATGGACACACACACACACACACACACACACAAGCTCACAGAGTTCTCCTTGTTATTGTGAACATCCTCACCCTGAACTGGACCTCAGACATGATGCTTTGTCTCATTAAGACTCTGATTTAAACTTACTGGTTCTGACACATATATACCACATATACATATAAAACACACACACATACAGTGTATATATATATACACATATACACACGCACAATAGCTCAGAATAGAGCTTTTTCACAACAGTCAGATTCTTTCTCATACATGCAAAGACCAGAATAGAGGCTGGAGTCAATGATGCATATTGTGTCTATTTATAAAGTCCTGCAGTCGACGCTGGATCACACCTCAAAGCACCGCTCCCCTTCTGATTTTACGTCTTATCACCCTCTATCTCTACTTTGAATGAGAGGAAAAAAGTTTTTCTTTACATGATTCTTTTTTTCTTCTAGGACATTGTGAGGATGTTATCAGTGCACAGTTTCAATTTGTATGTATAAATAAGTGGCAACACTTTAATTTACAGCTTCATTTCATGCTTCTTTCTAACAAATTCAGAATAAAAAAAATCTCCCAGAAATAGTTGGAAATTACTGGGCTGGAAAGGAAAAGGAACTTCTCCATGTTTTATTCCTTTTCTATTCAAACACCAGAAACTTTTACTTAACTTGTTATATTTGTTTTTTTTTCTGTCTACTCCATTTTCCTCACATTTTCCTATGAGACTTGTTTGAAAAGAGGTGAGCAGAAATGAACCTATTTCCTATGAACACTTGTTGTTCTTGTTTGTGTTTTCTTACACACACAGACGCAGACATAGGCAGGGTGATATTAAGATCCAGACATACATGGAACTAAATGAATGAATTCATGACTTACTTGTATATTTATGGATGCTCAACTGTGAGCAGCTGCAGAGTCACTAAGAGCAGATGTACTTAAGAGACAAACATAAACATTTATTCACTTGATACATAATCACACACACACACACACACACACACACACACACACACACACACACACACACACACACAGCTCTGTGACCTAATTTGTTTATTTGCCTCTACAGTTGGTCGGTCGGCTGCAAGGCCTCCGTTTACTACTTGATGCTGGCTTTTTATCACAGGAAAGAAAATTATGGTTAATGTACTTATAATCTGATTATGATTATATAACCCCTGCTGCTAATCTAACACTCTCTCTCTCTCTCTCTCTCTCTCTCTCTCTCTCTCTGGGATGATCAGTGATTTATGTCTTTAAAAGTAAAGTATAAAACCAAAAGCAACGGGTGAAACCAAGTGTGAGATTAAACTCACCCTCCTCCACGACACTCCCTCTCTCCTCCTCTCTAAATTATCTGAGAGCTGTAATTAAAAAGTGCACTTTATTTCTCGTGTGGTGCTAACAAGCAGGCCAAAACACACACACACACACACACACACACACACACACACACACAAATGCACACTAAATTAGAGACAGTTGAAGCTCAACTAATCATCTGAGTCTATGCTATAATGATTGGTATTAAAGAAACACAATATTCTGAGTTTCTGAGTTAAAATAAAGTGGTGTAATTTACTGTAGTGGATGTATCTCTGTATGTGCTGATAATTGACAGGATGTGTGGAGTCTGTAAGAGTCGACGTTGCTCCAGCTCCATCTGAGCTGTACATTAAATCAGATTTACTCTCATTGTGCAGCGTATGATTCACACTTCAACAATAATCCTTGTGAAACCTGTTTATTCTTTACTCTACAGATCAAACTGGCTTTGCATTTTACTAGATAATAACATGGTGATCTGAAGATTATCCTCTGGTGTAATCACACAACCAGTCTCTGACAATAAGGACAATGTCTAGTGCTGTAAGATAACAAGCTAACCAGATGCAGCCTCATCTCTCTGAGCTGCAACTCAATTACTGATCAGCAGTCAGCGATCCACACCATGATCCAGAGACACAAACAAACCAACCCGGGTCCAGACAGAGTGAAGCTGCTCAGATAAACACACTGAGTCCACATCAGCTGTTCACTACAGTTTGTAACGTGTGTGGATTTAATCCCATCGTTAGAGCTGAAGTAGAGCATCTTCCCTCACTCTCACTGGTGTTTATTGTAAAAGCAGAAAGCACCGTCCTACCTGGAGACACATAAAAACCTCCATTTTTTTTCGGTGCCATCATTCAGCCTCATTCATATTTGTTATCGAAGGCTGCGAGCTCACACGCTGCAGAGGCTCCTTTGAAACTTTCACAATAGCATTGCGACACTGGCTTGATAGATAACAGACAAACCAATCCCAGGTCCAATTATCGGCATCAAGACGGACCAGTGTGTTCTTACACCGTGTTCTTCATCTCTTCATGGAGAACAGAAGCAGAAAATTGCATCTCTTAAAAAAAAAAACCCAAATTATTTCCTCAGTCTGCAGCTCTCTGAAAACTTTTCAGCTTCACAGAAACATCCGAGTTGAAATATTCAATGTATAATTTCAGAAAATTAGAGGCTCAAAGCAGATACTGGGTAATGATGGTGTTGGTCTATTTTGGGTAAAAACAAGGGTCCCTCTCAGTGTTAATATTGCGTTTCCACAGTCTATTCTCATTTTGACATATTGCCCACAGGCCTGTCGTTTCCTGATCAATAACAGTGGGTGGACAGCAGCTACATCCACTGGCTGGACTCATTAACCATCACATCAGCATAAAATACTGATATTAGATGGTAAATTCCACCATTAGCAGAAATTATGTTTAAATACATCCATAATTGAATGGGGTAATATTGAGCGACCTGATCCTCGGGGGTTCTCAGCTCAGACACTTAAATCACAGAAGTGTGTAATATTGTGTGTGATGCGTGTTTGGATCACAGTTTATTAAAACATTGAAGATTTAAGGTCATTACTCGGCAGCAGAGTGAGACGAGTTGAGCTCGAGGTTTTTCTGAGCTTTCTTTACAGAAATGTAATATCTGTCATCTGTGCTGCTGATGTGGCTTCAACGTTTTAATTGGCTGCCTGTGTGTGAACGTTTACGTCTACAGAGGCTGAAATACGTTTATAGATGCAGGAAGGTGTCAACACTGTACATCAAGTAAAGATGAAGACGTCCACATCTGAAAACATTTTTCCTTTAAGACCTTTCAACCTCAGTTGTGTTTAAGCTCAGGAAATAACTGCAACTAACATTTATTCTGATAAATGATCATTTTTTTAATTTATTGATTATTTGGATGAAAAGGAAAAAAAAGTTTTAGTACAAAAGTTGCTTCAAACAACATAAACTTAAACTTAAATTAAGGTGCAAAAGAAGAATTAAAACTACTTTGTATCAGGTCTGTGACATATTTGACAGAGACAGTTTGGTACGAGTCTGAACAGAAGCACAGTAAGAAACATACCCACTAGGTGAATAACTACTGATATAAGATGCAGACAAAGCTAAATGATATTGAATAAATGGACACTGGATGATGCAGCCATGTGTTGAGAATAAATGAATGGAAATGGAAATGACAGTAATATATATTTAATTCTCCAGGTTCTGTTGTGAATGTAAACTCCACAACATAACGTTATACTCCAGCATCTCTCCGGCCTCATGTCAGATAATTATCCTCAAATGTATCTACGACAGTATCCACCACCTGCTTCCATTTTGACCATTTAAAAACAATTTATAAACTAAAGTAATGTACAGGAACACCTTCTTCTAAGTTTCAATGTAAAGTTCCCACTGACTTTTGACAACTCTTGACAACAGTTCTAACGTTAGTCTCCTCTGCTGTAACAACCTTATCCTCTGCTGACTCCACTGCCGCCATTTTTCAGACACTTCTTCCAGAGATTGGTCACGTGACCTACACAAGGTTTGTCAATAGTTGTCTTTACAGCCACCGCAGCACTGGTTGTCTCTCTTGCTCCACAGTAAGAAATGTTGCCACTGTACTTCTGTGTATAATAACTAATCCATTATTAAAATAGATTTTAATCGATTGAATTGATTCATCGTTGCAGCTCTAAAAGCTGCCCAACAGGCCCAGACCTTTTCACCTCAGTCATGTGAAAGAAGCTTGAGAACTTTCACCGCCACTTAACGTTGAGGGTGCTGAACTCTCGACGTTCAGACCCTTCACTGACTCATGAAGTGGCGTTCTGGCGACATGTTGTGACCGGTCAGAAACCATCCTTTTGCCTCGGTGGAACGTGTGATTGCAGCGCAGCGTGCCAGGCTTGAAGGCCGTCTGTGATTGGCTGATTGAAGGAGACTAATGAATGACTGCGTGAAGAAGCCAGAGACTTATTCTGCTCTGATTAATGTGTTTTCCTCAATGCCAATTAAACACTGATTACACAAATTAACAACTCTGGGCCACCATAATCACTAAGTGCTCACACAGGGACTGGCGTTGATGGAATGGGCTACAGACATAAGTGCGCACACGCGCACACACACACACACACACATACACACACACAGCTGGAAGGCACCACACCCCATTTGTCCTTCTATCCTTGCCCAAAGCCCTGTCAAATGCTGCCAGGGCTGGCAGTTGTTATAACCTAATGCTTTTAGCTGCATGTCGTCCAAGATAGAGTTACCGACCACATTCACCAAACCTCTGCTCTCGCACTCACACACACACACACACACGAGAAAGAACCCCGTCACTGCATATATAATACACACATAACACACATTCATGGGGCCTCAGACAGACAGACAGCTGGTGCCAAAGGGTGCAGTTAGAGGATCTCCCCAATGGGACTAGTTACCTCCCCCTTCCCCTCGTATGGAACCAGAGGGAGAGAGGAGCAACAACAACGACTACGACGAGGAGGAGAAAAAGAAGTGAGATTAAAGGGAAGGAAATGGGCACAGGAGAGAGGAAGGGAGGGTGGAGACTGACAGACAGAGCAGTGAGAGGAGAGGGAGCAATGAAAAGGAAAGTTTCTGCCAAGTGAATGTAATGTGACACGAGGGGGGGGGGGTGACAGCATGGAAAGACACAGTCAGACAGAGGAGAGAGAGAATGAAATGAGATTTGAAAACTGCTTGAAATTTAGAAACTACAGACAGTGTAAACCTCAGACTCTCCCTGTTTTTAATGCATATCACCATAGTAATGGTTTCGGAATTATATTTGTGTGTGTATGTGTGTTTTATATGTATATGTGGTATATATGTGTCAGAAACAGTGAGTTTAAATCAGAGTCTTAATGAGACAAAGCATCATGTCTGAGGTCCAGTTCAGGGTGAGGATGTTCACAATAACAAGGAGAACTCTGTGAGCTTTTGTGTGTGTGTGTGTGTGTGTAAACATGAGAAAAAAGCAATGACCACTTACACTTCTGTCTGCACATAAGCCAGGTTTTTGTTTTCTGTTTTGTGGGTTTGTACGTGTTAGTGTGTGTGTACAACACAACACAACACACTTTACTGTTTCAGCAGATCTGTGCTGCAGAAAATTGAAAAATGTAAGAAAAGAATAGTTTGTCTCTATCCAAGTGGATCCATATAAGGTCCTCTTCAACCCATATGTGTGTAGGCTGCTGCGCCGTATAACTCTGTTCTCACTCACAGCTTTTCATAAATTATCTTCATTTTCAGGAATAAACCGTCAGCACAATGTGATTCTTATTGCCACTGCTGAAGGAAAACATGAGGACAAGAAAAAGCAATGACCTTGTGTTACATACAGTAGCGTTCCAGTGTGCACAAAAAATCTCCGTCACCTTTGTTTTTTTTTTTTGTTTTTTTTTTATGAGAATATGGTTTGTGTCTAATAAGTGCTGTTTGTGTGAAAGGAAAGGGAGACACAGCTGTGTCATTATACAAGTCCAACACATCCATGATACAGGCTAATTAGGTTCAGACAAGCGATGGACGGAAAGCACACGAGGTGAGAACAGACAGGGAGAAGGAAACAGGACTGAGACGTTCTTTCAGCTGTGATTGTGTCAAGCGTGTTGGAAGCAGGTGGTTTTAAAAGCCTCTATTCAAATACACAAACACATAGACACAATGCAATTACACACACACACACACACACACAAAAACTCAGATGAGCGACTGACATCCTAATAAGCCACTATGTCAGGGAAAGTAACTGTGAAAGCACATAATCAAGTCGATTTTCCCAAGAACTACACTGAGCAGTAAAGACTGAAACACACACACACACACACACACACACAGGCCGATCAAGGTGTGCTTGCTGGGCATGAGGACCTGTTTAGAAATGATGGTTGCAGTAATCAGCATAATGTTTGCCTGCAGCCACGGACTGACATTTAGAAACAATGTATTACTGGAGCAAAACCCACACACAACACTTTCATATTATTACACAACTATTATACATTACTATTATTATAACACTAATGTTACTCCAGCCACATCGCAATCTGTGGTTTCACTGTTAAAGTCAGAACTTCTTGTGTCCTTGTGCAACATATTTACCACAGATAGATATAAAGTGGTTTTAAATAAACACCAAACACGTTGGTGTTTGTAGATGAAAACAGGACAAAGAGCAGGACCTGAGCTGCTGCAGATGTAAACAGTCACTTGTAAAACTCACCACAGGGAAGCAGAGCGCTGCAGGACAGGTGAGGTTGTCCTATTGAAAGACACAAAACATTTTCATTGAGTTCTCAGCTGCTCTGAGCAAAATGTAGACGAGTAATTAACATACAAATCATGAGTTTTTTCCTCAGGAAAATATCGATAACAATGGCTGATAATTTATGTTTTCTGTCATAGCTTGAGCAATGAATTAGATTATTTACCACGCAACCAGGTCAGTAAAGAAGATTCACTTCTCTCCATTACAGAGCTCCAGACTGAGATCAAATCTGGAGACAGGGCGAGTAAACTTCAGACTTAGACACACATGTGCGACTAATAAATTTCAAGCAGTGCAAGTAAATTTTCACATACATTTGTGCCTGTCCAATTAATGCATTTTCCTTTTTAAGTGGAAGGCGAAAATAGAAGATTGTGGAGTGTGAGGCAGCAGGTGGCTGGTCAGTGTTAGTGAGAGGGAACAGGAGCTGTGAGCATATAAGGAGCCTAAGTCACTTCCGTTCCAGTGGACACACTGGGTCCTTAGATCAAAAAAAAAATTACATTGCAGTGAACGGAGAGATAAAAAAATATTTTCCGATCCACTTTGACTTCTACCCTGGATCGCACATATGTTGTATCTTGATTTAAATGGTAACTATTAGCGTGAGTCAAGGCTGTTTGTGGTAGAATTGTTTATTTATATGGTTCTGAAAATACATAACTGGTTAAACTACAAATCAAATAGTCATGTAGGTGACATCACGTCACAATTTCTCCTCGCAAACTTTTCACTGAGTTTCTTTCCCCCTCGACGTCAAACAAACTGAATTCTTCTTTCGATGAAACCGCTTCTCTTTGGTTTATTAACCAACTTTGTCCACAGTCCAACACTCTCACTCTGGATAATCACAGTCTGTAGACTGTCAATTAAGAGAATTAAAGAGGCTCAGCAATTCAATCATGACTCAGCACTTTAATAATAAGAGCTGTTAAACTTGACTAATTGTACATCTTCATCTTAATATGAAGGAGCTGTTTAACAAAGTTAATGAAACAAAATCTCTTGAGGAAAAAAAAAAAAAGATTGATGGTTTTATTCCTTTCTCAACAAAATGACACATTTCCTGCTACAGCTTTAACCTTTTCAGTTTGTTGACATTGTTTCACCAACAAGTGAACAAGTTATTTGTTTGGAGATGATAAAAATGTAGAAATGTAGGTAACTCCTCTTCCTTGTTCTGAGGCTGCAAACAACACAATTGATGACAGATAATAATCTTGTTTACAATGAGATTGACTACACTATAAACATTTGATGGTCTGATTTAGCAGCTTCCGCAGAAATCCAACGTCATCGGCACAACAAAGTGAGTGTCTGAGAAACATCAATTTAAAAATAATCACCAGATGTCATTTGGCTCATTTACACTCTTTCACTTCTACGGTGACGCATGTGATATATTTCATGCCCTTTTTCATGAGAGAAGATAATTAAATGTAATGTTCATTAAAGATTCTTATTTTTCTGTCATGTCAAAGCAGCATAAGATGCATGGTTTAATCTACAGACGACCTGCACAAACAGCAGCAACACTCCTGCTCCTCCAACTACGCTTCATTAACAACCATTCTGCCCTTTATTTTAACAATCAACTGTTTTTTAGATGTTCAGAGATATTCATCTTAAAATCATGTTTGACAAAGAAAAACATCTGTAAATAATATTCTTTTTATTAAATAAACTAAAAGATTCATTTGCTGTCGATTCACTGAGTTGTTAATCCACTAACTAACTAATGAATTAATCAATGCAGCTCTACAAAACTGGACTCTCGAGCACATTGAGTTTGAAATAAAAAAAAAAAAATACTCCTCTAAATCTTCCAAATGTCACTGGTCAGAATTAATCAAATCCTGATGAGTGTCATTTCACAGGAACTTAATGTGATGAATCAGTCTGTGGTCACTTTTTTCCCCAAAGAATAAAAAACTGCTCCTTCAGTAAACATGTACCATGTGATTAATGCAGAAGTTACTGTAAACATGTTTCATATGTCAGGTTTCGGTCACATTCTTAAACATCTTTATAAACATCTTTTAATAAACATCTTTACCTGCATCCTGGAGACTTTTCTTAGTTTGACCTCATTTCTGTGCTTGTACCTAAACCATGGTCTTTAACAAACTAATAATTTTAATCTGTCTGAGACAGGTGAGTGTTATCGTCTTCTTCACTTGCATGTCGTCCTCCTGCTGAAGAATCTCTCAGTGACCAACTGTCCAATTACTTTTGAACTCCTGCAGTTGGGCAGTGTGTGTTGAACAGGACTTTATCACACACACACACAGCTCAGTTCTTTCTATATTGACATAAACCTAGTGAAATTAATGATGTGACTTGGCTCTTCAGGGCACTAACCATTATTTTGACTTCAAACTGAATGTGCTGCAGCTCAGAGCCAAAGAACAAAGGATGTGTAACTGCAGATACTTGTTGGACATAATGACTGTATTAACTCTGCTCTTATCATTTCTTCCACTGATACTGACACACACACACAGACATGTGGAGCTAAATGTCACGTGCAGTGATGATGTGGTAAAAGGTTGACAACTCAAACAAACTCTCACATTCTGCTGAGTCAAACACACCCGCACTAAACACAGCTGAGCCACCAGGCTGGAATATAACTCAACATAAATAAGTAAGAGTATGAGACAAGATCTTTCTGAGTTTTTTTGTGTGTGTGTGTGTGTGTTTTCACGTCCGTGCACTCAAGGTCCTATTGAAGGCAAGCAAAGCAATCAACAAGCAAACAGGATAATTAATTTCTCTCTTTTGCTTGAACGCTTTCATTTTATTTTCATTTGTTTGCCTTTCTCTCTCTTTCTGCCACCACTTCAACGACACACTGAATCCTGTGAGAGACGACGTGTGATTTAATTCACACACACACTCTTTCATTTTTCCACTGGATAACAAAATGTCTGGAAGAATGGTGTGTGTGTGTGTGTGTGTGTGTGTGTGTGTTTTTAATGAGATGAATGCGTGTGCACTGCCCCGTCCCAATTACACAGAGTGGAGGAGAGGAATCAGTAATAGAAAGGAGAGAAAGATGTAACGCAGGCAGCGATGGAGGACAAGAGAAGAACGATGTGGGCTGATTCTGGAGGAAGATGAAGTGAGTGAGAGGATTAGAAGAATGGTAAGGAAAATAGATAAAGTGAGTCCATTAGCCAACAAACTATTTCCTCTCTTTGTGGTTTCTCTCTCTTTGAGGACGTCACTTCATCCGTCTTGACTAAGTAACTTGGACTTTGTTTTGATTACGCCTGTTCTCTTGTCTCTCGTCCATCCATCTATTCCACTGACCCCACAACTGACAACCTATTCTCTCTTCCCTCTTCTTCCTCTTTAAATCACTTATTTTCTCTCTCTGATTACTTCTCCTCGTGCCATTATTTCTTCTCAGTGCCCATTTATGTCCTCGTCCATCAAGCAGGACCACTTTTCTTCTCTGTTGTTGAAAAGAACAATTCATTGTGATCATTATCCATTCAACCCCACGTCAGTCAAAACATTTAGGAACATTCAGACTATTTGTTTAAATATGACAGTCTGTTTCTAATCACTGACGCAGGACTTTGTACATTTTGCTTTAAAAGAGCAATGTTTCACAAATTAACTCTGAATCCAAAATAGCTACATTTAAAAAAATATGAGCCACACATTATATTTGATGAAAACCAGACTGACCTTAAAGTAAAACACTTTTCAGAACAAACCAGGCTGATATTAGCTACAATCTTGATTCCTTCCCAGCGCTATGTTCATTACAACCCCTCACCCTCTTTGTATCAGCTACCAGCAATATGTCACTGATCTGTGAATCACTGTCATTGGTAAATAAAGTAGGAGAGACCGGGGATGGTTGAAACAGCATCACCAATAATGGATAACATTAGAGTCATGTGATCAATTTCATGTGTAACCACCCCCTCTCTGACTGTTGAAGTTTGAATGAGGTCACTTGTTTTACATTAAAGAGGAGGTTCTTAGTGAAAATCAGTCAGAGTCATGTCATCGATGTTAATTTCAAGCCACGGTTCTGGTACAGCTGGTTAAAAAATGGCCGACAGAGACAGGGATCATATTATATGTGTTGTAACACGTATAATAAACTTATACAGATGCATATTTCATGGTGTGGTCTCAGTTTTTTATTCTTTAAACTTACTCTTATAATTAAACCTTAATAGTGGTGTAGGTGGTAACAATGACACAAAAAATAATAAATCAAATAATGAATTGTGTGATGTAGAAGTTGAGAAGTCGTTGCTAGTTGAAGAAGATAAAAAAAAATTTGAAAAAACTTTCTGCAAGCTATATGAGCTGAAACATAAAAGTGTTGAAATTGTCTCTAGTCCCCCTCGATCAGATTAGTTGTGAAGGTTACCATGGTAGAAAACAAACTAAAGTACCTGACTGTCTCGACGGGATGTGATTGGTGGTTTGTTAACATACCATTGATGATGTTATGAGCCGACAGTGTGTACAACTCCATTGCTCCAGCACCAACACACTGATTCATTTTTGCAGAAAGCCTCTCATCCCCACATCAAACTTCAGAACAGAATTAACATTAACACAGCGGGATGTGCATGTAAAATCACAACAGCAAAAGAAAAAAAAAATCAAATGACGGATCTTAAACGGGTCAAAAAGAGGAAATTGTATATAAATAAAAATAAAATGAAAGAACTTCTGTGAATTCCCCATCAACATTGTGTACTACAGTATGGTATGTTGCTTTGGAAATGACCTTCCAGTTCTTTACAAGACGTTTCAATCACATTGGCAGTGACAGAGCGACTAATGTATTTGCAGGAAGTGGAAAACCAATGCGATGCCATTTAAGTGATGTCATTTTTGTGACTATTAGTCTAAATGTATGTAATTTAACCATTTGTTCTTTATTTTTTCTAAGCCATTTTACATAAAAGGCAGCGTCAAACACTGGACTGTCCAACCATCTGGACACTGAACAGATTTAACAGCCTTAAATGTAAAAATAGAAGGTTTTAGCTGCTCGTGCATAAACACACACACATAGATACACACCAGCAGTTCCTGATTCTTGCCATATATGATACTTACACACACCCATATCACACACACACACTTGTGTAGTGCAAGCCAAGTCTCCATACTGCTGGCTGGCTCTTCACAGAGGTATGCCCACCTCTGGATTGGATCAAAGGGCTGAGCTGAAAACATTTGGCCAAATACACACACACACACACACACACAACACACTAACAACACACACACACACACACACACACACACACACACACACACACACACACACACACACACACTCTCTATAGAGCTTCCTGTCTATTTCTAGATGAGATCAAAAAAGCTCCTCTTTGCTCTGAGCCTATAGCATAAAATCACATGAAGACAAGCATGTGCAAACACACACACACACACACACACGTCTGGACACGTGTGCACACAGAGCCGCCCTCTCACACACCTGTGGCAGATCAAACGCATCATGCTGAGAACACACACACACCTGCAGAGGGGTAAACCATGTACACACTGTGCTGCTACTCAACTCTGCCTGACCTCGGTAATACAGCGTGACTGGAGATTCACTATGCAAAGACTCCATTCAAATACATTGACGGCCCCACCGCAATGAATACACACATACAAATGAAGAACCCCGACCAGGTGCATGTGGAGCGACGTGCTGAATAAAATAATAAATAAGCCTACAGTGGAGACAGAGAAGGGGAGTGAGACGGAGAGAGGAACGAGGAAGAGAAGAGATAAACAGAAATAAGTCGAGAGGACAACAGTTTCGTGGTCCGATCAACTGGAAGGTTTCCACCTCCAGTCCCAGCTCTGACTCCAACACACTGGATGAGGAAAACACAGTTGCTTCCTTCACCTCACCAGGAGCCTTCACCTAATCCAGTGCTGATACTAAATGACTGGCAGGACACGACTGGGCTTTCAAAGGCATTTCCCAGGTGTTAGCAGAGAGTCAGTGTCTCTGATGTGTCTCCAGCCACCTGCTTCTTTATCTCCACCAGTTGTTGGTGTAAATAGAAATCTGTTCCTAGATTACCTTGTTTATGTCCCAGTAACCTGAAAATATGTGATTTTCAGCATCATAAATATTATTACCCATTATAAATCCACATTTCAAGTCACTTAAACTGAGCTAGTGTGGATAAAATGCAAACTACTACTATAAAACCATAAGACAGGTTTTAAATGGTACATAGCTAAGTAGTGGTGAAAAGTTTAGTTCAGCAAAAAGAGAAAGTTAGTGCAATCAGCTCCTACTTTTAGGACAAACTCTCTGTCAACACAGGACAGAACAAAACTCTGATGCTTTGTTTGAACACCACTGTAGTGTAGGAAATAGTGCAGCGTAACAAAGAAACAGACTGGTTATTCAGTGATCATCCTGAGATAATAACCTGAAACTGTGGAAGAATTCAACCAGACAGTGGCTTCAAGTGATGGAGGAGTGTCAAGCCATGGTAAAAAAAAAGGAAACACATTTGTGGCAACTTCTGTAACTTCACAACCAGCTCTAACCTGACGATTTAAAGGAACAGGAACAGGAAGTGGATGTGCTGTGAATATACTGTGCATTTACATAAACTATCAAAAAAAAAAAAAGAAATAAAATATATATATATATATATATATATATATATATATATATGTGTGTGTGTGACATGAATGTAAACATAGTTCATCAATCTACCTGTAAGGACTTGGTATATAATGATATTAACGACTTTTTAACCCACCCAAGACAACATCATTCAACATTTGTCTTATTATACACCTTTGTATAATCTGCTGACACAGGTTTGACTCATGACGAGACATGTAAACAATGAAACAATGACGAACAAAACCCTTTTTCTCCTCAACAGCTTTCAGTTTTCCTACAGAAAGCTGTGACTAAGTTGCACTGAAATATATTCAACACACGTAACTTACATCCACCTCCACTGAATAGACAAGCACAGGAACACAATTAATATAATTTGTTTTCTCTTCGGGTGTGGCAGTTGGAAACTAGAAAAAAAAAAATAAAGAAAAATAAAGAAAACGTGGATTAACTTTAACAGCGGTAGAGCAGCTTGCACGTCTGCTTGCATGACACTAAATACCAAATAGATGAACTTGTAGTATTAAATATTGTACTGTCACACATTTGCTGTTGTTGTTTGTTGCTGTCAGTATTCAATCCTGCAATAATATGATATATATAACCATTAAATATCGGCCTATATAACCTCGACCACACCTCCCTCACCACCAGTTTATTTCAGTTTACTGTGGGAAACACTGAGCTCCATGAAGACACAGCATGAACCACTTTAACCATCATATCTGTATCATGCAGGTTATTACAGACTGCACCGATACTAATTACAGAGGCAAGTCAATGTGTAGCATCCAGTGTGTAAAACCCGCTGATTCCAATAAATCAGTAATGTGTAGTAGCAGCATTTAAATAAGCATCTATTCACTTTCATTTAAGTCTTTGATTATATGTGATATTGATGTTTTAGAACAGATAAAATAATAGATAATGATGCATATATCAGCTTTAAATATACCAGTTCATCAAGTCCCAAACCCACTTGATGAACGTAACAGTTGCTTGGTTTGGCTTCATTATGATGTTTGATTTAACCTGATTTTCCTGTTTGATGTAGAGGGTGGTTGTGGCAAGTCGTTTATGCAAAATTTAAAACCATCATTTTCATACAGCAGTGTAATATTTGGAAAACAGACTCTCACTGAGCTTGGTGGAAGCTGATGAAGTTGGCTGTTGTTTATTTAGATAAGAGACTACAGTACAGGGATAATCTGGTGTTTGTTTGCATGAAGATGACAGTGGGTTATTTTCACATTAACTTTCTTTGCTCTGTCAAATAAATGTTGTGAAAATACAATAACCTCATACACACATTACAGTGAAATCATGTGAAAATGTTGTTTATCCCTGTGTTGGTCTCTCTCTGGGTCACAAGTGAGCATCCTAACGGTGACCTTGTTGTGAAAGGAAAAGAGGAAGCTGCTGCTGTGATGATTATGTCAGAAGGTCATCTTTGCTATAGGTTTTCATACTTTGCAAATGTTGTTGTCTACATTTGAATCCTGTGTAATCACGTGTGTAGATGAATCCTAACGCAGCCATCTACACTCTCTTTTAACTAAGTACAACTGCAGCGGGTTCAGAGTTTTTATCATCATTAAGATCCATAAAGTGTCCCACACATGACGAGGCTGTCACTGTGGCTCTGGGTTTCATCTCTTAGTTCTTGTCTCATGTTCCTATGTCCATGGATTGTTTAAAAAAAAACATTCGGAAAAGGAATAAAACTATTCATCACATGTAGGTCATCTCAAAGAAAAACAATAACGACAAAGCAGCGATGCAAGATAACAATATTCTCACCGACATGAATGCATAGTGTCCGTGTGAGACTTAGTTTGACGTAGCTGAACATCCACATCCACTCAACAACGTTCACATGTGACTCACTCTTTTTGTTTTTCATCTGCAACCATCGGTTACTCTGTTACTGTTACTCTGTAAACGATAATTTCAATGAAAATCGAAACCAAAAAGGTTGAAGGTCTGTGAGATTTTTTTTAAAGCTTTCTATAGATGATACTTGATACAGATGATTTATGTATTTAAAGAGTCAGTACCAGATGAGAGTGGAGTGAGCACTGTGGTTTTATCAGAGCTCGTTGTTAGCAGCGATGTATTAAAGGATTATGGTTCGCTGACAGATGTTTCCATTTACATTTACAGTTGTGTAAAAGTGAGAGACAAGATGTAACACATCCTTTATTCCCTTGATACAAAGATCCTCAGCTCTAAATCACACTTCCACACATCTGACCTGTTTTACCAATGTAGGCCTAAAGTCGTATTGTACAGTTCTGTAGGAAAAATGAATCTAATGTGTCAGGAGCTACACGGGTGAGAATATAGAGATATGAGAAAATAATAAATCATGGTGCTATTTCTTCCATTGCATTTTAGCTGAGACCAGAGTTAAATCATAATTATTCTATTTAAAGTTTGCGTTGACTTTTTTAACACGTTAATTTCATCTGCAAGTTTCCAGTGTCACTGTGCACGAGCAGTTGCTAAGTTAATATATTGTTTAATTTGGATCAGTTTTTAGTGGATTACGCTTGCACCAACATTCAACTGTTTATTAAAAGTAAATGTGTGTGATTTCCATAAAGGTGTGGGCACGGTATTTAATTGATATGTTTAATTAGCAACTCTACTCTGTGGTATTTATGTGATATGCCAAGAAAATTAAACTATTACAGTGAAAATGTGGTTTGTTTGTTTTTTCTTCTTCCAATTCCTCAAAGCCATTCTGCTTTCACAACATCTAAAGGTCTTTTTAAATTAATGTGTAACTTACATTAATTTGTAAAGCAGCCGCTAAAAAGTTTTGTTGTGACTTTTGACTCAGTTCTAATAGGAGCCTCATTTAACACAGTCAAAATAAACAAATTATTACATTGTTAGTTTTGGGTGAAGTTGCCGCCCTCGGGCCAAACGACACATAAGCCTGCTTTTGGAGGTCGACGTGTTGTTTAATTCATTCAGGTATTTAACATTAAAGCCAAATGTCACATGGACTACATTATAAACTAAAAGCAGCAGTTTCAGGGTCAAATGATACACTGTTCCTCAGTCTGTACATAAAGTAATAAAGTAACTGATTCACTGTAGTTCTCTAAACCATAACAAGCATGATCTGAACCATGTAGCTCACAGGTTTGCTATTGTTCTATGTTTCATCCATTCATTGCTTGGACTTTCAGGGGAATTCATAAAACTATTGCATGAATAATACTGGATTATGTTTTCATACATTGTGGAAAAAGAAAAGCGATACACAGCTAGTATTACACTGAGCGGAGCACATGCCTCCACCCAAGGCAAACAATCCTATGCTCATGTCTGACACAACTAAAATGATCACGAGTAAACTAGTGTTAATTTCGTCAGATGAGACGAGACCAAATATATTCCTCAATAACCTTTTTTTCATGACTAAGTTAAGACGATGACGAGACGATATCTTTGGTCTAAAACACTGATGGGAACTTTTTTAACGAAAAAGAACGACACGAAAACGTTTTGCATGGAACAAAAACTAAAATAAAATCTCCTTTTTATTTTTGTCTAAGAGCTGTGTCACATTGTAGCTGTAAACGTTAGAGCTGGGCGATAAATCCATTTTATCAATTAATTCGAATTTACAGTTAAGGACAATGTATTTTCTCCCAGTTTTAACTTCTACCACCAAGTACACTATGGTGATCCGCCAGTTTCATTTGACCATAATAAAATAAAAATAATAATAATAAACAGTATTTCACCGTCTCTAATCTCTGTCACTGAGTCCATCCTGCAGCTGTCCTCAGTCTCTATCTAGCCCACGCGCAAACAAGTGCGTACGCACTCACACACACACACTCACACACACACACTCACACACACACACACACACATGCGCTAGCACAGGTCTCACTGTATTGTTTTGGGCAGTGGTGTCTGTGCAGTGCATCAAGAACAGTGTATTTTGCCAATCTCACTTCACCAGTCAACTTCTTACATGCCAGTGAACCGAGGCTAACTTTACGTGTTCAGGTGGGGGGGTGGGAGGTTGCGCTCCTCCCTATATTTTTCTGAAGTTAAAAATCGATTAAAATCGAAAATTGGATTTTTTGTAAAAAAAATCTAAGTTTTTTTTTTTTTAGGCCATATCGCCCAGCTCTACTAAACTTTATGATCCAAATGATACATGCATGGCAGCAGCTCTATTTCCTGCATGTGAAGCACATACAGCTGCAGGTCTGCACAGGGATTAAAGTTCTCCGCCCCCCGTCGGATTCCCGTCAATTGGACTCACCGAGGGTAAGACCCCAATCATTGATGGGACGAGAGAGTGGGACGACTTTACTGATCGACTTCTCTGTGACCACATTATTACTAAACTACACCACAGTCTCTGTGTGTGTATGTGTGTGTCCTTTTGTTTTAAACATTGTTTCCTAGGATTTTTAAAATTAATTTAATCTTAATGTTTTTGGCTTTAATCCCAGAAATGAAATATTTGAGAAGTGTGATACAATATATTCAGCGAAATGGTAATCAGAAATAATCTAAAGTCTTTTTCTATTTCATTATTATCATTAAAAAGACCAAAATGTTTTGACCAAAACTAGACTCAAATTTCCAGACTTTTAGTCGACTAAAAATTGTAGGTGTATGACTAAATATGGCAAAAACTAAAAATGACATTTCGGCACAAGACTAGGACTAAAACTAAATTAAAAAATAGGCGACAATACTAGATAATATAATATCTGTTGTTAATACTAATAATATAATACTAGATTAAACACAGAAACAGCAAGAATTGCTATAACCGACATCCTGGATTCAAACAGATGCAAATGTAAACACACCAGTTTGACTCTGATCAATCTTTTTGTTTGCTGATATCTTATAATTCACAATATATTTGAAATATATTTGAATGTCTCACCATGAAACCATCTTGAAAAGTACAAGATAAGCTTTTGTGCTGTACCCCTCCGAACACACATACACAATAGTATCAAAGAGGATCAATAGTAGCTTCCTCCCTCCATCTTACACAATAAACGCTGAGGCCTAAACAGACAAACAGCCTCTACTGCACCTGTGTGGCCTGCAGCATTGAATTTTGCAGCAGTCCTCCCTTCTGGGGAGACACGAACTGAAGAAAGAATAGGAAACCAAAAAGAAGACGAAGAAGAGCAACACTGAGAGAACAAACACAAAAAATGAACAGCAAAAAGAAGCAAGAAAGAGAAGGAGGCAGAGGGAGAGCAGAGTGGATCCCACTTGGCTCAGATTTCAAAGCTCTGAAGGATGTTTTTGAGGAAAACTTCTATAAAATGCATCTTTTCACAGAGATGTGAAACCATTCAGACTGGGCACGAAGCTCACACACGCTCGCACGTGCACGCGCACACGCACACACACACACACACGTTCCATTAGGAAACTGTGGCTGTCACTTGTTCTGCAGTGAAAAGAAAACACTCCGGACTGATGGAGGGTTAGCGTCACTATGACATACACACACACATACTGTACAAAGTCTGCAGTCCTGTCAACGCTAAATCCTCTCCCATACACCCCAGGTACACACACAGACAGGTAGACACACACCTCACACACACCCACACACACAAAGCGAGAGAGTGAGTGAGTGAGTGAGTGAAAGAGAGAGAGAGAGGGAGAGCAAGTGAGAGAGAGAGCTGGGTGTCAGGTGGCAGTGTAAGTGTGGTGATTTGTTCCTCCTGACAGACAGGAAATAAGGAAGTCAACCAGGGACCTCACTTCCTCTTAGACCTGACTAACCTGACATCTATCACACACACACATGCACGCATGCAACCATGCGCACACACGTGCGCATGCGCACACACACACACACGTGTGCACACACACACACACACACACACAGTGCAATGTTCTAACCCATCGTTTTCTCACTTTCTTAAATACACACACGTACAACCCAGCAGACTCCAAAGTCTCTCCTGAGGCCTCCACAATTTAACCTCCTCCAGTGTGGGATTGAATTTATGTCTGTGTGCAAATTAAAAAAAAGACGTGTAATTGTTTTGTAACAGTCACTAAACCTACTGTTTAAAACACATCAGAATCAGTTTGTACACAAAAGCATTGAAGTACGTGACTGCGTCACTGCACTTCTGAAAACGCAGGTTTTGTGGAGCAGCCAGAGTGAGATCACTGATGGGATAGAATAAAAAAAGTAAAAAAAACAGACGTGAGGTTCGGTGTCTGGGGAAGTGGAAATGTCTCATTGAGGTTGTTCAGTGTGGACGATGATAATCAGTCAGACGAGGCCTCTAATGTGCCTACTCCTCATTAACAACGTGGTTAAACTAATTTCCACATCAGCTTCAACTGTCTGACACTGATGAGGGGGAACCACTTGGTGTGTGTGTGTGTGTGTGTGTGTGTGTGTGTGTGTGTGCATGTGTGTTACATGCCCGTCTATTTAATTTGCATTGTGATGTGACAATCCGAACTTGACCCCGGTCCAATCCGCAGCAGGCAGCAGCTCAGGTCAACCAGTGATGCGCTTCGTATCAAACCTAATCGCTCCGATTGATCCACACAACTTGGCTCGGCCTATTCGATCCTGGAGTTTTCCAAAAACATGAACGGAAACTAAAATTTAATAAGAGCCCTAAAAAGTGCGACGTGATTTATTATTCAGATCACTGAGAGGTGCGATGGTTTAACAGCTGTGACGCTGGATCCACATTTTAATGCAATTACCTTGGGCAGAGGTAGCAATAATGAAAACCAGTGGTGTTGTGGTCACTTATAGACCATTATCATTATCCACATTAACCAGTGGGACAAAATCATTCTCCATTCTCTGTATCACAGACGTAATGGTTCTTTGGGCATTTTCAAATGTTATTTAGGTTGATGATGTTGAAAGAAAAAAAACTTAAATTAATGGCTGTTAAACTGTGAAGCTTATGAGTGAAAATCCTGGTTTTCGGAGTGTAATATTAAGAACAGCAAAGCATTCTGGACTCTGCCTGTTACCGATAAAGAATATGATTTACATTTTTCGAATACAATGAATGTGACCCATCCTTGACTTCACTCAGAATAAAAAGTCTAGAAAGAGGCTGTGTCTGTTTCCATGCTGGAAATGTGAATCAGTCAAACAGCTGTGGAGCAGAACCCTGTCTGTGACAGCGAGGCAGTGTGGGGTGGGGTGGTGGGGGAATAACTTATGGATAAAGAGGGGGGGGTGAAGAGGTGAGAAAAAGGAGTGGGGGAGAGAGAGAGAGAGAGAGAGAGAGAGAGAGAGAGAGAGAGAGAGAGAGAGAGAGAGAGAGAGAGAGGGGGGAGACAGTAAAATGCTGCCGTCACTTAAAGTCTAAAATGAAAGATCGATGAGCTTATTTAAATGTGCTCCCAGAGACGAGAGTTGGCTCATATAAAGCCTCGCATTTATGAGGAGGGGTGTGGGCATCGATTGACTGAGAGGGAGAGAGTGAAAGAGGGGGAGGGACAGAGGGGGAGGATGGAGAGGCAGAGGGAGAGAGAGAGAGATCAGGAGGATCAACCTTGGCTCATGAATTTCATCCTTTTCCTCCTAAAATAAAACGTCCTAATAAATGCCGGGGATAGAAGGGTCGGACCTGGAAAATCTACAGCCTTCGATTGGCCGCCTGGCACAGCTTATCAAATCAATAACCCCACCCCCCCACCCCCTTTCCACCGCCACCACAAACAGCCTCATCCCGAATCTGTTTCACTATTTCCCCAGTTCACTCTCCACCTCAGCACACATCCAGCCATCCTGAAGGGGCAAATGATTCACAGCGGGGCTGCCCCCCTACCCTCCTCCCCTGTGAGCCAAGACCGGGGTGGAGGGGAGGGAGGGTGAGTTGGGTGCAGTTGCTCAGACCTTGACATTAGAGGTAGGACAGAAGGAGCTGACTCCGCAGCCACAACATCTCTCTGTCTCCCACCTCTTTCTCAACACCTACAAGGGGAGGGAGGATGGTAAGTGTGATGCCTGGGAAAAGCAGGAGGAGAGCAACTTTTGACACACACAGAGAGGTGTTGTCATACCGTCATCATCGATTGAACTGCAGGCACAGCTTTCTGAGTGACAACCACAGAGCGCCGCATTCCCCTTCTCTAACCCCCCCTCCTCCTCCTCCTCACCCACTGCACTTTTTCTCCTCACCCCCTTTCCCTGCCACTCCCCTCTCTCTCTCTCACACAAACATCACCTCCTCCACCAGCTCTTTGCCACACCGCCTCCCGACTTCACACTCACGCAAACACTTTCCTGCACTTAAACAGCACACACACATTTTTCCATGCGTTCACAAATAGCTCACCCCCACCTCCACCAACACACACACACACACACACACACATTCCTGAGACCCCCTCCTCCACGTAACCCTTAGCCTTACACTCTACCCAACGCGCCATCTGTGACCCAGAGAAAACTCCGCACCGACACCAGCTTGACCTTTTCTCTGCTTTTGTTTTGCCTCTCTGACATGATCCCAAGAGGTAAAAACACACACATCCAGTCGCTCCAACACCAAATCTACACAAGAAAAGAAGCGAGCGTAACACAAGTCCCCCCCCCACAACCTCATATCTGTTGCTGTACTCAACAATTATCCCTCACAGTCACAGCCATATGCCATAATGTGGACACCTGCCAGTTCAACAGGGTTAATACTATCGTTGGCAACTTAAATGAACAGAATGTGTGTGGCTGCATGTGTACAGTTGTTTGTGTATTCCTTAGACATGCAGAGCTGAAGTTAAGCAGGTCATTGGCTAAGAGGGGGATTATATATCCCCCCCTTTCAAATATATATCCTCAATATCTTAATCTCACAACAATAATTCTACAATCTATGCATCATCATAACAACAATAATTTACTCATGCATTGAAGTAAGTGCCTCCCCCCTCTTTTGTATTCGGTGCCTCCCCTCTAAAACCCCATTTAATTTACAAAGAATAACCTGCCTCTCCCCCTGCACAGACACATACACACTTTCAGTTGGTCTTCACTTAGTCTAATAAATCACATCCTTGTTTCCAGTTTTAGTGTCATCATGTCACTTTCCCCCGTTCACCATGAGTGTGCTGGTACACTTTGCACCAACAGTATGAATAGATCTACATACATGAATAAATGTGAATTTTCTTCAGTGCATCATGTGACATCTTGAACCCGGTAGTCCCGGGAGTTGAGCTCTTACCTTGGCCGTGCAACATGTGGCAGCTGCTGCAGAAAAGGAGCAGGAGAAAGAGCGGCAGACACCGGCTCCGTCTCCGGGTCGTCCCTGTCCCGATCACCGTCATCCTCTGTCGGCCCCCCGCTGCCGCTGCTGCCGGTCCCTCCGCACGCTCCGGGGACTCATCGGGGCAGCTAATTCCCGGTTTCATCGCACAGGAGAGATGTATGAGTGTGTCCGCCTGCTGCAACTCTCTCTTTGTAGAAGTCCGATCCGAGATGAGGAGAGGAGAGAAGAGAAGGGGGAAATGAGGGGGATTCAGCCCGGGCAGCTCCGCGCTTTCCCGGTGAAGCGACGATCCGAGCTCCGGGATAGTTCACTGCTGTCACCGCCGACCAGCTCCCCCGCTATGACTTCCCAGCTCCGGTGTCCACAAAACTCGACAATCTTACGGGTAGAAAGGAGGAGGAGGAGGATGAGGGGGAGGAGGAGGAAGAGGAGGAGGAGGTTCACTACCACCTCACCGACTGAAACACTTTCCCTCACTACGGTACAACGGCGCGGTAACGGTAGTATCTCTCTCCTGTGGCGGACTCTGTTGGTTCCTGCCCTCCGCGATACTTCATTCTCATCTGGATTGATCTGAGTATCGAGTTAATACATTTGAGTGTGTGTGTGTTTTTTTTTAAGACTTTATCGGCTTATTCTCCAGCTATCGACCTTAAAGCCCGAGCTTTATTTAGTGATGTTTTCACCGGGGATTTGTCCCGCGGGTCATGTAGTTGCTCAACCAGCGATCGCATTAAAAGAGAAACGACAACACGCGTGGATTATCCTCCACCTCTGTATGTCTGTGTCTGTGTGTGTGTGTGTATGTGTGTGTAAAGAACAAAAATCAATTCAGTGATTGATTGTGTGAATACCTTTTAGTGCTGTGCGGTGGTGATGGAGCCGCTGTTATCTGAGCACAAGTTAGACCTGCTAATTAACTGTTAACCCCTGGAGTCGGCGGCACTTCACCCAGACTCGGACTCTCTTTCTCGGATACCAGAGAGGCTAAGTTGCCGTTAATGCGCCGTGACTCGGGTTACACGGAGAGAATGACACAACAGGTTAGCCCCCCCAAAAAAGGAAAAAAAAAAAACAGGAGGGAAAAACATAAATAAATAGCGTTAATATTAAGTTTACCTAATAGTTTTCCACCTTTATATGATAACAAGTGGAGCAAATTCAAACCACAAAAGTGACGGTTGGTTTGAATTTTTAAAAAGCAGCCGTTAGACTGTAACATTCCATTCACTGCGACACCGGAGCCCGTCGCCTTCTTTTTTTATCCACAGTCTCCAACGGTTCACACACAAAAACAACAGTCCACCCAAGAGGGAAAAAAACGGAGGGGAAAAAATCTAGATCAAATATAGTGTGCTGGTTGTCCGTGAGTACTCACAGGGAGTTTGTGTTCCCAGGTAGCGGCGTGTTCGCCGGGTGATCCTCCGGCTCAACACTCTATGGAGGCTTGGGGCAGCCGACTGAGGCGATGCGTCTGCCTCCTCTGAACACCTGCCACCCTCCTCTCCGCGACACACGCTTTGGGGGGAGAGAGAGAGAGAGAGAGACCTCCTGCTCAGCCCGTGTTTATCTCACGCTTGTTAAAAAAAAAAAAAGAAAAGCAAAAAAAATATTCCAATAAACCAGTCAGAATGTACTTTTTCTCAAATTACATCCGCATGAGTTCCTCAGCTCTTCCGTTACCCTCTTCTCTTCATCTATCCCAAACTCGAAAACTAAACTTCTATTCACTATCATCCCTTGTCTGTGATTGGTCGAGCCGGGTGTTCCCTCTCTTCCTATTGGTCAGTCTGAACCATGGGGCGGGAAGTAATGGAGGCGTCCCCACGCCACAATACGGCACCCCCTATATAAACACAAACTGTTTTATACCAATATAAATTAAAAAACATAGTTATTAGGAGCTTCTCATTGTATAATTGAACAGCCTAAATTTATCACCCATTCATTCATCACCATGCTCTAGGCAAGATTTCTAGTTATGCTCCTTTTATGTCTCCATAAATATCTAATCTTCCCATGATAGCGGAAAATATAAACATAAATGACATAAACCAACCTAGTGTTTTAGCATAGCCCCAAGCGATCCTGTCTGCTCCATTGTTTTATTCTACATAATCGCTTTTGTGTTTAGTTTTATTGTTGTAGTAAAATGATAAAGTAACATTTAAAAGCAGAAAGTATGTTTGTGGAGGCTGTACCAGTAGTAGCCAGGACTTTTTTTCACGTCACTTACTTAACGTAAATTTGACTATATATTATTTGATTAAGGAGGAAGTGTGTGAAACACAAGCAGTGGTCCAGCTACACACAGAAACACTTGCTTCATTAGAAAATAACTGCCCGCAGCTATATCTCAGTACTAGTGATAACCTAGTTTCTTCCACGGTGGGGTCATTAAATGGCACATTAATGTTAAAGCCTACAACACAGTGACCTTATCTTTTATTGCCTCAATAAATCCTAAGAGACAGACTCTCCGTCCCTTGAGTGACCAAATAGTCTCTCCTCGCTGTCGAGCTGTCCCCAACGCTCTCTCCTCGAGTACCTTCACCTCAGAACATCCATTTATCTTTCCATCCAGGCTCATTTGGCAGTTGGCTTAAAGCGATCTGTTTCCAGTGAAGTGGGCATGGTGCTGCTTGAAATTTCCATGAAAAGGTTTCGGCTGTTCAGTCTCCAGTCCCAAAAACCACAGAGCCCGGTCTGGATTCCACATCAAATCACCAAAATCCCCATCTTCTGCCTAAAAACAACGATCAGGACTACAGTGTGATTTATACATTTTCTAAAGCACTATGAATAACTCAGAGGGACCATTTCAGCCTGCTATTTTACTTGATTTGAAGTTGATTATAATTTGTATCTGTAAAGCAAAGAGTGTTAAGTTATCAAGCAATAGTGGAGCAAAAACACAGTATTTGTCTCTAAAGAATAAGGAAGAAGCATAAAATGACAAAACCTGAGTAGGTGTATTGTACAAGTACCTCAAAAATGTACCCAAGTGCAGTATAGCTGCCAGTTGTACTATAAGTGATGAGCTATAGTGGGAGTAGGTAAATAAATTGATTTTATTCTCCTCTCTCAGGAGGAACTTAATTAGCTGTGTTTTTAGATCATTCATTCATTGTTTTGGCTTCTTGGTTTTAGCAGAAATAAGTTGTGAAGATGTTTTTGACAAAACTTTTTTAGCAAACATTTGCTTATTTCCACATCCATCAGTCATGGAACAACATTATTGGCCACCAGATGAATTTAAGTCCAATATTCATTCATTTTCTTCTCTGTTTTTGGTTTCTACACAATCCTGAGGGAAATATTTGGCTCTTTAGCAGCTAAATCCTCCAATATGTTCATCAGCTAGTCTCTAATTGTTTTCCTCTGTTATTTGGCACTGAGCAGGTAATGGTCAGAAGGGTTTTACAGCTTTTTTTCCACTGAAAACAGCTGCCTGCTGCGACCAAAAAATGGTCCAGAACCAGAACAGCTACACAATGAACTGAAACTCACTCTGATGCTGATGGAAACTGCACATTTAGATGATAATTTTCTGTGGATTTCGCAACATTACAAACAACATATTTTCACAGCATCTTTTAATAGGCGTGATTTCAGGGGAGACTTTGCAGTGATATATCTCTTTTCCAACAACATTATCATCAATATTTTGATTGAGGGAATGTGTTGGTCTTAAAGCATATTCTCAGAGACTATGTGAAGCAGCAGTGAAGCTGTTTTGGCAGCTGGTGGAGGCCAACACCTTAGTAAGACACTTTAAGTTGGTTTTGTCACTCATCCGTATTACTGTCACAAATCTTGACAGAGAACCCAGGGTAGTGGCACTAGCAAGGCCTTTAATTGCTTTCTGTCAGCCATCTTGCTGCCAAGGTCTTCACCATATTTTGCTTGGCTGCACAGTACTTAAACTCAGCAGTACAACCCCTGTCTAATGCTGAATTTCCTCTGAGATTATTGTCCTCACCTGCGAGGTGCTAAAAAGCATAGCAGTCGAACACCTGGCTGACCTGTTCCTCCTCTCCACTCACCCACTGGTCTTTACGACTTTGGATCACAGCCTCTTTGTTGCCCCCTCACTCACCCATCTCCACCTTTCTGCACACTGGGGCAAGCAGCAGCATGCTCTCAGTCAGCGACAGAGGGCTGCTAAACGTTGGAGACCTGCCAGCCACGATGTTGCTATCACAATTTTCACAAACTTCAAGCCTGCTCAGACACACAGCTATTTTGGTTTTACTGCACGTTTACTTTCACTTTAATTTGTTTGCAGCCATGATTTTATTCAAATAAATGTTAAAAACAACCTTCTGTCCCACTTTGAGCAGCGCCCTTGATTTTTAGCTAATTTCTGAAATGGAATATATTACCATGCTCACCTCTGACCTCTACCTTCACTCTCTTCAATGGCTTGTTTCAGAATCCCAACATTTCCTCCTCATTTCTAAAAAAAAAAAACCATCTCATTTACTCGTTTTTTCCAATTGCTGTCCTGCTCCAGCTGAGACAGGTCATGGATATTGCAGTGATGTTATGTGAATGAATGTAAGCAGCATTTTAAGACATTTAGCTTCAGGCGGAAAAATATTCTCCAGAACTGACCCGAATCATAAATTGAAAGGCGGCTGGAAATTCATAAAGGAAAATGTTCAAGGTAATACGTTGCCCATATTTTACCCTCTGGTATATTAGGTGAGATTTCATTTGATAAAAAGTAAGCATTTTGGAGGAAACTTTAAAATTCTGCTCAGTTATTTATAGCCTATAACGTATGTCTTGTAACTAAAGGAACTGCTCAGTCAAAGCTACAGATCATATATTTGATATATTTCCTGAACCTGCAAATTAACAAAACACTGAGATTAAAGAAACACATATAACATTGGGCATAAATACTCCACCTCCACTAGACTTATATCAAAAGCACAACAAAAACAGAAAGCACAAACAATATATAAACAATAATAAACTATATACACACACACACACACACACACACACACATATATATATATATATATATATATATATATATATATATATATATATATATATGTATATTCAGATTATAAGAGAATTTATTTATAGAATATTCAGCTCTGTAATTTTAGGAGAGAAGTCTGGATATTTTTGGGAAAAAAGTGAAAAGATGGACATTTAGCTTAGCTTATCTCAGCTTAGCTTAGCATAAATGACTACAAATGGGGCTGAACTAGGCTAGCTGTTTCTACCCTGTGTATACTGACCTAGTATTATCTAGTATAAGCCAATGTTTTTGGTTGCAACAACATTAATATTTAACTTAAATATTTGACTTAAAGTTTGCATTATGCTTTTACAATTTCTAAACTCATTAGACTATAATATAATAATCTATAATATCAGCACATTTACTTTTTAACATATTTCTCCAGAACAGAGCAGTGCTGAGATCTTACTGACTCATCATCATCAAGAAGATGCTAATAACTGAAATGTGAAAAGATACATCGGAGACTCTGATGAGTCTAAGTGTTCATAAGAGCACTTTTTCAACCTTGATATAACACTTCTACATGCCTTTTGCCTTCTTGAATTTTGTTATCTCGTTATCCATATGTATCGGCCTCAGTGCCAACTCACAAACAGCTGATGTAAAATGAATTCCAATAAATGCCAGAATTAATAAAAAATAATGTTTTTTGAAATAAATGAAACCCAGAGGAATCATTTCTTCAAGCTTTCAGTCTACACAAACATCATTGGGTTTATTTTGTAACGTGTCCAGTTCTTATTAGTCATTCTAGCATATATATTTCCTATTCTGTGTTAAAGCAGAAATGTGCCCAACACACACACACACACACACACACACACACACACACAGGTTATCTGCTCACAGGTTTTAATTCTGAAGCCAATTTAGCTTCTAGGTACCTGTGTATCTGCTACAATTGAAAGCATTTCACTTCCCTCAAATGTTCATCTATTGCTCACTGTCACTAAAGCTTCCTGTTGTGGCTTCTCCAGCACATAATTACACACACACACACACACACACACACACACACACACACACACACACAAACACACTCATTCTGCAGGTTTGTCTTAGACGGATATCTAACCTGACATGTGCATGAACATCTATCTCACTGCATCTCACTACATCTGCTCAGCAAATCTCTCTCTCTGTACTGTGCTGCTGCAGCCCACCCATTGTCTCTGTTCAACACACTCACACAAACACACATACTTCAGCACAGTCACAGCGCAGCAATGAGACGACCTCCGTAGGGAGCTCTACGATTGGGCTGAACGATGACACCAATCTCTGTTATTCTCTCAGCGGCAAACACTGGGACTGTCCCCTGTCTCTTTAACACCTGTTTGACTAGGCTAATGACTTCTGTCCTGGCAATCAACATGGCCAACACACACACACACACATATTGAAGCCCAGCTGAGTTAATGAGCGGCTTCCAGCAGCTCGAGCTGTCATCGTGGAGGAAGGAGATAATGTCAATATTAACTGACCTGTCATAGCAGTGGAGTGCTGGGAGGAAACACACAATAGCAGAGTGGTTTCAGACAGACAGAGAAAGGCAGAGATTTTAAAGCCTAGCTGTGGGACACTCACTAACACCATCAATCGCCCCTTCTTGTTGCTTTTTAGGACTCTCGTTCCCATCAGCACAATAGGTGTTTTTCTGTTCAACCCTTACGCTGTCATGTAATTGCCACAGGCTGCTGGAAGTGAATCCAGCTCCACCACAGCATGTGAGACGCTCCTGCATCGTCTGCATCGATATTATATACAACCTCAGCAGCATATAGAAACATAAAGTCACCACATGATATGATGGTCTTTGTGCGGAGGCTAACATGATGCCAAGGCCGTGTGAAAGACATCCACTTGAGTATTTTATTGTGCCTTTATCTGGCTTCTCTTGTTTTCCTCGCAATTTTGGTAAAAAATAATTACAGAGGAAGACGTGACAATAAAAGCTAATAAACAGAGTGAATAAAGGTCTACTTTTCTAATCGAACACACTTACAATAGATTCACTGCATGGTTTGTGAGCTATGACTGTGTAGTTTATTGTTTGGTTTCATTGTAGCCCAGGGTGATGCTGCATTCTTGCATTTCAGGCAAATGGAAACTTGATCCTCCAAAACTAGTGGCTCCACCTGTTATCCAAGCTTTCTCCTGGGGCTAAAAGAGGAGGTGAGGGTGCATTGAAAAGAAAGATCAGGAATGAGGGTGAGCTGTGAGTAGAGGGAAGCCTTTCATGTGAGGGGAAAAAAAAGGATTGAAGCAGGAATTGTAAGGAGCTGGGTCACACCTGTAGCTGCCTCAAAGAGACAGGGAGGGATGTGGGGATAAGTGTAACACCGGTGGGAGAAAGGGAGGATCGGCTCTGGAGAGGGATCACTTTTTTAGTGAGTGGAACAGATAGAGAGGGGTGTGAAAATCACAGTCTGGGCTGTCGGGTCTCTTTTATAGAAGGAGAATGAAGAAAAGTAAGTGAGAAAGTAGGGAGAGCGAAGCTATTGATGTAACAAAGGGTAGAATATAACCAGTGATTTCAGGGTCAGTGTGTGGATCAGGCAGAGAGGGTGAAACACAAAACTAAAGGCTTGCACTGTGGTTTATAGTGGATGGGTTTTTTTGTTGTTGTTTTGTTTTACTTTTTCTGTGCATGTGAATGTTTGATCTGTCATCTCCAGCCGGGTGTCACCCCCTGTGGAAACACAGTGGACAGTAAATCCATCAGCTGTGGCTCCTCACGAGTCCAGCCTGGCTGCAGGGCATCTGCAGCGCAGACATGTGGGATCAAACTCTCCAGCTCTTCCTTGTGCACCTGTAATCACACACAATTACCCAACATCATGCTGTGCAGGTAAAGGAGACACAGCGAACTCATAAACCACTCATGAAAGCAAAGCAAACAGAAGAAAAACACAAAACAGGCCTCAAACCGCTCACATGTAAAAGCAGTTATCATAAAAACATAAACAACCTCTCAGCTTGTATCGCTGTACATGCCTGTGCTTGCACACACACACATGCCTGTGTGTGTGAGAGTGGTTGTTGACACACACAAGGCCCGCGGCGCTCTCTCCCGGCCTTTCCAGTCTGCAGGGTGTGGACACTGTAACAGATCTCACGGTAAAACGATGCCATGCCCACAGGGAAACACTGCATGAGCTTTCATTTCCCTTTTTTTCCATCCACCTCTCCACCTCGCTGACCTTTACTCATCCTCCGCCCAAAAACTTCACTTCTTCTCTTACTTTCGACCAAATCCAGCTTTGAGCCATTTATAAATTTCCCCTCTCCCTGTGGGGATGACAAACATATAAACCAATGACTTTTCTTCCATTTCTGGCAGGTCTACTCTGCCTTTTATCCTGGTGCTTTATAATATAAGTGTAATTTTAAAGCAGCATAACATACGGTGTTATATGGTAGCATCACTATGGTGATACTGGTGCATGGTGGCTTTTTACCTTTTATATAAAAACTGTGGTGTTAAGATAAAAATTCATATATTTTGTGTGTGTGTGTGTGTGTGTGTGTGTGTGTGTGTGTGTGCACGTGTGTGTGTGCTCACACTTTAAGAAGGTGTAAAAACTGATTAGTTTCATTAATGATTTAAAAATACTGTCATGTTATCGAGCCCGTAGGGACAACAACACGTCAGTGCAACAACTCATCAATATAAAATATAGAAAACACACAAGACCATCTTTAAACAAAAAGACAAAAGTCCCCTTGTGTTAGAAATGTTTTCTTCTCTTTCTCTGGTCTTCAAGGTCAGATCAGTTCAGGACAAAAGTGTTTTGGGTTGAGAGCAGAGATAAATGAGATGAGACAGAAGCTCCTCAGCATCCTGACCTTTAACAGCTGATCCAGGCCCATCACAGCTCCACAGCTGTTAATTTGCTTACTGTTAATTACTGCACAAGGTTTGCTTTCATTAGACCCGATCGTTACTTGCTGCATTTTTTGGTTTGGCTGCAGTCGATTTGTTTGCCATACAAAGCAGAGCTCAGAAAAGTTTAGCAACTGGTCAATATGTATATGTGGACATTAACAGAAGCTGCAGAGTCCAATGAAATTATTGGCAACAGAAACAAGAAGCTGGATCTAACACTGAACATTATCAATAAAACAAGATGTTACAACGTGAACTCTCTCTCTCCTCGTTTGCACCTTTGAGATAAACAAAACAGAACATGGAAATAGGATTGATAAGTTCTCTGAAAGAATAAATATTTGTTATTATTCACTTCCTGGGAAAGAAGTTCGAGGAGCATATTGATATCAGTCTCACGTCTGAACTGTGAATATCAAGCTAATGCAGCTCTGTGTGGTTTAAAAGCCCGTGAACACGTGGAAACTGCTTGTCTGGATCTTTCAAACTTTTATAAATCCACCCAGGAGCTTGAATAGGTCTCACTAATTAATGTTATTAAGTTTGATGTACATTTTATTTTTATAATCCATCCATTACCTCCAGCAGTAGAGCGTCTCTCTCTCTGTCTGTGAGGCAGTGACGCTACTGTGCACCAGCTTTTTACCTTTTATACAAAAAATGTGGTGTTAAGATGAAAAATCACACGCACATGCGGGCATGCGTGTGTGTGTGCCTGTGTAAGATTATTTATTAGCTTTCAAGAGTTGCCATGCAACCAGACAGTGGGCCAAGAAAGTGTCCGGCACATTACAACCAGTAAAAGTGGTGATTGATTTATTTTCTTATGAATTAAACAAACTAGATGTGAAGCTGTTGATCAAACAAAAAGTGTATTTTTTTGTTGCACATACCTGAAGTCAAACATGCTATGTGTGTGTGCGTGTGTGTGTGTGTGATAACAGAGTGAGATTAATATGATTTTTTTTATGGTCATGTATGTCATGCATGAAGGCGTGACTTTAGGGCAACACACACCATGTGCAGCCTGACATGTTTCCTACATGTGTGCAGCTGTCACAGATGCTGCCTCCATGTTTCTTTATGCAGAAACACACACACACACACACACACACACACACACACTGTCTTCTCTTCGATGCAGTTGCCACATGTCAAAGACAAAAAGTGAACAACGCAGGAAGGAGCTGGTTTCTGTTCTGCAGATACATGACACATACAACAGAGTTTATGGAAACCATGTCAACATGTCCTTAAATATTTCTTCACTAAAACAGCTTCAATTATTTTCTATTATTGACCTACAGCTCATCATGAGTTATATTTAGGACCTCGAACTCAGCAACAGCAAAGTGACAGTTTCTCCTCTGCAGATGTGAACGTGTATGAGACAAAACAAGTGACTGTGTCTATGAGAAACTCCAAGAAAAAAAAAAAAGATTATCATCATTTCTTATCTCCTGTACCTCTTGTCTCCCACTGGATCACAGAACCACACTGCCCCCCTCAGGCAAGCCGATCCTCCATCCATCTGTGTGGACAGGAGCAGAAATGTGCCGCTGATTTGTTACTCTGATCAAAAATGTCTGGAGTTTGGAAATCCTGAGTGCAGGAGAGAGACAGAGAGAGAGAGAAAGAGAGAGAGAGGGAGAGGGAGAGAGAGAGACTATGTGTTGTGAGTATTAATCAAATTTTGGCACCAAAAAAGTAAAAAAATGGAAGCAGTACTACGTGGAGTAGATGTCAACAAGTTTGTGTCATGTTCCCACCTTTCAGTCTGGGTCAGAGGAGCCAATCAGAGACAGCGCTGGGACACTGACCCGACCCTGAAATGTGGTCGACGTCTGGCTGACTGACTGGATGCAGCCTCACGGCTCATTACGCACTCAAACACACGTATGTGTGGATACACACATCCAAATGAGCTGAAGCAGCTGAGCACCTGCCCTCTCACCCACGAGGAGATTTGATTGGTTTTGGTTTTTACAAGCATTTTAGGTTCAACGTGCAGCTGGAAACTGGCCTCAGCTGCAAATCAGTCTGACTGTAAACACTTTATCTCACCATACATCATCCTTCTGGTTTTGATTCAGTATTTTTTCTTGTAGGTTACAGGCTAATCTTCAAACACTGAGGAACAAAGACTCTGCTGGTTCTCTAATCAGGGTCTAATTTATACCTGGAATGTGGTTAAATTGTTGAAAGAAGAGAAAACCGACAGCTCAAAGAGTGTTCACTTCCACTCAATAGGAAGCTCACAGACATTATCTGCGCTGTTTGTCACACTGTTGGTCTTTTTCACAGAGGACAGTCTCACTGAAAGGAAGGTGCAAGTGTAAGTGATGACATTAACGCTTTTATTAAGCTGCTGCAGGTTAATGTTACTGCTATCACATCAAATGTCTGCTGAACAACAAAAATTATTTTGAAAAGGCCTGTTGCATTCTGTGTTGTGCAAAACGAAAGGCAAGAATACCAAAACAAAAGTGTGCGTAACAGCGGCAGAGAAAAAAATCTGAGAAGGTGCCAGTGAAGCAGTGAAGCAGTGAAGCAGTGACAGTGACGTGAGCACAGCAGGAAATGAACAGGTTTGTTTACACTGATTTCACGTAGCGATGCCAAAAAAAAAATGCATAAAAAAATCAATGCTGATTTTATCAAACACTTTTTTCGGCCTCTTGGGTCAACAGAAAATAAACTGTAAACTCAACAGCATCAGTTTTGTTTTAAACTGATGTGACAGATACTTATTTATAGAGCAGCAGCAGCTACAGAGCAGCATTAGCATTCAGGTGGAGTGGAGCTTTTTTGGCCACCAGGTGAATCTAAGTCCAATAGTCACTCTGTTTGAGCTCTGCTGGTCTAGACCTGCTCCTCGGGGAAATGTCTGGGTCTTTAGCTGCTAAATGTTGCTAACTGTGTGCTGTTTACTGCTGAGCAAGTTGGATGTAGTGGAGTTTCTGCAGCTCTAAACTGAACCAAAACAGTAAAGTTTCAGGTCATTATCACGACAAAAGCTTCATTACGATAAGTTACTGCTACAAAATATTTTAATGACATCATTTTTAACCACTTCTTGTATCATTTGTATCCTTATCAGTGTCATTATGGTGGAAAATGTAATCTAATTCAGTCTGACTCAGCTTTTAATGGCACAGCAGTTTCTTTAATTTGAAACAATTGTACACAGCGAAGGTGAACAAATTTTAAACTCTGCACTGGCACCAGATCAGTGCTCTGAATCAGCAGATAGATACATTGATATGAGGTATTGCACTTAGTGCTCGAAGAGGAAACGTTGGATTAGTTAGTCTGTAAACTTCAGACTGATCTACAAATTCTAAATGAATCAGCAGCTTTAATTGTCTGTGAGACACTACTGTCATGCCACTGGATCACTTTGTCATATTTAGCATAAAAATAATCACTCAGAATAATCCTGCATTGATTTTCAGCGACTCTTCCCTCTCAGACCATGAGTGGATCCAAACTCTACCAGTAAAATGAGGCACGTTCTTTCATTTATTCAGCTTTTTCTTTTGCAGTTGTCCCCAGTCTATCGATCACAATCCACTGTTGTCAGTCACGACTGTCTGTGGCAGGAGAAATGCCATGAAAGTAATTTACGTAACAAACAATATTTAAAACATTTAGGCTTTGATTGAGCCTCTCCTGCATCACTTCATTACTCATTTTGAATTTATTGCCATTAATCATCAGGCTTCAGGCTTTAGGGCAACAAGCTTTCTCTTCCTCTGAGTGTGATGTATGGTGCCACTGTTTGTGTTGGAAAGAGCCGAGGGCAGATGATGGAGGCCATGTTTAGATGATTGATTAAACTGGAGGAAGAAGGACATGTGACTGTACTGCGTGTTTATGCTGCAGCCACCAAGTCTGATCTGATACAGAAACATCAAATTATTTACTGTTAGAAGTCTGACATAGTTGACTCTGAGGTGACTGGACTGTCGTAGATAGCTGAAGAAATTTCACCTTCATCCCAGAGTCTTCTTCAGAGTTGTCTCTGTGTTTGACACCAGAGATCTAATGAGCTTGTTAGAGAGCTCAGGTAGTTTGGACTCTGGCTGTTAGGGTCACTAATGGTCACTTAGGAGCTGCTGGTTACTATAATAACGCTGGATGGAGTCACAGGCCTTCTTCTCCTCTGTCGATGGTTTCTTTCTTTGACTCTTCTCAAACATCTGTCTTGCCCAACATGTGTCCATCTGAGTCTTGGAGATGGACAGCTGAGTCCTGGTCTGAACAGTTTCTCCTCTTGTCCACAGTTTTGTGTTCTGATGTTCAGGCCGTTGAATAAATCTTTACTCTTCTTCACATGTGGTGTTTGATCTTTGGGACAAACCAGTCTTTGTCTGAGATTGTTACCAGGTTTGAAAAACACAGGAAGTTGATGTTTCCTCATGAGTGTTTCAGCTACTCCTGCTACTTATGGGATTATCACGTTGTTGTGCTCCCTTTCTTCTTTCCAGTCCTCTGGGTTTGTATTTCTTCAGTTTTCACAAAGGTTCACTTGATGTTTCCACAAGCTGTGAGTGTTTTCTTCAGAAGTTCTTGCTCCTCTTCCTGTTGTCAGGCTCCTGTTGGTCTGTTATTAGCTCTGTGATTTAATAAAAGTCTGATGATCCTAACTTGCATTGAAAAGGGTGGTGTGAATCAAACAGTAGTTATTGTTCTGTATCTGTTGGTTTCCTGTGAAATGTCTTCAACTATCTACAACAGTCCCATCGCCTTAGATACAACATGGTAGACACAATAACCTGTGGGCTATACTACCAAGTGAGGTTAATCAATTCAGTTTCAATTCAATTCAATTCAATTTGGTTCGGTTCGATTCGATTTATATAGTGCCAGATCATAAAAAACATTTATCTCAAGCCACTTTACATAGAGAAACCCAACAACAATGGAGAGGAAAAACTCCCTTTTAACAGGAAGAAACTTCCAGCAGAACCAGCCAAATTACCATTACCATTACAACAACAACAACAACAACAATAATAATAATGATGATGTCGTCATCAGCAGTGAAGAATCTGGATCCAACTGCTCTGGAGTCAAAGCTACCTGAAAAAGAGAAAGGGGGTGAGGGGGACACAACTGTGAGAGCAGATGAGTGTTAATAACATGTAATATATTGATATAAAGACATGAAGTGTGAGGGAGAGACAGAGACAAGCGGAGTGAGGGACAGAGAGACCGAGAGAAGAGGAGCAGTGTATTGTCAGAGTTCCCCAGCAATCTAATCTTATAGCAGCTTAACTAAAGGATGGTTCACGCGGGTCCATGTCCCACCTGGACCATCCTTAACTATAGGCTTTATCATAAAGGAAAGTTTTTAGTCTAACCTTAAATGTAGAAAGGGTGTCTGCCTCCTGGACCCAAACTGGGAGCTGGTTCCATCAGAGAGGAGCCTGATAACTGAAGGCTCTACCTCCTATTCTGGTCTTAGAGACTCTAGGAACCACAAGTAAACCAGTAGTTTGTGATTGAAGTGATCTATTAGGATAATGAGGAGCTATGAGCTCCTTAAGATATGATGGAGCCTGATCATTAAGGGTTAAAATCAATTCTAGATTTTACAGGAAGCCAATGAAGATCAGCCAATACAGGAGAAATATGATCTCTGGTCCTACTTCCTGTCAGTACTCATTCTTGTGAAAGTTGCAGTAGTCCAGTCTAGAGGTAACAAATGCATGAATTAACTTTCTCAGCATCCTTCTCAGAGAGGATGCTTCTGATTTTTGCAATATTACGTAAGTGGAAAAAAGCTGTTCTAGAGACTTGTCTAATATGAGATACAAAGGATATGTCCTGATCAAAGATCACTCCAAGGTTCCTCACAGCAGAACTGGAGGCCAAAGTGATGCCATCCAGATTAGCTATGTGATCTGAAAATGATGTTCTTAGATGTTTAGAGCCAAGTATGATAACTTCAGTTTTGTCTGAGTTTAGAAGTAAGAAATTCTGAGTCATCCAGATCTTTATGTCTTTAAGACAATCCTGAAGTTTGATGACGTGGTTAGTTTCATGTGGCTTTGTAGATAAGTACATTTAAGTATCATCTGCATAACAATGGCAGTTTATATTGTGCTTCCTGATGATATTGCCTAAGGGAAGCATGTATAAGATAAAAAGGAACTCCATGAGTAACTGCAGTACGTATGGAAGACTCATTCATTACATGAACAAACTGAATCTATCTGACCAAGATAGTGCAGCGCCTCTAATCCCAACAACATGTTCTAGTCTTTGTAATAGGTGATCAATTGTATCAAACAGCACTAAGATCCAACAGGACAAGTACAGAGACAAGTCCATTGTCAGAGGCCATAAGAAGGTCGTTGGTAACTTTCATTAATGCTGTTTCTGTCCTATGATCTGCTCTCAGCTCTGAATCCTGACTGGAAACAGATGATTCCCCCTGTAAGTAGTCACATAGTTGAGCAGCAACAACTTCTTAAGGATTTTGGACATAAAAGGGAGATTTGATACGGGTCTATGATTAGCTAGATCACCTGGGTTCATATTAATTGCCGCTAATTAATGTAACACTCTGCTAGTTTGACTCTGAGTTGTCTGACATGACTGTGCGTGCATGCCTGTCTCTTGGCATCTACCATGTAAGGATTTACTCATTCTGCTATTGTTACATCACCAAATTCACCATCATTACCAAAGTCATGTTCATGTAACATATTTTGAATAAAAGTTGAACCCAAGTGTTGCACATTTACAAAAGATCACATTTAGTGCTCCAGATATGTGGAGAAAATGGATGAAAAATGAATTAGACTATAAATATAAATTAAAGATGGAGCTAAATGCAACTCATCAGGTTACATGAATCTAAGAGAATATGAATTTAAAGTACATAGCCTTTAGAATCAGATAAAATAGCATAACTATATTTAGCTACATTGCTACATAACAATTCCTTCGACTGAGTATAAAACATATTTAAAAGCCCCTAAAAGTGGAAAGCGCTACTCAAGATTCCTGCATCAATTACCCAGATCCTTCAGGTAATTGGCAGCGGAAAAATTGTAGGTGGAGGAGCAATGCTTATAGGGTGAGGTTATGCTGCTTTCACATCAGCAGCAGTACGCTGCCTTGCTCAACATGGCCAACTGTGGTTGCCTTGTGCCCACTGTTGACACCAAGGGTCACTTGCTGATAACAGGCAATGTTTTTAAAAACACGTCATGTCTGTGACAAATGTTTTGTTGTGTGGTGATTTATACCTGGATAACCGAACAAAGAGGTGATGTGCTGCCAGATGACTTCCTTCCTCCTATTATCTCGATACAAACGTAAGGCACAGTTGTACAGCTCAGGGAACTCACTGATTTGCCCATGTTGTGTAGTTTACACTACAATATTTCATTGGTTGCATGAGTTAACATCAAACATTTTACGGTCAAAATTAAACCAAGTTTTAAACTTTGACTGCAGCAAGTGGTAGTGCGGTGGAGGCATGGTTATGTGCGTGGAAACGCAACACTTTCTAGACTGCTCCACGGCAGTGGCAAACTGCTTTGGCGCTGTTGAGACAATTGAAACCAAGGGGATTCAGTGCACAGCGGTGCAGCTACCGCGTGAGACACTGTGTAAATTGCCATGGTGACACACCTCGGGGAAAATCTAAACACCTTTCGTAGTACAGGTTAATCGTGAAGTTACACCATACGTCATCAAATTACTCTCGAACTTACCACGGTAAAACAGTTAACATGCTTTGTAGTACAGGCCACAGGATGAACGAGAATCATCACAGACCTTTGAAGTTATATTTAAGTTGTATTTCCATGACAGTTACTGTATTAACTTCTTTCTTCCTTTAGACACATTTGTATACAAGTATTTTGTAAACATATTTCGAGCTTTTACAGATTAACATTAAGAAAATTTCTATAAGATATTCTTGGAAATTTAGAAAACAAATAAAACAGGATGTCAGTGAGAGCGTTGCAGATTCTTCTTTTTTATTTTTTATCAACATAGTTCTCTTAAAAAAAAACCCCTCTGATAAAACAGAAAAGTAATGCACAGAAAACCTGAATCTGCAGCTGCTCTAGTCTGTAAACAAATTTAAAACTAGTTTTCGGCCTGGTTTTTTTTTTAGAGACCAAAACAGAGATAATTTTTTTTTTATATGTTGGCCGAATGAATGTTCATGTTTTTTATTTTCCAACAAATTCACCATATCAACCTAAAAAGTGATGATCTATGTCCCAAAGAGGCTAGAAAGAGAGAAAAAAAAGTAAATTTGTTTTGTAGTTTTTGATGAAATATGAGTCTCAGAGATTAAAAAACAAAAAACTGATTCTGTTACATAAAATTATATTTCATAAGATTTGATCATTTTATTAACTCAGAAAAAAAATGCAAAATGCAAGAATATGAAAAATGACAGCAATGGTGAATTACTGTTAAACATAATAGATATAAAGCAGATATTTAAACGTCAGCATCAAGGGTATTTTTCTCTCACAGACAGAGACAGAGCATGTTTCTGTCTTTGTTTTTTCATTTAGCTATTAAGGATATCTCTGGTGTGAAGTAATGAAAAGCTTTGTTTCTGGTGCACCAGAGTCTCTCTCTCTCTCTCTCTCTCTCTCTGTGTGTGTGTGTGTGTGTGTGTGTGTGTGAAATGAACTTCTTGCCTTCAGGGAGAAGTCGCCTGCTGACAGAGATTAGTTTACATCATCCCCTTTTCAATCTTCTCCCAGTTTCTGGAGCATTGTACTCTGTATTGTAACACACACACACACACACACACACACACACACACACACACACACACACAGACGGGGGTGGGAGGCTGGATGCAGTTTACATTTTTTCATTCATATTTTTGTGTCATCTGCTGCTCTTGTTAGAAGGTTTAAAATAAATGAAATCCCCATTTAAAGATTTTTTTTTTTTTTTTGGAATCACGACAAAATCTGCTGCAGGAGCAAATCACGTCTGGAGGGAAAGATGGGTGAGCAAGATTTAGATAGAGATGGAGAGAGGTTGTTAGGGAGACGGAGAGAAAGCAAATGAGACAAACGAGAAATCCTGGCAGCTCTCTTTGATTATACCTTTGTTTAGATAAACAGCGTTTGTGGAAATAGTTTAGGGATGGCTAATTTCGAATGTCACATCTGCATCTCTGTGTGTGTGTGTGTGTGTGTGTGTGTGTGTGTGGGGGTGATCCTCATTGAACCAGTGTGCGTTCTTATTTTGCCTCCACCTGTCATATGTCCAGTATGGATTACTGCACCAACTGTAACAAGTGGGTTTGAAACACAAACACATGACTCATGTGGAGTTTCCCTCTGATTTGTAGAGAAACTGTCGGGACTCATTGATCTATGATCAACTGATTCATCTCCGAATACAAATCTAATACGTTCACACACCAACTAACATAAATATGTTCATTCTGTTACTTTCTTTTGGCTTGTGACCCCTTAAAGCTCATCCTGACCCTGAATTTACATGATTGTCGTCAGTGCCACATTATCTGCTATTTCGGACATCGGACTGGGTCTGTTTCGGCGTCTGTAAGCAGTTCAACTGACCAATCAGGAACACTGTCTTCATAAATGTTTATTTCTGTCACATCAGTAACAACATCAACATCAACATCAACTGGTCAAAACATGGATAATGAAAAGTTTGTTATAGAAATCTGTAATGTAAATCTTCAACTATCTACAAATTACGCACGTAATGACGGACGAAAGGCTCCGTTCGTCTCAGTATGCGTATCCTGCGTAGAACATAAATGGGGCTTTAGAGTCAAAGTGAAGATGTGTTCAGGACTTTACAACCATTCAGCAATCACACAGTTGACAGCAATGAGAACAAAAACTCGAATATAAAAATTATCATTTATTGTTCTTGTTTTTATTGATGTTCTTGATCTTTTTGTTCTTGAACTTGATCTGGATCTTGTTCTTGTCATTCTTCTATACCTCACACAGCTGCATATATTTGCCTCCTTTTACATCTCCCCCTCCTCCAGTTTACAGTTTAAATCATTAAATATATATACCCTCCAGATTCCTGGATGCTTCTTGTGTAAAAACTTCATCCATATGTTTCACTGATCATCTTTGAAGCCTCGTGTAAAACCAAATCGGCTCTGTTTGGAAACAAGTCAGATATATGACTCATTCAGAGCTGACTCTCACATCAGTGGATGAGATGACGCACATGAGACTACAGTGGGCACATAGATAAGACTAGCACCGTCTAATTTAACTGCCCTGCTATAAATCCTGCATAATGATGCTGGAATTGGTTTAGTGAAGTGTTGATTTAACTTTATGGTCATTTTGAAAGATAACTTTAGTTTATGAGCACTCCAGATCCTGCAGGCTGCAGTGAGTGGATTGATATCTGTGACTGTTTGACATACGACAAAACATCAGCGTTAGAAAATAAATCACATCTGACCTGAATATATGTATATCTGAGTTGCTCAATCTGTGTTGCTTCTGTTAAATCAAAACTTCATGAACAAACTTTTCTTTTATGTTTTTTTTTTTTTTTTTTACAGTGAATGAAGTTAAAATATTGCAGACAAACGATAAATGTGAAACTTGACTCGATCACGATTTCAGGCCTGCTCGTCTAAAACACCTGGACATCATAAAGTGGCCTGGAGTGTGTGTTTGAACAAAAAGTGTGTGTGTGTGTGTGTGTGTGTGTGTGTGTGTGTGTGTGTGTGTGTGTGTGTGTGTGTGTGTGTGCGTGAAGCTGGCCCTTTGAGTGTGTGACAAAGCCCTGCAGAGACACCACACTTCCACTTTCACAGCAACAGGCTGGTAATGGAACAGAGGTGACTTTATTCCTTCTCTCCCTGCTGATCAAAGGCTCTTTCACTCCTCTTCCTCCTTTAAATCCTCCATCCAGCTCTTCCTGCAGATCTGTTTTCTGTCCTTCGTCTTTTTTCCCTCCTCTCTGTCGCTGCTCCATCTCTCTCACACCTATAAAGTGGCTGCATACATATTTATTATCTTGCTGCAGAGACACAGAGGAGCCGCTGTGTGAGCGCACACCTACAGTGAACATATATTTCTGTGTGACATTCAAGGATAATTATAACTTGAATCAAAAGAAATAACATGTTTCATTCTCCTCAGCTCTTTATTAGGAACTCTATGCTCATGCTGTGCAGGGACATGAATTTCACAAGATGCTGAAATGCTCCTCTGAGATTCTCTGATTGCTTCACATCATTTCTGCAGATTCTCGCTGCCCGTCTCTCGTTCCACCACATCCCAGAGGTGTGTTAGTGGACACTAAACTTAATATCATGTTCATGAACCCAATTTACGACGACTTACGCTTTGTGATCTGCTGCATAATCAGGGTGGAAGAAGTAGCTGCCTGTGGGGTTCTGATGATGATTGATTGGTGTTAAGGGGTTTGAAATTTGCCAAGAAAATGTTCGGCACATTATTACACCACCACCACCACCCACTCAACCAACCATGCCATCAGCCTGGCTGTTGAGTCCATGCATTCATGATGTTGACACCAAATCTGATATCGTCTGTGTGCAGCAGCAGAAATCCAGATTATTCAGACCAGAACTGAAACATCCTGTTTATAGACTTCTATTTTTATGCTATTGACCCATTATCTGTATTTATCTATAAGGCCAGATGAAGCTAACCAAGTCATCAATCTTCAGGATTGTCTTAAAGACATTAGGGCCTGGATGACTCTTAACTGAAGTTATCAAACTTGGCTCTAAACATCTCAGAACATCATTTTCAGATCACATAGCTAATCTACACGCCATTTCTTTGGCCTCCAGTTCTACTGTGAGGAACCTTGGATTAATCTTTGATCAGGACATATCCTTTGTTTCTCACATTAGACAAGTCTCTAGGACAGCTTTTTTTATGCTGAAAACATAATTCATGCATTCATTACCTCTAGACTGTACTACTGTAACTCCATCAAAAATCTTCAGTTAATCCAAAATACTGCAGCACAAGTACTGACAGGAAGTAGGACTAGAGATCATATTTCTCCTGTATTGGCTGCTCTTTATTGGCTACTTTTAAAATCCTCTCACTGACATATAAATCCCTAATGACCAGACTCCATTATATATTAAGTTGTTCATAGTTCATAGTTTCTTATTATCCCAGCAGACAATTGTGTCACAAACTGCTGGTTTACTTGTGGTTCCTAGAGTCTCTAAAACCAGAATGGGAGGTAGAGTCGTCAGTTATCAGGCTCCTCTCTGATGGAACAAGTTCCCAGTTTGGAACTGGTTCCATCAGAGAGGAGCCTGATAACTGACGACTCTACCTCCCACTCTGGTCCAGGTGGTAGACATCCTTTTTACATTTATGGTTCAGCTGAAAACTTTCCTCTATGATAAAGATTGTAGCCAGTGATGGTTCAGGTGGGTCATGGACCTTCCTTTAGTTAAGCTGCTACAGAGGAGGCCGCTGGGGAACTCCCATGATGGGCTGCTCTTTTTCTCACTGTCTTTATATCACTATAGATTATTCACTGCTATAGTTATTTCTCCTTTTCTGCAGCTACAGGATCCACATCTACATGTCTTTGTTATTGTCACCCTTGCTGCTGATTGTGACAATATAAAATGTATCTTCCTGGTCTCCCTCTCTTTTTTCTCTTGGTTCTGGAGTTTTCTACCCATTATTCAGTCCCTTCAGGATTCTGCAGCCCTTTTTTGGTATTGTTTGTCAGATTTTGCAGCTTTTTTTCTTAAAAATTGTGAAGAACAGTACTGTGTTTTAGGCGTTAGGTTAGCCATTAGACTTTAAAGGAGAAAAAAAAAATGCAATAACAATCATTAGTTGCAGTTGTAATATTGTGAAATGTTGGAGGGTCCATTGTATAGAGAGAGTGTAAAGTGCATTGAGACAAAGGTTTTTATGATTTGTTGCCATGCAAATAAAACTGAAATGAACTTAAACCATTATCTGAGTCACCTTTCTGTCAAGAAATACTTATATCAGCCATAAAATCAGCAATGTCCCCTGCCATCAGCTGTTTGATCTGAGCACTGAACAAAGATCTCTACCGTCAATTTCCCCCAGGGAAACTCCCAAAGGAATCAATAAAGTTGTCTATCTACCTGTAAGTGTCTGATTTAAAGTTCCGCTGAAACACTATTGTCTGATTTGATAGTTGCATGAAAAAGCAGGTGTACATCTGTTCCTAATAAACTGCCCGGTGAGGGTAGAGTGTAGCCTCGCCTGAGTTTCCCTTGTGCACATTTATGGTTAATTTAGACAAATTACAGAAATGCTAACACAACAAACTACTGTTAATTATTCAGTTTTATCATAGTTATCAGTTTGTTTAGAGGCTTTTGGAAAAGACTGTGATTCGGTTTAACACAAAGCATCTTTCAGTTGACTTAATGATTCAGTGATTCAAGGTCACAGTCCATAAATATCTGCAACTGTGCAACCACATACTGTTGCTAATATAGTTTTATTCACCAGCAGTGAGTCATAGGAAACATAGATTTTTTTGGTAAACAGTGAAATGACTCAAATTTCAGATTTTGACAACAGCTTCGAGCCAAATCGTCCATAATTGCTGCCAGGCCACTTTCGTCTGAGCACAATCTGTGTGTTCATTAAAAGGAGCAGAGCTGCAGAGCACAGAGCAGGATTTTCTAATATATGAGTGTGCTCTCCATTGAGAGCCAGTGAATGTGTTACAAAACCAATGGAGGAGTGTGGCGTCCTTTCCGACACTGGAGGAAACACATCGATCTTCCAGGGACCTCAGTGTCTAAAACCAAGAGTCACAGCCCTCAACAAACTTGTGTGGTCGAAAAGAAAAAAAGAAAAAAAAGAAGGAAAAAAGGAGCATCAATGTTTCAGAGGCAGCAACTGAATCTGGTGCAGTGACCTGTCTTCACTGAGAGATCAATGAAGTCACAGAAAGAGGCTGCAGCGTTTCTGTGAAAGAGTGTGTGTGTGTTTGAAGCTGTTGGATATGTGCAAAATGTTGAAATTAAATTAAATAAAGACAATTTTACAGTGAATACATGTTTTAAGTTTGAAGAATACATGTTTTTTGAATGTGCAGGAGGTCATGGATAACGGTGTGGTTTGATTAAAGTAAGGAAATGTCCTCTGAAGTCGTGGAAACTAGCCTCTGTGTGTGTGTGTGTGTGTGTGTGTGTGTGTGCGTGTGAAAATCTTACATATGTGAAAAAATGTGTTGAATTTCATTTTATAGCTGAAGGACAATGATCGCAGCAGAACATAATTAAATTTTAAAATGAGTTACCCACCATCTCACACACACATATATATGTACACTTATCTGTTACACACGCGCACGCACACACACAGACACACAACAACCATTTGTATTCCATTTCTCTTTCACACAAAACTAGAGCTCCTAACCTCTCTACGAGGAGATAAAGGGTAATTACGTAGCTATCGTCAATTCAAATGGGTCTTTCTGTGTGAGCGCAGGGACCATAGATAAGGCTGCTTAATTAACTTAAGTGCTTCTGTTCTATTACCTTTCGCGAGGGGGTCCCTCTAACTTTGCCAACAAAAAAAAGTGGCAACATATTAAATCATGTGTATTGTCACATCTGGTCAATTTCACAGTTAAAGGTTAGAGTTCAGCACATCTATTTGAAGAGTTTTCTTGGTTGTAAAAAGACAAGCTGGAGACAAAGAGTGATTGAAAATGATGTTTAGAGCTGGTGAGGGATTCAAAGTCAATAAAGGGGAGAATCTGATTCGCAAAAATCAAATCAAATCAGATTACCAGATGCCAAAATAAATCAAATTCAGCTTCATCAGCTTCATCTCATCTCACCATTGCCTGAGAAACATTAAAGTTGCATAATTCAGGAGGTCGACATCGCAGCTGTAACTCTACTCTGTAGATTTCTATGTCTCAGCCTGTCTGAACATTTCCACCTACAGGGAGCTGCAACCATTCAGCTTTTATTTCCAGGTATTAATATCCATATCTCTTAAACTACAGAAATGAAACCCGGCAATGCTGCTTTCTGCAGAAGGTAAACAACAACATTTGATCTTTTCTGACATATATGACAGTTTTTTATTCAGAGAGTCTCACCATCATAACTTTTGGCTCTTTGATGCTTTAATTCCTTTAGAAATGAACCTCTCATCTCGTCTCGTCTCATCTCGTTACCTCCCACTTATCCAGTGGGTCCAGGTCGCGGAGGCAGCAGCTTCAGGAGGGAGGCCCATACACTCCTTTCTCCAGCCACTTCCACTAACTCTTCCGGGGGACCCCAAGGAGTTCCCAGGCCAGCCTCAAGACATAGCCCCAAGAGCCCGGCCACCCTACGGAGGAAACTCGCTTGTATCTGCAATCTTGTTCAATCTTGTTCCATAGCGCGTGACCATAGGTGAGGGTTCGGAACGTGGATGGATCGGTAAATTGAAAGCTTCGCCGTACGGCTCAGCTCTCTCTTCACCACAATGGATTGGAGCAGCGTCAGCTGCCCTGAGGAGGCTAAGGAGTGTGATTCCTCTATAATTGGAACACACCCTCTGGTCCCCCTTCTTAAAGATGGGAAAAACCACCCCAGTCTGTCATTCCAGAGACACCGTTCTTCTTGTCCATGCAATGCTGCAGAGATGTGTCACCCAAGACAACACTACAACATCCAGAGCCCTAAGGTACTCGGAGTGGATCTCGTCCACACCCGGGGCAGTGCTGCTGTGGAGTTGCTTAACTGCCTCAGCGAGATGTTTAACTGCCTCAGCGACCACAGCCCCCATGATGGGAGAATCCACCTCTGACACCGACTCTGGTTCCTCCTCGGAATACGTGCTGGTGGCATTGAGGAGATCATCGAAGTACTCTTTCCACCGCCCAACTACTTCCTCAGTTGCAGTCAGCAACTCCCCATCCACACTGAGAACAGTGTGGACACTGCAGCACTTCCCTTTCCTGAGACACCAGATGGTTTGCCAGAATCTCTCCGGGGCCGAAAGTCCTCCTCCATGGTCTCCCCGAACTCCTCCTGCACCCGAGGTTTTGCCTTTGCAGCCAACCGGGCCATGCATCGCTTGGTCTGCCGGTACCCGTTGGCTGCCTCGGGAGTTCTACAAACCAACCAGGTCCTGCAGGACTCCTTCAGCCTGACGGCATCCCTCACTGCCGGTGTCCACCAAGCAGTTCAGGCATAGCTGCCAGGACCAGCACCAGCTGCCTTATGACCACAGCTCCATGCTGCTGCTTCAGCAGTGGCCCCACGGAACATAGACCATTCAGACTCCATGGAGCTCCCGGGATGCAGTTGAAGCTCTCCCGGAGATGGAAGTTAAAGGCCAGTCTGACGGAGTCCACCGCCAGCCTTTCCCAACAAACCCTCACTGTCTGACTGGGTATGCCAGGCCTGGCCGGCATCTTTCCCTGCCACCTGATCCAACTCACCACCAGGTGGTGATCAGTTGACAGCTCAGCTCCTCTCTTCACCCGAGTGTCCAAAACATATGGCTGCAGGTCAGACCAAACAACTATAAAGTCAATCGTCAACCTACAGCCTAGGGTCTCCCAGTGCAATGTGCACTGGTAGACACCCCTATGCTTGAACATGGTGTTAGTTATGGCCAAACTGCAACCAGCACAGAAGTCCAATAACTGAACACTGCTCAAGCTCAGATCGGGCAGGCCGTTCCTCCCAATCACGCCCCTCCAGATCACGCTGTAATTGTCCATGTGGGCGTTGAAGTCCCCCAGCAGAATAATGGAGTCCCCAGTTGGGGCACTTTCCAGTGCCTGTCCCAAGGATTCCAAAAAGGGTGGGGACTCTGAACTGATGTTCGGTGCATATGCACCGACAACAGTCAGGACCTGTTCCCCAACCCTAAGGAGCAGGGAAACAACCCTTTCATTCACTGGGGTAAACTACAACACATAGGCTGAGAACCGGGGAGCAATTTATATGCCCACACCTACCCTCCGCCTCTCACCTGGTGCAACTCCAGCATAAAAGAGGGTCTAGCCTCTCTTGAGGAGTGTGGTTCCAGAGCCAGAGCTATGTGTGGCGGTGAGCCCAACTATATCTATGAGGTGACATTCCATGTCCCTAGAGTCAGCTATGGTTCCCCCGGCGGGTGGTGGATTTGGACCCATGTCCCCTTTTTGGGCTTTGCCTGGCCAGGCTGTTGCCCATGGGGCCTCATTGGGGCCCCATGGGGCCACCAGTGCCACCAGGCGCTCACCAATGGCCCACCTCCGCCAGGCCTGGCTCCAGGGTGGGGGAGCCAGGCCTGGGCCTTATATTTCCATGTTGGTACTATCTATCTGTCTGTCTGTCTGTCTGTCTCATCTGTCTCATCTCTAGTGGTTAAAATGTTCAATAGAGTTGAAGTCTGGAGACTCTGACTTGGTCTAAATCCTCCCATTTGATGATGATGATCGACTCCTCGCTTGTGTTTTGGTTTCATTGTCTTGCTACATGATGATCCGTTTGTTGTCTTCTCTCTTTAATGTTTCCATCATCAGCTGCTGATGTTTCCTTTGTACCAGTTCAACATCTGTTGTTCAGTTCACCAGTTCTGCTTCTTCAGGGCAAACGGTTTTACTGTAAGTGGTTGTCTTCATGTTGGTTACAACTTCTTAACTTTAAATGCTAAAACCGCTAGTCAGACAAACAACAATCATCATGAGTTACATCACTGATGAAGATCAATGAGCTTGTCATGTCATGACACCAGCTCCACTGTGGTTCACACATCACCTGGTGTTTTTAGGATCTCCATAAAGTCAGAATGGACATCAGTGGTTTGTATCACTGTTCTTAAAACTCAATAAAAAATCAGGTTTGGTTTCTCCATCTACACTCACCATCGTCTGAGATACATTAAAGTTGCATAATTCATTTTCCCTCACCCAAAAGGGAATGTGGTTTTGTATCCACAGGGTTGGTTTCCTAGCTTCCCAGCTGTAACTCTGGTTAGTGGGTTTCTATGTGTCTTGCTCAAGGCAGTTTCAGCCTGAATGTCTGAACATTTTTACCTATAGAGAGTTTCAACTGTTAGAGTTCAATCTTAAATTCACTTCAATCTGCTCTGCTCAGTCATCAAGTGTGAAATAAAAAGAAAAACACTCACAGTGTCTGACTGTCACATTCAAATTAACTTGTTTATTTTTTTTATTCTTACAAACATAAAAGCAAAATGATTGAATCTAACATGAGGTCAAACTCCGTCAGCGATGTTTCAATGTCCCCCATTGATCTAATTAACTATAATCTGCGACATGGAAATAACACAGTACAAGGCAAAGCAAAAACAAGTGACTGCTGCTGTATATTGTCATGTTTCTGCAGTAACAAGCGCAGTAGCTACTTAAAGTGATTTTACATCATTATTAGTATTTATCATGAGCAGGCCGAAGCTTTTATTTTATTTGCTTTTAATGTTTCTTTTTCATGCCCACACTGCAAATCGATATCTCCTTTGGGAGAGTACGTTTAAAGGCACAGCAGAATATTTGCAGAAATACAGATCAATATTAATAACAACACACGTCTCAGCACCATCTCAAGCTATAGATAACCTATAGACGTACAGATGCTGGTTTGATACGACACAATCATTGGTACAGCACCGAACTGAGTAACCTGAAGATGTTTTCCTTTGTAACATAAAAAATGGTCACCATCATAACCTCTGCCTCATTTAAGCTTTAAACACTTTGAAGATGTGCCGTTTTAGTATTTAGTTTGTGTTGTTGCACATTTGGTCTAAAAGTATTTTTAACTTTAAACAAAGCCTGAAAACCTGGTATGCCCAAGGAGATAGTGGACAGTGAATAGTGAATAGTGGATTAGTGGACATCAATAGTTGAACAGAACTAGATGTAAATACCTGGAAATAAAAGCTGAAACACTGATCCTTGTGTCTTGTTCATGTGATCTTCTGTCAAACTCAGATGTTTTCATTGAACAGCAGAAATAAGTGAACTTTCCTCACTGTTCTAATACTTCTCGAGGTGACTCTTACTTGTACGTTACTTTAATTTTTTTTTTTTTTTTTTTTTTTTTGAAAGACACAGACGTGTCTTCTATCAACAACAGATACTACAGTTTTTTTCAATTGCTAACAAGCGCTGACCCATACTTCAGATCAGCAGCGTCGGAAGCAAAACAAATGTGGGGGGGACATTCTCCAGAAAATGTTTAATTTAGTAGATGCCATTTCCTGCATTTTGGTGTTTTTTAACAGGTTGTTAAACACCTATTTTTTATTGTATTTATACAGATATGCAGGTCACCACAGAATCAACACTTGCCGCTACAAATCAATTAATTTATTGTTTCCAACACTAAACACAACGTTTGAACAAACAGAGCTCTGTTCTCTAGTTCTCTTTCACACACACACACACACACACACACACACACACACACACACACACACACACACAGCAGTGTGTACTTTATTACTAATAATGTGATGAAGCAATCACAGGGAAGATGATCGGTAAAGTCTTGCTAGTTTTAATTATCCACAGGTTGACACAGGCAATAACAGCCACTCTATTAGAAAATAACTGAAAAGATATTTTCAGGAATAGGATATTTCCTACTCAGTAAATGTGGGAGGTCCAATCGAATAATTTTGAAATGTGGGGTGGACACATCCCACTGATATAATGGTAGCGACGCCTATGCTTCAGATACTTTTTCTAAATTCTTAACACAACCAGCCAAATGGTTGATTTTCTTCTCAAAAACACATTTTGTTAAATAATATACCAGCTTCTTATTTCAAAATACAACACACCTTTCTCTGTACACACTAACTTTACCAAAACACTGGAAATCTGACTCAAAATGAAATTATTCTGTCAAACAATAACACATGTTTTCAGTTCACAAGGTACATGCCTTCAATCAAAGTGCACCAGGTTTCAAAATACTGGCGATGGTTGGCATTACAAAAAACTACATAGACTTTGTTGTAATTGCATGCAAAACATGCAAACCACCGTTTTTACACAATATTTCTTGGTTGGGAACTGTATGTCCACATCTAATGTTCACATTCTAAATCATTCCAGGATAAAGCAAATCCGTTTTTTCTTTCCTTTCCTGTATACAACAGGAGGTACAGAATGATAGAACAGAAAAAGTTTTACTGTATTGTTTACAGTGAACATATTCATGAGACATACAAGAGCTGTAGGAGCCAAATTAAGCTTGTATTAATTTTGGTTTTCTTTGTATTAGTGCGTCTGTGTGGGTGTTTGTGTGTGAGTGATTGATTGTGTATGGCCACAGGTGTCTACCCCCAACTAGAGGCAGAACTGGAAGAGTAAAGGTGGAGCCCAGAGGGAAAGCACCAAAGGACCTGAGGTCTCGGCATCTGGGTGTGGCTGAGAGGGCAAACAATTCTTTTGAGCGTGTTATGTGCCCATGCGCGGTGTGCCATGAGATCTCATCCTGTTTGGAAAGGCTAAACAGAGATTTAAGTTTATTCTATTTATTTTGAAGTTATCTATCTAAACTTGCATTTGTAACAATAAATGGTCTGTGGCCAAGAACAAGCTTTCATCTCATCATTCATGTACATACGTCAAGAAAAACTCCATCTCAGCCACCAGTAGCAGCTAACCAGGAACAAAAGGGGAAACTAAAAAATGGCTGCTACAAGAGCATACACACAAAATAAACTGAGCGTACACACAAAAAACAGCAACAAAAAAGCCCAGATGAAAGGGGGAAAAACTGTAAAAAAAAAAAAAAAAAAAAGCACAAAATTATATAATCTTGGTGATCTTCAGGGTTCGGCCACATGTTTTCGTCAACATCACATCTGATGTAATCCAAAGCGATACACCTGGGATAAAACCACTTGGTATGACAGATCCACCCTTGGCAGTCTTCAGCTGCAATGTCTCTACAACCAGCATCCATGGCATCCAGGAGGAACATCTGGTCATGTGGTTGATGGTCTTAAACTTTCCACCTCCATGCAGAGCTAAAAGTATTTTTAAGCTGATGTGTTGTTTTTGAGCTGATATTATTACAGAGGTAGAGGTTTTATTCTGTACCCAAGGTTTGGAATATTGTTGTTTTTATTGTGGTGTGTTGTGCGTTAACATTTGTAAATAAGACAAAAACGATCCATAATTTTGGTGGTGGGTAGAGCTTGTCTCTTAGGAAAATGTAAGCATTGTAGAAATGTGTTGACTGACTGCATATTGTGTGAAAACGACATGAAATTTGTGAACGGTACGGCCACAACAGACCGATGCTGTGCACATTGTGTTACGAGTTTTGAAAATGTAACAACTGGTTGGACAAATGCTTGTTAGGGACTGAAAAAACTGTAATTGACTAATTAAACATGTAAAAACATGAAACAACTTGAGTTTAATTGTTACAATCAAAACATTAAATACTAATTGCTAATGTTGCATGCTTCAACATTAATCTCTTCCTCATGTCAACCTGTTCTGTTTTTCTAATTTTCCATTTGTGTCACCGTTCACTTTATATTCTCTTCATTTTCTCTCCAGACGTTTAAAGAACAAGGATAGATGCCCTCAGTCGTCTTATCTCCTCCTCCTCCCTGTCATTGTCGTCCCTGAGCGTGTCAATCCCTCATGCACCTTCCATCCTCTCATTTTTCATCGTGTACATCACCGCTCCACCACTCCAGGCTCTTCCTCCTGTCTTTCTGATTTCCACCTCCTTGTTTCATTTGCCTCTTTCCAAGTCGGATAAATTCACTGTCCTTCGTCCCTCCTTCGCTTTTCATTCTTCCCACCACTACACTGAACTCCTGCCCTCCCACCTGAACTCTATCCCTCCTTTTAATCCTCCTTTCATCCTCTCTCCACCCCTCTCCTTTTCCTCCACTGTTTTCCACCACCTTACTATGCTCTCGTCCTTAATCCTCCCTGTGTCTACATCCAACCCTCTATCTCTTCCCCACCAGCGTCCTTCTTTCTTCCTATCCACCCACACTCACCTTTCCATTATACAGCAAGTGTGTGTGTGTGTCTCTGTGTGTCTCTGTGTGTGTGTTTATGTCCTTGTTTGTAACATGTATAATTGTGTGTGTAAGTGTGTGTGTTTTCCCTGTGGGCCGAGCTGTTTCATTACTGCGGAGGTTAGAGTGATGACGACGGTAATAAAGATAAAAAGTCGTCGGAAAGATACTAATCAAACATCTCCCAGTGGCATTCAGTGTGTGTGTGTGTGTGTGTGTGTGTGTGTGTGTGTGTGTGTGTGTGTGTGTGTGTGTGTGTGTGTGTGTGTGTATATGTGTATGAGTGATTTTGTCGTGTGTCACGTTGCTTAAGGGTGAATTTTCCCCCTGAAGGACAGATTTTTATAGCAGCCTCTTTTTAAAGTCTTCCAAAAAAAAAAAAATGTACAGAACACATGAGTTTTGCAGCGTTTTCTTTTTTTTTTTGAGTGCGAGCTGCTGTTAATTGGAGCTGCCTCTGGCTGCCCCTCAGGCTGATGGGAAATATGCACACACACACACACACACACACACACACACACACACACACACATGTAGAAATGTGTTTGCCTTCATGTGTGTGTTGATCGTGCGAGATGAGACATAAGGTTTAAGCCTCCTCAGAGAGGACAGAGATCCCAACATTTGATGTTGGGAAGTGAAAATGAAATGAAGATGCAGGAAACAAACATATAAAAGAAACTAAACAACATCAGCAGCTGCAGAGTGAAGGAAAGAGGGGCTCGTGGTCACGCCAGGTAATTAATTACTCGCATGTTTCATTGTTTGGTGGTGCAGAACGTCTTTTCTTTTGTTTATGCCTTCATCGATCAGCGTCAGCAGTTTTGACTTTCATATCATGGCTGTAAACTTCTGTTTTCACGGACAGCAGGTTTCTATCACTTTAAAAATGAAAACAACACATGTGTTGGTGTCATGTAGCGGAAGATAAATGTAAATTATTTACATATTCTCCAGCTTCATGCTGACATATATGCTTCATCATTGTCCACTCATTCATCCCTGTTTTTTTTTTTTCTGCTTGTTTTGGTTTTGTTTTTTTCCCACTCTCTGGGTTGGATATTCAATGAAAATTACTGTACAACATGTCAGAGATTGCTTTCATTATCCACTTCTCAAGGTCTTAGATGAATTCTGAAAAAAGTGTTCCTTTTCACACAGCCTGCTTGCAAGCTTTGAGAACTGGCCGTTTTTTTTTTTTTTTTTTTTTTTTTCTTGTGAAATAAAATGTATTATTAAGAATAATCTGGCAGCCTCACAAGGTGGCTGGCAAAAAAAAAAAAAAAATAAAAGATGACACTTTATCAGCATAATTGGATTCATTTTATATTAGGAAGCTGTTGCAGTTATTGATTTATCAGTGAAATTTTTGTACATGAATTATCTCATGATGTAAAAAATATATATAACTTATTATGAGCTGCACACTGTCTCTTTAACAGCACCCGAGAGACATAATGTGAAGGTTACTGATGAAGAAAAGTAACAATTCATCACTTGGCAACAGTAATATGTGATATTTTCAGGGAAACGCAGACCTCAATGTACAGTAGTTGTAAGAAAGTCCGTTAAGTGAGATAAAATAAATTAACAGATAAAAAAAACATTGTTTGTTGTGAATATATGTTCTCCATATGTATAACAGCTTACATGAATAACATTGTTTGTCTCATTCATTAATTCTGTCCTTACGTTTGTGTTCAATAAAATCATCAGTGACTTTAACGAACAAATCAATAATGAATAATAATAATAATAATAATGCGTTATGAATAATGTGCATGTCTTATTGACTTCTATGCAAGAGATTTTAAATAATAAATATTTCTTCAAAGACGATCAATGTTTAGATTGATCACAGAATATTATGATTATTATCAGCCGAGCTTAGCTGATGATGATTCAGTTTTATATCTTGAAAGCTGATGTGTTCATCTGCTTTAGGAGACATTTTCACTCACAAATGAAAAATTTAACAACTGAAATTTACATAAAACATCAAAAACTCATTTAGTTTTAATTAATATAAAGAACTATATATAATAAAGAACTACTCTGAGTTTTAGTTTGAGTTACATGTATTTACAAACCTTGATTTAAAGAAGATGAAAGATGAAAGAATTCATGACATTAAATTTAATCTACAAAACCAGTGTTTATTAAAGGTGACAGAGAACGGTTGAACTGGGTTTTGATCATTGTTCTGTGATGTGACATATACATGAAAAAATGTTGGTTGGATGTGTAATGCCTCAGAAGTTTCATAAAAACCTCTCAGAAAGATATTTTAGGGTGGGGGGGTCTAACATGTGGTTTTGCACCTATTTGCACCTGTCATTTCTGGCTTAATTGGCGACATTTGACACTGATTGGCTCCTTCACTGTCACTTGAATGTAACTTCGGCAGCTTTGGAACACAGACAGACTGTCTTTTTACTGCTAATCGCCTTTGAAGCAGAGGGAATGGAATCAGAGTGGGGGGGTAATGAGATACATTGTACGTCACAAACAACCATTTTTGAAATCGACCCATTTTTTAGTGGACATTTCTAATGTGGGTGGACAACCGTTCTTCAACAAAGACAAGGTAAAAACTGTTTTTGACACTCTGTCACCTTTAAAAGGTCCCATGTTGTGCTGTTTTCCCCAGAAGCTCCGTTTGTCTTCAGACGAGGCCCTGAGTGTCAGTCCAACCTCCATCACCTGCTGTTGCTTCATGTTTAACTGTTCTTTCACTGTAAAAGGACGTTTGTGTAAAGAAACAACCACTTTAATTCTCCATCTTCTGAAAGCTCAGCTCTGACAGCAGCAGTGAGTCGCAAATATGAAGCATGTACTAAACTCTACAATCACAGAGGATAATCCTGATCTTTGACTGGTGATCACAGAAGCAAGAAACTAGTCTGATTGGCTTATGAGGAAAAGAGGGTGTGTCCGTGTGAAATCTTGAACCAGCCAATTAAAACACAGCCTCAGGTCACAAGATCTGTATGTTCATTCATGTGTCTGTTGCAGGTGGAAGTGTATGAGAAGTAAACGTATTCACATGAAATTTAAATAAATACGTTTTAAAATAGGTTACATTGTTACACGGAGTCAGGCTGAGGAGACACTGATTTATTTATGTTTGAAATAATGTCAGATCATGACGATAACTGAGGAAGAAGTGAAAGCTCTGAAGCATCCCCTACTGACTGGCCACCACTGCCTCTGCTTTCTTCACTAAATCTGCAGCCATGAGACACAACTGCTTTGTGTCTCATTGACAGTAAACGGATTGTTTTCATGGTTCACAGTCTTTTGTTCATTAAAACATTATTTTCACTTTGGTTTGATCCTGTGGTCTGAGGTCGAACCACACCAGGTTTTATTTGATCATTAAGTCTGTAAGTGACCAGCTGACAGCTGAACAGCCACTCTTTATTCAAACTGCACAGGTTTTACAAAATTAATTTTTATGTGCAGTTTTTTTTTTTTTTTTTTGTAATATCATGAATATGACTCAAAAACTTACCAAAGCAGTTGTTATACACACAAAAACTGTGATGCTGTAAATTTAAAAGTGCAAATTAAAAATGTCTTTTATGTTTTCTTTTCCTCCTCATCTAGCCTCTAGATGAGGCTGACACTCATCTATGCTCTCTTCCCAGTCTCAGCTCAGCGGTTCATGTTTTAGATTTCCAACCTCATGGAGCCACTTTCAATTTATGAACCTTCTGTTCTCAATCAAATGAGCTCACGATAAGCTGTGCCTGTTTTCAAAGATCCAAAATTGAATGGCTGAGGGAAGCTGATCAGGGGCCCGATTCACAAAAGTCATTTGCGAGTGCCGCTCACATGCAGCTCACAAACTGTAGCGCCGTCATGTTTCACAAATGACTGTTGCTTGAAAACTGCAGATAAATGTACCAGTGCTGCAGAATAAACATGTGCACGGATCAGAAACACAGCATTTAATCTGATTAAGTCTTTGAGTTTTGAGCCAAAAACTGCCTCCATTCACCAGCTCGTCTCTAAGTCACTCCTTAGCTTCAAATATTTTCTTTTTCTGATCAACCAAGACAATCTGGAAATGAAGATTTAATAGATTTGAATAGTTATCTTGATGGATAACATACAGATGCCAGTTTATTAGGGACACCGAGCAGCCAAAATGACCTTCAAAATCAAGACCTGGACTTCATCAGACTGGTGAAGATGGTGTGAGATCTGGCACCAAGACTTTAGCAGCAGATCCTTTTAGTCCTCTACAATGTGAGGCGGAGCATTCATTGGTCAGGGCTGTTTGTCCAGATTATTGTTTGGATTGAGATATGGAGACTTTGGAGCCAAAATTAACTCCTTGAACTTGTTATTATGTTTCCCAACCCACTTCTGTGGTGCGTTAACCTGCTGAAAGAGGGTGCTGCTATGAGGGAAAACTGTTTCCATGAAAGATGTGCTCGTTGTGGTAAGTGGTACATGTCAAACAGGACCTTAAGTGTTAAAGCCACAGGGGCTTAGTGCTGATTACTGGACCCACAATGCAGACACGGACAAACAAGGGATCAAAAAGGGGTTTATCACAAAAAACTGAAAAGACAATGAGCTCAAAGCTAAGCAGGTCTAAGTGTCTGCTGGTTTGTTGAGGAGTTTCAGACGATGGTGGACAAATCTGGATAGATTCAGATGGAATCATTTCTCTACAAAAGATAAATCAGTGAAACTTCAGAATAAGTTTGTGTTTCAGCCACAAACACGGTGTGTCAGTAAGTGTTGAGGCTCTGAAGAGACTGAGCTGAAGGTTGAGGAACTTGAGGAAACAGCTGCTAATGTCCAGATGCAGGATGTGGATGTTTCCGCCTTTAATCGATACAAAGAGGAGATGTTGAATCACAGATACTAGAAGACAGTTGATCAAACTGATTGATCTTGAAGACGTGGAGCTCAGAGACCAACGGTGTTGTCTAAGAGCTACTAAGTCTGGATTCATACAATTAGATGAAGGTCCACCTGAATCTCCAAATTTTGACTTAGTGAGATGAAATGAATAAATAGATAAAAAGAACATTGTCTGTTGTGAATATGTGTTCTCCGTATGTATAATAGCTGATATAAAGAACACTATTTGTCGCATTCATTAATTCTGTCTCCTAACTGAAGGATTTTCATCTTCAGTAAAATCATCAGTGACTTTAACAAACAAATCAATAATATATGTTATAAATAATGTTCTTATTTAATGTTGTTTTCAAATTTTACTCATAATTCTTAAGTTAATTCTTCCACTTTATTCTCAACTTTAATGTCAAAAGTTTGACATTATGGTTGAAGATGTTAATCTTGGAATTTTGACTTTATTCTCAAAATGGTGCTTTATCGAACCAAAGGCCTCAAAGAGCTACTACATCTTGACTTCATACTGAAAGTTATGTCTTTAATTTAGAAATCTCGACTTTCAACTTTATACTCAAAATTTTTACTATTTTCCACGGGCTAAATAAAAACTCTAAAATCTTGCTCCTCACAGTTTTTTTTTCTTGCCCTGGAGCTGTGTTGTATTGAGGTGAAGGGTGTTTGTTGGTTATTACATTTGTAATTTAGAGTTTAAGTGTTTATCTTTATAAGTGTGATTGAAGGTGAGAGATAACGTGCAGGAGAGGGACGTGGTCAATCAGGAGGAGGAACAGCAGGTGTAGGAAGTTTTTCAGCAGGTCAGACAACCACAACTTTTTTCTATCCTTGGACCAGTTCATGTTAGTTTCAAGACCAGTTCATCACTCACATCTTTTCTCTTCACCTTTTTCTCCTTTTTCCAACGTCAACTTCGAGGACAAACTGTTCACTTGCTGCCTGTGCTGCCTGATGTGTGCCACCCACTGACAAGTGCCATGGTAACCACATAATCACTGTTATTCACTTCACCTGTTAATGGTCATAATGTTGTGACTGATTGGTGGGTATAAATAATATCAAAAATAATATATACATGCATGTATATTTTAGATTCACAGAGTAAAAATAGTTACTAGTTGTTGGTTGGACAGTCAGTTACAGGCTGATTTTCCAGACATGAAGTTGAGCTATTGACACATTGACTGATGGGGAAATAGATCAATAGCTAGATATCGGGCTGGAACTGACTGATTGAGGAAATGTGCCAGCACAAGCTTCAGCATTATAACATGAAAAATAACAACTTTTCTTTCATTAATGTCTGATGTTGCGGAGCTGAAAGTTTCCCCATCACTCCAACAGGAAACAGTGCGACAGCAGAAAAGGCCTAATTCTGATTCAATGCCTTTCTAATAACATAATAGCTTTTCTGATTGTACGATTTGCAATCACATAAACAAGTCTAACTTACCCCCTGTGGTTTACTGTAAGTTGACTAATCAAAACAGATGTAATCAACAATGGAGAGAAAGAGAAAGAGCTGAGATGGTGTGAGGAGGAAGTCCTGCTGATTACAGATGCAGGAACGAGCACGGCAGCAGGGAGCCTCGTCAAACGCACACCGACATATTTTTCTGCTCAGAAATCAAAGAGATTCACCAGTTTTACTCTAAACGTGTCTGTTATCTGCATTTATGTTGCATCACGCTGCCATCCTGCTCCGCCATGGATTTCTTCCTGTGTGATTGTGATAATTATGATGATTGCTGTTTGTGCAAAGCGGTCGTCTCTGAAAGAAACTGCTGCTCTTTGATTCTGAAGGACGAAGATCAAAGCGTGATGGCAACGCTGGTGCTTTAACATTATTGGAAAAAATTCCTCCTATTAATCTGAGGGTGAAGCCGCAGCAGCCACATCTGGATGTGCCAAGATGCACAAGACGTCTACATTTAGTTATTATTTCAATCATAGTAATAATACGACATCAAACTGATGAGTCCTGAAATTCAAGCAACCTCGCTGCTTGTTTGACTGTGTTCAGGGCTTTTATGTTCGATGTTTCAGAAGCAGGGATGTACAAAAGAGCAGTGCAAATACAAGAAAGTGAAGCATGAAAAAAACTAATCAAGAAAAATCTCTACAACATTTTTTTAGAGAATGAAATGTTTGAAAGTTAAACAAAGAAATAAACTCTGACTGCGATTACCCGAGGGTAGATTATACCCTCGTGTAATCACCTAAAAACACAACACAACAAAAATATGATCACATGAATGTGTGATCAAACAATTGACTCATTAAACATTAGCAACATTAGCAACACTGGCAATGTTAGCGATAGATCATTGTCTCTACAAGATGATCTGCAGAGATGAATCAGTGAAATTTTCATCTTTTTTGAAAATTTTGACTTTTTGGAAGTTTTAATCACAAAATCTTTACTTTAATTTCAACTTTATTTGCAGAATTTTTAATGTAAATCTCAGAATTTCCAAAAACATCCTTCAGTGCGATCCATTATCAGGAGATTTATCTGTTTTCATGTGTCTGAATGATGTGATGTTCCTCCTCTAATGCACGATCCATTATAAAAACAATATGCTGTTAAATCAATAAGATAAATATGTGCAGACACTGTGTCTGTGTGTACTATTGGAAAACACATAAATCACAGTGGTAGCAGATTATATTGAATTAACCTTGGTTGTGTTTCATCGCTGAGGTCTTTTGTGTGTCTGTGGAAGTGACCGCTATTAATAGAAGATAAATAAATAAAAGTGAGGTCTGATTTATTTCTGAGCGTGTCGCTGCTGAGACGAGGTGAAGGACAATGTCGGGTGGACGACTATCGTTACCATTTGATTGCTTTAGATTCTTTTTTCTTTTTCTTTTTAATCAAAAACCCTAATTTCCAGGCAGCACTTTATAAATCTCCCAAACCTCTGACACATAACTTGCCCGTGCGATTTGCTCTCTGAGGTAAATGGTGTATTTCTCCTTTCTACAGGTTGAGAGATGTCATGTAGCAGTTCAAAGGAAAGCAATTTAGAGCTGCAGAGGTGAACCTGAACTGTGTGTGTGTGTGTTTGTGTGTGAGACGCTGCTGTTTGGACTCAACAGACACTGGTCCTGTTTTATTGCTGCAATTATAATCTGCTATCAACTGATTTTGGAGTGATCTATCTGTGAGGAGAGCCAATAAAATCTTTAATACTGTTTTCTGACTAGTGTTTCAATCACACGTGTGTGTACGCACACAGAGTCCAGCCCAGAGAAGATTACTTTTCCTTTGCTGTGAAAATCAATGAGAGCACTCCATCGCTCAATTTAATTCCCACACTTTCCCAACAAACGCACACACACACACACACACACACACACACACCTGTAGATGATAGTACACGGCAGATGGGGATCCTTGCGATTGTGTGTCGGAAAGTAGATTGGAAATATTATATTGCACCCCTGTGGTGACAACAGACACTGAAGAGAATTAGTTCCCTCTAACAGATACACACATACAAACACACAAGCACTTTATCTTTCTCACATATATTCAAAACAGAACTTCTCTAACTGAGATTTCCTCTGACTCGCTCTCAAAAATCTTTTTTATTACACTCCACCACTTTTTTCATTCTCTGCCCTTTTTCACCGAGTGTATCGAGGGTCAGGTGGTGTCTGAAGTCACTGAGGGTCACTGAGTGTGTGTGTGTGTGTGTGTCAGAAGCACTGAGCCAGAGTAATGGGTTTGTTCAGCCGTCCGTTGCATTTGTTTTACCGTTGAATGATACAACAAACCGCTCACACACACACACACACACACACACACACACACACACACACACACACACACACACTCCACTGCATCACATACAAACATATACTTTTACAAAGAAATACAAAACAGTCACATCCAACTCATGTTAACTGCAGACACGTCTTTTCACGCATTTTTGGGGCCGTTTTTTATTTTATTTTATTTTAGATGTGATCAGTTAGATGTGATAAACTGACTTGTGGATCTGAAACGATGAAGACAGACACTGAAATCATCCTAAACTCTCACGTTTCCATTTTCTTATACAACAGTAGTTAAGAGTGTGAAGAATTCAATTTTGAACTGAGATCAGTTTTTCATTCAGGACAAATCAAATGGATGTAACTGACCTGTCTGTGTTTGTGTTGTTACTGATGGAAACTACATTATTACCTCATTAAATGTGCCCTCACGATCAAGTTCTGCCTTTTTAATTGTGTCAACATAAGTTTATTAGTAAAGATTATAAAATCAGAATTTTTGGTGTCAGTGTATCGACTGTTTTTCAGGACTGTTTGTCCTGGAAACATGAGTCATCAACGTGTTTGTGTGAGAAGTTGTTTAAGTCTTAAAACCATTGAGGAGGTGTGAGGAATCAGATCGTCCAGCCACGCAAACCTAGGTTAAATTATGTTCAGTCTCTCTGAAATCTCAACAACGGCACAAAGAAAACTCTTCAAATTTGGAGTCGACCTGATTATATTTTGATGATCGAGGGTCAAAAGTCAAGGTCACTGTAATGTCTTCAAATGCTGTTTTAAACTTTAACTTAAGAAGAAAAGATCAGATTTTGAACTGATCAGATTTTGGTCAAAAAGTATCATGTGATCACACAAAACACATTTTTGGACAAAAAATCAACAGTTCACAGGTTACAGTGAGAGACTGATGTTGAGACAGTTTGTGACATTTTTCAATGTTATTTATTAGTATTAGGTTTCAGTGTGTCAATTTATTATTGATTTTGTTGTTGTTTTTTTGATGACAGGAGCAGAAATTAGCAGTAAATGAAGGGCTGTGTATGTAAATAGTCACTTTTCTTATGTGACTTTTTGACTTATTTGACTGTTTTTTATTATTTTTTTGTAAATATTTTTCACCACTGTTTTTTCAGAGAACAAGCACAATCAAATACCATCACCAGAGAAGCAACTATGACATTTATTGTTTTGTTGGAGCAGAAATAGAAATGGTATAAAACAGACAATAGAAACAGGAAACATCGTGACAGTCTTCAGCACTGACCACTGACGTTCAACCAGAGGAGGAGGAGGTTGAAGATGCACAGTTTGTCCCTCGTTAAAGTCTCTTGTCTCTCACATCCTTATTTTTGCACTTTTTTTTCCACCTTCCAGCTCATCAACTTTGAGGACAAAGTGTTCACCTGCTGCCTGACATGTCCCGCCCACTGACAGCTGCCATAATCCATGCTGAGATGCTGAGCTGAGATAATCCATGTTGTCAGTGGTCACACTGTCATGGCTGTTCACTTCAAGTTTAAACGGGGCAATATCCGTCACACGAGTTCAACATTTGTCCTCGGAGCATCTTAGCGATCATTAGTAAAAACTTTTCTGCTCATCCCATCAACCTCAGGTCTTCACGGACCTGCTCAGCATAAATGAAGTGTTTACACACACACACACACACACACACACAGAGCTGCAGAGGAAAGAGAGAAAGATTAGGAGAGGGTAGAGGCTGCCTAGCAACCCGTTCTTATCATTGACACCATCTCTATCGTCGGTGTCATCTCATTGACTCTGTGGTGATTGCCGCGCCTCCATTCACGGTGCACAGCAGCTCATTTGACCCAGAGTGGCACTCTTCAGCTCTGCAGTCACAACACTGCCTCAGTAACGATGCACAGTAACCTGACAACACAAAAACAGCTGCAGCGCCAACCAGAGCCAACAAATCACATCACAGTTAAATAAAATTTTATGTTTCTTTATGTTTGTGGCAACAAGAGCATGGGGCCCATTATAAAGTTAATTAGTTATATAATATGTAATATGTTAGCATGTTGTGCAGAGGTTAGCGGTCCAACACGTTCATATCATCCGTCTGTTAATTCTCAAAGCAGAGGTGACATTTATTAGCATTTGATTTATTATACATCTGAATCGCCTCCATGTCTCCATATTTGCACTGCAGCCTTCTCTGTCTGCATTTGTGTGAAGAGGTGTTGTCTTGTTTTCTTTGACTTATGTGTATGTGTGGTTGTGCGTGTGTGTGTGTGTGTGTGTGTGTGTGTGTGATATAGATGAGTAGGTGTTACATTAAAGATGTTTCCTTGCTTCACTCACTGTGTCTTTGGGTTTCACTCAGACATGTCACTATGTATTACATCTCAGCATTTTCTGCTTCTGTGTGTGTGTGTGTCTGCACGCTCTGTGTGTGCATGTGTTAATGAAATGAATGGTGAAAGCCTCTTACCTGTTATCTGGGAAAAAAATATGAGAGCCACAAAAACAAAAATGTACACATTTCCTGAAATTTGTGTCTGATCATGTTCACATTAAACCAAACACAACAACGAGTCACGAAGACGAAGGAAAAAGCAGCAAAATAAAACTTATACCACATTTTAGTGCCTCAGAGACTAATTTCGAAGGCACCTTTCTCTACTTTAACATTTTTTAAAAGGGTGTTGGTGCAAACAAATACTGACTCGTAATAAAACATAATAAGACTGACTCTTGTGGCCTCAGACGAGCAGAAATCATTAAGATACAAGTTGTTTAAAGGTGACAGAGAATCACAAAGCGTTTTACCTCGTTTTTGTTGTAGAGTGATCGTCCGCTCGCATTCCAGAACATGCATTACATTTGTTTATAGAAATTCCTCTTTTACAAATGTCGCTAGAAAATGGGTCAATTTCAAAAACGGTTGTTTGTGATGTAAAATGTATCTCACTGCCCCCACTCTGACTCTATTCCCTCCCTTCAAAGGTGATTAGCTGCAAAAAGATGGTCTGTCTGTGATCTGATGTTGGCGAAGTTACATTCATTTGAGTGACAGTGAAGGAGCCAATCAGTGTCAAGCGGTTGTATTTCCTGAGGTTGCCAGTTAAGCCCGAAAAGATGCCAAATAGGTGCAAAACCACGCATTTAAAATCCCCCACCCTAAAACATCTTTCTGAGAGGTTTTTATGAAGTTTCTGAGACATTACACATCCAACCAATGTTTTTTTGTCTATATGTCACATCACAGAACAAGGATCAAAACCCTGTTCAACCGTTCTCTGTCACCTTTGTCACCTTTAAACTCATCATACAAAGATTGAATTGAGCCCAAATTCACTCAGGACAGTCCAACTTGTTTAAGATCATCTTGACCCTTTTAAAAGCTACTTCAAGGCTCAACCGAAAGGTCGAAATTAAAAAGCCATGCACACTCTGAAGTGAACGTCCGTCATCCGTTCAAGGTGACCCGGTCTGGTTCCTGCAGACTTTCTCCACAAAGTTGAAAGCTGCTTGTCGCAGCCAAACGGAGGGTTATAATTGGGCTTTAAATCCTGTGATGCCTTCCAAGCTTCAGACTGAAAATCTTTTGCTTGAACAAATCTCAGTGACACATTTCCTCATCTCTCTGGTGGCGCTTGCAGGGAACAGCTAAGTAGCGGTGACAGATAAACATTGACAGAGATATCATCGAGCAAAAATAAACAGCAAACTGAACAGATGCTTATGTTTTGTCTTTGTTAGTTAGCGGGATATTTAAAAAAAAAAGAAGAAGAAGAAGAAGAAGAAAGAAAGAAAAAAGAAAAGAAAAAAACTCAACAGATTTCAGTGACATTTGGCGGAAAGTTGAGCCAAAAAGGGACTGTTTAGTTGTTGGTAAATCTCCAGCAGCGCCGCAATGTGTCCAATTACAAAGCACACAACTCCTGAACTCAGAGGTACAGAAAAAACTTGTTTTATTTCTTATTATTTTAACTGCATTTTCTTTTTATGGAACAAAATTGGATCAACACCTCCCACCATTTTTCATTAGTTATTTGTAAAATGTAAAAGAGTATCAGGCCATGTAAGAGAACAATGTCAGGAGGAAGATTTTTTTTATTTTTATTCTTTTAGCTGATATTTTGAGAACAACAAAGAGAATAATAAGATCTCCATCTTGTTGTGTGAATACAGATGTTGTAGCTTGTTTGGGTCTTTGGTGCCATAAAACACTGTGACGAAAGAGTCAAAAGTCAAAATAAATCCAAATTTATGATTACAGTCAAAATTCCAAAATTAACATTGAAATTTCAAGAATAATTAAAGTCAAAATACTTTTGGTGCAGTCACTTGTGCTCCTCAGACAAGACATGTTCGTGATGGATGAGATGATAAGGTTAAGGTCAGGGACTGAAACCATCAGTACAAATGGCGACTGCAATGCAGCATGGCTTCATCCGGTCATATGGATCCAGACGTCGTAGATCTTTATCAGCACCGTTAGTTTCAGTAACTCCTGCTCCTCAGACTTGTCGGCTGTCTGAGCTCCACATCTTCAGGATCAATCACTTTGATCAACTGTCTTTTAGTATCTGTGATTCAACATCTCCTCTTTGTATTGGCGGCAGGTGAAAACATCAACATCCTGCATCTGGACATTAGCAGCTGTTTCCTGTGTTCACAAACAGAGGATGATGGGATGAAGGTGAAACATCAGTCCAGTCACCTTAGACTCAACAACGTTAGAGGTTTGACAAAAAGAAAAAGAAATTAAAGTTAACATGAGACAAAGCTGATTTTCTTTCATCCATGTTGCAATCAGATCTGTCAAAAACGCTTCTGTCCGTCGTCCTTGTCTTTTCTGATCCAATGTAAACAAACACATCAGTGTTGTTCTCCCAGTTTTAGCTTTAATCTGTGAAGAAATGAAAATAGAGAAATAGGAGGAGGAAACTCACGGGGCAGTCTGACCAGTGGAGAGTGAAGTGAAAAAGGTTTAAGAGCTCTCATACATCATCTCATTACCTCTGCTGTGTGTGTTTTCTGCACGTCGTTGGGTGTTTGAACGCGTGCATGGACGTTGCGTGTTGTGCATCTCATGCACGAGTAGCTAGCAGACAGGTGTTATTATTTGCATGTAAATGTTTCCTCTGCTGAAAATTTACAACTGTCATCCATCACTAAAGATTTTGGGTGCAAACGCCGGTCTAAACTCTGCGTGGTACTATGCTGACAAACATTGCTTCACACGCCAGTGGACCGACATCGGGATGAACGGTATCAGAGCGGAAATGTCGACCGGATGAACGATGGGGAGGAAATACTCGGTTCAGTCGAGAACAAAAAAGATAGAGGCTGAAGTCTTAATACAGAGGAACAGCTGAGGGCAGGGCGGTTGAGCGTTTGCAAAAAAATCTGATGCTCTGAGATTCAGACATTTGTTTTTGACATCAGAAGATGAACATGAGACAGAAATCAGTGTTTCAGATTTTATTTCCAGTTGTTAATGTCTAGATCTGTTCAGCTACTTAGAAAAAGCATTATTTGTTACAGATCAGATAGTTTATAGGTGATCAGGAGTTTATGAACAGATTAAAGTGAATAATAGTTCATATTTAGTTGTAAATCATTTGTTTGCAATAACTGCATTAAGCCTGAGACACATTGACGTCAGTAAACTTTTTAAGAAGATGGTAATGTTTGTCTGAAGTGATCAAAATAATTTGGATGTTTTTTTGTTGCTCGTCTGACTGAATGTCTCAGTTTCAGCATTTAAAGTTAAGAAGTTGTAACCAACATGAAGACGACCACAAACAGTAAAACCGTTTGTCCTGAAGAAGCAGAACTGGTGAACTGAACAACAGACGTTGAACTGGTACAAAGGAAACATCAGCAGCTGATGACGGAAACATTGTGAAAACCTTTAAACAAACATCAGTGACGTCACCAACAACCTCTAGAGCGAAACAGCCAACGAACCACAACCAACAATGTTGACAGAAGAACAAACGTACAGACACAAACCTTCAAGAGAACACACACCGATTTTCATTCTGACTTTATGGAGAAAGACAAAAACACCAGTTGATGTGTGAACCACAGTGGAGCTGGTGTCATGACTTCTTCTTCTTCTTCATCTGGGACGAGCTCATTGATCTTCATCGATGATGTAACTCATGATGGAGAAGTCGACAGAAACATTTAGTCTTCCAGTTTAAAGAGAGATGACCCCAAACTGATCATCAAACCAAAACACAAGCGAGGAGTCGATCATCATCATCAAGTGGGAGGTTTAAGATCAAGTCAGAGTCTCTAGACTTCAACTCTACTGAACATTTTAGCTGCTACAGTCGAGACTGAAGAAAACTCTCTGGTAGCCTGCAGCCCAAAAAGATAAATGTGAATCATGTCCAGATATCAGGAGCTCATTCTGAGATCCTGCGTGAGCTCTGTCACTTTGAGCCCAGTGCTGCTTTACTTTACCTGTGACTACAATAAATACTTTGTCTGTGAACTGAAGATTGCTCCGCTTTGTTCCTGGGTTTCCAACAAAAGAATTGGGCTAACAGATGTAAACACCTGGAAATAAAAGCTGAAACACTGATCTCTGTCTCATGTTCATCTTCTGATGTCAAACACAAATATTTTCAGAGAAAAGGAGAAAATAAAGGAACTGGAGGCGACTGTCTACCCTGTTCATTATAATTTGAAAAAGGTTTTCCACCTTAAACGCATAAAGAAACTGAGGATTTCTGCCTAAACCAGATACTGAAAAGCTGATCCCATGAATTTATTTTCACTGTAACATTGTCTGAGTGAAAAAATGAAGCCGACAGCTGCAGCTCATCCACAGAAAGTGGAGCACATCCTTAAATCACTTCTCCAGCTTCCTGTGTGTCAAAGGAGACATTTTAAAATCCCATTACTCGTCCATAAAGCACTAAATGGCCCCGAAGCCCAGAAACATTTTGTGATTTTCTTGTACTTGAGGTCATCTGGGACACGTTTACTCATTGTTGCCAGAATAAAAAGGAAACAAGGTGAAGCAGCTTCTTTGTTGCGTTTTCACACTTAACCTTTTTTTATTCCATCTATTTTTTTTTGCCTTCCTTTTTTATAGTTTTTAAACGCAGCTCTAATGTCTTCTAATTTAATTTTAAATGGTTTTAATTATTCTGTGCCATTGAATCGCCACCTTTTATTGTCTTTTAAATGCAACTTTAATGTCTGCTTTGCATGCCTCTGTAAAGCATGTGTGTGAATCTACATAAAGCTGCCTCGTGTTGATTTACACTGCGGACTCGGGCGATAACGAACGTGATGATGAAACTACAGCAGCTTTTAATTGCACTGGTTCTGCAGGACAGAGGAAGATTTGCTGCACAGCTTCAGTAGATTAAACCACTGGAAACAGAGAAGTGACCGCAGGCCTTTTATGTTTTCTCTCTCTCTCTTTTTTTTTTTTTTTTTTATACGATGAAATGAATTGTGAGACAAGGCACCGAGATCTGAGTGACATCACATTTAATTTGTTCACTTGTAATATCTACTGCTCGTAGATTAATGGTTAAAGTAGGATGAAGGGTTGGACACATTTTAAGCAAACTCTGGTGTCACAGCTCTTATCATCGACATTACATTTCCTTAAAGCAATATTTGGACAAAAAGACACAAAGTCGAACAGATATTTTATCCCCTCGTGTCCCAAGACGACGTTACAATTTAGTCCAACTGTTATCAAAATGTACACAAATGAAGATTTTATGTCAGCAAGAAAAATGTAAAACCTAGAACCCTCAGTCACCGTGGTACCAGAGAGAGTCAGGGCCACATGAAAGAAAAAGAAAAAAGTAGCATAATAGAATAGAACAGGATATATTTGTTTATCCCACCAAGGGGAAATTTATCTTTTGACAACATCAAAAATCATGAAAGATACACAAACAACTGAAAATAAAAAATGTTAACAGAAAATAAATAAATACGTTATATAAACACTATAGAAAAAAGAAAAAATGAAATAGTGAAAGTCTCCAGAGATGAGGAGGAAGGCTCGTGGGTCGATGTTTTCAGCTGGACAGGTAGCTGTAGCGTCGGCCGACACCGAGTTATCGCGATGAAATATCACGAGAACTCCTCTGGCTGTAGTACAACCAAACGCTAACAGCAAACAGCTTAATGTCCTTTGGCTCCGGTCACTTGATCTCTCAATAAATATCACCATCCCCATGTCCTTCCTCTTGCCGGTCTCGTCTAGCCCCCCTGTTCGTTGACAGGTCACATGATGCTGCTCTGTGGGCTGGTCAACGCTGTGAGTTCTTCATCTTATGGGGAGAGATCATTCAATCCCCTTAGTTACATATAGTGTTGATGGTTTGTCCCATCTTCTCACGGCACTTTCTGCATCCCCTTTTCCTCCACCTTGATTCCACCGGTATCTGGGGTCCCTTGTTCGTGGTCGTGTCTTTGAGCAGCACAGTGTCATCAGCTGTTCAATGGTTCTCTGGTTGTCATAGTCAAAAATAAACAAATCTGCTCACAGCTTCTTCGGTGCAACATTTATGTAAATGAGGAGGTTAAATTATTTTAAAGTTATTTTGAAAGAGTTCAGTGTTGTATCTGTTTTTGAGGCAGTTGGTTGATGCCTTCGTGACCTTGTGTCCACTAGAGAGAAGTGTGGTGAAGAGTCGGTGACCAGGATGTGAAGGGTTAAACTTTTATAGAAAACTATAACGAGGAAAAACAGCATGACAAGACAAATGAAGTCTTTAAAAGCCTGGCGAGGAATGGAAGAGTGTGGTAGTCAGAGAACTGTCAGGTGTTTTAGGGACGACAGTGTCAAGTCACGTTTATGTTTTTTTATTTTGCCCGTTGATATGTAGAATCACAGATACTAGACAGTTGATCAAACTGATTGATCCTGAAGACGTGGAGCTCAGACAGCCAACAAGTGTGGAGAGTAAAGTCAACCCTCAGCTCCTTGTATGAATCCAAATTTTAACTTACTGCTTTAAAATATCAACTTTTCAACTATTCTTGATAGTGTGACCTTACAGTTGAGAATCACATCAAATTTTTGTGATTAACATTTCAGGAATAATCTTGGGCTTGATCTGTCATAGTTGCATAATGGATCATTCAAGTGTCATTTGTGTAACTTGGCTTAAAACAATGCATCAGTCTCATCCATCATCTCTTTGGACTTCTTGTGCAATAGAAATAATATTTGAATTGAGCCTGTTTGAAAGCTGAAACAAATAAAAAGAAGCAGTATCCAGAGACACAAGCATGTGCAGGTTGCAGCAGTGCAACATTTCCAGCAGCTGATCATATCATTGATGAAACTCAAACAAACTGTTTAAACAGACACTAAAAAGGTGGAGCTCTGCAAACTAAATAGCATTTAACTAATTCTTATTTTTAACTTAACTTTCTTTCTTTAACTTTCTTTAAACTCTCTGGCTTACTGTTGGTGTTATTTATCATCACATTTATGTACTAATGCTGTGCTCGGTCTGCAGACATGTAGATTCAGAGGTGGAGATCAACTAGCGGAGGCAGAATATGCAGATTCAACCTCCAGAGGAGTGAACTGTTTATGAAAATTTATATGGTGGCATGACCTTGTTTGCAGAACAAGGTCACACCATTAACGCTGGTCTGCTACTGTACAGCAGCGCATACATTGGTGCAGTCCTCCCATCTCACATACATACATTGGCAGGATGTAATGCACGCATACAATACATCCTGAATTTATCAGCATATAACTAAATTGTTTTCACAACCCACTAGAAATATTTATAAACTAGAAAAAGCTGCAGAATGAGCAAATACAAAATAGTGATTTAACATTAACGTTACGTTGCTGCTGTAAAATCCACTAAATTCAACCAAAATTGGATTAATAATTGGGTTCAGCTGCAGTAAACACAACCCTGTTCAATGTACACGTCTTTAAAACAACTTTTACAATGTTACTGGCCTTAGGTCAGGGAAATCTGACCGATAATAATTTTGGCACAGTCCTAAGTGACTGTGGAGCAGTAAATAAGAGAGACACAGTCATCTCCTCATCTCTTCATCTCTCTTCATATAATTAAATATCCAAAGACCAAATAATGAAACAAAACACATTTTTATATCAAAAATGTTCTTCAGGGCAAAACATCTCACTGCTTTTATTTCAAATTACACATTTACAGACACAGAGACTCGCTAGAAAAAAGCAGCTCAAACACTGATTAAGTTAACAAACAGCAGAGGAGAACAGCGTTTCTCTAGTGCCTCACCATAGTCTAATTTGCTCCACCACAGTTTCAAAATTCGCCCGGTGATAATTGTCTTCCGTGCATTACAGCTACCAAGTGGTTTGTAGCCGTAATGCTACTGCTTGCGCACATGTTAAATACCGCTCCTATGGGGGCGCCTAGATAGCCAAGTGGTTATGACGCACCACATTGGCGTATATATAGGGAGCCTAAGTTACACCCATCTGCTTCCAGTCCATGGGTCCACTGATAGTAAAAATTATGAAAGAGAGTCAATAAAGAGATAAAAATGATTTTCTGGTCCCGACATGGAGAGACAGTTTTGTGACAGGCAGCAAACATTGTTTTAAGTTTTGTGAGACCACATAGCGGACTGCAAAAACTTTACATCACCATCAAACTCAAACCTAAGAAAATATCTCACCTGGTAAGTTTTATCACCTACTCGTTGTTCTCTTTTCAGCCGGGAAGAGAGGGAGAAAGAAACTCAGTGAAAAGTTTGTGACGTGACGTTACCTACGTGACTATTTGGTTTGTAGTATAACCAGTTATGTATTTTCACAAGCATATAAATCAACAATTACACCACAAACATGTGTGATTCAGGGTAGAAGTCCAAGTGGACCAGAAAACAATTTTAATTTCTTCATTGACTATCATTCTTTTTTTTTCAGTCCAAGGTCCAGTAGGTCCCCCAGAAGGAGCGTGACTAAGTCTCGCATCATCATTCAGCTGTTCGCCGGTTCAAATCCAGACCAGACAAGCTTTTCCTACGTGTGTCCTCCTCCTCCATTTCTGTTTCTCTACACTGTCTCTATCAGTAAAGACAAAAATCCCCAACAAATAATGCTGTTGTACATTTGTCCACCATGTACGACAGCAAAGAGAAAGATGTGAACAAGCAGCAAAAACTCACCACGATCAAAGAGATTCAAGAAGAGGTGAGGAAGAAGAAGAAGGTGACTGAGATACATTAGTCCAAGAAGCTATTTCTGAAAAGGAAATGCAGTGAGCGCTATTATCCTCAAATGGAGGGAAATTGGTGCAGTAATGAACCCAAGAGCTCGACGTGTCCTCCAGAAAGAGCAGAGGGAAATACACATGGAGCTGCAGGCATCGCCCACCTCACCTCTACCGAGGTCATTGTTCATGATGGTGGTGAACCTGGGAGAGCAGCAAGGTGGGGAACACAAAGGCTTGTTTACCAAAACATACCCCAATGACCCTCAAACCTTTTCAGAGTAGGTTTTATGGACAGTTGAGTTGAAAGTGGAGCTGGAAGACAGAGGTCCTGATACTCCTGACAGAAACCAAATGCAGCATTTCACCGGAAGAGCAGCCAAAGTAGGAAATGTCCTGTAGGAAACAGCCAGACAGAGGTTGTCGCTCATGAGCCATAACAACCACAGGCTATTCAGAGAGAAAAGAAGAAGTTAAGAAGAAGTTGCTGAGATTGATGTTCCCCTCAAACCTTAAAGAAATGATATTTTCCTGAAGTTACACAAGAAAGTTTTCCAACAGCATCTTTCTGATTGTAACCATGACAGGAAAGATCCAGTACATCTTTCATCACAGAGGTCGCTATTTTAGGATTGTATCTGTTTAGATATCCGCAAAAACACAGCCAACAGGATGACAATGACTCTTCATTGTCATCCTGTTCATTTCCTCAGACATGAGGAAATGAACATTTCCTTAAACATGAGGAAATGAACAAGACAAACAAAACATACGATTATGAAAAAGAAGCAAAACTACCCACGGAGGTGAATGAAAGAAATTCATGAAAATGAAAAATCAAGGAAGCGAAAGGACACAGAGGCAACAGGAAAATACACAATAACTCACGTCAGATGAGACCAGGAAGTGAACACATTTACTTTACATTTACAAAAGGCAGCGAGGCAACAAGACACAGGCGCAGCACATCAGGACGGAGTCCTGTGATCAAACAGGAGGGAAAATACAGGAAGTACAGAACTCAAACATGAAAATAAACAGTTTGTCTGGTTGTAAAAAACTAAAAAGTTATGACCCGTAGTTACACGAGATGAGGTGAATAGGAGATGGGTGGATGGGTCAACAACACTGAACTCTGGATCATTTTTTTTCCCTATTTGAAATCAACCATAACTGCAGCTTCATTACTGTAACTATGATGACTAAGGTCAGACAACCATACTGAGCTTTTCCCCAAAGTGTAACCATGTGATTATTAAGGTTACTACAATGACAAAGGTGCAGTACACCGCTGTTTGAGGAGGTGACAGAGACAAATGACATACGTTTGTTTACGCCTGTGGTCCAGCACATTGTAGATAACATGGTGATGAAGAGGTGGAGACACCTAAGCACTTTGAAATGTGTCATATAAATGAAGTTGCCTGTTCTTGAGTCTGTTTCTGAGACTTAAAAGAAACAAGAGGCTCAACAACTTGAATTAAAGAGTTCACCAAAACTCGACCGCAGCGGTCCTCCAATTGTCCTCAATTGTCTCAAGACAGTTTAAGTATAAAAAGCCACATTGTTATAAATTCTGCACATGTATCCGTGACTATATTTAACCTCCTCAGATGAGTTTCACACCGCCTCCACTCTTAACGACCTGCAGAAGCATCGCAGAATATAATAAACCTCTCCAAGCTTCAGCTCCACCTTCGACCTTTGCTAAAGAGACTGCCAGGTCTCTTGTATTTACTGTGCATGTGCATAAACGTGCACCAACCTCCGTCATGTTTGCTAAACAATCCCACACGTGCGTCAGTCCTATTAATGTTTTCTCTCTGCTTTGCTCATAAATTACAAAAACAGAGACACTAACAATAGAGAATAGACAACAAGATACAAGTATAAACACACCCATGTTACTAATTGTCTTAGTGTTGTACAATCAGTCTCTGCTGGGGTATCACACAGTGTGTGTGTGTGTGTGTGTGTGTGTGTCAACACAGCAAACAAATGACCACTAACCCACCTTTGTATTGATTTGTTTGGGATAATAAACGTCCACCTTACAGAACACTAACAGTTCTTTCAACAATAGCAGGCTAATCATGTTTGAGAAGGTGGTCTTTACAGTGATTACAAGTCAGTAGGTGACATGTTTTCATCAGTGAAACAGCTGCCGCCTGGAGAAAAGGTCACCATCTGTGTTTTGGTACAATGTCCATTTAAGCTGAGATTGCAAACATGAGAAAAAGCAAGTGTTGCTCTTGTAGCGGCTGCAACAGAAATTAAGTGATGGAGAAGAAACTTCTCCTCTCATGACACCAAGATGAAAACAGACATGTTTCTGAGTCAGTATTGATGTTTGTGGAGGCAGAGTGGCTGAGGATACACGAGCTTTATCAAGTGTTTGTTCAAGGTCAGCAACAGGTGATCAAAGGGAAACAACAGTGAATGGGGAGTAAAAAAAAAAACAAAGATGTCACGAACAGAAAGTTGACAAACATGATGATCTGACGGAAGATGGAGACTGATTGTGCATTAATGTTACGTTATATATTTTACACCATAATCAAAGTGGCAATGAGCTACAAAAGTTTCAAACCACTTGAAAAAATAATAAATAAAATTAATTATTGACAATGTTACAACTAATTCAGTTTTATTTGATGATGATCTGCTACAAAATGCTAATAATTCAGAGTTCAGACTATGCTTGTCTACAGTGTCTGAGTAATAATCTGATCTGAACCAGAATAAAACAATATTCTGAATAAAACATATGTTTCATATATAAATATCATAAATAAGACATGTGATCTGTGTTGATGTTCTTCTCATCATCAAACATGTAAATACCTTATCCTGAACATTTCATGTCAATGTTTGTATACATTTATGCGTTTACTGGCACATATATCTGTAAGAAGAACCATTTGAAAAAAAAGAAAGTCATTGAAACACTAGAATACACAGATCGTTTTATTAAGATCGACTGTTTGATGACACGTGTCGTAATTTCCGAACCAAGATGGAGAGACAGAAACGTGAGTGATGTTAGAAATGTATCAGGACATTAAGATGCTAAAGGTTTTAGATGAATTAGATGATTAGGTTATAACCCCACTATGATATCGATCATATAAACTGAATATTAATGTAAAGAATATTCTGGAAGAAACTCATGGAAACACTGGAATACACAAAAATTGTCTTTAGTGTTTTTTTAGCTTTACAACAGAAATCCTTCCTCTGTGTAATTCACTGTTTTTATTGTGGAGGTCCATGGTGTAAGATGAAAACAGCTGTGACCCATCAGGTCAGGACTCGAGGCCTCTGGGTGTTTTTTTCTTGTCGTTTCTGAAACTCGGACATTGGGTCTTTGATCACGTTCCTCGAGCCATTTCTTTCTCAGTGATGTTCGATTGGTCTGAAACAATGAAACAATGTTATTGTTGGTTTGTACATGTTGAAGTAACTTCAAGATGAAGACCAAGACCTAAGACTCTGGATTTATATCACTTATATATATCCATTCATGTATATGGACAGTTATAAAAAGATATAAACAAAAAAGTGAATCTGTGATACTATGTATTTGAGGGCAGCGTGGCAGCACAGGGGTTAGAGCTGTTGCCTAACAGCAAGAAGTTGCTGTGTGGAGTTTGCATGCTCTTGCTGTGTCTGCGTGGGTTTCCTCCTGGAGCTCCAGTTTCCTCCCACAGCCATATCATGATGCTCTGAACCATCCAGGGTGTTCAGGATGTACCCTGCCGTAGCCCATAAGCTTCTGGGAAAGGCTCCACCCCCCAACCCCGACTCTGAGCACGGGATAAAGGGGTAGAAGATGGATGGATACTATGTATTTTAGCTCAAACACAAACAAAACCTCAGTATGTATCATACATACTTATTCAAATCTATGATAAGCTAACACAAACATGTTCAAGGTTCAAGGTTCAAGGTTTTTATTTGTCACATAGAAATGAGAGAGTAAGACATGCAGGGAAATGAAGTAGGGGAGACTTTGTCACATTTTTATAATATTTAGAACAATATTACAATTTACACTTTACAAATTTTACATTTTACATTGCAATAAAAAATGAATTTAAAAATGTATATTATAGATGATGATAATATACATTTTTAATAGTGCAAAATTTAGAAATTAAACAGAAAGAAGTTAAAAAGGGTAAATCAAGCAGCAGGGGGGTAATATTGCAGTGGGAGTAAAGTGTTTGAGCCCTAGACATTATGTTATAATAAATATGCTATTTACAGGTAGATGAAGCAGGGATTTAGTTTGTATTAAGCATGTTAAGTGTGCATTGAGTTTGCATTAAGGTGTGTGTATTGAGGGTGTGTGCATTAGCCTACGGGTAGAAACTGGTCCTTTGTGATGTTGAGGGCTCTCCACCTCTCTCTCCTGGTGTAAATGCCCTGCAGGGAGGGGAGAGGTGCATTAATGGTGCGTTTGGTTGAAGGGGCTGAGCTGTACAGGCAGTAGAGTTTCCAAACCAGGAAATGATGCTGCAGGAAGTCAGGAAGCTCTCCACAGCCGAGCAGTAGAAGCTCCTCAGGATGGTAGTGGACACCTTGAATTTCCTCAGCGACCATAGAAAGTACAGTCTCTGTCTGGGTTTTCTGAGTGTGTGGAGGGTCCACGTGAGGTTCTAAGTGATGTGGATGCCGAGGTATTTAAAGTTGGTCCCTTTCCACTGGTTTGCCGGTGATTCTCAGAGGAGTGTTGTCACTTTTTCGCTTCCTGTAGTCCACCACCATCAGTTTTGCAGATGCGCAGAGACAGGTTGTGTGATGTGTTGCTATACATGCATATAATGTAAATGAACACATATGTGTAATGTATACAGCCCTGGGCGAACGCCTCTGCAGTGTGGACACCTGAGAGCATCCTTCCCACCCAACTCCCTACTGTTATTGACACGACAAGCAAATGCTGAGAATAGAACAGATGGTTACAGTGTCAGTGGTGGTTCATATTGTCTGTGTGATGCATTAAACATCTCATTACAAGTTTGCAGCTGTAACAGCCTCCAGTCTGGGAAGATCGGCATCAGCAGCCTGCGGTCAGAAACTGATGTCGGACGATAACAATCGACTTAAATTCACGACGGTGCAGCACCAGGAGGTCGAGGTCAACACTCAGCTGCAGGTCGGTCAAATTCCTCCACAATCAACTCTGACAACTCACATTTCTTCTGCAGAAAATACCTTCACTATGTTTCTACCTGATTATCTGTGCACGGCATGGACTTCACAGCCCAGGGCCATTTTTTAATCAACACAATCCTCCATCGACTGGTGAACTAACTCATATATAATGATCCTCATCACTGTGATAAACTGTCAAACACAACTCGACTGAAGTTTGTGTTGTTGTTGTTGTTGTTGTTGTTGTTGTTGTTGTTGTTGTTGTGGCGTATTGCCATTAGTTTAAAAAATTTATATTCCTCCGTAGATTGACAACAGGAGCAAGATTTAACATCAATAACGTCAAAAAGAAACAAGATGATGGTGGCGTATCTGCTTGGTCTAATCATCCTGGAGGCTGAGCAGATGGAAACAGGTAAAACTGATGCATCTTGTTATTCATTTTTTTTACACTTTGTGAAGGCAATTCAGTGTTAAATGTTAATTACTGAGATTTCAATGCACCTGTATTGTTGCTATAACAAAAATAATTTAAAAAAAATTCATCCACCTCTTGACAAGAAAGTGAAAATGCACAGTTGCCAAAATGTCGGTCGATTCCCTAAAGGCACTTTTCATGTCAAGGCTGTTTTGATGTTTTGAAGTGTTTCTGTGAACGTGTATTATCCCCTCAGGTTAATATTCAAGGCTAAATTAGACTTTTATTCACTTCACTTTTTCCCCATTTTTTTCTCTTTTTTTCCAACATTAAATTTGCCCGCTGATCTGTTTTATTGTACAAAAGCTGCTTTATTTTATTCTTTTATAAAACAATTATATAAAAAAAAAAAATTCATATAATGCATCTTTCACAAATGAAATAGTTCGATACTTTCTAAGCGGTGAACTCCAGCGTCCCCGCTGATGCTCCAGACACGTGTGCAAATATACATGTGCAGTAATTACACGTCTAATCACAGAGAATAGAAAAGAATAATTTCTCTGTTATTTATAGTCAACATGGTTGTGAACATGAAAGCCTCGGCTGATACACAGAGAGAGAGAATGATGTTTTCTTGTTTTTCTGTCTTCGTCTCATTTTCATGCTGTTTTATTCTGACTCATCATGAATTCTGTCAGAAGTCGTCTTTGAAGACTTTGGCTCAGCACCGCACTCTCTTGTCCTGGTTTTGTTGATATTTTTCTTTCTAAATGTTAATTTGCTGCTTGTGTGTGTGTGTGTGTGTGTGTGTGTGTGTGTATCCTCAGAGTGATGTTTACCCATGAAGCCTGAAGCCGCCTGACAACAGTTGTCATGATGCTCTGCCACTAATTAACTAATTAAAACATAAACAGAGGAGCAGAGAGATTGACGGACGGTCGGTGTCAGAACGTTTGCAGACGATGTGACGATCACTCAGTGACCTGCTGCTCTGGTGACAGCAGCTGCACCTCTTTGAAAAACCAGCTGATGCTTTGTTTATTTTCAAGAGCTCATTTTCTTTCTTGTTGCAGATGAAATTTAATCCAAACTGATCAGCTGGTGGTGTAGTTCCCTCAAATTAACATAAGCAGCATTTTGAAATGTTACTACTGTTGTAACTATTGTATCTTTCCACAGATATAACAAACTTTTCATCATCCGTTCTTCTCCTGTTTGTTACTGATGTGACAGAAATATATTCATGAAGACAAAATATTGACACTCAGACACAACTTCTTCTGCAGCAGCTTCATTGAGATTCAACATTGTTCAGAAAGTATATGAAAATATTATGAAATTCTTCAAACATGAAAATGAATGTAATGAAAAACAGATTTATTGTTAGTATTCTTCTTTAACAACATGAAATCACACATCGCCTAAAGTAACCTTTCATATATATATATATATATATATATATATATATATATATATATATATATATATATACCCATTACATGTACATGTACAGCTGTTCAGTCTTAAGCTAGATAAACAGTTCAACTTAAATATGACAATAATACACCTCAAACACTCAACATGCAAAATGCCTATACCTCCCCTTTTAGCGCGGCGATTTTCAATTAGAAGAATATCCTTTGGCAGATTGATGTCATGTCATGTTTTTCTTTAAGATTGAAAAAACAAGCTGACAACACACCTCGGCTCTGGATAATGTGTGTTATGTAATAATTAACTAGGTAACTACTCTTTGGGCTTTTTTTGTTAGTTTTTGTTGCCAACTGCACAAAATTGTTTATAACTTATTTCCAAAAATTCATGAGCTGAAATATTCATAAATCAAACCGCTGAGTAGAACTGAGGTGATATTCAGACAGTAACACAGTGTTGACATGACGCTGCAGGTGGAAATTCAGGGTTACAGAGTCAGTCCTTTACTCCTTCTTCATTTTTCACTGCTTCTAACAAAAAGAGACAAAAATGCCCCTAAATATAGGTGTTTCTGTTTCAAACAGTGTTGTCCGTTCCAAGTTTAATCACACACCAAACAAAATATACCATTCAGAAATACATGCTAGATGAAGCTGGTCAGATGCTTTGAAGACCTCACGTTGTCACAAGGTAAACGCAAACATGAATGCCTTCTCTCAACTTGCAACCACATTATTTGGACGTACGACAGAGACCAGAGACGAAGGTGAAGCTGTATGTGACGAGTAGAAAGCCGGATCTGAAGAAAACTGTGTGTCACAAGAAAACTGTGAGTGAGTGACGATGGCTCCAACTGTGACTGAACAATCTGACGACATCCATGAGAAGGAGCTGCTGCTTTAAAGTGATGATGCTCTGCAGCTCAGGTCAGAGCGGGAGGAGCAAGAACAGCAGGAAACACATGGAAAGAATAGAGATGACGTCTAAAACCTCACAACAAATTGACCACAATTTCACACTCTTGTGCACAAACACTAAACGGTACGTTTTTACCCCGTCTTGTGTGTTTTAGTCGGCAGGAGTTCAAAAGAGATTTAAGAAGAAAAACAAAACGGAGAAGTTCAGTTTCACCATGAACAATTCAGTTCTCTTCAATGTTTCCAAAGACTTGTTTTGTTCTTTATTGCCATTGAAACAGCCGCAATTATAAAAACCAACAAAATGAGGTTTCACAGCTTTTTAAAGATAGTTTAGAATTTAAAAAAACAGTAAGAGTATAATACACTCAAAAGAAGTAAGCTGAATTAAACAAGTAATAGTGAGTAAGCGAGTGGAAGGGATTTTTTTTTAAGGTGATATGACTCTTCAGCTCCATTTTTGGCCTGTGTGAAACGTCGCCAGCAGTAGCTGGTGGATGGCCAGTAGTTGTATCATAAGATGTAAGTGTTTGTATTTCAGCTGTTGTGATTTAATTTATTCACAGACCCCTCGTCAGGTCACTTTCAGATGTCAGGTAGAGTCTGAAACTCTTCAAACCAGTTGCTCTGATGTTCACAGAAACGAGCCGGGCGTTGTACTTCATGCTCTTTTCATCTCTGTACGTTTCCACGAGAGCAACCATGTATAACGTTATGAGTTTCCTGCAGGGACTGTCAGCATGCGACATCACACTTCACATCAAAGATGCTGCAGCTTCTTCTCTAACTTTAAAACTTGAAGCTTTCTGTCTTAAGTCCTAGATTTGTTGTGTGTCATAAGTTTCCTTGGAGAAAAAGCCTATTATCCAATTATGACACTAGGATTCACAGGGTTTCCTATCATTCATATCTATTTTATCTCTCTACTGTCGCTATTGATTGAATGGGACGGTTGGATGCCTTCACAGTCTCAGATTGATTTCTAACTGCTGACTTCAGCCTCCTCTCCCCTAATATTTAATGCCAACTGGGACATTTCATTTCCACACAAGACTCAAGTATTGTCTGAAGATATGAGACTTTTTATAGAAAAAACAAACAAATGAATCATCGCACAGATGAAATGTTGAGTTCATGGTCGATATGTTACAACAGAGAGACGGATTGGAGCCAAACGCAAGCAACAGGGTGATGATGAAAACATGGGGGTTGATTTAAAACTAAAAATGTGAACAGAAACAATTAAACCACTGAGGAGTCTGCAAACATGAAGTAGTAACTAAAGAAAAACACCAAAAAATACACATGAAGCTCATGAGGCCGGTGTCAGGTAATCAAACAGGAAGTAGAACAACATACATAATAGAAAGAAAACCAATTTCCAGAAGAAACCAAAATCAAACACACAACACACAAACTAAACACACAATAACTCAACTCAAGACTCTAGACCTAGACCGAATTTCGATACCTGAACTTATTCAGCCACACTAACTGTTGTAGCCTTTGCAGTTCAAGAAACAAAGTTAAACTTAATAAATCTTATATTTTTTATTCACATTTACAGAGGGAATGTTTTTTAATTTGGGTTCAGTGTTCATAGGTAAATGTTTGACATCAGCAACATCATGTTTTCACGTTGTTTATTTGACTTGAATTTGAATGAATCTTTTTTAAATTCAGCAAAAACATCATTTGGGCTCAAAGATCAGATTCATTAGATTGGGGTGATCAAAGGTCAAAGGTTAAAGGTCACTGTGACCCAAGAAAACATATTTTTTATATATTTAGGCTCGTCTTGTTATCTGGGTTTGGATGGGTTGTTGAAGTATCAGTTGTGTCCTGGTTGAAACCAACACTACTAAAATGTTACATGTTCAATTCTTCAGGTAAAAAGAGCTTGTGGATGCTCATATGTAACTCTCTTTGTTAATGTAGCACAGGCACAGATACAGTTTGTAGCACAAAATAACTTCAAAGAAAAATGTGAGGAGTTGCATCTTTTCACAAACTCAGACGTGACTCTTCAGCTCCGATCAGCAGCTGCCTAATATATCACAGTCTTTTCATTCAAGTCCTGACCCCTCTGACAGAAACTGAGAGACACCTTCCACAAGCATAAACCGGCAGATTAACATGCATCCTGAGAGTTTCACTTATAATTACGGTGTCTAGATAAATAAATTCAGTGTACACTGGATATAAACTGCAGCGTGTTTTGACAACCAGGACGTGCGAAGGGATTTAAGGAACAACAAGAGATGACAGTAGTTTTCAGTCTTCATTAATGTTCTGTGCAGGATTAAAGTACTGAGGCAAAGTGAGCAGACAGTTACAGTCATAATAAATTGTATGTCTGAATAGATTTTTATCAGAAGGCAACAAGTTAAAGGAAAAACGGTGAGTTTAGTGGAGACTTCTGCCGCCGCTTGTCACTGAATCATTTGCTCTGGAAGTCACCAGATTTTAATCTATTTTAAACATAAAAAAAGCAAACGAGGGAAGATCTGTTGGCAAAATGGTTCAAATTTGGAGACTTGAAGCTGGTTGGCAGCTTGCTGTTAACCCTCAGAGATGCTGGGTAAACTCTGCTTGATGTAGATAAAATCCTGATATATAATCCATTTTACAATCTGATTGATATAAAAAACAGTTTATTGTTCAGTTCACAGAGTTTGCTGAAGAAAACATAAATAAAACTCGATGGCACACGTTAAATTATTAAAACCATGATTGTATTCTCTTGTTTTTGCCTCCAGTCACTGATTATTGATCTTTTCTTGATTTGCTCACGTTTCCACTTGGAGAAAATAACAAAACAACATATAAACTAATCATTATTTTCTGGGTCACATCACATGATGTGGAGAAGATTATCCAGGTGTCATTGAAACAGAATTTGAATCTGTGCGGCTCCATTAGCGCCAGACATCTGCCGATGAAGATCATGTGATATGACTGAACGTCTCACTTCACATCGAGGGTGAATCCCATATGAGGCAGCTGGTGTTTTAAATTGTAAGTAGTTTACATTTTAATGAGGACGATTTGAATTCTGCGTGGTCACAACAGGCGAGCGTGTGTGAAGATCATCTGAGAAGATAATCACTTAAGACCGGGCTGAAACCGGGTCGTTGTTGTGATTATCAGGAGGTAAATTGGGTTCAAGATGGAGATGCTGCTCCTCAGGACGCTGACAGGCGACATAGAAACGTGCAACAACACCTTTTATTTGCATTTGTACCAAAATACTTTGAGCCACTTTGATGCAGAGCACACTGATTGCAAATTAAGCGTTAATAGTTATTTCACGACTTGAATACAAAATATGGAGACAAAGGTTTTGACAAATAATGGTTAATTTATGTTTTAAACTGTTTTCTCAACATTTCAGCTACTAAACAAACAATAATTGCACCTTTTCTCCATCATATATCATGGTAAACTGGATATTGGGCATTTTTTCTGGTCAAATAAAAGACATTAGAGGACGTTCAGTCAAGTAATCAGGTGTGAAATTGATTGTGATACTTCTTTTCTTTGCTATTGGATGATTTTTACAGTCTTGATTTTTGAAGATTAGTGTTTGGTGTTTTTTATTCTTAATTTACCAAATTAATGCTCATGTTCCTTATTTTCCAACAAGTTCACCATATCAACGTAAAAAAGTGTTGTAAAGAGGCTAAAGCCAGGAAAAAAAAGTTTTACAAAAGTAAATTAGTTTTGTAGTTTTTGATGAAATATGAGTTTCAGTCAGATTAAAAAGAGGAAATAATTAATTTTGTTACGAACATTATATAAAATTTGATCAATTTATTGCCTCAGGTCTCTAAAAAAATAATTTAAATGTAAGAATATGAAAATAAATTAAATATAACAGATGTACATCAGATGTTTGAATGTCAGGATCAACAATATTTTTCTCTCAGAGACAGAGACACAGAGTTTCTGTCTGTTTTTCCATTTAGCTACTAAGGATATCTCTGGCTTGAAGTAATGAAAAGCTTCTTCTGTGTCTCTCTCTCTCTGTGTGTGTGTGTTCAGGTCAGACATGTGGGTCAGGGCCGGGTGTTTTAGTGACTTGAACGGCCACATTGTGTGTGTTCAGTCAAGCAGGAAAGCTGAAGCCTGTGCAGAGCAAACAGGGGAAAGAGGTCACGTGTGTTAATATGTTGCACACACACACACACACATGTTGAAGTACACACAAAGAAAAATGTGTCATTGTCTCATCTCATGTTATTAAAATCAAATATTCGTCCATCAGAGACAAGAAGTTTACAGGAGAAAAGAGAAAACTGGTTTGTTTATTTCTCTCAAAAATGAAAATGTCAGAGCTGTTAATGAAAACAAATGTCATCACATCTTATCCATACAAATATAAATACATACAATATTTAGAGGCTGACACACACAAACACACATGAATATGCACACAGAGACTAACAGCAGGCAGCCACATTAGTTCTCTATTGTTGTTTCTCAGCTAATGTGTGTGAGAAGGAATTTCATGGCCGACTGTGGAGGGTAAACTAACATTTGCATAAATTATTATAGAAGCAAAATGCCATTTGGGAATAGTGTTTTGTTAAAAAAAAAAAAAAAAAAACTAAAATACACAAGGCTGAAAAGGATCAGAAGAAAGACGGGAAAATGGAGAAGTTGCCTCACACAGACGCGCGTCTGATCGCTGAGGTGTAATCCAGGATTAGTCAGATTAAGATCTATACGTCCATCTATGTGTGTGTGTTTGTCACAATTAAAACCAGGCAGGTCTGTTTACAGATGAAAGATGACAATCAAATCAGCATGGTCGTCCTGCAGAGACAGCTGTGTGAGATCGACTGTGGAGAAGAGCAAATGATTTTGTTCACAAGCTAAAGTCTCATGTTCTTTGATCCAAAACCAGTTTTTGCTCTTCTGGTGAGAGAAGAGGGAGAAGAGAGGAGGAGAGAAACAAAATGAAACTGAAAGTCACCTAGCAGTAACAACAACAACAACAACCTTATCACCATAAATTGTACATTTTGCAGATAAAGTACTATATAGATTATTATATAACGTGCTACTCCTACTATTTTAGCTTTAATTGCACATTACCGTCCACATGACAAACATCACCTGCGCTGCAATGAATGTTGGGATATGTTGGACTGTGAAGGATCCGACTGTTGTAGCCTTCTCTGCTCAGGAAAAGATAAGTCACCAGGTACGTCAGCTAACTTGGCTGCATTAGCGGACCTAACTACTTTAGATACCTTAGCTAACGTATGTAACTTAGATATTTAAACTTGCCTGGCTACGTAAACTTATCTTACTTTGTTACCCTTGGTGATTCCACTTTTTTAGCAAACTTAGCTGATCAAATCAGCATGTTCATCGTGCAGAGACAGCTGTGTGAGATCAACTGTGGAGAAGAGCAAATTATTTTGTTCACAAGCCTCACAAGTCTCATGTTCTTTGATCCAAAACCAGTGTTTGCTCTGCTGGTGAGAGAGGAAGGGGATGAGGAGGAGGAGGAGGAAGAGGAGTGAAACGTAATGAAAGTGAAAGAAAAAGATGGTAGAGAAGAGGAGAGAGCACTCTGCACAGCCACTGATAGAACCTGGATGAATGACAAAGAGTTGTAATTAATAAACTCAAAGGACAATCAGGAGGCAACGTGCACGCGCACACACACACACACACACACAGTATATCTCAGCACACAGCCATGGTGTGATGAAGTAGCTGTGAACAAATATAAAGTGAGGGAGAACCTAATGAAGATTTTAAATGAGGAAAATCCTGTGAAAATATGATAACCCTCCTTCCTCACCCACTGCATCCTCCCCCCTCCTCCTCCCTCTAATGCCAATACTTCATCCTCCACCCCCTCTCTGTGTCCTGCACACCATAAACTCTGCATTATTTTAATTAGGATTTGTACACTGCAACACTTTAATTTTCCCTTCCTTATTTTCCCCCGAAATCTCTGTTTTATTAGTTATCAAACCGTTTCAGGCCAAACTCATAATTACACTCGCTCCCGCAGGGAAATGTGTGCAACATGTGCAAGATGGGGTTTTTATAAACTAGTGAGGACACAGCAGGAAAACTAACACACAGCAGTGTTTGCTGATTATTAGAGAGAAAACAGCAGATTTTAGAGACAAAGAGGCTTTTTACGAAAGAAAAACTGGGATTTTAATAAAGATAATGAATGAATGAGTCAGTGAAATGTACTGAAAAGGGTAGCAAAACCTGTGTGTGTGTGTGTGTTGTGTGTGTGTGTGTGTGTGTGTGTGTGTGTGTGTGTGTGTGTGTGTGTGTGTGTGTGTGTGTGTGTGTGTGTGTGTGTGTGTGTGTCCTTTTTTTAAATTCATTGTTTGGCTAAATCTCAGAGCAATGGGGTTATGTTATTTACCTGTCGTAATTGGTTTTCCCAAATGGCAGTTTTTCTCATTGCGCAAACCCACACACACACGCGTATACACAAATACCCACAGTACTGAAGGTTAACAAAGATGCCATTTCAGATAGAGGAGGCACAAAGTCAACACACTTACCACAGGTGTACCAGTGTGTGTATGTGTATTTAACGTGTGTGTGTGTGTGTGTGTGTGTGTGTGTGTAACCATCAACCAGCTGTTCCTCGTCTTGTCGTTTCTAAGATGAAAATGAAACTATCATTTATCCTTCTCACCTTCTGTCTAAGGTTGAAGGAGGTGAAGAAAGAGGAGTTTGATTTTTCTTTTAAACTTTATTTACATGATACTAGACATTTACATTCAACTACAAAGACTGAGGAGGAGTTCAGCCTCATCAGGACACAGAGAAAACACGGCTTTGTGCATCAGAGATATGATAAGTTTTATGCAGAGAGACTTGATGTTTGATTTGGTTCACTCTGTCTGTCCATTTAATTTGACGTTGTAGTAGTATATTGTAAATGTCTAGGATTTTTTTTTATCTAAAAAATAATAATAATAATAATAAAGCAAATTCTTCACCTTCTTGTCTTCTTTCAGCTCCTGCTGCAGACTGAACCTGAAGGTCACATTAAAAAAATCTCAATTTTCTAGATTAGTGAGAAAGTTTGAGGCAGAGGTGATAAATTCAGTCCATTTACTTGCTGCCAAACTAATCACTCCCATTGTCTCATCCACAAAAAACAAACTTTCCCACAAACTCAAAAAATAGCACAAAACTGAAACATGAACAATATAAAATCACCAACAATTCAACACGGACAAAATGTGTTTATCATCTTATCACCTGTCAAATCTACTGTCCCCATTATTCAGCTCCAAGTATCAGAATAGTAATTTATAATAAAGAGACAGATGATACATTAAAAACATGATCAAATCTGAAGTGATAATTACTCAAAATGACATTAGAGCTGTTAAAGGTTGGATCATTATCTTTTCATATTTAAAAATGACATTTATTTCAATGTAAAATCCTTTTTTCTGTTTATTACTGATAATATTTGATGTCTTTTGGTTCATTAATATGAGACTGTGAAATAAATAATAACTTTATAAATAAAACATTCTCCATCTTCTTCTCCTTCCTCTCCACCCTCTCTTTAATCTCCACCTTCTTCTCCATCTTCTCCATCTTCCCAACTGTCTAAACATTTAAAAATAAGAAAAATCTCCACCCCGTCATTCGTCTCCTCTCTCCACCTCATATATGTTCTTCTCCACCGTCTCCTCCTTCTCAACCTACTTCACCCTCTCTTTAATCTCCACATTGTCCTCCTCCATCTTCTTCACCTTCCCCAAATGTGTGAGTATTTATTTTGAAATAATAATGAAAAATCTCCACCTTGTCATTCTCTCCTCATCCACCTGTCTCCTCTTTTTTTCCACCCTGTACATGTTCTCCTCCTCCTCCTCCTTGCTCTGTAAATCACTGACAATATTTGGTGTTTTTTGTTCCGTACACATCAGACGTGTGAAAGCTTCACATTATCAACTGGATTTCTAAATAAAAGTTTGTGTAAATAAAACACGTTCCCTGCGTCGCGACTGAATCTTAATCGTTTGCTTTTAAACGACTGACCTTTGATTTCAAACACACTTTGCGAGACGTCAATCAAACATGTTTTGAAGACGGAGGTCTAATCAGTCAGAATAAGTCAAATGTGTGTGGATTTAAATGGGATTCCTGCAGCTGTTCTGACCTTTCCGTTGCAAACGGAGACACAACAGAACAAACTGTGAGACTGAAAAGAAAGAAGAAAAAAACTGACTCACTCTGCAAAAAGAAAATAGAAAAAGAGCAAAATGATCCCAAAAAAAAATCCAAAGCTATTCCTTGAAAACGTGTGCAAGTCACATCATTAAGGTGCATTTAATATTAAAGGCTGTGCACACATAGGTGTTTTCAATCCTCGTGGCTGATTAGACCTCTGCTACTGCAGAGAGGGAGGGGTTACCTGAGGTCAAACATCACTCTGTAATTACTGCTGAGCTGCTCTCAGGACGTTTCACTTCACTTCCTAATGTCCGAGTGAAAAATCCCTGCGGTGGAACCAAACAACCGGCAGACATCATCTAAAACCTCCATGTACTGCCACCTACAGACCCAACTGTTACTTATCCATTATTCAGGTGCAATGAACGAGTGAATAACGTCTTTTTAAAAACTATTTCTATCCCTAAACATGTGCAGCAGTGTGTTTTTTTTTTTTTTTTCAGCTCCGATGGTAAATGTGGTAAAAGAAAAAACAGCTCTTTGTGTCGTCAAACCACATCAGCAGCTTGAATTAATGTCTTATGTTGGATTATGTATTTATAGCAGGTTGTTACCAGGGTGACGCCATATAAAAGAATAGTGTCTACAGCTTTATATGGATTATATAAGTATAATATATACATTTTATTCTGGATTTTAGGGCAGCTTTCTTTTCACACTGTGGAGAAACGTTTTATAAACCAGGATATAAGTCAAGTATTCATACACCACCTTCTCCACCCTCTCCTCGTTTCTCCCCCTTCTCTTTCTCCACCGTCTCCATCACCATCTTCTCCACATCTTCCTCCTCCTCTCTCTTCACCTTCTTCACCTTCTCCAACCTCTCCCCTGTCTCCTCCTCCACCTTCTCCTTCTCCTCCTACTCAAGTCTCCACCTTCTACTTCTTCTCTTCCTCCTCCTGCAGCCTGAACCTCAAGGTCAACATTAAAACATTGTTCTCAGTTTTCTAGATTAGTGAGAAAGTTTGAGGATAAGGTGGTAAATTCAGTGCGATCTCTTACTGCCGAACTAAGTTTCATTTAAAGTCAAAAATCCTTTAAATATCAGGGAATCAGTCAGACAACCGTCACCCTCCTCCGCCTCGTTCTGTCCTCGTAATTATAATTTAAATGATTTGACGTGAACATGGAATAATTTGTCCCACCCAGTCAGGTGTAGCTACGCTAACGAGACAGTCAGGGAGATGTCAGTCATGTTCCCATCTGGTCCTGAACTGAGCTGTGATCAGCTGAAACAAGCCACAAGCAGAAATATAATACAACCGGATAAATTAGATTTATACTTACCTTCATATTCGACCTATTCCTTTAAATATCATATCATGTTATGAGATTCAAATGTTAATAACAACTTTATATTCAAGGCCTAGCAAGCCCACTCACTTATTACATGGAAGTAATATCATTAATTATGAGTCCACCAACCATCTCAAATTAACCTTTTTCATACACAGTAAAGGTGATATTTCATCAGACAATACAACAATACAAAGACCCTGGAATGAGCTCATCACAATGAAACCGAGGCAGTTTTAATTTTAGTGAGTACACCTGAGCTCTTTCCTGCATGGGCAAATCAAATAAAAACAAATAAATAAAAGGTTTTCATGAATAAATAAAACTCACCCATACAGCCACTAAGGTTACAACGGTTGGACCCTTCACAGCCCAACCTAAGTTAGCTCAGGTAACTAGGGTTAGCTAGAGTGGTTACATAAGCTAGTCGGCTAAATTAGCAAGGCTGACTGAAAAAAAAAACTACCTGAAAAGTGAAATCACCCAAGGCATGGGTTGGCAACCTTAAATACTCAAAGAGCCATTTGGACCCATCCCCGCAGAAAAGAAAACACTGGGAGCCGCAAAACCCTTGTGATCTAAGATGAACATAACACTACATATTTGGTTTGTGTTTTTTTGTTTTGTTTTTTATCTTCATGCTATGTATAAATAAGTATTTTGTGTTGCATTTATAAAATCAATGAAATGCTACAGAGAATAAAGAAATTTTGAACATTTTGAACTGTGAAAAAACACACGCTGGGTTGAAGGTTTCTTTTAAATAAAATACTCAGTTTCTGTTTGAGTCCTCATGCACATTAAATAAATAGTCAATAGGCACTTAAATGATCTACAAACAGCAATCCAAAAATGCCATCTGTATCTGTGTGCCATCATTATTTTATCTCACGTACTGGAGCCTGCAGTCAGCTGTCAACCTGAATGAAAAAAGGACTATTTTACTGAACAGGGTAAAATATATATTTGCAAAATAATAGCCAAAGAAAAAAAGAATTTACCTGGTTAATGTGATTTTTGCTCCTGAACCTCAGTGCTCAGCGTCTGCACATCAGGACTGACGTCACCTTCATCTTCCCACAGGATGTAAGCTGTCGTCTGTGAGGTATGAGCGATGTTTGTTTTTGATATAGTTCATGTTGGAGAAGACCTGCTCACATACACATGTGGATCTGAAGATTGACAGGACTCCAAACGCATGCGTTTTCATGCTCACATAAGGGATGGTTTCAAACACAAGTTTGTCTGGTTTGGGAAGGTTTTCAATATCACATTATTTGTCATTCTGAGCAAGAATGGCTTCATGACGGGCAACATCTGGCAACATCTTCAAGCTGCCAAGCATTTGAACTTGGACGCCCACATATCTTTGTCAGCGATGCCAGTCATATTCAATAGGGATGTGTTTGTTTCCTGTCTGAACTCACAGAATCACTTCCCAAACAATGTTTGTATTGTGGTGATTGCAGACTGCAAATACTCCAAATTTATCATATTGTGAGGTTGTTTGAACTCTCTCAAGAGGGGAAGTGACGCAGTGTACCTCGCTGTAAATCTCTGGCAAACACAGTCAACTTGCGCTCGAATGTCAAAACCTCCTCCAGCAGGTGCAGGGCTGTGCCTCTTTTCCCCCGAAGAGCTGTGTTCAGGTGCATGTCTACTATAAAGTGTAGCTTTTCCAGCCACTCTGGACACTCACTTTATTCCAGCTAAGGAAAGGTGAGCCCTATGGTGCCCAGGAAAGTTTTCACCTCTTCCAGACACGTACCAAAGTGCCTCAGCACCTCCCCTCTGGACAACCACCAGACAACTACTGTTGTGCAGCAGGAGATCAGAATACGCGCTGTCCATCTCATCCAGTAACAAACATAACTGGCAGTGATTTAAACCCTTTGCCATTATTTTGTTGACAGCCTGAATGACAACATTCATTACTTTGGTTTATTCTGGAGGAAAAGTTTGAGCACATACACCAACGCCTCTTGGTGCAGGTTGTAGTGAACTGTCAGCAGTGTTCTACCCAGCGACTTCTGCAGTACAGCCACAAAGCCCTTGTGCACTTCTGTCATAGTCGGTGCCCCATCAGTAGCCACTGACACCAGGTGGGTGGTATTTATTACTTTGGCTCTTGAACAATCCAAGACAGCCTCACACATGTCCTCCCCATGTTTTTTTGGTCTTTTAGTGGTAACTCACTTACTTCTTCCTGTGGCCCAGCAGAGTCCACATATTGGCAGAACAGTGTTATTGCTCAGTATCACCTTTGTCTTTAGACTCGTCACAGGCAATTGAATATGCCAAAGCTGAAATGATGTGTTTAATTAGCTGTCTGGTGATGTTTTCTGCCATTTTATGGTTCTGTCTTCAACAGTCTACATAGAGAGAAGCATATTTCTGATTTTCTGCATAATTTCACTCTTGTTTTTGAAGTCTGAGTATAAATGTTCTGAAATGTTAACAAATTATTTTTTATATATTCTCTGTGTGCACAGCTTCCCGTGCCTGACTATTTCCCGAGTGGCCACAAATCTAGTATACAGTATGTGGATGAATTTGCAAACTTCATTCACTTCCTCAAGTGATTTTTGCTCAGATCAGTCTTCCACATCAGTTCCGACACTGCATTATTTCTCTCATCTGTATCCGGATGTTTTTCAGCAAAGGCTCTGTGTTTATTCTGGAAATGTCTTGCAACATTTGACTTTTTGTTGTTTGCCAATTTCTCACCACATATTAAGCATGGTGGTAAACCAGCCTCGTCAGCAGTGAAAGCAAATGAATCTGCCCACGAACCATTAAATGTTCTACTTTCTTCCGAAACTTTTCTTTTCTTGGATTTTTCCATGCTTGACCTGCCGGGGGTACGTGTCTTGCCGCATATTTTGAGCGACAAAAAAATTCCAATTTTAAAATTAAAATTAATATTCAACATCTTTTCAGGCTTAACTGGCAACATCATTATTAAATGCAAGCACTTGACACTGATTGGCTCCTTCACTGTCACTCAAATGAATGTAACTTCACCGTCTTCAGATCACAGACAGATCATCTTTTTACAGATAATCATCTTTGAAGGGAGGGAATGGAGTCAGAGTGGGGGGCAGTGAGATACATTTTACATCACAAACAACCGTTTTTGAAATTGACTCATTTTCTTGTGGACATTTGTAAAAAAAAAAAAAAAAAGGAATTTCCATTGAAAAGGACGTGTTCAGAATTTCTAGCACTTTTCACTTGTTCCTGAATGTGGGTGAACACATTCTCTGTCACTTTTAAATACTCATTAATTTTCCAAAGTCACAGGGAAGCAAAGGGATGAAAGAGCCACATGCGGCTCTGGAGCTGCAGGTTGCTGACCTCTGACCTAAGGAGACAAAGTTAGCTAAGGTATCATAAATTGCCTAATTTAGCTGAAGTGGCTAGATAATCGAAAGTGTTTAAATTAGCAAGTTTAGCTAAAGTAACTAAGTTTAGCTGAAAAGCCAAATCACCTAAAGAAATAAAGTGTACTAAGATATCACAAAATTAGCCAAGTAGCTGGGGTGGTTAAATAGGCTGAGGTTAACTGAAATAGCTACATAAAAGCCAAAGTTTCCTGATCTGAACCAGAATAAAATGATAAACAGAGATGTTTCATCACCTTCACCTGGATAATAACATAAATAAAACATGTGATCTGTGTTGATCTTCTTCTCATCATCACACATGGACTGAATCTGAATCTACATCTGAATTTTCATGTCAGCAGTTTAAAAACACACTTGTTGCTTCCTCCTGTGTTTACTGACACGTATACCTGGAAGAAGAACCGTTCAGGTTCAACTGTTGTTTTAGTAAAAAAAAAAAATACAGTAACAAGTTCAGATTCAGGAGGGAAAATAAGATGATAATACAACATGTTGTTAGGTTTTAAAGCCACTATGGTATCAATCATGTGAACAGGAAGATGAAAAGAATATTCTAGAAGAAACTCATGGAAACGCTAGAATACCCAGATTGTCTGGTTGGGAATAAGGTTAATATTCAGAGTACGTTTCCATGGACAACAATATTCATTGATGTCCATGGAAACGTGGTCAGTTTAATGAAATGCTCGTTGAATCATCCAACAGCACCAGAAGCAGCAGGTGAATTATGGTGGAGCCATGCGCCCCCAACTACCTAGTGAAACACATTTAATTATCGGAGCTGACCTCTGACCCAGTTTGTACCTCTCGTTAGCATATGTTCAGGTCACAAAGGTAACCACCGGTTTCTCCGAAAGATAATTAACCAGCGGTGTCCAAAAAACTCAGAAGGTCATTTAATCACACAAACCGCTGCTCTGGGGTTTATTCAGAATTCACAAAGACTCTTCCAACCATCTGGTTGAGAAAAACAGTTTTCACCCTCCACTTTGAGTTGAACTGTAATCACCTCTCCTTGTGGTTTTGTTCCAAAACTTATACATTATTCATTTTAAACACTGAATTTATAATAACAAAACAGTGCCAAAGCCAACCAAGTAATTAGTAAAACATGACCTTGACCTTTGACCTTTAGCCACCTAAAATCAGTTGGGGACTAGGCTGTCTCATTTCAAAGGCTTCTTCAAATGCAGCTGACACATCCACCTTCTTTTCCAAATAAATAAATAAAACCCAGACAGCCATGAAGGCTACAATGGTTGGACCCTTCACAAATCAACCAATGTTAGCTGAAATAACTAAGTTAGCCAAATAAACTACATCATCTAAAGTCGCAATGTTAGCTGAGGTAACCAAGTTAACTAAAATAACTAAATTAATAAAATAACAAGTGACTGGTTAGCTGAATGTTTACAGCTCACCACATTGGCAAAAATAAATGCCATGCAGCTGTTCGAATCCCGACCCAGTCAAGCTTCCCTGTGTGTTTTTCCCTGACTCTTCTCCCTATTCCCTGTCTCTCTACACTCTCTTTCTATTAAAGGCATAAATGACCAAAAAATAATGTATATAAATTAATAAGATAAGGTAACTAAGTAACTAACGAAGCTAATAGAGTGTTGGTCATTTACATCACTAGTCTGACTCATTTCAAAGGCTCCTTCAACAAATTCATCATCTTTTTCCTGAGTAGTTGAGTAGTAGATTTATATGCTTCTAAAAATACATAACTAGTTATACAGTTGTACAAACCAAATAGTCATGTAGGTGACGTCACGTCACAATTTCTCCTCGCCAACTTTTTACTGAGTTTCTTTCCCCCTCTCTTCCTGACTAAAGACAGAACAAGGAGTAGGTGATAAAACTCACCAGGTGAGATATTTTCCTAGGTAGTGTAGCTAGATGTTAAGCTAACGTTAGCTGTCAGAGTTTGATGGTGACGTAAATTTTGCAAGACGAGCGTTGTAGTCTGCTATGTGGTCAAAAATTATCTTTAAAATTCACAAACATCATATGTGAAAACCATGACACATTTTAAACAGGACCAGAAAATATTTTTTTATCTCTTCATTGACTCTCGTTCATCATTTTTACAAGCATAGGACCCATGGTCTGGAAGTAGACATGACTTGGGCTCCTTATTCAAGTATTAAGCAAGAACAACACCAGAAAAAGAAAAGAAACAAACACAAAAAAACACCAACAAACAATCCACTCCAGATTATAATCACCCAGACGAAACATACAGCCAGCTTCTGGACAGGATGGTATGAGCATGTATAATGTATGCACAAAAATTCAAAGTAGGATAACACTATCACTATTATTATTACAATTATTATGATCTCTTATCTTTTATGAAGCTTGTGTGAGCTACAGAAACTAAATTGAAGGTATGATCAGTGTAATTTGTGGTTCAGTATTACCTGAGGTCACGTTGAGTCTCAGACCAGAGGAGTCAAGGACCAATTCACTAGTCATCCAATTAACAGACGAGCGTCTCCACCTCCTAAGCCTCCGCTGCTGCATCTATCAATATACTTGTGTCATGTATTCTCAACTTTGACAGATTTAATCCTCTGTCAGTGAGAAGTAAATACGTCTATGTAGAACGGTGACTGTCAGCAACATTTCTGATGCTGGAAATATTCTTTTTCCACATTCAACATCGGTCACTTACTGCTGCAGTTGTTCAGGAGTGTAAATGTATCTCTCAAGGTCATTTTTTCCCCCTTGTTTGTTTGTTTTGTACACAGTTAAGTGCAGCATGGTGAAAATCTCTGAAAGACAGAAGGACAGTCTGACAGTCTGGTCCTTTCTGTCCAGTTCATCACACTGCAACACAAATGTCTCATTAATCATACAGCTTGTTCACATGAAGCAGGTAACCTGGTAACCTTGTTTACCTGAAACATACTGAGGGTTTGAGGATGAGCACTAACAACTTGTAACAAGACTGTGATGAAGATTTCAGATCTGCAAACCCTGAACAAAAAAGATGTGATCAGTCAAACTAAGAGCAAACACTTGTGTGAATTTAAATCTTTGTTGGTTGCTGCTTTGGATGGTGGTGAAAACAAGGTTTTTCTTTTCTTCTCTTTGCGTTTTGTCTCACAAATTAACAAACTCTGTGTTTCCATAAAAGCTTGTTTCCAGAGAAACACTTGACATCACTGTATCACACCCCCTTTGTTCTATTTTTCATTTACTTACAACATTAAAAAAGGAAAAAAACCTTTGCCTTTATTTTACAAACACTTTCCCAAACACATGACTGTTGTGGACCCATAAAATAAATCTCACGGGAACAATTCGAGTATCGACCTTGCAATCCTGATTTTTACTTGCTTTTTATTTCAGTCTAAAGCTCACGCCGCTCCTCTGATGGAGGTGATTCACTCTGAGTAACAGCAACTTAATGCCAAGAAACATGCTGACGGGAAGAAGCTGGTGGATGAACAGAGGTGGTGAAAGTTAATTTTAAAAAAAGTAAAAAGTTAGTTTTAGAGTTAATTTCTAAAAGTAAACCACACATGAGGCTACATTTTCATTATTGATTCACCTGTCATGTATTTTATATGAGTAATCAAATCATTTTGTCTTTAAATTGTGAGATTTGTTCAATCAGGGTCCAAAAGACTTTTGCTTGATTTTGAAATAAAATAGAAAATCCTCAAACTAAAGCAGCTGATTAGTATATTTACTAAAAATTAACATCAATCATCAATAAATAAACAAAATATGTGTCCTGCTGATTATAAGAGGACACTGCCGTCTGCAGGCTATGGAAGCGTATTGCTGCCAGACCGAGAAAAAAAGAAGTAGCTCAGTATCACGTAATTACGTGACAAGTTTATTGTTATAGCAATATCTTTTTTCCCCTATAACGTGATAATTTCACGTTATAACGTGAAAACAAATTATCACGTTATTTCATAATAAGATTTTTTCAAGTTTACTCATTTCTACCACTGTGAACTGGCATGTGTTGTAAACGAGCCATCTTGCCACACTAGGGAGTGAATCTTAAATTTAAATGACATAAAACCACACTTTCATGTGTGGTTTTATGTGAAATTATCACATTATAACGTCAAAACATCTTATGACGAAATAACGTGATAATTTCACATTATAATGTGAAATTATCGCGTTATAAGGTGAAAAAGTTATAACAAAAACCTTTTCACGTAATTATGTGATACTGAGCAGTGGCACCAATACGCTTCCGTAGCATTCTCCTCTCTGGTTTTATCTTTTGTATTTTTTATTAAATACAACTTAAAAACAATCTCAGTTCTCTCTTCTCTTCACATTAACAACCTTGCCGTTCTCGTTGCTTCATTTCTCTTTAAACATGTTTGTTTTTATAAATCCAACACAAATGTTTGTCAGAAGCTCTGAAACATGTTTAGCATTTGACATTATAAAGTCTTAAATAAAATAACTTCACACGACACGTGGTCTTTCAGCATCTCAAACACATGTAACTGGAAGTATGTTGACGATGACGATTTGTTCTCATGAATTTACCAATATTTTGCTCACAATCTCAGTTGATATTTAAATAGATCATGGATGCAACTTACACCAAACTTGTTGTTTTAAACATCAACTACGTGAAAAACAACACACAAGAAAAGATGTTGTAATAAACTGACACAAACTATTGACCTTTTAAGGCACCAAAAATAAATGCAAGATTGATATAGTTGTACACATATGTTTGTGGGTGTTGCATGTGCATTTTTTGTACATTTCTTTTCATTTAAAGGTGACAGAGAATCAATAACCGTTTTTACCTCGTCTTTGTTGTAGAACGGTTCAACCCACATTCAGGAACAAGTGAAAAGTGCTACAAAATTCTGAACATCTCCTTTTCATAGAAATGTTTCTTTTAGAAATGTCGCTAGAAAATGGGTCAATTTCAAAAACGGTTGTTTGTGACGTAAAATGCATCTCACTGCCCCCCACTCTGACTCCATTCTCTCCCCTTCAAAGGTGATTATCTGTAAAAAGATGGTCTGTCTGTGATCTGAAGCCAGAGAAGTTACATTCATTTGAGTGACAGTGAAGGAGCCAATCAGTGTCAAGTGCTTTCATTTCATAATGATGTTGCCAGTTAAGCCTGAAAAGATGTTAAATAGGTGCAAAACCATGCGTTTAAAATCCCCACCTTAGAATATCTTTCTGAGAGGTTTTTATGAAGCTTCTGAGATATTACACATCCAACCAATGTTTTATTGTGTATATGTCATATCACAGTCACCTTTAACTAACCTTTAACAAAGGAGATAGCTGTAATATAACAAGATTGTATTGTTTCCAAAAAGCAGCATGGAGTTCAGTGGGACAAGATTTGTCTACACTTTTCACCGACAAACATTTTTCTGATCCAATGACTACGCCTTAAAAGCATCATCACAAAAAATAAAAAATAAAAAAAAAACACCGACCTCGTCTGTGGCTTTAACCTGCAGGATCACGGTCACATCACCAGCAGAGACTTTCTAACCTGATGGTTTCTCTACTTTCACTGCAGAAGACATCAGTCAGAGACAGGAGATACAGACGGGAGATACAGAGACGGGATAATGTGTGTATTTCAGAGGAAATTGCTTCAGAAAGCTGCTTCAGTCTTCACGTCATTGCATTTTAACCTATAATACATTTTAGCCACTTGGGGGCAGAGGAGCACAATGCTGTCTCGTCATAAAAGCCACATTTCATCTCAGATTACAAATGCTCCATCGTGTCCTCTGACTGACTGTTAACTCACTGTTAACACTGTCTTTCATTTCCCACGTAAACATTTTATTTCTATTTTTATTGCAAAAGCATCAAAAATAACCTTTTAACATTGTAAAAGCACAAACTGAGACACAAACAGAAGTTGCAGAAGCCGTGCACCGGCTGCCTCTCAGCCCACTGGGTCTAATCTTCCCAACATCCAGCATTGAGAGCGGCGCCGCCATTAGAGCCCCAGCGGAGGGGGGAAGCATGTTGCGTCGACTGGAGCGCGGGCCTGTCAATCACTGCTAACAGCTGCATTTGGCATTTCAGTCAGGTACAGAAGGTGTGTTTGGTGCCAAAGTATCTCAAGTCAGACAGGCACCCAGACGGTGTGGCTGAATAACAATATTTCATCAGACTAAAGTGGGAATAAGAGGGAGGAGGATGAGCACAGTAAACGCAATTCAGGGTGGAGCTGATGTGTTGTTAGAGGTTTTAACAGGAAGTCTCAGCAGGTTCAGGTCTGACGTGATGTTCTGCATGTGGATGTTACGATCATCAAAAAACATCAAAATGACCTACGTAAGCTGTCAGATTTCAGATTTCCTCTATAAGTTATACAAAGAAACACCTACAAATGGTTATATTAGTCTTGCATTTATTTTTGCTGTGTTGACAGGTGAATAGTTTGTGTCACTTGATGTGCACAGATGTTGAAAGTCTGCACAGATGTGTAGCTATGACGTGACAGTGCTGTGCTCCTCTGCCTGTAAGTGGCTAAAATGTTTAAAATGCAACAGTGTGGAAAACAGATTTCTAAAGCTATTTCCTCTGAAATCACCGTAATAAAGGAGTTTCTAGGCTTCTTTTCTGACTGTCGTCTTCTGCAGTGAAAGTAGAGAAACCATCAGGTTGAAAAGTCTCTGCTGGTGATGTGACTCTGACCGTGCAGGTTGAAACCATGGACGAGGTCAATGGGGTTTTTTGTGTCGATGCTTTTAAGACAAAGTCATCAGATCAGAAAATGTTCGTAGGTGTAAATACAAACGACGTATTTTGAATTTTCCGTATACGAATCTCGTCCCACTGAACTCATGTTACTTACTAACGATACAATCTTGTCTTAATTTCATTTCATTTTTAAAAAAGAGACAGTTGAAACACACACGCACAAATTAAAATGCGACGCCTACAAACGTATGCGCACATCTATCTTATTTTATTTTTCATGTTTTGACAGGTAAATAGTTTGTGTTACTTGAGACCCTTCTCTATGTTGTGTTTAACAAAGGTGGTGTTAAAACAAGAAGCTTGGTGTAAGTTAGCATGCAGATAGTTAGCATCACAGTGAACAAAGACAGGAAGTCAGCACAGGTTCATGTCTGATGTGACGTTCTGCATTGTACATTGCAATTGTACAAATTCAGGTTGTTTTCAAATCGATTTATCGCACTTTATCTGGGCACTTCCTTTGTTTCCATGAGTCATGAAGCTTTTCTCCAGCTACTGCAGCTTCCTCCTACAGTTTAACACACACGCAGATGAGGTTCATTGGCTCTTAAGTGTCTGTAGGTGTAAATATGGTGCTTAGTCCAGACTGAACTCAGCTTGGATTAGCTTCCGCTAACAGCTAATGGATGGCCACAAAGCTTTGTCCATCTACTTTTGTCCACCCAAGTGTATCAGACATATCCGCCAAACACAATGGCTGAAGACAAAAACACATTTGTTCTTTGTTGCAGAATCAGAAAATGACGCACGTGTTTATTTGCATATAAAAACGGGGAAGTGAGATCAGATCAGAAGAGGACACTCAAGCGCGATGGTAAGAATACAAGGGACCTAATGTATTCAGACGCATGTTGATGTCAAATATGAATGGTCATCTTCAAGGTCCTCAAACACACACACACACACCAATCTACATGCTCTTCCAGGTTAATTAGCATTTAAACAAATCATACAAACACAAAAACACATACCGAGACAATGGAGCCATCTCACACACACACACACACGCATTTTCCAATGGTGTTTAGAAGTGAGTGTTAGTGTGTATAAGCCAATGGTGTCCATTAGTGTGTGTGTGAGTGTGCGTGTGTGTGTGTGTTATTCCAAGCCTGATGAAAAGGCTTTTAGGCTAATTACATGAAAAGAGTGTGTCGCCATCTTGATTAGTTTTAATCTCGAGCTCTTACACACAGATAATATGTGCAGACTCACAACTGATGGCTGCTGCTGCATTTTGAGTATGTGTGTATAGGTGTGTGTAAGAGTGTGTGTGTGTGTGTGTGTGTGTGTGTGTGTGTGTGTGTGTGTGTGTGTGTGTTGTCTTCCACAACACTAAACTCCATGATTGAGTCAATAAAGAACATGATGTTCTGAGTGTGACTTACACAGCCTCTTCTCCTTGGTTCAGTGCTGACACTTCGCCTGCTGACGGTGCGTTTTATTCCACGACTTGCTCTTTTAGTTTTTCCATTTTCTCTTAATTGAAGGATAAAAATGTAGAATTTTAAAAGAGGCTCTATAGGTGTTTCTTTTGTTTTCAAATCTGATCTTAGAGCACCCTCTGTCGGAGACAACCAGAACTGCACCCTTGAAATAAGAAAAACAATTGTGTGTGTGTGTGTATATATATATATATATATTACAGCAAGAAGGTCCTTGGTTTAACTCCCAGGTCGGGTGCAGGGTCTTTCTGTGTGGAGTTTGCATGTTCTCCCCGTGTCTGCATAGGTTTCCTAGGTGTGGATGTTAGTGCGAATGGTTGTTTGTCTATAAGTGTTGTTTGTCTATATGTGGCCCTGCGATGAGCTGGCGACCGTCCAGGGTGTAATCTGCCTTCTCCTGTAAGCAGCTGGAGTAGGCTCCAGGCCCCCCCCCCAACCCCAAGTACAGGGTAAAGGGGTAGAAAATGGGTGGATGGATGGATATATATCAGGGTGAAACAATAAGTGCATCTGTATCAAACCGTTCGATACAGTGGTCTCGGTTCGGTTCACTGTGAATCGAACAATACGCATTTTTATATTTATTTTATCAACTTGTGACAGTGTGTTCTGTGCTGAAAGCTCAGTGGATCTGTACTCAGTTACTCCGCCTTAGGCTGCATTGTCTTTACCGATCGTCTTCTCTGTGGTCGCTAATTACATGCTGCAGACCTGCAGTGTGTGTGTGTGTGTGTGTGTGTGTGTGTGTGTGTGTGTGTGTGTGTGTGCGCGTAAATAAACTACAAGTTAAAAAAGGCATGGACTTTTCTCTTTTTTGTATTGAAAAAATATCGAACCGTCACAAGGAGTGTGTATTTTATTTACATTTGATTTTCTTGGAGGTTGAGTCAGAAATATTCTGTGCGCACAAGGACACGTTAGGAAATATTCATGTCACAATAAGAAAAGCACTGGTATTTACCACAATAAATGAGAATTAATTAATGAATGCAGTTGATTTTGCTCCGGAGCTCTGATATGGTATGGTGAATCAATAAAAACATTGTTACATTTTCTAATCTTGATTTCTCTTTATCGACTTCACCCTCAATCTACTCCTACTACTTATTGACTTTTTTCATGTTTTCAGTTAATAAAAGTGTAGGTTTTCCAAAAATAATTTTAACGACTGGTTAATTACAGCAGAATGTAAAATCTATTAATACTCTTAGTTTATACTTTTGCTTAATTAATTCACAGCATTAATTAAACCTTTTACCTCCAATTATTTTTATGTTTTAGCTGTGGTTGTTATAGAACAATCATTAATCATAAAAAAAGCTACATATAACTGTGATTGTTGCTGTTTTTTAGTCTTCGAAAACATTCATTTCTTCACATCTGCCGATAATAAAATGTAAGATACTATGGATCAGGATGAGGCTTTGAGGAGGTAGCATCACTCAGCATCAGTCTCTGGGCGCTCACTGCTCCTCCACCACCTCCACCCTCACACCTGCTGCCTCGTCCAGCTGGCCTGGCTCCTCTGGGTCCACTTCCTTTGGTGCACAGGCTCGATCTTTGCAGCAGCAAACAGTTGGTGGTGTCGCAAAAACCAGTGTGATGGAGCAGTCGAGGTCTGTGGACCCAACAGATTATTGTGGCACCAAAGCAGCTTGAATCATGAGTCTGATTAGTCTGAGACACACTCTGTGTCCTGACCAGGTTGACCTCATTTGGAGTTAGAGTTGAGAAATTCCTGGTACTACTCTACTTAATCTTTATGTACCTGAGTAAGCTTTGTTGAATGTTGAGATGCTCAAACATTTCACACAGAGCAAAGATGTAAACAAAGAAGAAAACCAGAAGAGATTAAGAAGAAGAGATGAAGTGAAGGGTTTTGATCCATACCAGAGCACTGTAGCATTCATGACTTGGTGGAGGAGGTCAGATTGATGCTAAGGGGGGTTGATCTCTGTACATCAGGAGTATGGGCATTGTTAGGTCTATTTTAGTCCTCAGCTCAATCCTAGTGACGTCCCTGGTCAGGAGGAGGATGTCGATGGTGATGCACGGTTGAACCAGGAGCCAGTAAAAATGAATGAAGGTGGAGGTGAATCTGGATGTACTGGAGCCAGCCCAGAATTTTTCTGTGGATCCTAAACAGGTCTCAGTCTCTGTATCGTCACGTCAATCACAAACTGATTCCTAGAGTCTCTAAGAGCAGAATGAACGCACTGCAGTTAGTCATGGAGTCCCACAGGATTCTGTGTTGGGACCAATCCTTTTTAATCTTATACATGCTTTCACTAGCAATATCATCAAGAATCGCAATGTAAACTTCCATTGTTATGTAGATGATACCCAGTTGTACTTATCTATGAAGCCAGATGAAACTAACCATGTCATCAAACTTCAGGATTGTCTTACCTTTGCCTTGTAGTTGTTGCTGCTCAACTTTGTTACTGCTCACATGGGGAATCGTCTGTTTCCAGCCAGGATTCAGAGCTCATCATAGGACAGAAACAGCATTAATGAAAGTTACCAACGACCTTCTTATGGCCTCAGACAATGGACTTGTCTCTGTACTTGTCCTGGTAGATCTTAGTGCTGCGTTTGATACAATCGATCACAAGATCCTAAGACTAGAACATGTTGTTGGGATTAGAGACACTGCATTTTATTGGTTTAAGTCGTATCTGTCAGATTCAGTTTGTTAATTAAACAACAAGTCTTCCATATGTACTGCAGTTAGTCATGGAGTTCTTCAGGGTTCTGTGTTGGGACCAATAATGATTAAAATAACAATAATAATATCGTTATTATTAATGATGTTATCTTTGTCATTATTGCACCTGTTGCTGATTGTGACAGTATAACATGTCTCTTCCTGGTCTCTTCTAAGTGACAGAAAGTACATTTGGTGATGAACTTTGGTGCTTTTTGGAGCAACAACCATGAGCTTTTTCTATTTGTATTGAGTTTGAGTAGTTACATGACTTTGATGACAACATCACAGTGAAATACAACAGTATCTGATCTGCTGAAATTGAAGATTAAAGCTGCAGTTTCAGCTGCAGCACAGAACCTATTTTACGGTGCTTGTTGCATCTGTTTATCTGTATTAATATGATAATTTGATTGAAAGCTACTGTTTTGTGGTAATTATGATGTTAATGTAGTTTACTTACATCTAATGGTCTGATTTCCCATATTTTTATATAAAGAGTGAGACAAAATAAAGAGAATAATGTAAATAATTGAAGATATTTTTGTATTTGTTGTGTTTTAAATGTTGAGGTTATATACGGACATCTCTGATCTGTATGGTGTTTTTATTCAATAAATTAAGCTTTCTTCACTGTTAATTTGCTTTCATTTACTTATATGTAATTGCAGCTTCTGCAAAAGTTTGTGAAACTCGCTGTCAGCACATAACACTCTGTACTTAGCACTAATTTTCGTTGATGACTGCAAGAAATGTAAGACTTTTATAGTCGATTTAAAGCTTCACTCTCATTCAGCGCAGTAAAAGTTGGAACAAACACTTTGTATAAATGACCCACATATAGATACATGCCGCCAGACTTCATGTGCATAAAGAAGTTCATATAAATAATATGTAAATAAAATAGGTACAGTGTGAAATCTCTTTAAGGTCCAACTCTAAATGTATGTCATCTTTAAAAACAAAACGATGGACCTGTAACCTGTAACTTTGTTTCTCTGATAGACAGTGATCCCTGCAACACTCAGCACAATAAATGATGGTTTGAAAATGGAAAATGGATGAATATGGCAGCAACTGGCAAAATTAGATTAGATGAAATTAGACTTTATTAATCCCTCATCAGGGAAATTCAATTATTACCGCAGCAGAAATAGCAAAGGAACAAAACACAGAGACACTGCTCCGATCAAAGAAAGACAATACAAAAAAATATAAAAAACATTTAGTAAAATATATAAGTTTAAAATGTAGGGGAAACTTAACATAATAATGTACTTATAACAATATTATAAAGCATTACATATAATAAATTACATGCATAACATATATGCATGTGTGGAATAATAATATTAATAATGATAAACTCTATATATGTAGTAGAAATATTTTAACATGTATAATTACATATATATTGTATATGCTATAATACATTTACACACACACACATATATTTAATAAATTGATTATTAATTAAGTGTTAAAACATGCAAAACAATTTTATTTTATTTTATTTCATTTAATTTATGTTTAGTTAATTAAGTTAGTTTTAAATCTCACAAAATATTATAGACCAATGTTTTAACCATGATATGTCAAAATAATTTCAATAAAATGCAGATATGACAGATAAAGTTTCGTTCTAAACAACATATTTAGAGTCTGTGTTTACATCCATGAAAGTTGTTAAGAAGTGGCTCAGTTGGACCAGACAGAGCAGTAAATAGACAGAGTTTGGCCAAACTCTGTATATTTACTGCTCTGGGACCAGATGTCCTGTAGCGGCCCCTGCCGGTGGTCCCCGGTGCCTCTCTCCGCCCCCGCCGGTCTGAACCGTCCCACCGTCGCCCGGGGGAGTCGCTCTGTATCGGCTCTGCCCAAATTCACAAACCGCTGCTGGTGTGTTTTGTTCAGACTGTCACACTCCTCAGTCTCCAGCATTCAGCTCGTTGGATTAACTCGCTGGCCTCATATCGGTTAATCATTTGAAACTTTTTGAAACTTTTTAACTTTTTATTTATTTATTTGTTGTTGTTGTTTGAAACATTTGCTGTGTTTCAGTGGTTCATCAGTCCGCAGGCATCAGAGTGGATGGCGCGGTGTAACATGGACTCGGGCTGTCTGCCGGCCGGAGACTAGATCACTGCTTTGTCCTTTAATCATAAATGTAGATTTGATTGTTTGAGCCTCCGGAGCCGTTGAGTCCTCAGGTGGATGTAACAGGATCGGGACCTCCACCTCCACAGGTCACGTCCTTAACATGAACATTTTCTCTCTGAAGTTTCGTTGAACTTTTTCCCACGACTCGCCATGTCGGGAGTGGTCCGCACCCTGAGCCGCTGCCTGCTGCCGGCCGACGCCAGCCGGGACCCGGGCGGCAGCAGCGGGAAGGACCGCAGCCGGGAGCGGAGGGACGCGGCGGCGCAGGAGCGGGAGGCGAGGCGCCGGAGCCGGGAGATAGACGCGATGCTCGCCCGGGAGAGGAGAGCCGTGCGTCGGCTCGTCAAGATCCTGCTGCTCGGGGCCGGAGAGAGCGGAAAGTCCACTTTTCTCAAACAGATGCGCATCATCAACGGACAGGAGTTTGACCAGAAGGCGCTGCTGGATTTCAGGGACACGATCTATGATAATATCCTGAAGGTAAGGACGAGGCTAGACCGCCTGAGGCCTGTACAAACTTTACTACTCTCATTTTGATTTATCAGCTCTCAGTTTGAGTTGCTCTCATTCTTTATTGATTCTTTGCTGAACTATAGATGAGTTTGTTGACCTGGGTCATACTTTAGTGTGTGTGTGTGTGTCTGAGTGTGTGTGAGTGTGTGTGTGTGTGTGTGTGTGTGTTGTGCCTTTGTTTGCTGTCATGGCCGGGCCTCCTTCACCAGCTAACAATACCACACTATTCCTGAGGGATGAGCACATCCGCCCCCAGTGCCACACAGCTCAGCTCCAGACAGGGAAGATAAGAGCCTCCAGTCAGGCCCCGGACACCAGGGGCGGTTCCATCAGGGGCCAGGTCCATGTTCAGACCCCCCATCCACTCATCCACCCCCAACATCCGTCCTCCTCCATCATCATCCCTCCACCTCTGTCCAAACTGGAGGAAAACGTCAAATACGATGATGTGTTTAGAAAACTGAAACATTGACTTTGACAATGATTTCACTGTTAATAATCCACATAATCCAGTCGTCATTTAGTCTTTAAAACGTGTCAGTTTCTAATGACTCGTCAAAACAAACAAACAACAACAAAAGTAAAATATCAGGAAATGGTGAAACGTGTTGTTGACCTCGTCTTGATCAACTGAAAAAAACTTCAAAAATACTGTTGTAAATGTTTGATAAAAGTGATCAGTTTATTCTTCCAAGCAACCAACTAATCAATTAATAATTAGATGTGTAGTGTTCCTCCTTTTGTTGATTTAACGTTGCTGAAATCATATTATTATAATAATAATGTGTAACGATTAGTTCACGGTCGATGAGATCAGTCTTCAAAACTGAGATGCTGTTTTTTTTAAAATGATCAAACAATTATCCCAATGATTTTTAATCAGCTTTTATCACTGATCTTATTCTAATGTAAAGCTATGTTACATTTTGTTTCAGAAAATGGAAACAGACGTATCTACGTGTCTTATCGTCATTTTAAACTGATATATTTTCTATTTTTGAAAACATTTGTGTCTCATCTAAGATTTGAACAGTGTTTGGCTGAACAGCGAAGGTAGTTTGATGAGCTGGAGGCAATGAAATACAAATGAGTCATCATAAAAACAGTGTGTGTATGAAAATGACTTCACACAATTTGAATAAGTACATCAAAAACGCCCAGAAATGTCTGTAGTTTGAGGTGTTGGTGGAGAGTCAGCTTCACCTGCAGGATGTGGAAACATGGAGGAGTAAAGAGATGAAGGTGTGTGACACATTGACGATTATAAAACTGATAAAAACAGAGGTGGAGCTCAGCGATGATAATAGCAAGCGGTCGTCATTAAGAAAAGTTTGCACTTTAAAATAGTATTGTAGCCTGGTGAAATGCAGAAAAACTAATACTGTGATATTTTCTAAAAGTGTAATTTTGTTCAACAAGTGTTGCCTTCAAAACTGAACACAGTTACGTCTCGTCTTCTTTAAAGTAGAAATCTGGATCTGATTCACAAACTCAGACCTTCGTTGGTTCCACATCACTTTCAGTTTGTGCTGATTAAACTATGCAGATTGAAGAGGTTAACTGCGACTGCGCATGTTCGTTAAAGGGCAGAGGTGACAACGCACTGATTACCTGACTGTTTATTGTCTGCGGCGCGGTAGGCGACGTTTTCAGCCTCGCTGTAGTTTCAGTCAATTGGATAAAGATCAATGAAGCAGCCATGACACCAAAAATCACACAGTGTCTAGTTTTTCTATCTGGTATCGTCACAAACTGAAGGACAGACACACAGACATTTATATGAGAGTGAAATAATCCTTAAAGTCTAAGTAAAGTCAAACTTTTCCATATTTATCATCAGTAAATCCTCCTCAAACAAACAACATAACTGAAATAAACCAAGATTAAAGTCAGTTATAATCGCAAGTTGTGAAATTTCACCCTAAAACACAAAGGAAAAATATGAATTTACACAATTATCTGTATCCAGATCTGTGCACTTCTACGATTTTGTGTAGAGGTGGACACGTGAAAGAACAGAGAGAAGGGTTTCACTCGACCAAATTTGGGGAAAAAAAGAAAAGAAAAAAAAAAAACAAACAAACAAAAAATGCAGCATTTCTTTGCCAAATTAGGAGGAAGCTCTGAAACACAACGAGCTCTGGTCGACTTGATGTGGCATCGTCGTATTTGGTGTAGAAATGTAAACTACAGAGAGAAGACAGGAAGAGACACAGACGGGAATAAAGTGGATTATGTAACTAATACGAATGAGTGAATTGATTATGTTTGTGGTGATTCACAGAAAAACGTAGATAAATGGTCACATATGACGGTTTGTGGTGACTCAAGGCTGAGCTGCCGATCTGTTTCTTCTGGGATCGTTCAAGTCGTCGTCAGTTTTACTTAATAAAATTATAAATACTGATAAAAAAGCTGCCGTCGTACGTCATCTATCGCTTTCTGCCATATTTTTCTTTGCCTCAGGTGTTTTAAAGGATTTACTTTGTGCTTGCAGAGATAAAGCTGAGCTCCATCACTGACTGGTAATGTCGTGGGCCTGTTAAAACTCACTGAATGTGACAAGCTCCACAAATAAACTTGACTCACTGTTGCACAACAGTGAGTCAGAGTCAAACACAGCACGCAGATATGTCTGTAAAGACTCTCATCGTCCAATTTTATGATGTTCGAGTAATTTTACAGGAAGAAAAATGCACCTCAGAGTCAGTTATTACAATATTTCAAAGTAAAAACTTCAGCTGCAGAGAGTAGGAAGAGTTAAGGAAGAAAAATGTTGAAGAGCAACATCCCTGTGTCCCGATCTTTTAGCCAGGCTAATGTTAGCAGGAAGTTGCACTTCTTTTTAATGTCATAGTTTTAGCTAGCTGTAAACAAGATAATGTTAGCATGTAGCTGAATCTAACAGCTTTAGTTAAAATGGTAATGTTGGCTGTTTCTAATGTTTTTTATTCAATCCTAATCCAAACATTAGCTAGTAATAAAACAAGCTAATGTTAGCATAAAGTTGAATCCCACTTTTTAGCCAAAATGTTAATGTTAATATAAAGAATATCATTCTAATTTTAGTTTGTTATAAACACATTTTTGTTTGTTAAATTGATATTGTTGGGTAGTTCTTTTCCTTTAATGCTATGTTAGCATGAGATTAGATTCATCCTTTTGGTTAATGTCTAAACTTTAGCTAGTTACAAGATAAGCTAATGTTAGCATGAGGTTGGATCCTACTGTTTTGTTAAAATGCTAATGTTGGCTAGCTCTGTGTTCCTAGCTTTTATACACATATGTACATATTTCAGAGTATACGAGGAGTTAGGAAAGAAAAAGGTTGAATAAAAAGAGCAACATATCTGTGTGTGTGTGTATTTTGGCTACTTTGATCACTCAGGAGGAGACCTCCCACACAGATCAGCCCACATGGGTTTCTTCAGAAAACCACACATGTATGTGTGTGAGTGTGTGTGTATGTGTTAGACATGTGCCTCGCTGTTAAAGTTACTCCATGTTTACCAGTAACGCCAGACTGAGTGTTGACGTTTTTGTCAGGAAGCAGCACAAGCTGTGTGAGGTTGTTCTTTTTCTTTTTTCAAATCAGTGTGGTCAGGAAATATTTGCACAATATTGCTGACACTAGAAACAGCAGATGTTACAGATGTTGTGTGTTTGTGCAGGGCATGCGTGTGCTGGTGGACGCCCGGGACAAGCTGGGCATCGGCTGGCAGAGCTGCGAGAACGAGAAGCAGGGCATGCTGGTGATGTCGTGGGAGGGACGCGTTGGCGCGTCGGGGGTCGAGCCTGGCGAGTTTCAGCTGTATGTGATGGCGCTGAGCGCATTGTGGGCGGACGCCGGCATACAAGAGGCCTACGCACGGCGCTCTGAGTTCCAACTGGTGAGTAGTTTCAATCCCAGATGTGTTCTTGGCTATTATACACAACCGAACAAGTAAAAATAATACATATTAGTAGTATTTCAAATATATTTTAGGACATTTTATCAGACTGAGATGTTTAAAGTGTTTGTTCACAAAGACCAACTATTTGGTGCAATGTCATGTCAGAAAATGTGTTTGATCGTGTTCACACTGTGTGTCTTATTTTGATAAGTGAAGCCAAGCAGATATATTTCAGTTAGAAAAAAGATGACAAAATTTTTACATAAAAACAGCCAAGAATTATTTGCTGCTGTGATTTTAGCTAATTTAGCTTCGTTAACATCTGTTAGCATAAAGTTGAATCCTGATTTTTAGCCAGTTTGTTTTAATGTTAACATAAAGTTAGATCATACTTTTTTCAAACATCTTAACATTAAGTAGTCCTAATGCTAATGGTAGCATGAAGTTTGATCCTGCTTTTGTTTGTTAAAATGTTGGCTAGCTCTACACCTTAATGCTAATGTTTTTTGAGTATTGATTCTACTTTTTGTTAAAATCCTAAGAGTTTGAATTTGACTGTGCCGTGAATCATATGTTATAACCTTTGCAGTCACCAGGTTCAACACATATCAGAGACCGAGAAGCTTTTAGAAAAATGGAGTTCAACCCTCCAGGGGAGTTTGTTGAATCCTGATACTTGTGATGCTGCAAAACACTCTGTTAGTTTTTCAGCTGTAACTTTATATTGAGACTAATGCACATTTGATGTTTTGAGTTTTTAACAGCAACTTAAATTATTAACCTCAGAGTTTGCAGTTCAGGTTTTTATGACTTGTCTGTAATGATGCAAGAAAATATTTATATTTGGAATCAGTCACAGACATCTTAGAGTTAGACACGGTGAAGAGAAACAGAAAAGCTGTTTCTAAACGACTGTAGTGCCGACTCATGCAGCAGCCGGAGGCTGTAGTTTCCATCCTTTGAACCTGTGACCCCTTAAAAAAAAGAAACATCTATGAACCAGTGATTTTTTTGTGTGTATTTGTTTCATTTATTTTGTATTTTGTACATTACAAAGTAAAGTAGAGAATAGGAAGGAAAAACATCAAATATTGAAGGAAAGTTTTCAAACTTTTTCAATTTTTCAGTCACCTCGTACTTTTGGACGACACGAAGACAACATGAACTTCGATGCTATGTGCTATGTCAGCTAACGTGTTCACACTTAGCATCTTTTTTGACAAGTGAAGCTGAGCAGAGCTTTTTTAGTCATAAAACAGCTGAGAGCATCTTTTACTGCTGTGACAATGTTCACTTTGTTAACATCCTAATTTTAGCATGTTACGAACAAGCTAATGTTAGCATGAAGTTGATCCTACTTTTAAAACTTACTACCTAAACGTACCTACCTTACTACTACCTTTTAAATCTACTTTTAAACTTTTAAAATCCTAACATTAACATCACAATTGTAACTATTTATACAGAAGCTAATCTTACCATAAAGCTGATTAGAGCTTTTTAGCCAGTCTACTGTTTGTAAACATCCTAATTTAAGCAGTTATAAAAGTTAATACGAGCTAATTTTGGATAGTTGGAAAGTTGGATACTACTACTTTTTGTTAAAGTGCTGATGTTGGCTAGTTCTAAACCTGTAATGCTAATGTTAGCATAAGAGTTGGAGACAGTTTTTAACCAAAAATGCTATTGTTAGCATTAGGTTTGACCCTACTGTGACAATGTGAGCTAAGTAAGGAAGTGGAAATGTGAGGAAATGAAGGCTAACATGCTAACTAGCTTTTCTTACAAGGAAATTTAACACATACACATCGAAGTAAAACATTGACACAAATAGTTTTAGTAGATGTGATGTTACAGTTAAACTGTGAACTGGAAGATATTAATGAGCTACAGATTACACTGGGTGATGTGAAACATCACCTGTAGATCATCATCACAGGAGAAAGAGGTGGTGGGCGAGACTTAAATATTGGTAAAATAATTAGTCGACTACCAGGTTAACTCTCATCTGACCACTTGGTTCACAGATCTGCTTTAAAAAACAGTTCATTCACTTATATTTACTCAGAGATGACTCAGTGGCTGACATGATGCTGCTCAATCAGTTAGTCACAGAGGCTAAAGGGTATAAATGAGTGACCTATGACCAATCAGGGCTTCACTTATTCACCAGTAGAAAATGTAATATTGCTTCATTTGTGTCACTGTAACATCCTGGGACCTTTTCTACCCATTATTCCTAAATTGTTTTTTTCATTTTTCATCATTTTGGTGACGTCAGCAGCGTGGGAGTAGCTGTAACTGATTTATCACGTCCACTTTTCACACTGTCACCGTGCAAAGTCTGCAAAAGTATTTGTATTTTCCTGAACTCACCTTTTATTCTTTGATTGTTTGGCGTTTTTCCAGAGATGCAATTATTTTTCTCGTGCCTGGAAACAGGAGCCGATGAAGTCGAGTTTCATCGGCTACGTGACACTACACCAAACACTGTTTTAAACGCCTCGTAGTTTGAAGTTTAATTCTTTTTCCTTTCAACCTTAATATTTTAAACACACTCACTGATCAAAACCAGCCGCTTTCACACTGGATTTTCTCCTTTTTTATTGTAGAACTGGTCACAGTGAACAGATGGAAAATGAGGTTTTTCAATTGAACATATCAGGTTTTTACACTTTCAGACATTTGATTATATTCAAGCAAAACTGTTTCACACATTCAGACATGTTTGATCTTGTAAAAATGTACTTACACTTCATCATGTTTTACTTCTGAAATTCTATAAAATCATCATCATAGGTGAAATGTCAGCCAGTGTCTTTGCTTTGCGGTGATGCTGGCGACTTCAGGGATGTCTTTGTGATGTAAAACCAAAACAATGAGCTAAAGAGGCTAAAAGGTTTCAACTGCCAAGAAACTTTTGCTCCTCATTCTAACTTCATCTGGCACTGGAATAAAATGTGAATTTGTACTGTACTTTGGTTTATAATTAAATACCAACACAAAATGTATTATGGATTATAGATTTATTAAGTGTCTCCAGTGTTGTGTTGAAGTACTTTTGACTTCATCCTTTTCTTTACTCCCTGACGAGACACAAAAAAACTTTAACGCAGCAGTTTAAATAACAGTCTGCGAGCCAGGCGGATCGTTAACGACACGTGGATAAACCGACCGTGTTATCAACATTGTGAACGTCGTCGCCAGCTGCTCTCGCATTTTCACTCCAGCAGCAGTTTGACCTCTTACCTCGTTTCACATTTATCAGTGACAAAACAATCCAGAGACAGACAGAACCCACTTCTGTCTCCCTCTCACTTAACATACTGTATATGTGTGTGTGTGTGTGTGTGTGTGTGTGTGTGTGTGTGTGTGTGTCAGTCAGTGAACAGCTTCAGATCAGGCTGCCTCGTTCGTCTTATCAGGAGTCTCTGTTGGATAAAGCGAGTGTGTTACAGCTGTGCAAAGCAACAGACATCACTCTATTTAATATTTTACTAATCCAATGGAAAAGACTAAAACAAATCAAAATGCATGAGTCAGTGCAGCTCAAAAACAGGTGCATTGTGGGAATAACTTTGTCTTTTTCCAACCTTTTATTTCATAATTATAGTTTTACCGTCTCAGTGAGTCACGTTGAGTCTGTTTTGCAGGAAATGTGTCTCCAGGAAGTTCGGGCTTGAGCCAAACTTCCTACAGTTTTATAAACTTTAATTTTACATTAATATTTGACATAAAACAGGGGTAAATATTAACAGAGATAACCAGCTCAGAGACAGCAGCGTTAGCAGGCCCAACTGGGTTTCTTACATTTAAATAAGAGAAAAAATCTTTAGCCACAAATATGTAAACACCATGACTGTAGATGGGCTGAGATTAAGGCAGGCAGCTGCTGCGTCTCTGTTACATCTTTACATATTTATTATTTCCAGTATTTTTCTCAAGAAAATTAACGCAAAACTTTTGTCTGAATCGCCACAATTACGAGAATAAGAGCTGGAAAAGAAGATAGAGGAATTCCCTTGTGGCTCTGACACTAAAAATAGGAGGCAAAGATCTGCCAAACGCTACAGTGCCAGGCTTTTTCAGGAAATTACTCAACTGTTTGTCAAAACTGAGGCATACATTTGTTGTCGGCCTTTATGAAGACAGCTCAGATGTTTATTTATTTATTTATTTATTTTGGGGGGGGGGTCTTGGCAATAAATAAAAGCTGGAGAATCACCAGATGTTGTGTTTCAAAGTTAAGAAAAGAAAAATGTCTCCTGTGGACTAAATGTGTTAGTTAGAAACTCTCTGCTCTCCGAGAGGTTTTCCGGGGATACCGCACTCAGCTTTTCCCAGGATACATGGAGGGTTGGCGTGGGGGTGGGGGGTGAGGAAACGTAGAGAGCTGAGAAGAGTAAGGAGGAGAAAAGTGAGTGAAGGAGCAAAGATAGTGACAGAAAAACAAACGGGGAGCGAACAAATGTAAGGATTTTGTTTACTGCTGCTGCTGATGCTGCTGCTGCTGCTGCGTGGCGTTCCCACCACACCCAGATAACACACACTGTGATACAAGACATAAACACCGAGGCCTCGTCTGCTCCACAACAACAAGGCTGTATATCACACTGAGATGGGAAACTGTCACCACAGGCAAAACATCACAACGGAGACCAAAACGTACGAGTCCATACGTGTTCATAAGATTAAAACAAATTTTTACACTTTTTGTTTCAGTTTTGATGAAACTGTTCGAGAAAGTATGTGAAATCAACAAGTTATAAATAGATTTTAAACATTTTTTATAGGACTCAAACTTAAGATACATAAGATAAGATCAGATAAGGAACAGGTTATATGTTTGTTTGTTTCCAAGTCTCATATTTTCACATTTCACTTTAGATGAAACAAGGAAATAAAAGTCATAAATATTTTTTCAAACCAAAACTGGAAGATAGTTAAAAAAAAAAAAAAACTGATTGAAACAGGTTATTTGTTTGTTTCCTGGTTAAAGAAAGTAATTGATGTCACTGCTCAAACCAAACAGATTTAAACAGTCAGGGAAGTTATAAATACATTTTAGATATTTTTTCATAAACTATAAAGATAAAACAACAAGATAGCCAATAAAAGGATCAGGTTATTGTTTTTTGTCATTAAAAACTTGAGTCTCATTGTAACAGTTTTGAAAAAGGAAACAAAAGTTATAAATAAATGTTAAATATTTCTAGGAACCAAAACTAGAGGACTAGTCAAAAACGGAACAGGTTATTTGTTTGTTTCCTGATTAAATAAATGAAAATAAAATTAATAAAAAAAAAAAAACTTTAGATTTAGAAACATGTTCTTCTCAGACATGATAAATTGTTGCTTATATAATTATAGATTTATAATATATGAAACATGACAGTTTTTTTTAGGCTGAAAGAGTATTTAAAAAGTGTCGCAATGCATTCTGGGAAATAACAACCGATAGTTTCAGCAATGATTAAAACAAGCATGGATCATGACTCGATATGTTCACCACCGCTGGAGTTTGTCTGTCAGTGGCTGAACAATAGTTATACACACACACACACACACACATTGTAAGTGACACATATACCTACATACACACACACTGCAGCATGTGAGCTTATTCAGGTCTTTGCTGTTAAAAAGCCCCTAATCTGCCCATACAGGCCATGAATGGAGACATTCCTGCTGCCTTATTCACACACACACACACACACACACACACACACACACACACACTGTCTCTAGCTATATTTTACAGTTTTACTACTCTTGGATCTGCATTACAAGGCACTAAAACTCATCGTTGTCCTAATAAAATGAATTTATTCTGATATTTAGTTTGACTCTACCTCTGCGTGAACGATCAGGCTGCTTCATTTCTGCTGATGGCAGTAAAACATCTGTGTGTGTTTGTGTGTGTGTGTTCACGCTTGTGTGTGTGTGTGTCTGTCTGTGTTTTTGTATCCCTTCATCTGTGGGAATTCCCCTCGCCCTGATTTTTCCTCCTCCTCCTCCTCTTCTTCTCGTTCATGTCTCTCTGAACCAATCAGAGCTCCCGCTACTGCAGTTGACGCTGCAGGTCAGCGGCGGCGGGGTCATGAGGTCACAGGGTAACGGGGTCATGGGGTCATGTTTCCTGGACGACTGATGTGAATTCACTGGCTGATTCTGAAAATCTGGAAAAGTTGTTGTCAACTGGAGTTTAAAGTGGAATAACGCTGCAGTGTGTGTGTGTGTGTGTGTGTGTGTGTGTGTGTGTGTGTGTGTGTTGTAACTCAGTTCTGTCTGACTCGTTAATCCCCCCTCCCCCACGTCTCTCCTCTGTTTTCACACACACAGCTGTTTCCTGTTGAGTGTGTGTGTGTTTCAGAGGGAAGACGACAGATTCAGTTTTGAAAATCAAAAGACAAAAAATTTCGGCTACAATTCGCTACAAACGTTTTTGATCTGTTCAGACCTTTTTCTCTGTTGTTGAAGCAGTTTGTCTTCAAACTGTATGTGAATCGTTCAGCAGCCTCTTTGAGTCCAATTGTCCATTACAGCACTTAAACCTCGTTTACTGCATCAGACGACACAACTACATTTTGAACAGTGTGCTAATTGATTTTCCTTCTGTACAGATGCTTTCAAGTGGCTGTAATCGATGTTATTGCAGTAAAAACACGTGTTTGCTCGTAACGATGTAGTTACACAAGGTTATCGCGACTGCTGTCGATTTTTAAGAAGCTTTACAGTAAATAGGCTACCAGTCACTGTTTAGTTTTCTGTTTGCCAAATTAATACTTGTATGTGTCTTTTCCAGTCACAGAAGGCAACTGTTGTCACTTTAAAAGCTGATAAGACACAGTTGGATCCTGGAACGTTTATGATCAACATCAAGGAAGTCGTGTAGATGTGGATCCTGTAGCTGCAGAAAGAGGAGGAGACACAACTACACCAGAGAACAGATGAAATATAGTGATGTGCAGGCAGAGAGGAAAAGCAGTGTATCATGGGAGTTCCCCAGCAGGCTAATCCTATAGAGGCTTATCTAAAGGAATGTCCAGGATCCACCCGAACATCACTGTTTATAATGTTTGTCATAGAGGAAAGTTTTCAGTCGAACCTCAAATGTGCATAGTTTGCAGATATGAACTCAAGATCAATATGAAGATGATCACAATGTTGCTCTTCAATGGACAATATCCTGATAATCAGTAGACAGTTTTCATTGTTTTCTGAAGCAGGACCATTAGAGTTATTGAACCGTTTCGCTTTGAATTCTTGTTTCTCTTCATCATGGTTCAGAACCTGGACCTTCAAGTATGAACAGGTCTGTAGAGACGACATCGCTGGTGGAGACCAAAAACTGAGCAAACATTAAGTTTATTATCATCAGACATCAGATATACTCACTGTCAGGCTGATAGGCAGGACAGGACAAACAAATGTATCTGTAGAGAAAACAAGCAGAACTGGACTGATGAAAAAACACTGGAGGCAAAAACCAGAAAATCAAAAAACACCACAAAGAGTCCAAACACCGTTCAAACAAAAAGGCAAACCACAAAAAGGACACCAAGACAAAAACATAACGAACTCAGTGCAGATGACCTGGTGAGGAACAATGAAGAGAGAAGAGGTTTATATCCACACAAGGCGAGATAAGACACGGGACAGAAAATACATGAAGTAGAACGAGCTACAAGACACCAGGAAAAACAACTTAGAAATAAAGATGATATGTGTCTTTATATGTTTTGTTTCTGTTTGTTTCTTCTGGCAAAAGGATTAAACGACAGAAATGTCTGAAATCATACATGAATAAAAAAAGTCCTAATTTGGGTTTAACAGTCACAACTTGTGCAATGTGTAAAATCCTGCATCAGTTTATGAGTTTTCAGTGCAGAGATGCAACCAGACTGAAGTTCATTCACCTCCTGTTTATGATGACGTCTCTTATCATCAGTTTATGGTCCAGAAAAACCATAAAATGAACTAGAAAACACTAAAACACTGCGTGAAGTTGAGCGATAACTCCTGTCAAATTACATTTGATCCACTGTTGACATAAAAATCTTGATAAAAGCAGCTGTAATGTCTGATAACAGAGGAGTCATGTCAGTAAAGTACAGTAAATGTGATTAAACACAGAGGCCCAGTTATGACTCAGTTACATCACTGAAGTGTTCTAGTTATGAATTCAGAACATTGTGATTTTGCAGCAGCGAATGTTATAAAAAAAAAAAAAAAAACATATGATGCAATTAACGTGATTAGAGGCACTCACATGTTTCACTGCTTTGTTAAACCAATAATCAAAGTTTAGAGGAAAACCAGGGGGAAATGAAGCCTTCTCCGATTTGCAGTTTAATTCCCAGCTGTAACAGTTTCGTTTCTCCTCCTGTCTGCAGAGCGAGTCGGTGAAATACTTCCTGGATAACTTGGATCGTATCGGACAGCTGGTGAGTCACAACGACCTGCTTCAAATGTTTGTTTGTTTTTTTGTTTTTTTTTACTTCTCGTAATAAATAAAAGCTTATCTCCTTTTTTTCTCAGAACTACATCCCGAGCAGGCAGGATATTTTGTTTGCGAGGAAGGCGACTAAAGGAATCGTGGAGCACGACTTCGTCATCAAGAAGATCCCTTTCAAGATGGTGGACGTCGGAGGTCAGAGGTCGCAGAGGCAGAAGTGGTTCCAGTGCTTCGACGGCATCACGTCCATCCTCTTCATGGTGTCGTCGTCCGAGTACGACCAGGTAACGGACCAACGGACACGGAGTCGTGGAGGTTGTCAGAGGTCGAAGCGGACGAAAAAACATCAGACAGAAACAACATCTGAGCTTTAAACAAAGACGTCTTTGTGGCGCGATGAGGAAACTCGATTGTTGCTTCAGTCGGGCTCCAGTTCAAATCAGCCGTCACATGATGATGACTGAATCTTTAATTGGTTCAGAGATAAAAACCTGTGTGGGTTTGTGTGTGTGTGTGTGTGTGTGTGTGTTTGTTTGTTTTCCTACATTGTGGGGACTTAAACCTGTTTACACACTCAAATTACAGGGACCTGTCTCCCTTATGGGGACAAGAGCTGGTCCCCATAATGTAAAAAACCAAAAAAATGAAGCTGAAGACATGACAGGTTAGGGTCAGGTTTAGATAAAGGTTAAACAAGTGGCAGCAACAATTGAGATCTCTAGGGTTTCCATGACAGTCTCCAGGAAATGAATGGAAGTCACTGAAATGTCCCCTGAAGTCATGAAAACGAGACTGTGTGTTTTGTGTGTGTGTGCAGGTCTTGATGGAGGATCGCCGGACCAACCGTCTGGTGGAGAGCATGAACATCTTCGAGACGATCGTCAACAACAAGCTCTTCCTCAACGTGTCCATCATCCTCTTTCTCAACAAAACCGATCTGCTGGTGGAGAAGATTCGAACAGTCGACATCCGAAAGAACTTCCCCGAGTTCAGAGGCGACCATCGGCGGCTGGAGGATGTGCAGGTACACACACACACACGCGCGTGCGATCTCTATATGTAACCTGTCACGTGTAGCTTGGTGTGAATACTTAAATGTACACGACAGGTCAGTGCTTTGCTTTCTTTAGTTTCTTCAGTCCTAACTCGGTTACGTGACCGCCGTTTCTCGTTTTCATGACAAAGAAATCAGGTCACTACAGGAAACAATAACTCGGTTACTTTACGACTTTTTCGTGTCCTCCCTCCTCTTCTTCCTCTCCCTCCTCTTCCTCATCTTCCTCCAGGCGTTCCTGGTGCAGTCGTTCAGCCGTAAAAGGAGAAACCGAGGGAAGCCGCTGTTCCACCACTTCACCACAGCAGTGGACACAGAAAATATCCGCTTTGTCTTCCACGCTGTCAAGGACACGATCCTGCAGGAAAACCTCAAAGATATCATGCTGCAGTGACCTTCAGGCTGCAGACGACTGTGAACACGACACGTCGTGACAATTTTTTTTTTTTTTTTTTTTAACTTGACCTGTGGAGATGTCGGTCCAACGTAACCGAACTCTTGAGCGTCCTGTTGTCCCTGTGGAATCTAAAAGGACAAAAGACAAAGACAAACGTGTGTATATGCTGGAAAGACGTCACCTTCTCCTGTGTAGCACTCAACCGGCCTTTCCTTTTTATGCACGTTGAGAGAAAAGCAGCAATGACGCATGACGTGAGCACTGAAAGTGATTTTCTCAGATGTAAATAAGACTGATGACGACCCCGTCACTAAACTGTGTGAAGCCGGGTCGATGTGTGTGAGCAACAAGCGGGAGGTGGGAGGAGTGAACGGAAAGAAAGAAAAAGACAGAAAGAGAAACAATGTTTGAAGAGAGTTGTTCTCTTTTTTATCCCTCTTCTCTCCGGCAACAATAGACGGATTGTTTGTTGTCGTCGTCTTAGACGGTCAAATTAGAGACTTCTGGTTAAAACAAACACACACAGAAACATGTAGCTGCCTTTTCTGTTTCCCACCAACTAAACCTGAGGCACTTTCTTCACAAGATGTTTTTTAGTCCCATGAACGTGAAGAGAGCTGGAGAAAACAACACATTTGGGCCGTTTGTGACTTTATTCCACGTTTCAGTTGAACCAAACGAGCCACAATGAGCAGAAAACACAGGATGTAGTTGAATCAGATACTCTGATATCAGGACAAAAATAAAACATTAATCCCAGTTATTAAAAATTTATCCATGCAGCAAAAAAAGTCACTAGTTTCACTGCAGACATCACCTTTAGCTCTTACTATTCTCTGACATTTTAAAGCTGCACTGGTCAATGTTTAAACCACGCTGCAGATAAAAAGTAAAGGTCAGTGGTGGAGATGAGCCCGTGATGAATTGTCAATCGACCATGAAAGTTCGATCGTCTTTCAGCACTTTGTTTTGGTTTTATTGACCACAACTTTGTTGAGAGTTGCTGTTGTATCTTCACAGCTGCTGATTTTAGAGGCAAAAAATATACAGAGAAAATGAGAAAATCAACTAAAGAGTTGGAGATGTTTCTCTCAGGAGTTGGTGGAGACCAAAAACAGAGGAAAAATAGAACATTATATTATATTTGCTTTATTTTTCCTTGTTTGGAGGAAACAGTCATGTCTGCGTGTGCTGGACGTGTAAATAACTGTTTGCCACAACAGCAACAACAATGTAAAACGCCCCCTATTGGCAAAAAAAAACAGAACAGCACAGAACAGTCAAAAAAAAAAAAAGACAATAATCACTAGTTGCGGTTTTATTTATGTCTGTTTCTCCAGTGAAAGTTCGCTTGAAATGTAGCAATAAGACAAAATACTGTTACTATTGTTACGTTCCCTGGTTTTTATTTTTACGTGCACTGATTCAGGCCGGCGGTTAAACCGGCTTAACTTTTTTTTTTTAAACATTTTCTAAAATACATTCAAATTTGAACTTGATTCTTAAAATTAGTTTCTATCTGGAGGTTTTTTTGTTTGTTTGTTTGTTTGTTTGTTTTGTTTTAGTTTTGTGGAGAGTTTGTGAGATGAAAATGTTGGTACGCAGCAGTAGGACTCCTCCCACCGCCAGAGTATTAAAACATAAACAGCCTTGAGGAGAACGAGGCTGCAGATGACCACTTCCACACGCCGTGTTATTATTATTATTATTATTTTTATTATTATTTGCTGTATTAAACTGTGTCATTTGTCTGTTTTTATGTGTGCTCATAGTGACTTATGGCCCTCGTGTGCATGTTTATACATCTTGTACATAGATTACTGTAAGTATTTGCCTGACACTGTGTGTTAACCTGACAGTACAAACACCACTCGGTCTGACGGTATCACTGTAACTGTTAAATGTTGCTGTAACGTTTTGTCGTTTTTGACTAACCTACCTTTACCTTTGTCCACTCCGCTCACACACGTACACACACACACACAAGTTATTTGTAAAGTGTCGTCATTGCACTGGATGTGTCCGAGCAGAAACGGAAAACGTCTGGCGGCGAGGAAGAAAAAAAATAAAAAATGAAACAAATAAACAGACGGCGGATTTTGAAAAGTGAGCAGGATGGAGAGAGAGAGAGAGAGAGAGGTTTGTGCTGTTGTTTTTTGTTTCCCACTGCCTTGGCTCTGTGCTCTGTGGTGAAATACACTGCCTTTTGCTGACATGCTGTTTCTTTATTTTCTCACCGTCGGCGTCTGTGTGTGTGCGTGATTGTGTACGTGGTTAAAGCAGGAGGTCAAGACCTCTCTGAGCTGCAGAGTGAAAAGGGGCAGAAAGATTAGCAAGAGAAGGGAGAAATTAAAAAATTTAAAAAAAAAAGATGTTTTTATAAAGCCCCGAGGCAGTTTAGTCAGTATTTATGAAGACAAGTTAAGAGTTGAAGCTCAGATTAAGTCGTGTCACGCTGATGTACAGCCTGGAGGCTAACCGTAGGCTCTCCTTTCACATAATGTAATATGAAACTCATCAGAAAGAGCTATCAGGCCTCTGGGCATGAGAGTAAGGCTGAAGTCGGCCGATATCTCCGTTACCCGGCAGAGTCTGACCTTTGCTTTGGCTTTTAATCAGAGCAGCTCTGATACATAACAGACTGCAAGTCTCAGGAGGGAGGGAGGGGAGCGGAGAAACAGAAACAACCAGCCGGCGGAGTTTGAAGCCTTGTTTTTTAGAAATCGCTGCTTAACATGGATTTATTTCCACGAGAAGCGAGCGTGAATGTTAATTTAAGTTCTTCACGTACACAAATGTGGCAGCCCGCAGGATTTCTATAGCCAAAAAAAGACAGAAATGACCCTGTGAATGAGGGGGAGACAAAGGGAGGAAGAGGGAATACAAGAAAAAGTAAGAGGATGGAGAGAGGGAGGGAAGAGAAGTGAGGGTGGAGGGTGGGACAGGGGGTGGAGGGTCATGTTTCCTCTGTTGAGCCCACTTCCTGTCCGGATCCCAAATGGAGAGACTGTAAAAGAACGACATCCCTTTGCCTGTTTCAACACACACACACACACACACACACAATCAGAGAAATCCAAACCAGCCTCCCGCGGAATCCGACAAAGGAGATGAGAGGAAAAAGCAGGGAGCAGAAAAATATATCCCCCCGTGGTCTCTGAAACATAAGGAAGCTTTGGTTTATAGAGGCCGAGAAACGCAGGACATTTTGTCCTCGAGTTGCACTTCAGCATGTGTGTGTTACATGTGACCTATGTTCTGTGTCTGTTAAATTACACTCATGCAGCAGAGCTTAATAGGTGAAAACCAGTCTGTCCTGAAGTGATTTATTTTCATATTTTCATATCCTAATGTGTAAACATAACCACACAACCACAGGAGAGGCACTAGTGTTACTAATAACACTAACAATGGCTGCCCATAAGCCATAACATTATTGAGTCATTAATTTATTATGTTCTGTGTGAGAAAAAGGAGGCCCCTCCTCTCCATTTTATTATCACATTTACAGCTGCAAATATGGTTTCTGTGTTTTATTACCCTCACAAAACATGGTGAACAAATATTCAGCGTCTCCTTTAGTATTGTTTGGGGGGTTGTGTGTAGTTGTGTGTCGTACTGTGTAATTTGAAACATTCAGGATAAAAATGTTTTTACTAAATGGTCATTTCCCTAATATTGCTCTCATTTTTATTTGGTAAGCAACATTTAGACTAAAACAAATTTCTTAAAAGGACATAAAGGAGGAAAAAAGGGCAGGTCACAGGACCTACCATTTCAGTTGTACTTATGTAAACAGTTATTTTCACTGAATTAAGATTAAAGTTAAATTTACACTGAAATTATGTATCAGATCAGAGCAATAAAGCAAAGGACAGTAACTCCCTAGCAGCACTTTGGTAACCACCTAGTGTAGCGAAGTGTGATACCATAACAAACAGCTAGTAACACCCTAGCAACTTTAATTTAGTCAGATTGGCACATAATCAGATACAATAAAAGTGAGACATGCAGTGTTACCTGGCGAAAACCTGGTAACACTGTAGCAACCCACAGACATGTAATATAATATCAACACACTGATAACCACCTGTTGCTCACTGTAACTTTTATTTAGTCGGATCAGCACAATCAGATAGCAACTACCTGGTGACGCCCTAAACATAACAAATAACAACACGCGATAAATATTTCATATATACACACCTTAGTAACCAGCGACCAACATCTCCTCTATAAACCAAGTCACAATGTAGCGAGCTCAAATAACTCCTCAAACTAAGGTCTTACTTCTCCAGTTTTGCTCATTTGTTTCTAATTTCTCTGATTCTAGGTTAGAGAAATGAGGAACTACACTCGTGCACTATCACACACATTTATCTGTACAGCTGAGTGTGTGAATGAGTGTGTGTGTGAGTAAATTTGGTCTCATGACTGTGGCTGAGCTGATGTTTCCCTGAGGCTGTTTTGATTGGACCTGCAGCTGAACTCTGATATTTAATAATGAGCCAAGTACTCCCAGTGTTTCTGCTGCGACACACACACACACACACTCTGATCAACTGAGTATAAACAACCACTGGTTCATTAGCTGTCGTTTCGGCCACTGGACCTCAGGCCATCACGTCATGAAATCCACTTCTGGTTTAGTTCACGCTGATGATGACGGAGACGATGATGACAGTGGTGATGAAGATGATGATGATGCCTGGAGTCTTATCTGCTCTGCAGGATGTGTCCTCTGTTCAGAGCCTCGAGGCCTGTGTGTTTGTTAATTAGGGACCGTGAACACCAACAGATGCTCGTGAGTAGATAATGACAAATAAAACCAAACGAACAAACGTGACCTCAGTGAAAATGAATTTGTGACCTGCAGCTAAAACCTGAACGTTGATGATCGTCACAGATCTGTCTTCACATCTGTGGTTCAGCTAATTAATAAGGTTGTGAAGATCATTTAAAGATGTCACCCTCTGTTGGTATAAAGTGAGTAATGCAACATATTAACTGACATAAAATACAAATGAAATCAAATTCAGTTTTATTTACTGAGTTTGAAGAATTATTTTTATTATCTGTAAAAATAAAAATATTCATCTAATTTATTTCCATTTTCATTCATAATAATAATAATAATAATAATAATGTCAGGAAATTAAAACACTTCAGTTAATGTTGACTTCTTTTTATCGATTATCATTTGTCGATAAAATTAAAATAAATAGAATTAGTAAAAATCACAGTAATTAAAAAAAAAAACAACTGAATTTAAGAAAGTAAAGTTTGTAAAGTGACACTTTGTTGAGGAAAAGGTCAAAAATAAACTTAACTGCTGCTGCAAAACATGATTTAATTCTATTTTATTTTATTTTTATAGAAGCAAATCATCCAACATTATAGAATATAACAACCCAACAGTTCCCTCAGTGAGCAGCAGGGGACGACAGTGGAGGAAAAACTCCATTTAACAGGAAGAAACCTCCAGAACCAGACACAGAGTGGACGTCATCTGGCTCGACTGTCGGGGTGAAAAGACATAGTGACAATAATAATGTAGCAGTAGTGTAGATCTGCATCATGGGAGTTCACCAGCAGCCTAATCCTACATCAGTTTAACTAAAGGAAGGTCCAGGACCCACCTGAACCATCACTGACTATAATCTTTATCATTTATTATAAGTGTTATGACCTCTGGTCCTACTTCCTGTCAGTGCTGCTGCAGTATTTTAGATTTACTGGAGGTTTTTGATCTGAGTCACTGGACAGTAAAGAGTTACAGTAGCCCATGCATAAATATGCATAAATAAATAAATCACAACAAAGATGTTAAGCTGCAAATTGTCTGTAAAGAACATTTGTTTTATTTTAGGATCATTTAAGATTAAATACTATTATTATCATTATTATTATCTTCCTCTAAAACACATTCACATTCTGGTTGATTTCTTTTTATTAAAAAAAAATCTAAACTGCTTTTGGCTTGTTCTTTCTTTGTTTGTTTTTTTTACATGTTTTGTCTCAAATCTTGAAAAAAACCACAGGTTCATATTTCCAATGTGAAGTGTCGTGTAGTATCGTATTAATGTGTCAGAAATCTCTATTATTAATGCGTCATTTACTCAGTAAATTACAAACAGGGTCGTTATTCTCGTCTATCAACATTATCAGCGTGAGCTTTTCCTCTCCATTTGTTTTAAAGAATGAAAATTACCAGCTGTAATTACACTCACTGCTGCTCATCCCTGCAATTTAGATGTTTTTTGTTGTTTTTTTTTTAACTCGTGTTTTTATTCCTTATGGTTACTGTTGATCACTGCAGCGTCTCACATTATAACAAAGCTACAGACAATTAAAGTCTATTTGAGAAACAGAAAATACAAATATTGCTGAAAATGGCCTGGGAAGTGTTGGATTCATTTAAGGAACGACGGATTTTAATTGTTTCACCTGAAGAGAAAGATTTGATCAAACTTTCACAAGGAGACATTTAAATGTTACAGTTTAATGATTAAACACATGCTTTTATGGTTTATAAAAATGAATGTAATGATCTAAAATGTAACAAAAAACACTTAATGATGCCTGCGATACAGTTAATGTCTGATAATCAAGAAATAATAAGGTGAATAAAGACAGATAAAACACAAGTGACAAGTGTCTTCAGATCCTGACAAACAAAACAAAAACAGACACAATATGTTTGTTTTTTATCTTCTATTATCAAGAAAACAGAGAAGTTAGTTTGAAACTCATCACAAGACTTTTATTTATTTATTTATTTATTTTATTTAACTTCATTCTTTGGCACCCAAAGCCTCGATTTTAATACACTCATTCAAAAAAAAAAAAAAAAAGAAAGAAAGAAAAAAGAAAAGTACAAAAGGTTGATTCTTCATCATTCATTCTAGTGCAGGACTATAAACAAACCTTCATTCAGTAGTTACAGCCACCAGGACGAGGAGGTGTTAGCGTTTAGCGAAGCGTTTGGTGAACAGCGAAGAAACATCACAAAATCTTCACATCGAGTTACAGAAATCCAACATGTCGGAGTGTTTGTTAAACAGAAACAAAGAGCTTCGATGTTCTTCTAACACTTTTTTAAAACCTGAGGCTCAGTGTCCGTGACGACTGCAGTGCTGTGACAAAGTCTCACTCGCAAGTAAACTCAGTTCAATCAACTCTAAATGAATAAAACCAGTGGTTTTTCCTTGTTGTTGTTGTTTTATTTAAATATGAAACATTATATCGGTCACACTTGTCTCTCTCTCTTTCATCCTCGTACCTTTTCTGTTGCTATTGGATAAAAAAACATATAAAAATAATTCCTTTATTCCCTTATTTATAGAAATGATCTTTTTTTGTGCCAAAATCTCACACATATTCTCAGTAAACACGCTGCTCAACTATTGCACGTAAAACTTGAAATTGTTCATCATATAAAAACCACTTTGATTTCATTTAAAAACTTTTTCACAGCACTGCAACCTCCTCGTTTCCTCAAGAAAACAAAACAACAACAACAACAACAGTGTGAGCTTTACAAAAGCAATAACAGTGCACTGTCCTCTGCTCACCGAGACTAGCAGACGTATGCGAGTGGCTGAGATTTATTTGGCGTTGGGGGGCAGGTAGTACGGCTGAAACAGTCTCTCATGTGAACAGATGTGCAGGGCGGCGTGTGTGTGCATCAGTAACCGTGGAAACCGTGACGTGAAGTAGCTGACGAAGCCTTCGGGAAGTTCGCCGAGAGTCTCCTGCACCTCCGGAGGCAACTCGTGGTAGTGATGTTTCTGTGGAGTTCAACGAGTCAGAATCAGACTGAACGTGAAGATTCAAATGAAGAAATACGTCGTACAAACATCGTCCACCGACCTTATTCCTCATCGCTCTCAGAAGATCTCGTACTGAGTTTCCTTTATATGTACGAAATCTACGCAAATCTGAAACACACGAGACAAACTTTAATGTCTTTGGTTGCAGGTTGGTACGACTCTTTAGGGAATAATGAGGAGTGAGTTGGTACATCCCAGTTTATTCATGTGTTGATATGTCAGTGTGTTTGTGTTCGTACCAGTCTGTAGAGGAACAGAAATGTGCATCCTCCAGTTAGTTCGAACCACAGCTCGTCCTGCAGTTTCCAGTCTGACGACGATCGGACTGTCGGCTGGTTCCTTCTCGATGCGATCGCTCACGTCCTTTGTAGAAAAAAATAAACAAAGGACTTTTAAACATTTTTGTTTCTGATTTTACTTTTAACTCAAATCCATCCAATCCCCATAAATTCGACAATTTTGATGCTTTTTTCCCGCAAATTTTGACCAGTCATCGCCGCCATTTCACGTGAAACATGTCAGTGAACTCACTTGTTTTTTTTGGAAGATGCAGGAAAGGTGCGGTGATAAAGTCTCACATTTACCTTCCAACAACACTGTTAATTTTGACAGAAACAGTATCCGGGCAGAGTTCGTGAAAGCAGAAGAAAACTATTTTTGCAGCAAGAAATGTTGCTCTGGAGCAAAAGAGGAAGTCGTCTACTAAGAAACACTTTGCCACCATGAAACACACAGAGAACGTCAGACCAGTTCCATCACTCTAATTTTCACTCTTCATTTTTAATTAATTGTTAAAACGTAATGATAAAGCCTTTATAATTATACTGATATTGTGATTTTTTTTCCTTTAAAAATGAAAAAAGTGAAACTTGCTCCTGCTCTATTTTTTTTTTTTTTTTTTTTTTTTTTTTTAGAAAAGCTGCCGCGAAATCAGGCAAATTAAGCCACAACAATGTCAAACAAAGCCCATAAAGTCCTGGAGGGACTGGTAAAAACCAAACTAACCTGGAAGAATAGCAGCTGCTTCTCCGGGCTCCAGAAGAACGGGTGTTTGAGCACGCAGGCGGTGGACGGACGCGACTCGGCCTCGGCGCTGATCATTCTCTCGATCAGATCCTGCGCTATGACGTCATCTGATCACACAGAGAGGAACACTTCCGGTCAGGTTGGTTATGTTTATATTTGTTCATTTGGAAGAAGGTTTGTTGAGATGTTTTGATTTGATGTGGACCTACGGTTGTGGACTGAAACGGTTCATGGAAATAACTATAAATTATCTTGTAGTTTTTTTAAAAACTGAGACATTAACGACAGGTTTTCTTCATCATCAGGTCGTGTTAACAGGTCGTTCTCACCGTGAATGTCCTCCATAAAATGTGCCAGTGAATATTCTCCTGACAGGATGTTAACCTGTCGTCTGAGCGCGTCACCAAAGGGGTGCTGCCCCCTGCTGACCACGAAGTAGAAGACACAGCCGGCTGAGAACACGTCCACTGCTGCCGTCTACAGGAGGATGAAAACATCAACTTTACTTAGAGAACAACAAGCGTTGGTGTTTGACTGCAGCTGTAGTTGTACAAGACTTACACGCCTTGATATCACAGTTGATTTCTACGACTGAAAAAATATGTTTTTTAAGTACTTGAGGCTCCGTTCAGGCTCAAATTCACAGTCACAAGATTTTAGTCAAATAAATTATTTACAGAGTTTTTTTTTTAAACTGTTAGTTTTGCTTCTTCAAAGTTTTCAAAGTTGAGCTCGGGGTTTCAAAGCGACCACTCAGCCCTCTAATGTGTATTTTACCGGCTTATTTCCAGGCGTGTCTCGCAGGACTTCAGGTGCTATCCATCCTTCAGTTCCCGGGATTCCTGACCGCAGAGAGAAGCTGCAGCGACCGTCGGGGATCTTCTTACAGAGACCGAAGTCAGAGATGAGAGCTCTGACCCGACCGAGCGCGTTGGGAGCAGAGAGGAGGATGTTTCTGGGCTTCAGGTCGCGATGGACTGAAGGACGAGATGATGGAGAAGAAGCAGGAATGAGTGGGGAATAACAAGGAGTAAGTTGGGAACACGGTGTGGATGTTTATGTGTGGATGTCAGACCTATGTTGAGTGAGTGGAGGTGTGAAAGGCCACACATGGTCTGTTCCAGCAGACTTATCGGATTCAGCTCAGGAAAACAAGATGGATCCTCCACATACTGCAGAGAAGTCACAAAACAAAGCGTTAGTTTCTCATCATAAACCGTGACGTCCTGCTGCGTTCGACAAACACCGACCTGCTGCAGCGTGGCAGCGCACAGCTCGATGGCGATGTACGTGAAGAGGCGGTCTCTCTCAGTGCAGAAGTATCGGATGACGTTTGGGTGAGTGTCTGACTCTCGGAGGAGCTGCACCTCCCTCTCTGCCACCTCGAAACACTCGGGCAGGATTCGCTTCACAGCCACGTGACGCCCGTCAAATTTACCCCTGAAAGGAAAAACACATCACGGCATCAGCATCACGCACTGTGACATATAAACTGTGGTAACGTTTATTACAGTGATGAGAACATCACTCACCTGAAGACAAAAGTTCCCGCGGTTCCATGTCCAAGGACCTCAGAGGAGGTGAAGGAGATTTTACCAACGTGAACCTCCTCGCTGTTTCCTTCTGAGAAAAACAGCATGAATGAATTTGATCTTAAAGTTTATACAGTTTGTCTTAATGCACAAACAGTTTGTCTTGTTACCTGCAGTGGGTTTGAGCTCAGCGGCATCATTTTTATCAGCGTTTGAGGCTGAGGTGCTGCTGTGAGAGTGAGGACTTGGTGGAGGGTCGGCAGACGTAGACGGAAAATCTTGATGTGGAAATAAAAAATATTGAATATTTCAGGGCTGCGAGGGGGGAAAAGCTGTTTGGGTTTTACTTTATGCATCTTAATATCTTACAAGTCGTTTGGTGCAATGAAAAGAGAAATGTTTAATCATTGAACTGGACCCAGAGGTCGTTAAATTAAAGGGAAACTTGTTTTATCAGCTGCTAACCGCTGGAGAGGTTTGTGTCGGAGGAGACGGATGTTTCTGAAGAAAGCGAGGTCGGCGTCTGAAGGTCGGTCTGTCTGTTCGTCTGCAGACACTGGAGACGAGACTCTAAAGCCTCCTCCATCTGCCTCTGAGCCTTCAGATGCTGTGCTGTGCGCTGTGAAAGAAAAAAAGATACAGACAGATTACATTAAATACCGTTAGAAGAATATTGGAGAGGGGAGAATGAATGAAGCTCGTGATTGATAAAAGTCACATTTGCAACAGAGACAGTAAAACTCCATGAGATGCAACGATGAAAGAGCAGATTTTCCACAATGACACTTAAACCTTGTAAAATCATAACTTACACCTCAGCTTTCACACGAATGAAACAGTACAAGCTTCAGGGGAGCTGGACGGAGCTACGTCAGCTGCTTCCCTCTGTTGGAAGTCTTTGTACACAACTAAGCTGACTTGCGTGTTGGTAGTTGTTGGTAAATCACTGTATCAACGTCATGTTTCAGACTAAATCTTTAACCTGAATTAGTATCACAATCTTTCCATCAGTGTAGTTCAGTGTTACTGTGTTCACCACACTGAATATAGAGCTCAGGAAGATGTTCAGGTTAAAGGCTCCAGCTTCATGTTCCCGTGACAACGGCTGCAAATATTCTAAAGTACAAGATCCATGGTTCTAGTTCTACTAAGACCGTCATTTCTGTCCATGTTCATTTGTTTTCTTATGTAAAATGTTCAGTTGAGTCAAAAACACGAAATAAACAATGATGGAGGTCATTAAATTTTGTTTTGTTCAAGTTATTTCAGAGATAATTTCATTTATTCAACAGTAGCATCAACTTTGTCCACAGAAATATCAATAGTCTCATTTAAGTCTTCAAATTTAACGCTTCAGGAATAAAACCTCACAGTCATGTTCCTGTGCTCATCTGACTCTGAGTACAAGAAGTTATAACACTTATAACAAACCTGACTGACTTCTTGACAACTTCACCTAATGATGTGATTTCTGTCTCATTTCCTCTTATCAAAATGTGTTTATAAACTCTAAATATGTTTACTTCTCTTGTCCGTCTCTCGATTTAAGACAAATAAATCAATTTCTTGCAGGTTTTCTTAGGAGAATGTTTGATAAGATGTTTGATAATGTTTCTTATCACTGGTACAAATGGACTTTAAACACGTCAGAAACATCAGACTCACTGCAGGATACGTGAGTGCGAAGGCGAGCCATCCTCCGAGCAGCAGCGTCAGAACAACCAGAGTCAGACGGTCCTGGGTCATGTTTACAGGCAGCACAGGAGCCGTTTCCTGATCCTGGTCCTGATCTGGACCCGTGGACCCTGCAACCCGCCCTCGACCTTCAGTGTCAGTGTCCCTCTGACTGCCGTCAGTGACTGGGTGAACCTGACAGACAAAAAGGAAATAAGATGATGTTTCACTTTATTACGTTCATATATGGAGAATGAGAATACACAGGACTCACATATCGCTGCGGGTCATAAGGGTTCGGGGCGGCGGTGGAACCAGGAGGTCGGGGAGGGATAACAGGTTCACCAGAGCGCTGCAGCGTGACGGGGAAATCCCTCAACATGGTGGTGTGGGCTAACGGAGGCAGCTCATGATGACCTGCAGCACACAGACATGTGACAAACTCAGAGGAAAGCTGCAACTTTTTCTTCTCTAAACGATAAAATCATAAAATGCACAAACATCTTGTTGTATGTGTGTGTGTTTACCTATGAGCAGCCAGTGGTTCTTGCGGCTGTTTGTGCTGCCCGCTGGGTAACGAACGTCGGTCGACGGCGTGATCTCACACTCGCCTCGCTCTCTGACCGTCACTCCTGCCGTCACAGGGCCTTCGATCCGGGCCAGAGTCAGACCACGAGGCTGCGACACGAAATGACTCAGTGAGTCAACATGTGACGAATTGTGCGAGACCGATATCTCACCTGTAAGTGGCTCGTACGTGAACTCACCACTAACGAGAAGCCGTGATGTACGAGGGAGGTGGAGGCGTAGAGGTGAGAGTCCAGTTTTCCGACGTACAGAGTGTGTCTGAAAGAAACAGAGACGCCGTTGTTTCATCAGTTGAAGAAGAAACTGTTCTGTGTTTTTTATTTTATTATTTTAGATGAAAAATAATTCATCAAACTTTGGGTTTTTTGGAGTAAATCAATTAAAAGTTGATGCCAAAAACTGAAAAATGAAGAAATAATGTGGTTTTGCTCTTTTTATGTCCTGTGTGTAAAGCTTCAATATCTTCCCTCACTTACCTGAGAATATTAACTCAGATGTTATTTTAAAAGCTAAAACCTTTGTTATAGTATATCATTTAAATCCTGGCGTTTAATGATCAGCAACAAGACAAAAAGGGAAGCAGAGTTAGAGACGATCATAACAGATGTTACCTGAGACAGGAAGTACATCTTTATCTGATTGAGTGTAAATTTTCCGTCGTATTCGCTGCAGTGAGATGAATCTGACTAAATCATGAGAAGCAGAACATATCTCACACGTTCTGGTCGAGCTCCGAACTACTAGAGCTGAGAACATTAATATTTAAGATGCTGAACGAGGCCTTCGACTTCCATCTGCAGCTCAGAGAGCGAGGAGATGATCCAAGGAGAAAACTTGTGAAGTGGAAATCATCACCGCGTTAAAAGCGTCTGATATTATGATGGTTTTTAAAAACGTAATAAAAATCAAACACGTTCTCAAGAGTTCAACCAAAAAAAAATAAATAAATGAATTAAAAAGTTTAAAAAGTCTGGGATCCCCTGCTGGTTGACTTCAATATAAATGTAAAACTTACATGTACATCACATTAAGATGTGTCTAGAGATGGACCCTAATTTTACTTAATTTATTTCAATTCAGTTTTTTTTCATTTTTATCATTTTATTTTATTTTGTGTTTTTTTTCTTCTCCTAATGAAATTGATTTATTTATTAATATTTATTTATTGTTGATTGTTTAATTATTATTAGTATTTATTTAGTGATTTCTCTTTTGGCACAAACCTTGTTAAAAGTGAACAAACAATTAATAACAATTTTTAAAATTGAAAGTATTTAAAGAAAGGTGAATAAACACAACTCAGGAAACTGAAGATTATCACTTCAGTTTCATTTAGGCTAAACTGCAGATTTATAACACAGACTGAGAATGAGTCGAATAATGTTTCTCTTCTCTTCTCTTTATCATTATTATTACTACTATTAAAATTATTACCTCTGTTGAGTTGAATGTTACACCTTGTTCAAAATAATAAAAATATCATTTAAAAAAAGAAATTACGTATTTAAAAGAGTTTATCTTCTTTGTGTCTAAAAACTAGTTGCTGTTTTTGTGAATAGCAATAAAAATGTGTCTCATACACGAGTTGTGCTTGTGCGCTGGCTTGTTCCTTCACAAACTGATAACTCCACTTCAGCGTGGAGTGAGCGTCTGCCTGGTCGCTGGCGGAGGAGAAGGTGAGGAAACGCAGCGTCTCCATGGCGAGGGACAGGTGGGGGGCGTGTCTCAGCGAGTCACCGGAGTACAGGTAGACGCCGACGACGGGCGAGCCGTAGTTCTGACTCCACAGGACGTCGCCTGGAGGACGAAAAACATACAAGTTTGTCTGGAGAGCAGTGATTGCGTTCAACTCCTCGAAGCTAAAAGACGATCAAATATTCACAAAGCAAAATCCACACACCTCTCCCTACCTGACTCTCTGTCCACGGTCACCACCAGACCGTCACCGCTCGACACCAGGTGGGCCATTTCTGGAGGGAACGGACTCATATGAATTTATATCAAAATTTCACAAATATTTGACTGAGAAAAGATAAAGAGATAAACAATAACTGAGAATAAAAATCTTAGAAATAGAATTTAAACAGACGTGTCTACGTACAATTAGAGCCATCAGTATTTAGACAGAGACATAACGTTTGTAGTTTTGTCTCTGTTCAGCACCACAATGGATTTGAAACAAAACCATCAAAATGTGTTTGAGATGCAGTTGTTCAGCTCTAACTCAAACTTTAACAAAAACAGACATTTTTATACATAATTCAGCTCAAAAGTAACTGGACGATTGACTGAGAATCAGTTTCTGGTCTGATTCCTCTTTATTTCACAACAAATTAAGCAGATAAAAGATCTGCAGTTAAATTCAAGTGTTGTTTTTATATTTGTTAATATTTGTTGACTGTTAAAGGTTCAAAGAGGCGTCGATTTAAGTGAAGGAAGCTGAAAATAAAAAACAACACAAACCTGTCAGAGAGCAGAAACTTTATCAATGGACAAATAAACTCGTTTAGGTCTTCCAGGTCTCACCAGTTCATTTCTTCTTTTTAAGAATCAACCAAGCTGTTCATTTGTCCACTGATAAAGTTCCTGCTCTGACAGGCTTGTTTTGTTTTCAGCCTCCTTTACTTAAATTGAGACCTCGTTGGATACAAGAATTCAAACCTCCAAACCTGTTAACTAAGTCGTCTAGTTACTTTGAGCCTCTGAACTATGTATAAAAATGTCTTTAATTCCTAAACAGTTGCTATAATATTTTTTTTTTTTTGTTAGACCTCTTGAATTAAAGCTGAACGTCTGCAATTCAGACCTGTGTTTGTGGTTTTGTTGCAAATCCACTGTGGTGCTGAACAGAGGCAAAACTACAAACATTATGTCAGTTTAAATACCGATGGCTCTAACTGTATAAACACGCCAACAAACCATCAAACTGGTTCTGTGAGTGTACAGTTAGTTCATATTTACACTGAACTAACTGAACAGATGAACTTATCGTGTCAGTTGGATAAACATACTGTAATCTCGCTGTAGTTTCTCATCATAAGGTGGAGCAGAGTAATCGTTGTATGTGGCATTCCAGCGCAGCTCCTGTGTTTTGGTGTCAAACATGGTGACCACATATTCTGGAAAACAAACACATGTTAAGTTCATAAATAAGGACAGAGACAGAGGTGAATACCTAAGGTATGTTGGTGTGTGTGTGGGCGTGTCCATGTCGACCTGTGGAACATACCTGTACGTCCGATGTAGAGCAGAGGAGCGTTGGGGCAGATGGACTCAGAGGACGAGGTGGTTAAACTGGTTTGTTTCTCTCCCGTCTCAGGATCTACGACGAACCACACATCCTGCTTTTTACCTGCGTGTGACAGAGCGGTTAACAAACAACGGAGCAAAAGGCAGCGAGACGTGTCAACTATCATCTGACAAACTGTAACAACGTGTTGTCTCACCTGTGTAGAGGATACCATCAGAGCTCCTGCAGGGAGCCGACTGAACCAGCTCTGGGATGGTGAACGGGAGTTTCTGCAAAAACAGCAAATCAACGGAGTCAATAAACAAAAACAAACAAACACAAAGTGACACAATGAACGCAGATGACATTCCTCACCATCAGGCCTTCTTTGTGTTTACCACCGAGCACATATAAACTGCCATCATTAGGGTCTGGGAGGAAACCAGGTCTAAGAAAAACAACATCACAAGAACAATTACTTTATATTTCATATGGAAATGTCTCATATTGGACTATAAAAAATCCACTTCCATTTCCAGTTTCCACCACCAGTGTGTTTGATGTTCCTGATTGGTCATGATGCAACTTTTAAACATGTTTTTCTATAAAACTTTGACATTGTTGTGCAAAAACAAGCAGCTTTCTCTCAATAAAAATGTGTAAAATGATCACTTTTGTATGTGTATTTTAATGCCTGTGTATGTCACTCACTCTGTGAGGTAGACAGGCACTTGGATGATGGGGTCTGAAAGAATTCAAGGAAGAAAAAATGTTTAAAAAACAAATAAACATGATCAATACTGTTGTTATTGACGTATGTTTGTGTGAACCTTCTCTCAGGGTCCACTTTATGTCTCCTGACTGTTTGGAAACGGCGTGGAGGCTACCGTCCAACGTCGACACAAACAGCAGTGACTCTGGGAGGGTGACGGATTTGACCCCTCCAACCTGATGGATCGCCAGAGAGGGAGGGGGGGTTACAGAGGGAGAGAGGGAGAGAAACTTTAGGCAGCTGTCTGACAGCGTGTTCAGTCACCGTGTCATGTATCCCAAATTTCAACATAGCTCAACTATAGCATTGGTGTTTGTGTGTGTGTGTGTGTGTAGGTGTGTCTGGCACTGATAGCTCTGCCTGCAGTGACTTTCTGCTCAAATAATCAAACGGTGTTCCTCATTTAGCAGGATATCCTCATTCCCCTTCCCAGCACTATGTGTGTGGTGTGTGTGTGTGTGTGAGAGAGAGAGAGAGTTTCTCTGTGTATTCACCACTCCCATATTTACCCACTAAGGGGTGGCAGCACACACCATACAGTAGAAAAGCACCAGGGCAAAAAAAATGCAAGATATGAACATGAACAACAAAGCAAATACAGACACATCTAAACACACACACACTAGTAGTTTGTAGTGGTTTTGTGAATGTTTTAGGATCATTGTGTGTCTTTGTGTCTCTTTATGACCATTACACATTCTTCTGATCATTTAATATTCTTGTGATCATTTCATGAGTCTTGGTAGCTAAACATGTAGCGACGTCTGTTGCTGTATTTTGCCACTGTGTCATCTCGTGTTTATTTACCTTGTTTTGCATTTCTGTGACTTTTTAATGTCTCTAAGGTTGTTTTGTGTGTCTTTGTGGTGATACTGAGTCTCTGTTTAGTTGTTTTGTGTCATATGTAGCCATCTTTGTGGTCATTTTGAGTCACTTTGTGGTTTTTATTTAGTATCTTTGTTGTAGTTTTAGAACCTCTTTGACATTATTTTTGCCAATGTTTGTGCTAATTTTGCATCTTTGAAGTCAATTTGCGTCTGTTTGTGGTTATTTTCAGTCTTTTAACGACGCTCTTTAAACAATGCATTATTAAAAACCCGTCCATTCAGAGGCTCCAGAGGTCAGAGGGGCCCTGGGCTACAAACCACTCTGCGTGTGAGCGTATTGAACACGCTACGCACGCGCTCGCACACGCGCGCAGACACAGACAGTATTAACTTTCTTTATGTTATTTGGATTCGGCAGCGACCTGAGAAACACTTTAAACGTCCTATCACATCATGGCAACTTCACGATCCTGAAATAGACACAGAGGCGCAACGAGAGGCCAGTTGGTCTGAGCGACACACACACACACACACACAGATACCCATACACACACGCGCGGGCGCGGTGGTAACAACGCTAATAACAACACAAACAAAAACAGTGAAGGTGCGACGTTTACCTGAACCAGTTTCCCGTCCCAGGACAGCAGCAGCAGCAGCAGCAGCAGTCGACCCACACACCTCATGACCCTCAACACACTTTGTTTCATGACTCAACTTTTCAACAACAACAGAGGTCGAACTTTCCGTCGGTTTCCAGCGCGAGCGTCCATGAGTATGACGGTTACCACCGGCGGTTTAACATCGTTACGACCGCGTGAACACTTAACGAACCACCGTCTAAACGAAGCAGTGCCGCTTTAAACCCATTATAATCACAATAAAACCGACGCAACCGCTGTTACTCCACTGCGTTTCCGTGTTGGGACGGAACCGGTGACGTCAACAACGAACTGTCAAGCACCGGGGTGTTCGGGCGGGGCTTCAACTCGCCCCTCCCTTTTTTGCTCACACGTGATGAGTGATGGGAGAATTCAGCCAATGAGCGTTGAGAATGGGGACGAAAAATAAGCAGGGGCGGGGCTGTAGAAACGGCTGGAACACGTGGAACCAGACAGCAGGGCAGCGGTGCACGCGCTTTGTGCGACAAAAAGCGAAATATAACGTCATTATGTGTTTGTTTACACTCAGCACACACAAGTTTTCTAACAATAAAAGTATTTTAACAAGAGCTGTTTTTCTCAGGTCCTGGTTTAAAGTACTTTATGTTTATAAATATATCAATTATTTGCTGCATTTACTTCATTGTATTTGGGGGAAGTACGTGACGCTCGGAAACAAAAGAGAAAGTGTTTTTTAGCCAATTCTCAATTTGAGTGAAATTCTCCACTATTTATCAAATATTGTTATGTTATCAAAACTTGCTTTTAAATCCATTTATGTATTTCTGAATCTATTTAACTATTATTTAAACAACAACAATAATAATAATAAGTAATGTTTTTGTGGACGTTCTATTTATTTATTATTATTTATTTATGTGTATAATTCATGAACGACTGTAATTTTTGTTCATATCTTAAGGACTTAATTTCTTATTATCCAGTAGACAACTGTGATCACAAACTGCTGGTTTACTTGTGGTTCCTAGAGTCTCTAAGACCACAATGGGAGGTAGAGTCTTCAGTTATCAGGCTCCTCTCTGATGGAACCAGGTCCCAGTTTGGGTCCAGGAGGCAGTGGCAACTCCAGAACGTTTTCATAGGGGTTATAGATGAGATGGGGTCACTGAAAGTCTTGGGTGGCAGATCAAAAAGTTATACCAAACAACACATTATTGAGCCACTCCCTGTCATCTCTCAGAGTTACAGGAGCACACTGCTTGTCTCATAGACTTTGCATTTGCTTATTAAACAAGCACCTAATATAAAATATCAATTAGCAGCATATCATGCTTTTGTGACTGGAGAGAGGCCAGGCCACTGTGGGGGGCAACAAATTTATCAGGGTTGCCACGGCCCCCCTTGGCCCCCACCTGGTGGCGCCACTGCCAGGTAGTAGACATCCTTTCTACATTTAAGGTTCAACTGAAAACTTTCGTCTATGATAACGATTGTAGTTAGTCATGGTTCAGGTGGGTCCTGTACCTTCATTTATTAAGCTGTGTGAGGATTAGGCTGCTGGGGGACTCTGAGTCTGGTTTTATCAAGAGAAAGCTTTTTCCTCCACTGTCGCCACCTGCTGTTCACTGTGGGAATTGATGGGTTTTTCTATTCTATAACATTGTAAGGAGCATTGAGATAAGTGTTTTTTTGTTTGTTTTTACAATTCAACACAATACAAATAACCACAGATATTTCATCCCTAAAGTGCCATTTTCAAACTTTGTTTTCTTAGTTTGTAATGTAGAATAAGTTTTTTTTTTCTATTAATGTGATTTTACTACTTGTTCGTTTGTTTGTTCATTCGTTCTTTCGTTTTCTCCCACTTTTCCGGAGGGTCCGGGTCATGGGGGCAGCAGCTTCAGGAGGGAGGCCCAGACCCACCTCTCCCCAGCCACTTCCACCAACTCCTCCGGGGTGACCCTGAGGCGAGCTGCAAGACTTAGTCTCTCCAGCGTGTCCTGGGTCTCCCCCGGGGCCTCCTCCACAACAGGTATGCCCAGAATACCTCCTTTTGGAGGCGTCCAGGGGGCATCCTGATTAAATGCCCTAGCCACCTCAGTCGGCCCCTCTCGACGTGGAGGAGCAGCGGCTCTACTTGTACTACTTGTATTTAGTTTTAATTTTAAAAAAGAAGAAAGTCAAACATTTACAAAAGCGCTTTATTTTTCTGACATATTTCCCTTCAGAGGCATCAGCTAACAGTTAGCCACAGTCCTTTCCCCCATGACCTTTTACCTAAATGCTATTCACAAATTACTAAGTCAAAGTGCCTCTGCATGGGGAAACAGGCTGGGATAACGCAGCTCAGAGACGGGTGTGCTTCAGATATGAAATGATGACAAAAATAAAATAATACTGGCAGGCACTTCTGTCATTTGAGGTATGCACAAGACAAATGAGACAAACAGCATCATGGACTGGTGGTAGAAAGGCAGGTAGGTGAGGAGCAGGCTGTGCACACAGTGCAGCACCTGCAGGCCTTTGGCTCGGTGTGATTACTGATGAAGCACGCTGTCCGGTTTGGGATAACCAAACAGCTCAAAGTCTGGTTCATACAGTTTGTACAACTCTTTTCTCATCGTCACTGGTATCTGTGCGAACCAGTCTTTCTCCCAGCTGGCGGCTGTTCGGTTTCGAGCCCCCGAAGGAAAATGGAGGAGATGATCCACCTCCAGAAGCTTCAGCAGCTGATCAGCATCAGTTTCCAGGGTTTCTAGTCGTCCGATGAAATCGTACTTCACCTGGCATGGATGGCACAGCCGGTACACCTGCAACACACAAAACACGGGGGATGGTATTGTTGTTGTGTTTCAAAACAGGATCCAACTTAATGCTAACGTGCTCATTTCCAACTAACTAAAATTATTATTACATAATAATTAGCATCCGACCAATGTTATCATTAGCATTAAATATTTAGGACTAGCTAACATTAGCATTTTAACAAAAAAGCAGGATCCAATGATCCAATGCTAACATACTTGATTGTATTAGCTAAATTTATTATTTTAGCAAAAAAAAAGACTTTTTGCAAAAAACAAACAAAAACAAAATCTAATTCTATAACGTATCATAAGTATTATATTTCACGTTTAGCACTTAAGGTATATTTTGATTGACACACTTTTTACATTTATCTGTGATTTTTTTTTGTTTCTGTATCAAAATGATCCAAATTTAATTCTGTTTTGTTCCTCTAATTTTTTGTTTTCACTCATTCATCAGGTTTTATGTTTCACAGAAATATTAACATTAGTGAATATAAAGAGAAAAACTGATCCTTCTTGTGCAACATTTATAGCGCTGATAAATGATACAATAGAAAACGGCTGCTGACAGGTGACGCAGATCAATCGCAATAAACGTCTGTTCATTTACTGTAAATCATTCACATTTAAGACACAATAATAAACCATTAAGTAACTATGTATAGTACAATAACACAGTAACTGTGACATGACATGAGATAAATACCTGCCGCCAGTGTTCATTGAAGATGCTCTCCCTCTCTGTTTCTGGATCCAGCAGATATTTGATAAACTGCTGAAACGTCGGTTTGATTCCTGCAGCGAACGCCTCAGCGGCTGTTTCTGGCAAATCCCCAGAGACATTTCCAAACCGGCGCAGCATCACTGAGCCAAACTGCCTGTAGAAATCCTCGTTAGGCCTGAAAACACAAACGCACAAAGACATGAATGTCCATAGTTCAGTGATAAACAGAAAGTGAGTTTCTATGATGTGAAACAAACCTTCCAAACTTGTTTCTGAAGGCAGAGATGAGACGCACAAAAGGGTCTCGAATGAAAAGAAACTTGGTGTAATGCTGAAGCTTGAGCGCCATCAGGTGGCGGGACAGAGAACCATAGTGGCGCCAAAACCTGTTGTATAGTATAGTAAGTAGTAGTAAGTATAAAAAGACAATCTAAGATATTTTCATCACAATATTTACAGATTCACAGCGTCTGACATGATACAATACAATCAAATTACAACTAACAACTAAAAACACAATTACAATACAACTAAACAATAAAAATGTTTCTTTGAGGAGAAGAATTTCCTGCTTGTTTGATCGCAAAATGATTTTATATTAAGAATAAATATAAGAATAAAAACAGACACTGTTGTTCACCTAAGTACAAATGTTTTATCAGTGAATTTAAAGAGTCTTGATGAACTTTAAAGTTTGAACATGAACCAAAGAATTTTAAAATATTTAACTACCGGAAAGAACTTGAAGTTTCCATGTTTCTCAACAGGATTGTTGTAAACCTTCACTCATATTCAGTGACTCAGATGTGATGATATGATCCTGTTTTCCTTTGGATCAATAATGTCTGATCATTAATCCATGTATCAATCTGTACCAATGGACTGTCAAACCTCACAAAGATTCTCAGGGTCTTCTCAAAGAGCTTCTAACTAAGCCTAAAAACTCCTAGCAAGGAATCTTAGCCTAAGAGTGAATCAGGAAGTTTCTGATCAAACACAGAAACTTTAATCTTAGTGAGGAGATGTGGTTGACATCGTTGCTGTGTTTGGTTGTTACAAAAAAGAAAAAAGAAAAAAAACAAAACACAAACAAATGCGTTCCTGGTAATGAATGGACAGTGAAATCATGAGATCGTAGAACTTAGACTGTATTAAGAAATGTGTCATCGTGAAAATCATTTTACGTCATGATGATGAAACTCAGCAAAATTAAATGAATTGTTACACAGCTTCAAAATGTTTGAACGTGCCTCGTTCACGTGCTGATTATTATCTTGATTTGCTTATTGTTATATTTACTCGTCATGGTGATAATTTTACTACTTAATCTATTTGACATTAATGGTGGACGCAGACTCAGCTGTCAGCAGTTACTGTGGTAAGAAAAAGAAAGCAGAACTAGACAGAAGAGCAGTGCCTGCTGTTGGCACAGCTCATGGAGAAGAACTAAAAGAGTTTTAAGAGGGAAATTTCCTCCCGGGATCACGGCACAAGGGAAGAGGCAGACTTGGGAGCCCATTGTCGACCTACAAGTGGTGAGTGTGACAAACGCTGGTACGTGCTGAACATCTAAGGCGAGAGCATCATCTCAGGTGTTATTGCATTAAACTATAAAATATTAAAGTAAACTCATCCCTGATGAAGTGAACAAGAAACACTGTTATTCAATACAGAGAAATCTCTACTTCCTCTCTGTCTTTCCACCATCTTCTCTGTTTAAGACTCTTAGCTTCTTAAAAGTCCTCCTCCCTCCTCTTAACAGTTTTTCACCCTAGGAGCAGGAAAGTTCTTTAAAAAAATCTTAGAATTCAATTAGAAACAAATACTCACAATGTGAAGCTGCAACAAGTGAATATTTGTCATTTTTACTCAATAATAAACTTAATTAAATCAATTAAATCCGAAAACAGACACTAGAAAGTTTTAACTGAACTGATTTTAAAGTTTAACCGATTCTAGATCTGTTCTTTTTGATCAATCAGTCAAAACACTTTAAAAAAAAAAACTTTTTAAGAAACAGAAATTGAGCGATTAAACTTATATTCAGTGACTCAGATATGATGATATGATCCGTGTTTTACCTTTGGATCAATAATATCTGACCGATATTAATCTTTTACTGTCGCTGTCGTCTTGTCTTTCACACAGTCCAGATAAAAACAAAGTGAAACAAAAAAAGACAGAAGTGTGGAAAGGTGCTGTACGACGCCTCGGAGAGAAAAACACATGTTCAGATTGTGAACTTGTCTCCCCCCCGGCGAGAGAAAGGTTGGTCTGTGCTGCAGCGTTAAACTTTTCCACTCTCTCTCGACGTCCAAGTGTCAGCTCAGTAAATAACCCAGCGCCTCATGAACGGCTTCACTATAACTACCTCATGTTGTCGTGTAACTTCATTAAAGCTGCACTGAAAACTGTGGTGGCAAAATGAGTTTAAAGGAAATAATCACCAGTCATGTTTCTGTAGAAACACATTGTTTGAACAACAACAAGAGAAACCTTCATATTTTCACAATGACTCGCTTTTCGTTTCACTTTTAAAGCTCGATGCTTTAAAACATCAGCCCATAAATCAGACCCGGCGACGCTCTGATTTATGGGCTGATGTTTCCTTGTTGTCACTGTGGGATTGAGGTCAGTTTTCATTTCTGGTTCAAACACATTTTTAGTCTGTTTTTCCAGCAGAGCCTTTTTTTTTTCTTTTTATATGTAGGAGTTGAGGATTGTGGGGGCGATGTCCAGGAAGCAGAGCAGTTTCTGTAACTTACTGACTGAACATGGAGACATGATATAACACCATTACTAACAAACATCATGTCTTTGCCAGAATTTTTCTAATTTTTCCTTTCAGGGTTTCAGTGACCTTAGGCTGATGCGAGTAAATGATGAATTAACAATGACTTTTTCCAATTTCCAGTTTACCAAGAATTTAGAGGAGTTAACATCCTCCAGTGAAGATTCCATTCTGTAATTATGCACAAACTACACATTTAAAGTCGTTTCTGTTGTGTTTTATTATTTTGTGGTGAGCCAAACATTTTTTCAGGGATTCACAGAGCAAGAAATAACATTTTTTAGGTCTAACGTCTGATAACTTTTCGTAATGTCTCACAAGGACATTTTTCAACATTGAAATGATCCAACATGTCGACTATTTACGACTTCTTTTTCATTTCTATTTTTCTGTTTTAACAGCTGTAAAAAAGTGTGTAGAGAGTGTTTGACGTTCAAGCATCTTCAAATTATGTAAATATGATTCATCATCATTCATTTTATTCTGAATGCTGATACTTTGTATATTTTCATTTGTGTATATGTGTGTGTGCGCGTGTGTGTTTTAGACCATGCAGGTATTTATATAAGATAGAGGATAATGTGTACTTAGAGACTGTTTGTGGTTTGTGTGTGTGTGTCTGTGAGTATCATACTTGGCAAATGTGAGGTGAAGAGACGAGTTGTGTACGAGGTCTGGAGGAACAGACTCCGGGTCACTGTACGGTTTTCCTGAAGCTGGTGAGATCAGCGACTGAGACAAAACCACCATGACTCTCTTCCAGTTGGTGCACGCCACCTGAAGCGACAATAGGAAGGAAACAGGAAGGAAAAGGTTTTCAGGAAGATAAACGACCAGCACATTGAGTTTATCCACCAACTGCAGCTTTACCTTGGGGACGTAGCAGTAGATGATCTGATGAGTGTCATCCACGATCAGATGATCCAGCTCCCTGTTTGGAATCTGCTCAAATGCCCGAGTCCTTCCCGGGAACTCAACAGGGACCTTTCCCGAACAAACATCCATGATCCTCCGCTTCCTCGCCTCCTGTACATCCTCCTTTGTTTCTTCTTGTTTCCTATCTCCAGCTGCCGCTCTCGTCCTCTCTGGGATAAACTTGGTGCTGGAGGCGCTGGTGCTGGAGGCGGTGGAGGAAGAGGAGGAGGATGAACGAGTGGAAGAGGCAGGAAGTGAAGGACGTGCAGTCGTCCGGGAGCAGGACTCAGACTGCAGGTGTTTGTGGTCCTGCAGTGGGTAGAGGCTGAAGCCGCCGACATCGTCCCAGTAAACGATGATGAGTAGGATCATGAACAAGGAGCCCAGGATAAATGCCACGCGCAGACCACGCCACATACCCATGTTACCTCCAATCCAGAGCCGTGATTGGTGCAGAAAAGGGGAAGAGGTTATCTGTGCTCCATGGTGGCCCTTTATCATGGAAGGAGACGCTTCCTGTTTGCCGGCTGCAACTGAAACAGGAAACGTTAAAAAGATGCAACTTCTATTTTTACACACAGTGAAGTGAAGTTAAATGATTGAAATGAACAAAAATTGAAAGTCTGAACGTCTCATGAGTCGCTACTTCTACCTCTGAACGCAGTCATCACTCGCTTTACACTCGCTTTATTTAGACTGTAGCGATTTTTTACTGAAATTACGTTGGAACTTCTGACACTGTTGCCTCAAAGTAAAAAAAAAACGTGTATCTGTATATATATATATATATATATATATACACACATTAGTTACAATATGTTATAGTTACACATTATGTATGTTATTATATAGTGTAATAAAATCTTTATATAAACACTATTCACACTATTCTTTCACCAATCATAATTTATAATTCCTACAAACATTTTTACAGTTTAAATTTCTGGTGATTCTGGGAAATTCATCACCGGAAGAAAATTAATTCTGAATGACTCCTTTTTTTCTGTAACTGAATGTTACTGTACCTGAAATATTTTGAACATATCAGAAAAGAAAACGTTTTATTTTACATTTGATTTAACTGCTGTTCTTACAAATTATACGTAAGCATATAAAGTTATAATTACACAGCCGGTGGAGAGAATTATTAAAAGTAGTCAAGTATAATAACTTCATATTTTCACTGCAATAAAAATAAACAAAAACTAATATAATCAAAAACTTTTTAAAAGCAAATAAAACACGCAACAATTACGTTAAGATTTAAGCAGAAAAGAATAAAATAAAATAAAAACCTGAACACGAGTGAATATTTGTAGTGAAGCAGTATTTAGTTCAGGTTGTGTTACACTGAACTCATTTCATTTTCTGTCAGACTACACACGTTATCATCCATCTTCAATCATAATCTCGCTCGTGCTGGATTATTTTACTCCGTATTAACTCTTTAACTGCGGCCCACGTGTTCAGGGACCGTGGGAACGGGAGGCTCCGCCCGGGGAGCTCAGCTGTCACCGGGATGTGAACAAACGTAGGTGGAGGTGGGGGTGGATGGATGTAGCAGCTCCAGCCTTCAGCCTTTTATTGTCTCAGACATTAAAAAAAAAACATGTGCTGTGGTGGAGAATAGTGGAAAAACTGACTGAACTGAGTCTGAATGAACACAAACAAATAAAAACACAGTCGGGTTCTGACTGAACTCAACCGAGAATCATCTTGTTGGTTGCTACTTTTACCTCTTTCTGTTTCTTTCCACTTTGGTTTTTTATATTTCACCTTTTCTATAAAATTAAACATCCGACCAACCGTCTCTCGTGCCTTGGCACGCGATGTGCTCACACTCACGTGAGTTAGTCTCCCTGTAATATGAAACATTAAAGTCAGTGCAGTGTTTCTGCTGTTTATTCCACCTCCTCGCGCCCCTCAGACGGAAAACAAGTTTAATGTATTAATTTATACATAGCCCGGTCACAATGTGTCCATTGAGCGGCGGCACCGGACACACTCTGTCTTTGTCTCGTCTAAGCTTTCACTTTCCTTTGACTCTTTCACATTAAAAGAATTAAAACAGTAAAATCCTGAACCTTATTTTGAGTCTCCCCCTCCAACCTCCTCATCCTGCAGCTGAGGAGGAAGAAAAACCGCTTCTGTTCTCTTCAAACGCGACAATTGAACCGCTCAGGTTCATTTAAACCTCAACAGAAACGTTAAAAACGAGCAGGTTTGGGTTGTTTCTCACCCGGCGGAGCATCTCCATGAGGCCGGGACGTCCCTGTCTTTTGTCGCCTGCTCGGTGTCCCCCTCCTCCCGCCGTGTGTCTGTCCGTCAGCCCGGTGATGAGACCGGGTGAGTTCTGCAGGACAGCGCCGCTGATCACGGGTGAAGAGAAGCATCGCGAGATTTGGTTTGGCCACACACTTACACGCACGCGCGCGCTCCAGATTTTTTTAGACTGTGAAACCAAAAACGTGTTCAGTGGAAACTTTACTGTTAAAATATATAAGGTGAAATGTTACATAACATTTTATAAAAAGCCTCAAAAATATATTCATTTATTCATAATTAATAATAATAATTAAAGAAATACTCACAGTCTGAATTATTAACATTATAAGTTGATATGACTTGACTTATGAATTGATGTTTCTTGATTTTAACAAATTGAACTAATGAATACTAGATTTTTTTTTTTTTTTTTACAAAGTTTGACTCAATCATGATTTTCATGTAGTTTCAAATTCATCAGATCTCATTTCTACAACCTACGTCACAATTCTGCTCCTACTCTTCTCCACAATGAACTAGTGCAGCGTCCGCCTCACTGCAGACACTGCCCCAATCCGTCTATCTCCCGCTCTGATTTCCCATCACTCATGAACAAGACCCCGAGGTACTTGGGGCAGTAACTGCCCCAACTCGGAGTGGGCGTCCATTCGACAACCACGGCCTCGGACTTTGAGATTGTGATCCTCATCCTAGCTGCTTCACACTCTGCTGCTCCCAGTACACGCTGAAGTTCGGTGTTCGATGATGCCAACAGAACCACGTCATCCACAAAAAACAGACGGTGCTCTGAGGCCACTGAACTCAACACCTTCCATCCCTCAGCTGTGCCTAGAAATGTAGACTTTCCCAGAGAGGCTGAGGAGTGTGATTCCTCTGTAATTGGAACACACTCTGGTCCCACTTTATTAAAGATGGGAACCACCACCATGGTCTATCATTCCAGAGGCACTGTTGTCCACACAACGTAGGCAGAGACGTGTCACCCAAGACAGCCCTACAACATCCATGTTTAACTCATTCAGCAACCTCAGCCCCCGTGATGGGAGAACAAGTCCAGCTCTGTTTCTTCCTCAGAATACATGTTGGTGGAATTGAGGAGATACTCTAAGTATTTCACCGCCCGTTGGAGTCGCAGTCGGCAGGTCCCCATTCACACTGAAGTCCCCAAGCTCCTCCCACATTCAGGTTTTTGCCTCCATGACCACCCAGGCCGCCCATCACTTGACCTGCCGGTACCCGTCAAGTGCTTCGGGAGTCCCACAAGCCAACCAGGCCCTGGAAGACTCCTTCTTCAGCTTGTTGGCACCTGTCATCACTAGTGTCCGCCAAGAAGTTTGCTGCAAGTCAGTTGACACAACTATAAAGTCGATCATTGTCTTATGACCTAGTGTCCTGGTGCCATGAGCACTGATGGACAGTCCTATACTTGAACATGGTGTTAGTTGTGGCCAAATTGTGACTAGCACAGAACAACAACTGAGCACCGCTTGAGTTCAGATCTGGCAGGCCGCTTCTCCCAATCACTCTCCTCCAGGTCGCGCTGTCATCGATAGATAGATAGATAGACAACTTTATTGATCTCCTTGGGAGGTTCCTTCAGGGAAACAACTCATTTGTTCTCTGGGATAAACTCCAACACACAGGCAGAGCTGCTTTTCACCCGGTGCACATCCAGCATAGTAGAGTCTAGGAGTTTGGTTCCAGAGCCTGAGCTACATGTAGATCTGAGCCCCACTATATGTAGCTGGTATCTCACCACATCTCACACAAACTTCAGTTCCTTCCCTGCCAACAATGTGACGGGCATCTGAGTCAGCTGCATAACAACAATAATGTTAAAATATGTGCATAATATGAAATGTAACTGATTTAAAAGGATGCTATGACTGTGATGATATTTGTGGAGAATTTAATTCAAGTTTAGGTGGAATAGGTTGAATAAAATTTTTCTTCTTGTTTCTGACCATCAGACACAAAGTGCAGCCTGAACATGGAGGAGTGAGGCAGTAGTGCAGGTTGTGTTACACTGTGCCTGCTCTTATTTCCTTTTCTGAGAACCTAAACATGTTATCATCCTTCTCCACCAGCTGCTTCTTAATGAGTATTTATAGCGATGTGAGATGATGATGTGGCGGCTGCTGTTTCCACATCAGATGGTTTGAGCAGCAACGCTCTGAACGGTAAAACCACACTGGAAAGAAAAATAAAAACCTTCTTCACCTTGTCAAACTATGAAGTAAATGAAAGTCAAGAGAGTTCGTGCACAAATGTATCGACATTTCTCCACACAAAAGTTGATTTAATCCTCACAGTGAGTAAAAATATCAAAATCTGAGTCCAAAAATTTCTTTTTTGTTAAACCTCCACGTGAGCAGCTGGATTTAGGTTCAAACAGCTGCAGCTGTGAAGAGGCAACGATGTGCGATTTGTGATGTGATTTGTTTCAAATAAGATCATTTTTAACTCAGGAAAGAGGCTGGGGAAAAAAAGCATCACAAATATCTGTTTTGTTTCCTTTAGTTGGAATAGCTAAAAAAAAAAAAAAAACAGTAGAAATAATAGAAGGTGAAATCACAACAAACTTGTTGGTTTTTGACTTGAATAATATAAAGAATTTCAAGATTATATATCACTGGTTGGCTCTAAATGGATTCATCAACAAAGAGAAAAGAACAAAACATGACGAGTCACAGAGATGAGTTTGAATGTTTATTTAAAGTTATTCCCGCTGCACACCCCCTCCCTGTGTGAAAGCCGAGTCTGAAAGGAGGAGGATACAGGCCACTATAACGCCACATCAACACTTTTATTAACAAGGCTGTGTGTTCAGTCACAACACCTCCACCCTCCACTGCCATGGCACTCTGTGCTGCCCGGTGATAACACACTAGCATGGTGAGGCTACCTCCAAATAAAATAAAAAGTAATAAAAGAGTAGGAATTGAGTCCAAACAGAAGAGAGTGACTCCAATTAATTGATAGAAAAAAAAGGCAGTTTTACTATCAAAATCCACAGAGAGAAAAAAAATAAACAGGTGGATGATGGAGAGAGACAAAGAGAAAATACGGTCTCTTGTCCCTCGATGTGGCTTCGGTGACGTGGCTTTAATGTCGAAGGTTGAGGTTTATGATGAACCTCAAGATTCACAGCGTGGTCGTCGTCCTTCTCCTATCAATGATGACGCAGTTCCTCCCTCCTCCTTCCACACAAAAACGGAATGACTGCGAATCAGAAACACAACGAAGACGAACATGAGGAAGCTGCTCCACTGAAAACTCCATCAGACTAAAGGCAGATGTCTACAGAGCCCGGGAGAGAAAAAACATTCTATTGAGGACACATTTTAATTTAATGTTCGCTGGTTTAAATAAAACGTTGCTCAATTTATCCAAACATTGTGACGCCTCGATCTCCTCGTCAGCTGTTGCTGGAAAGTGTTACAGTTTGTGTCACCTACACACACACACACACACACTAATGGAAACCTGCGAGCGTTGTTTTTCTCTCCCAGTCTCTGTAGATTTCTTATGTATGAGGACAGAGAAGAACTGAACAGAAAAAAAAAAATCTCTTTTATATCCAAGATAAATCTTAAGTGCGTCACCTGCGTTGGCGACTACAGATCTCCAAGGGGAATGATTTCTTCGTTGATAAAAAACTCAATGGTCTCTTCTTCCCAGTCGTCCACGTTGCTGTCCAGCTCGTCAGTGTCCACTCCTGCAACACAAAAAGAAAAGTCAGGGATTTTCTTTATTTAAAAGTAGGGATGTTTGAGGGAGTTAGTTAGAGGTTTCACCTCCTCTGAGCTCCAGACGGACGCTCTTCTGTTCCTGATAGATCTGCTGCGCCGTCTCCCTGTAGCGACGATACTCCTCCATCATGGCTCTGCGCTTGTCCACCAGCTCCTACTCAACACACACACAAACGTCATGAGTTTAACTGTGAGTCAGAGATTGTCAACAAAAAAACTTGTTTGTTCAGTCTGACAATGAATATTTAAACAGAAATGAAGGTCAAAATAATAAAAGCGAACCTTAGAGGCCTTGGACTGACTCAGACGATCCTTCTGCTCAAAGATCTTTGAGTATTTCTTCAGGTCCTTCTTGATCATCTGCAAAGAAACACAGGGACACGATTGTTAAAGACTGGAGAGAGTGTGATGCGTCACAAGATAAATGTGGATGTTGTTGCTGCGAGCCTCAGATCAGAGTTAGAATCAGGAGCCACAGTGCAGCTCTCATACGAGGTGTCAGAAAAAAAAAAAAGTTTACATCACTGGCTCCAGATATCATCAGATAAATTGTCTGTATTGTCGTGTAGTTACCTTGATCTGTTCTGTGCTCAGCAGGGAGGGAGGTCTGGGTCTCCACAGCAGCTGACAGAATCGGTCCTTGTTGTTCTTCTGAAGGAGACGACCCTGGAAAGTCCACAGCCAGTAGGCGTTGTCCACCTGGAAACACACACAAACGACAGTATGACTTGACAGTATGACTTGACAGTAGACGAAAGAGGATCTGTCTGTAGATGCATCGATTCACAAACGTGAGACAAGATGGTTCTTGCATCACTGTAATGAGAGCAGTGCCCCCTGCAGCAGAAACTGTCATATCGAAGCAACTCAGGTGTCAACAGGAAAAAACAAGACAGTGTCTGCAAGTTTGTCAAACTGAATTAAAATATTCTGGGAAGAAGGAAAACACCCAGGTTAAGCAGCTGCATCAGAAGAGCGTCGAGTCAACATGACTTTTATTGACAAGGATTTGTGCCCCAGACACATCAATAGACGTTTCATCTGAGAGCAGTTTGTTTGTACCTTGTGGCTCCACCAGGAGACGGAGGTGACGACGTAGCGACCGGTTGGGTCCCACTCCACATCAGAGGCCATGTAGTGCTCAGCGATGTTCATCATGGTGCAGTCTGACGTGTCCACGAAGGCCAGAGCTCCGTTCATACTGGACAAAGAGGGGAAACAAAAAAAAAAAAACAGGGAAAGTTACAAACATGAGAAAATATTTATCGTCACACACTCGTGACACGATGAGCCTCAGATCAGAGTTAGAATCAGGAGCTTTGCTCTCATACGAGGTGTCAGAAAAGAAAATTTAAGTTTGTCATCAGCGGCTTCTCATGTCGTCACCATCAGACACACTGAGATGTAACTGACCTCCTGAGACCAGCGAGGACCATGAACTGTCCCTGAGGGCTCCAGAAGATGCTGTTGGCCTGCTGCTTGTCAAACATCTCTGCAGGAAAAAAAAATTGACACAGTGGCTCATTGAGATGAGGCTCATTCACCGAGCAGATTAAAAACAACGATCGCGTTTGTGTGCTTCACTCACTGATGAGCTCAATCTTTCCGTTGTTTTTCACGTGGTAGAAGGAGGCGTTGATTCTGGGAGACTCTCCGTGCAGGACGGCGAACTTGCTGCCATTGGGCTCCCAAGCAAATGCTATGATGCTTTCTGCAAAAAAAAAGCAAACAACAAAACAGTAGGTTTTTATTAAGAGCTGCGAATAATAATCAAGAACTTTACATTGAAGCTTCAAACAATAAAAGGTAGCTCTGTACGTTACACTGGTTTTTAAATCAAATTGAGACAAATCAGGTGGAAACTGTTGTAGATATATTTGAGGATAATTAACTGACATGAGGCTGGAGAGATGCTGGAGTATAACGTTATGTTGTGGAGTTTACATTCATAACAGAAACTTGAGAAATAAATATATATTATTGTCATTTCCCATACTGAGGTACTGCGGCCAGGGGTGGACTGGCCATAGGGAGGCTCGAGAGATTTCTCGAACTGGCCAGTCCGTCCCCTGCCGAACCACCGACCCTGGCGCTCTGGTGTCGTTACATTTTTAAGTCTGTCAGTGTCATTTATCAGTGTAAACTTGTAGCTAACACTACATTCTAGAATAGAACATAGAACATAGTTTTTAAGTTACGATCTGGGTGCGGGGCAGTTAGAATGAGCTAAATTCAACTGCAAGGAGAGAATCAGACTGGGTCTTTATTTGAGACCGACGTTTATCGCCTAAATGTGTTACTGCCTCCAGCTAATAAAAGAGACAGGCGTCTATTTGCCTATTTGTCTTCAGACCCAATAAACTAAGATAAGACTAAATTATTTTTATTTCTTTTTTTTATGTTGCCTAAAAACAACTTCTGCACAAAAAGTGTTTCTGATTTTTCCGTTTTATCCGATTAATTGTTAAAAATAAATAAATAATCGACAGATTAATCGATTATCAAAATAATGGTTCTTTTTCACTGATGTTTCTCATCAACAGCTTTGTGTTTGTCGTGTTCTCACCCTTCATCTCCACCACGTCGACAGGGACCTGCTTCTCTCTCATGCGGAAGATTTCAAAGTTGGTGACCACACCCTGGGGAAAAACAACCAAAATTCATTCATTTAGCATTTGATTTCAAGGCATCAGCTCCCTCCGTTTCTCGTCCTTCGCGTCGTCTCTAGTTACCTGTGTTCCTTTAGGAGTCCTGTCCACTTTCACACAGAGATAATCTCCGTTCCTCTGCCAGTGCAGTTTGCAGTCGACGACGTTGAAGAGGTTACGGACTCGGATCTCCTGACGCGACGGCATCTGCATCAGAGTCACTCTGGCCGGGATGTCTTTGTCCTCAGGGACCCAGAACGCTATGATGTTGTCACCAGGAGACCACGAGAAGTCCCTGCAGACACAAACACAAAGAATCAGGTTGACAATGATCCAAACAGAAGGAACAAAGTGATAAAACATGAAATCGTAATCACAGATTCTTACTTGATTCCAGTAATCTTGAGACTCTTCTTGTCGAGCAAACCCATTGACTGAAACGAGCAAACATTTGAGTTTTAATGTGACTTGAGCATTTTATATGTAACAGTTGATTTCTTGTTAATGTGCTTACAGGAGTTTCATAGATGCTCAGTGTGTCCGTTGTCATCCTGGCAAAGAACTTTCCATCGTGGCTCCACCTGAGATCAGATAAACAACTTTACAAAGATGAATTCAAACGATAAAACAGTTTTAACGAGAAGAGAAAACAAGCAGTGAACTGACTTGAATATGGGCCAGTGTGCAGAGCTCTCGCAGTGGAAGCCTCTCTTCTTCTGTCCGGTCAGAATATCCCAGATGATGATGGCCTGTGGATCCTCCTTGGTGTCCATCAGCGGACTGAAGGTTACCACGTACCTGTGGGAGCCACAAACACGTGTAAAGAAAACAATCGATCGATCGATACAACGTCACCGATTGTGAAACGAACAGAAGTCAATTACCTCTCACATGGTGAGAAGTCGATGAGGGACACGCCCTGATGGCTGAACCTCTGGATCTGTTTGAACTTCTCGCCGCCCCACAATGCAATGCCACGTTGGTGGAATGTGGCCAAGTAGGTGCCTTTAGGAGACCAGCGCACATACGTCTCTGTCCAGCGCTGCAGCGACACAAGATGAGACAAGTTAGCGATCGGCTGAATCAGGTTTTATGGTTTTTTTTTCTCTTCTTCTTCTTTTCATAAACCTCTTACCGCTCTCTCTTCAGCTGTGATTGGCTCCTTGGCGTCATTGGAAAAAATGGCGGTCCTCTCTCCAGCCTCGTAGATCACACTGTACTGGTCGCGACAGTCTGGGTCCTCGATCCAGTGGCGCATGTTTCCCTGAACACAAACACACAAAGTAAATACACCTTAAACATTGTGATGTTTTATTTAGTTTCTAGAGCTAAAAACGATTAAAACAAACTTTGCACCCATGCAGCAAAAACTCACAAAATCTTTGAACGGCTGCTTCTCTGGAGTTTCCCACTCATCACTGATGTTCATGTACCTGAGAAATTACACACAGAAAACAATAAATCTTGTGTCCTAGACATTAGTATTTATCGTTACGTCTTGTCAAACACTCACTTGTCAAAATCAGTGAAGAGGTTGACCCTGAACGTGTGCTGTTTGTCCAGTTTGTATCCGTCTGCGTTCTTCACAGCTTCCAGGGCCTGGGTGGGAGCCGCATACTCCAGGAAGATGTAACTGTGAAAACACAACGATGGGTTTTAAACCTAAAATGGAAGACCAAGGCCGTAAGAAATGCTTAACAGATTGGATGAGACGGGATCGTACCCTTTTGTCATGCCATCGGCCTCAGGGTAAAACTCGGTGGTGATCTTTCCGAACTTAGAGAAAATCTTGTGAATGACATTCTTGAGTTTCTCCAGACGCTCCGGTCCGACCTGAGGGACGTTGTCCACCACCACGACCGAGTCGATGCCGTCTGCCTCCTGAGGTTTCTCCCTCAGGACGTCGCCCAGGAGCTCTGAGGAGGAGAAGATGAAGGGAGTCAAGGTCAGACCAGTAGTGGCAACATTTTGAGGTTTGTATCATCTCTGACGACATTTAGACTCTTAAATTCAAAACTAAAAAAAAGACAATGAGCATTTTTTTCTTTATTTTAGGCTGATTATGCCAGCGATGTTTCACTGTGATGAACTCAGTTCACTTCTGAAATGTAAAAGTGAAAGTTAATACTATAACATCATTGAGCACACAGCACACAACGAAATTACCCTCTGCATTTAACCCATCACACCTAATGAGCAGGGGGCAGCCTGGGGAGCATGTGTGGGGACGGTAACTTGCTCAAGGGCACCTCAGTGGGATCCAGTAGCTGCTGGATTCGAACCAGGGACCTTCAGGACCCAAGTCCGCTTCCTTAGCCACCAGGTCACCACTGCCCCAGAAAGGCTACAGTTTATTAAAAAAAACCAAGTTCCTAAGTTGCAACAGTTTTGTATCAACGGTGACAGTTTTACGGTTGTTTGTTTTACGTTACAAACAACCGTTTTTTTGAAATTGACCCATTTCTATGAAAAGGAGACGTTCAGGGTTTCTATCACTTTTCACATCTTCCTGAATGTGGGTGGACGACCGTTCTTCCATAAAGACCAGGTAAAAATGCTTTTTGATTCCGTCACTTTTAAATCCCGGTTTTGTTACAATTTCAATGTGTGAAATTATTTTAGAAAGATGTTAATTCAACTGTAATTGTTGATATACTGAGAAAAAAAAATACAATTCAGTAAAATTTGAGCTTAAATTTAGTTTTAGTGATTTTTCTAGCAGAAGTATTTACATGTTTACAACTAAAATTTCTTCAAATCAAAACTACATGAGAACAGTGTCATTGGCATCGTTTCTGCCTCAGCTGCAACCGTCTTAAATCCTGCTTTTGTTACAAGGCTGTTGCGATGACTGAAACTGTTTCAGAAAGACACTTATTCAACTTCATTTATCATCACTTTGGAGAATAATTGCACTTAAATCTGGAATGATTATTTTGTCGTTTTTTTTTATTTTTCCTGGCAAATGTGTTTTAAATGTTAATTGTTAATTAAACTGTTTCAATGTTTAAATTTCTTTTGAGTTAAGAGGTTTGAGCTTATTTTTTTTAACATTTATAGACATAAGACCACAAGCATTTTCATTTTTATTTTAGTAGCCAAAAATGCCAACAATGGTGCTTGGTGATGAGCTGATAAACCAGATAATTAGGAACACCTACGTTACAACAGCGGTGTATTAAATCCTGCTTTTATTACAATTATTATGTGTAATATGGTTGTAGTACGAAGTTTAATCAACTTTAGGATAATTTTGGACATAGCAGTTTAGACTGTTTTGTAATATACTGAGGACAAATTAAAATTTCAATACAAATAGAACTGAAATTTCTGATTAATTAATGTTCTTTTTAAAACAAAAGTGTTAACATGATTAAAACTTAAATATCGTTTAGGTTCAGAGGTTTTAACAGGCTATTTGAGAACATCTTTAAAAACACTTTGCACTAGATTGATCTAAAATGAAGATAATAAGTTCAATGACAAACCACAGCTTTAACTGACCCAACATAGTTAAAATTCACTCTTTATAAAGGCTGATTATTCAAACTAACCTGCAGGGGAAAAAAAGAAACTTATCTTTGTGACCTAATAAATTAGAATTTACCTAAATCCTTTAAGTTCCCTTTAAACATTTCAATAAAAGCAGCATTTTGGTGAAACATATGTGCAGTTAATTCATGTTTAATCTGCAGCGTTAAGGAGACAACTCCCCTTCACTACAGATCAAGAATAACGTTACACTGATATGAAGCTATCATAGATTAACACCTGCTCTGTGCAACCCACATCCTGTGAGCTGTAGCAAAGATTTAGGTTTTATTTACTCATTTTAACACACAGTAACGGTTCCTGCTAGCTTAATATTTGCTGACATACGGCTAAAACTCCCCTGAAGACAGAGACCAGGCCACGGTGAGGGGCTGTCTGGGTCTGAGTGACGCCTCAAATGAAATGTGTTAACATCGTCGACTAGTGTTAGCTTATATGTTGAATACTTTTAAAGAAAATTGTGGATATGTTTATTTAATTGACCCCTTTTAATGAATCACTGAATGCTAAGTGACAAGCTAGCTTGTTAGCAGCTGTAGCTACAGCCTCCATTCAGCCCGGTAGGGACCGTTAGCTGTTAGCCGTTAGCCGTTAGCTGTTAGCACCAGGCCAAAAAGCCGGCGTCTTTCCAGCGACCGCTCACCCTCATCGTCAACGTCATCCTCGTAGTCCTCCGGGTCGCTGAAGGAGGGTTCCTCCTCTTCGTACTCGGGGTCGTCCACCATATCCACCGTATCTTGCATTTAACAGGACTGTAAGACAGATTTCTCGCTACAATGGAGCAAAAATCCCTAAAACGAAGAGACAGGCGGTTCTCGGCCGGTGTGGCACCATGTGCGGCTCCGTGAAAATGGACGACGTGACGGAAGCGTAACACCGGAACCTGATCGAGGCGAGAGACGCCGCGCGGGGTTTGTAGATCTATAGAACATACGGATCGACAACTCGCGTTGGACTTAGCCTAGCAACATGTTAACAGATCGCTTAGCGGCGTCGCTGCTTTAAGTTATGACGCTGACGTTTTATAGCGGAGGAGGAAGAAGAGGGAAGCTGCTCACCGGCTCATCCGAAACTGTTTCCCGCGAGATGGACGAGAAGACAAACTACAAGGAAAGACTACAGTTAGTTTTAGTTAGCATATACAGCAGTTAGAGTTAGTTGTAATTCAGTTGTATTTATAGACATGCGCTGGTGACACTGTAACAGTTAAAGTAGCCGCGAAATATCATCACGGTTTATTTACATATAAACACACACAGGCAGGTTGAGTCATGGAGCAAGAGTGTGTGTCGCTGCTGCCCCGGGTGTGTGAGGTGCTGCTGGACACGGACACGTCTCTGCCAGACGACACGAGCCTGGAGAAACTTCTGGACTGGTTGACAGCGCTAACAGAGGCTGGTTAGTGCTTAGTTATTATTAGAAAATATTATACATTCAGGCCAGTTTTATTTGTAACGTGCCAAATCACAAAAAGCATTTATCTCAAGTCACTTTGAATAGAAAACCCAACAGTTCCCACAGTAAGCAGACCATGAGTTTGAGCGGCGATCTGCCTCGACTGGTTGGGCTGAAAGAATTGAAAATCGAAATCGAATTTTTTTTTTGCACAAGCATGCTTTTTCTAAAGTCAAAAGCATATTTACAAATGAAGAAGACTCAGATAGATCTTTTTATATATCAGGACAGGAAAGGGTCGTTTTGATATATTGTTTTTATAAATCTATATCTTTATTAAGGTGTGTATAAACAGGCAGAAAACAGGACAACAGGTCAAATCTAGTGGCTTTATTGTGTGTTGCTGGAACACCCTGATAGTAAAGATTTACAGTAGTCCAGTCCAGAGGTAACAAATGCATGAACTTGAGACCAAGATCAAAAAAGTCATCTGAGTTTTCTAAGTTACAGCCTAAAACGTTTTGTGTGAGGCCTCTTTGTTCATCATGATCCCTTGGCTGGAACACAGGCATAAAACAAAGCTGCCATTTTTTTTTTTTTTTTTTTTTTTTTTGCAAATGTGAAAGTGAAACATTTGAAATATACAGACTGAGATGAACAGGAGGATAATTGATCTTATCTCTGTCGCTGTCTCCTCTCCGTCTTATAAAACTCACACCATTTCCAGGTTCTCTGCTGACGGTTCATCCATGTCTGCTCCAGTTCATCTCCACTGCTGTTTCCAAACCCTCCTTGGACCCTGGCGTCATCTCCTTCGCTCTCAAACTCTGTGGTTTAATCGCTGCAGTCGAGGACGACTTTAACACTCTCCAGGTAATCGTTTTTCCTTCCAACACTTTGTACTGTTACCAAACTGTCACCTCCAACCAGCACAGACTGTAACTGGACTCTGGTGACGTCTTCTCCTGTAGCAGCACTCCGTTCTGGATCTCGCATTTAACCATCAGCGCTGGTGTGAATCAGGTTTGTGGGAGGAGCCCTGCGTTCGTGTCGGATGGATCCAGGGATTAAGGAGCACGATGCAGCATTTAAAGGCTCTAAGGTTCTTTGTGCAAGAAGGTAGGAACATAACGATCCATCGACAAAGATCAATACATCGATTAATCGTCAACAACACAACACAATATGATTTTTTTTTTGTTCTTTTTTGATTCTGGCGTCAAGAAGAGTCAGAAATAAAGTTGTAAAATCAGGTTTTAGTTGATTGTGTTACACGTGATGAAATATGATGTCATCTATATTGATCACAGGACTGTGAATCGAATCATACTGCAATAGATTTGTGATAAAAAGCAATGAAACTTGTAATGTCATGATCACAAGTGTGATTTTTTTTTTTTTTTTTTTTTGATTTTCCAGATTTAATCTCGCCGCTGCTTCACCTCCAAACAGACACAAGTCTATTTGTTGCTTCAGCAGCCAATCAGCTGCTTGCCCACGTGCTGCTCTTCTTCCAGCCGTCACCATCTGCAGGACGCAATGGCATCAGCAACGACATTTCAGACTGGCCTGTGGAAACTAGCCAAGATTACACAGCTGTTGTCACGGTGATCTCAGCGTACCTGAAGGAGTCACTGCTTCCTGGAGAAAAGACTCATCTCCATCAGAGCGAGCAGGTCCTCAGGCTGCTGGGTGTCCTGCTGCATCGCGCCATGCCACCGCTGCAGGATCAGCTGCTCCAGACAGTGGCAGGCGCTCTGGAGGAGGTGGCAGCGGCGGGTGACAGTCGCCTCACGCTGCCCCTGATGGATGCCATCCTGTCCGCTCACAGGTTGATTCAAAACACTGGCTGAGCTTTTCGTCATGTGCTCTGTGATGACAACAAGTTTTAACAAGTTTGTCCTCGTTTGTCTTCAGCAGCTCCAGCACCAATGGATGCGTCACTTCCCGTCTTCTGTCGTCCATGTTCAACACAAACAAACTGTCCGACCTTGTTCACGTCGCCACTGCTTTTCTCCGTAGGGGGCGTCGGTAAGCATCCGATGACATCACGCTCTCATGTGACGCAGCTTCGTCAGTTTGTACTGATCATTTGTTTGTTTATTTGTTTGTTTGTTCTCAGAGAAGGCGCCCACGCAGCCCGAGCCGTCAGGACGCTGCTGCTGCCGCTCCACATCATAACGGGTCTGGCGCTGCTGGACGCTAACGCTGCAGGTAACACACATTCAGAAGTGAAGGTTAGAAGTTTAAATAAAGTGTGACTAATGTGTTTTCTGTTTCCTGCAGAAGAAGAACGTCAGTTTTTATTTGTGGAGCATCTGAAGCGTAAAACCTGCTGCATCTCTGTGATTTGTGTGTGTCTGTCCAACATGCCGCAGATCGCTCTGATGGTGAGAACCCAACCGCGTCCCAGAATCCAACGCATGTTGTTTCAGCTCTAATGTCTTTGTGTCTCATCCTCCCTCAGCCTCCTGATTCACTTCCCTGCTCACCGCCTCAAATCATCACCGCCGTTCTTTCATTGTTGAGGATCTGCTGCGGCGACTCCACATGCACGTCAACACCCACAGACGTTTTCAGAAACGTGATCGGCAGCGGGAAAGTTCAGAAATCTGCCCTGGAGGCTCTGACCGGGCTCAGTGGCGGCGGCTCGGGTAAAATGCTGGCTGTCGATCAGACACATGATGTTATACAAAACACAAAACTGTAGATTAGAATGGATATTTAAATACAGTCAATATTTTTCTCATGTTTTTTTCAGAAGTGAATGAGAAGCTGAGCGAAGTGTTGACACTCCTGATCCAGTATCTGAACCATCCAGACTCCGACGCCACTGTAAGTCTGTACGACACACAATCAAACTTTATTTGGCCTCATTTTACACTTTATACTGTGTAACATTATCCTGAACCTGCTGGTTTTGTGAATGTATTGAGGAAGTTGTGAAGTCTTATTCCTCAACAGTTCTATTGCTCTAAATCTGGACTTGTCTGGATGATCAGTGATGACAACAGTATATTCTTCAAATAAGTCAAAATACAGAGTTAGAAATTATTCTGTTAGCATTTCAAAACACTCAATTGCCTGTAAAGAATTGAAAAAGGAAATCTATCTTCCCTACCACCGTCCATCTGCAGCACAACGTTGATCAGTGAATAAAACTGGTTGATAGTTAATCTTCATGTGTCTCTGAGCCAACTGAAGTCATTTCTCCTTGTGGACGTTGGTTAACGGCTGAAATTCAGCTTTAACTGCAACAAACTGGTTTCATCTGAACAACTTCCTTCAGTAGTTTCACTTTAATCAAACCTTGATGTTGTTTTTCTGTAGAAGCAGCACAACTGGAAAGTTTTATTTAAAAACAAAAAACCAAATGTTTGTTTCACTTGAATCTTGTTTATGAAATAATTTCAGTGTTTCTGGTTGATATTTGATGTTGAATGTGATTAAAATCATTGCAGGTTCTTCATAAATCCTACCAGGCTTTAATAAAGTGGCTGAGTGTGTGTGAAGATTTCTCCTCAGTCACAGAGAAACTCAGACAAGGTAAAAACCTGAAGCTGTTGATTTAACACATATGTTTTGTTGCTGTTTGTTTTATTATCTTTGTATTTTTTATATCAGATCTTGTTGATGTGGTGAAGAAACGAGCGTGCGACATGCGTTGGGAGGTCAGAGACTCCACTGTGGAGTTTGTGGGAAACTTGGCAGCTGTGGAGGCGACGAGAACAAAGACGTCCGAGGTGTTTCTGGACGCCCACTGCAGCGTTCAGCTCCTCAAGGAGGCGCTGCAGGATCCAGAGAGTTACGTCAGAGCCAGCGCCGTCACAGCGCTCGCACACACACTGACACACAGCTGGCAGCAGGGGGCAGCACACACACAGGAGCAGGTCAGTACAGATGTGTTCAACATCTGGAGACTAATTCATTAATCTTTTTATTTATTATAAATCATTTTAAATTGAGGATAATCAATGGACCAATGTTTTCTTTAACCTGTAAGAAACTTTTTTGTGCAGAATTGAGACAAAACATCTGAAATATTTAATGAATTTAAGTTAATTCAACCACAACACGAAGGTTTGGATCCAGTTTGGGGAAAAAAAATAAAAATAAAAATCAAAGCTGTATATACTTCTATAAATGTCTCATCTTGTCTCATGAAATGATAAAACTGATGTTCTTCATAATATTTCAAGGAAAAATGATGAAACAGAAATGTTTTTTTTTCTTTTTATCAATTTGTTTCTCTCTCTACAGTTTTTATATAAACTATTTTTTCTGTTAACTTTTTTATTTCCATCAATGTATTTTCATGATTTTTTTTAAGCTGTCAAACACATAAATTTCACCTTTGCAGGACAAATAAAAATATTCTATTCTATTCTAAAACCTGGAAAATTAGTTGGAAAAAAAATTTTAAAAAAGAAAAAATTATTTTGTGCAGAATTGAGTCAAAAATCTGAAAATTTTCATTTTTTGAAAGTTAAATTCAGCCGTGACACAAAGTTCTCAAACTTTTTGATTCAGTTCCCAAACAAATGAATCAAAGAACAGAAACAACATTAACATAATAACTTCTTCTGAGTTTAATTCCTTTTAATCCAGATCAAATTAGTTGGAACCATTTATAAAACATGCTCTCTGTTCGGATACTTTATGTCTTAGTTACGTATGTTAATATGTCACATGTTTGATGTTGTTGATGTTTGTTTCCTTCAGACCGACATTGTGCGGCGGCTGCTTGAAATTCTCTCCCAGGACACGGAGGGATTTGCCAGGAGGGCAGTTGTTCAATATTTCATTGCCTGGTTCTCTTCTTCATCTTCCTCCTCCTCCTCTGTCCTCATTGACACCATGAGCTCTGTCCTTTCTCTTGGCGCCGTCGATCTGGACTGGGAGGTCAAAGTTCACACCCTGGAGCTTGCGAAGCTCCTGCTGGACGACACCTTTTCAGGTCACCGCGGTTATAGGACTAGCTCAGACACAGGTGGCGTCGCGCTTCACCCATACGCGGTGGTTTCTGGTCGTACATCCATCTGTCAGACGTTGCTGGAAGGTGAGAAGTCGGACATGGCGGCGACGCTGATTGTCCTGGTGGAGCGCGGTGTGATGTCAGCGCTGTTCAGTGGCCTGGTCGACTGTGATCGACCTGTGGCGCTGAAGGCCTGTCAGCTGCTCATCACACTCAGGGACACGCTGTGCCCTCGGTCACTGGATGCAACTGCTGCTGTGGCAACAGCCTCAATGGCAACAGTGACCTGTGAGCTGCCCGGATGCGGCTGGGGGCGAGAGATCAGTAAAATACTTGGGACGGAAAAACACGACAAGGCTCAGAAACGTCTCAGTCCTGAGGACGACTGTGCAACGAGGACGGGGGGAGAGAGCGTCGGTGTGTGCGAGGTGTTGACGTCTCTGGGTTTGGACGCCATGTTGGATGTACTGACGCGCAGCAGTGACCACGTCCAGAACTCACCGCTCAGTTTACTGCAGGACATACTGACAGTGAGCAACACACACGATCGGACAGATACACAACAACCAGGACGGGAAGTCATTGTGGACTGTTACTGACACACACACACACACACACACACACACACACACACAATGATTTTACTGTTTTTTTATAGTGTTAATAAATCATCCTACTGATTAAAAAAAACAGCTTTGAGAATTTATTTTATTTCAAATTTTCATTATTTATTGTTACAATTCTATTCTATTGTAACCAGTCAGGGAATTATTGATCAATTGGTTGATTCTTGCAGAAATAGAGGATACCAGAGGTTTCTTCAGTGCCACCAGAGCAACATATATAGACCACCACGGATCCAACCCCCTCTGGTCAAAAGATAAGCAGAAGATCCTTAAAACAGGAGGAGATCAAGACCCGTTGGGAAGAGCACTTTGACAGTCTGTTAAACCAAAGAACAACGGTTGATGAGGAGGTGATCAACCACATCCCCAGAATCCTGTCAAGGAAGGCATGGGTGATCCTTCAAGCCTGTCAGAGGTCTGACTGATCTTGATGGAATTCCAGCTGAGATCCTGAAGGCTGGAGGGGCTAACCTCCATTACCATCGACATGCCCTCATCATGAAGATCCGGGACAAAGAGGTGATACGATCAGACCTCAGGGATGCACATATTGTCATCCTCTGTAAGAAGGGAGACGAGGCAGACTGTGGGAATTACAGGAGCATCTCACTCCTGTCCACCACGGGGAAGATCATCGCCCACATCCTCTTCAAGAGACTCCTCCCACTATCAGAGGAGATCGTCCCTGATTCTCAGTGCAGTTTTCGTCCTGCCCGTGGCACCACTGACATGCTCTTCACAGCGAGACAGCTGCAAGAAAAATACAAATTACAAAGCAACCACTATACATGCCATTTACAGACCTCACTAAAGCCTTCAACTCAACCATCAGGCCCTCTGGAAAATCCTTTTAAAATGTGCATGTCCAGAAAAGTCCTCAGAATGCTAAGGCTCTTGCACAACAACATGTCAGCAGCTGTCCTCTGTAATGTCAGTGAGACTGACCCCTTCAGTGTTGAAACAGTGAACTGAAACTCATCTTAAAAGTTAAAAGTTGTCTCCTTTTTCTCCAAGAAACATCAAAATATTTTTTAGGCTGTAATGAGATGTCAGCAGATCCTGACATAAGAGACATAATGTTTGTGTAGAGTCTCTATCAAGTGTTTAAACTTTGCAAAGATTTGACCGTCAGCTGCCCCTGTCTCAACAATAAACACTTGAGTCTGCTGCAGAAACCAGGATGAACTTCCTGCCTCCTACATCATGTGGGACATAATAGAAATGTATGACTGTAGCTGCATAAAACACCAGCTCTAAACAAAATCCTTCTGATTGTACAGAGAACATGGACCATATGTTCATATTTATTGTTTATTGCACGATGTAAGAAATAACAGCATCAGGCTGCAGATTTACCAACATGACGTCTAGATGATCTTACAGATGTAAAAACAAGTCTCTGCAGACAAAACCTTCATGACGTCATCTTCAGCTTTAGTTGAACTTGGTTGGTTAAGCAATCTGTGTGTTGAAGCATAATGTCTCTGCTGAGTTGCTCCTGGTCGGTGGATCCAAACCGACTCAACAACTGAACAAGTCCAGGTTTTAGCTTAATGATTAACACACAATAATAGCTCCAGCATCATCTGGTTTGGACCAGAACAGACCATGACAGACCATCAGGACTGCAGTTAATCTGCTTCCATCCAGGAATTAGATCAGGATGGTCCAGAGTGAGGAAATGTGCCCGTATCATGACCCTGGACACAGCCTGGTCTCACCTCTGGACCCCAGGCCGTCACTCTGATGGTCAGGATGTGGATAAACTTCTCATTCTGCTCAGTTTCTCCTCTCTGTCCTGGTTCTTTTTGTGGTTTATGTCTACATTTAGATTTCTATCATGTTTTTGTTTGTACTGAGAGTGAAAACTAAACCCCCCCAGGTCATCACACTTTATTCTCTGGTTATTTTCATCTCTCCCTGTCTCCTTCGCCCACGTCACTGATTTCCCTGGTGTGAATGTTTCATTAAAGCCCCAGAGTTTCATCATCAGTCCTCAACTCGGTCACATGGAAGAAGAGAAAACTCCTCGTTAACTAACGAGCAGGACGTAGTGATAATCTCCTCGCACGCACTCAGCTGCTGCTCTGTCTCTTCACTCATGAGGTGAAAACATCCGATCGTCCTGTTCAACATGGAGGCTCTCGCTCTTTTCTCCTTTTCAGCATCAGAATCAGATGAGATCAGTTTCCAGAAAGGCGACGTTGTCAAGGTGAGTGTGTGGGGTGTTTGTGGACGTTTTAAACCCTGAAACACAAACTCTGCATGTTTTATAAAGTGAGAATAACTGTGTGTGTGTGTGTGTGTGTGTGTGTGTGTGTGTGTGTGTGTGTGTGTGTGTGTTGTGTTTGTTTGTTTGTTTGTGTGTGTTTGTGTGTTTTGTAGGTGATAGAGGTGGAGGATGATTCTTGCTGGTTCACAGCAGAGATCCAGGGGAAACGTGGCTATGTACCTCAGAACTACATTTCCCTCCTTCCTCATCCGTAAAAAAACACATTTTATCACATAAATGACATTGATTTATTACAACAGCATCAATAGAAACAGCTTTACTTCAGTGGTTACAGGTTAGAGGTTATTTTCGAGGCCTAACAAGAAAAAAGTTATTCTGAACCACTGATTTGAAACCAGATTTAGTTTAAAGAGCAACATAAAGACATCATTCTCAAATTTACATTTACGTTTTTCTCTTGCAGGTGGTTTGCAGGACGAGTGTCGAGACTCGAGGCTGAGCGGCGTCTCCGTTGGCAGGATGTTGGCTCATTCCTGGTGAGGGAGAGTGAATCGGCTCCAGGAGAGTTTTCGGTCTCTGTCAGGTCAGTGAAGGCAACACATTTCAACACATCTGGAATCATCATCATCAACAACAACATCATAGAAACACCAGCATCATCCAGGAGGAAATATCAGGTTACGGCAGAATGAAACGTACAACATGCTGCGGGAGCTACATTAATATAAAACATCTGATTTTACAACTGCCACTAAAAATATCACACTGCAGACAGTGAGTGTGTGTGTGTGCGTGTACATGTGTGTGTTATTCAGGTCACCATAGTGACATGGGACACATTTAATCATTGTGGGTAAATGAAATGTGTTCAGTAAGAACCAGGTCATTATGTAACATCACTCAGCCTTTAATTAAACTCAGGTACATTATGTAACTGACACATGTCTCAGACTCACATGTACACGATGATACAACATCTGTCTGTGCCGTTTATTTATAGTCACACATTATATGTGATGACAAATTAAATGACTCAGAAACATTGTTATTTTAGTGTTAGAATACATTTTTATGTGATATATCAGTTTGTAAAGAATTGAAAATGGGTTTGTCAACAATTATAATCTTGATTGTTAAACAAAACTACCAACAACAGATGTATTTATTTAACTCAAAATTCAAACTACAGTCTTACAAATTATTATATTAGAGTTTCAAAACACTCAGTAGCCTGTAAAGATTTGATTTGATTTGATTTTTGCAGTAAAATCAAAAACATCAGCACGTCATTTATCAGGGAATTAAACTGTTTGAAAATCGTTTCTTTGTGTGGACGTTGGTTAAAGATTGAAACACAGCTTTATTCCTGCATCACCACAATACAATGTCTGTCAAACTCTCCTCGGTGCGTTTTTATCTGCATGAACCTGAATCACACACAAATGTTTTCACAGTACGATGATCGGATGAATGTTTCACACCTTTTGTACGACGTTGACACCATTTCATCTGCAGAAAGATCTTTTCTTTTTCACCATATGGCACGAAACCTGTGATTTAATAATGTGGAAGAATCTTGCAAAGTACTTTGACTTTAATCACCAAACCTTGATGACTGTGATCTAAACAATTGTAATTCTCAAACTGCCCAGCAGGGGGCGATCAAATTCAATTCAAAGTTCTCGTGACTATTTTTTTTTTTTTCTTTTTTGTGGATCAGGCTGCTATACTTCCTCTGTGAGGAACAAGTCAGCAGTCTGTCAACAGACATGAACACACACTGTATTGTTGTTTCTGCAGAGTGTGAACAGTCATGTTGATAAAATCCTTTGCTGTCTTACAACAGATAAAGTTCACAGAAGCTGCTTTGACGTGTTCCAGCAGGAAAAGTACCAATGCAAAGATTAAAGTCAAGAATGACGGGGCGCCTAGATAGTCGACTGGTTACAGCGCAGCATGTTGGTGTATATCTGCTGTGCTGTTGTTTGCTGGTTTGAGTCCTGAGTCGAGTTTCTACGTGTTTTCCCCCACTCTCCTCCCTGTTTCCTGTCTCTTTCTTCACTGTCTGTATCATTAAAGACAAAAAATGTCCAAATAATAGTATTTTAAAGAATAAATAAAAATAAAGAATGAGTGAAATCTGATCCAGTCCTGGTTGTGAAACTGGTTCTGGTTGTGCATGTTTATGAGTTGCACACAGAACAGCTGCAACTATTACAAAGGCTTTTCATCTTGTGGTCGCTCAAATATAGTTTCTTATGATCCCAATAGAGGACTGTGATCACAAACTGCAGGTTTACTTGTGGTTCCTAGAGTCTTTAAGACCACAATGTGATCTAGAGTCTTCAGTTATCAGGCTCCTCTCTGATGGAACCAGTTCCCAGTTTGGGTCCAGGTGGTAGACATCCTTACTACATTTAAGGATCGACTGAAAACTTTTCTCTATGATAAAGATTGTAGTCAGTGATGGTTTACTTGGGTTCTGGTCCTAATTTTAGTTAAGTTGCAAAAGGAATAGGCTGCTGGGGAACTCCAATGATGCATTGCTCTTCACCTGTGTCACTATATTATATAGTAAAATCACTATGTTGTCAGATAATCTACAACAAATAAAACGGGCAAATGCTTTTCATCTTGTGGTCGATCAAATATACTGTATTTGTATCAAAACTATTATCAGAGGTAAAAGTTCAGAAGGTAATTGTTCTGTTTGGACAATGAAACATGTTTATTGTCTGTCATGGTCCCCAGTGGATGGATTTTAATGACTTAGATGCTAAGATAACATGTAGATTGTTTATGTTTCTTTAGTTTTTATTGAATATCTGTCCGTGCAGGTCTGAAATTTCCCCTCATGTGATCAATAAACTCTCATCTTGTTTCTTCATTTTTGCTTTTTGAAATCAACTGAAACTCCTCAGAGGCCTCAGAGCAGCCTCCCTTTCTCACATGTCTTCATCCATCACTCTCATCCTGCAGCTACGGGGACCGGGTCGAACATTTCCGGGTCCTGGAGAGTGGTGGTCTGTACTGCATCTGGGATGAGGCGTTTTGTTCCTTGAACCGTTTGGTGGATTTCTACAGAAGTCACAGCATCGCCATCGAGACACTGATCTTCCTCAGAGATCCTCCATCGTCCCTGTGTCTCCTGTCTCAACCTGGATCCAACCCATATCCCAACCCGTATAAATCCCTTCCCTCACCCTGTCTCCACTCTCACCCGACTCGTACACAGAGAGAAACCTCACCACATCAGCTGGAGTCAGGTTTGACGGTATGACACAAATCATCAAACCTTATTTGTTTTAAATAAGAATCTCTTCTGATTCGATGTCTCTGGTTCGCCTCCCTCTAGAAACCTTGCCTGGCTCATGCCCTCTGTGACTACACCCCCCCTCAGACCTCACACCTGCACTTCCTCCGCGGTGACATCATCGACCTGCTGGACTGCTCTGGATCGCCAACCTGGAGGGGGCGCTGTCGTGGACGAGTGGGCGTGTTTCCACGAGAATATGTTCAACTGCTGCAGCACTGACGTTGCATCGACACCTCTGGACATTTAATAAATGGTTTAACACGTTGTTAGTTCAATTATCAGCTGGGTAGATTTACAGTGATACAGTAGATACAGTATTTATTAAATGTAGTAAAATAAGTACAGAAAAGTTAGTTGTCTGGATGTTTGTTGTCATTCAGGAGGATTTGTTAGGAAGCGGATGCTGCTTCATTTAACAAAGTTATCTAGGACAAAAAAAGTTTAACACATTAATGAGGACTTTTTGTTTCCAACTTTTCTTTCAACAATCACAAATATTCAGGGAAAAGTAAAAAAAAAAAAGATTGCTTTTGATGAGTAGTTTAAATCCACTGAAATTAATTTATTCAAATACTTGATATCGATGAAAACTGTGACCTGTGTTCTGTGCACAAACATTGATGCTGAATCTTAACATTTATTTAAGATGTCACAAGAAAAAAAAACATTTGATGAACAATTTGTCAGGATATTTTATCTTTTGATTGACATAAATTCTTCACATCTAATAATCTGCACTTCACAATAAAAAGATTAAAAATGAACTGAAACACACAGCAACATAAACAATATCATAGTTTTCAATACTGATTTATAAAAATTATAATCTGTCAGATATATTTGAAGAAAAAAAGAAAGAAATGTAAAACTTACTAGGAATTAAATATAATTTCTTTAAATTTAGTTATAAATGAATAAAATAAAATTATGTGTTACAACATAAAGCATGTAGATGTATTTTTCATATAGATTATATTACTGATTTATATGGTTTATGGCAAACTTCAACTATAACAAACTTCACTGTAGGTAGGTAGATAGACAGATACTGTACATCTAATGAAGTGATTCTTAAGAATAACATGAAAAAGTCTGACATGTGTTTTCTATTATTTTCAGTCACTGTGTGTAATTTGTTACAGATGTGGATGAAACAAAGAAAGTCTCAAGATGTGCTGATGTGAAAGTAAAGCGCTCTCTGTGTTTTCTCACTTTAGTTTTATTTTTTTTAGCTTGTAAAATATCTTGTGTTGATTTTCTAAAGTATTCAGGTCGAATCTGTTTCCAGGCCTTGTGGATTTGGACGAATCAGCTGATGTTTGAAATATTATTCTCCACTCAGGCAAAATATGCGTAGAGAAAAATGTTAATGCTGATCAGCAGCAGAGCGTTACCACAGCAGAACCTGGACCAGAACACGCTCTCTCTGACAGTGGGAACTCTGGGTGCTGGCGCCTCCTCCGACCGCCGCAAAGCTGAGATACACAGCCCTACCCCCTGACCACACGCCCCCCGCCGGGCTGGCTCCAATCCTGCAATGCCACAAACAGGAAGTTGCTCAAACAGTAACTGAATCAGCATGATGATGATGATGATGATGATGATGATGATGAATAACCAGACTCTCACCCTGGGAGCTACGGTGGCTGACGGTGGACACTTTCTGCAGAGGGATTTCTCTCTGTGGTCCCTCAGTTATCGTCCACCAGGTCAGGTTACACACCTGCAGAAAAATTAAATCCACTAATTAACCTTTAAATCTCAGCATCAACACAATCTAAAATTAATAAGGCTGCATGTGGGAATTAGATTTATCTTATGAATAAATATGAAGCTTTGTTAGCTTAGCTTAGCACAAAAAGCTAACCTGCCCACTGGTTTACAGTCTTTATGCTAAGCTAACATAACTCCCTTTATAATTTATCAAACAGACATAAGAATAGTATCAATCCATTCACCAAATTATCTACAAATGAGTGAATAAATATATTTCCTAAAACTATGGATTATTACAATAGTGTATGTATTTATTTTCAGGCTCTAGAGCAGATGTTTTACAAATTAAATTTCATTTATTATTTGTATTTTATTATTTTATTTCAATTTTCTATTGTCTTCATCAGAAAAAAGGTCAAAGTTTGCAAGATTCTATTAAAATTAGCGATGTAAAACTCTAGATCATCTGCGTAATATATTATCATCATTCTGACTGTTTTTTGTAGTTTTGTGGATAATTTCATTGAAATCTGTTATGATGTTATTTTATTAAAGAGACGGATGTTTGTGTTTTGAGTCAGAATAATGTTATATGTGATAAATGGGTCACAAAAAGCACAAATTGTCAGTTTTCTTCCTCTATTGTGATCAATAATACCTGCATCTGTGTCTATTTTATTTTATTTTTCATAGATAACATCACAGATGTACAAACATAAATCTGCATACATCCTAACAGCTGAGTTTACTGTATGTGTGTGTACACACCTGTTCGGGGCTGGGCGGCGGCGTGAGCAGCGATACCACGGTGACCACAATGGCAGTGAGCCCACAGAGCAGGATGGCAAAGTGGAGGTAGTGGACGCCGCGCAGCACGTTGGGCGCAGAGTCAACGACGCCGCACCTCAGAGGAGGAAACGCAAACTCTAGCACCATCCTGCACACGCCCACCACCAAACCGACCATCAGGCCCCAGAATGCTCCCTGCAACAACACACACGAGGTCATCACTTTACTGTCAGTAACAGCACAAAGATGCAGGGAGACGTTAAAGAACATGCAACTGACGAGGAAAAATAAATATGAATTCACTTGAAATAGTGAAGTGAAATAATATTATAAAAATAATATTATAAAAAATATTTGATATAAACTGGATGTTTGTTGTAGTTCAAGAGGCTTTGTTGTATTGTGACTTTTCAAGACTAGTTAGCATGCTAACGCTTCCTTAACCACCAAAAGTTACAACCCCCATATTGAAAATTTGAGATCATGACTTGAAACTTGAAACTCGATTAATCAAATATTTTTGGGTTTCAGCTGCTCGAAATAAATCAGAAAAGAAAAACAGTTGATGAACAAATTGTCAAAATGTAATGTTTTGATTTGATTGAACATATTAGAAATGAACAAACACACAGACGGTATAATAGTTTTCAATACTTAAAAGAAAAAGATAAACATGATAGATATGAATGTGAATTTACACAGGATCTCTAAACAGGTATGAACAAGGACAGGTTGATAAATTCCAATTCATATGATTTATATTTATATCAAAAACACTAAGTAATTTAAAGGTGATTGATGTATCATATCTTTTGTAGCAGGATGTGTTGTACAAGCTTCACTGTCATTTGTACAATTAGTTATATTCTTGTACAAGCAGCAGGTAAAAGTGTGTAACATCTACGTTCCTGAGGTGAAATGCTGACTTTCCTGCTCCTCAACGTATCAGTCTAGTTCCTGTAGCGGCTCTGGGTGTGTTTGGCCCGTTTACTCTTACTTTCCCACCATCAAAATCTTTGTTCTGTCGCATATTTATGAACACGTGCAGCGACACCAACACAAATAACTCTCTGTCTCTTTCCAACACTTCAGTGAAGAATGTGATCTGAGCAGTCAGGCTTAAAGCAGACAAGAAAACAATCACCTCGACACATCTGTGCCACTCTACCGCTGTCTGCTCTCATACAGTTTACTGTAAACTATTTCTTTTGTCTGAATCTTTTGTCCTTTGTCTGAATCAAAACACAGTTAATGTAACAGTTATTTGTATAAACCATTTTTCTTCTTTAAAATCTTAACATATAAACAGTTTTTGGGAGTAAAACCTTAAAGTAGCAGACAGAGGTGACTCCACGTGTACCAGATGTGATGACACTGATCACTGGGTTCATTAATGTTTTTTATCAGTTGCGTCTGCTGCTGTGGTTCAAACAGATCATCACTCTCCCACGTAAACTCGTCTATGTTGTTTGCTCTCTACATTGTCAGCGAGTGACACATCCTGTGCAGTAACTTTTGCCTTTTGACCCCATGAGTCAACACCATTTAGATCCTTAAAGAGATACGCACGGCAGCTTTCATTTGTACAAATAAAAAGCTCACACCTTATGTGTAACAGTGTCGTTGAACTTTTTTATGTGTCAAATGGAAGCGAACTCCTCCTGAACACTAACATACAGGTAGATATGTTGTTAAAACAAAGCTTGTTGAGCAGTTCATTTTCACCTGATGGAAACCAATCAAGCAACTTATGATGTCACAGAGAATCAGGAAGGACAAACCGGTCATTGTGGTCTGTATTTTATTGAGACGAAACAAGAAAAAAAAATGACAAAATCACCTTTGCGATTATAATGCTAACTCAGTAAATCGTAAAACAGGGGTAACATTTTCCTCCTGAACAGAACACGTTAATGTGTAGTTGTGTTTCTGAAACAAAAGGAGGTATCAATCCATTAAACTAAAGAGGCTAAGCTAATTTTTATCGGTGTACAGTTCATTTTCATTTTCTCAGTGTCGAGCAACTGATGTCGTAAAGGACGAGCTGGTTATTGCAGTCTTTACTTTATAGAGACAGAACAAAAACACCTTTAAAATGATAATACTAACACGTTAAATTTAATATTGAAGCTTTGTGCTAATTAGCAATAACTACGGTGATGTGTTTGGCCTGAAGATGTCGCTACATGACATGTAGGAGATCAAAAAAAAGGCATTTAAGAGATTAGACTTGTTGCGATCAACCAGATTTATCCTCTGAGGTTGTGTTTCTTAGTTATTGTGTTTAGTTTAGTATTGTGTCTGAAAACATTCTTGACCTACAAACCACTGACTGAGTATTTACTGGCCTCTTGTCAAATAATTATGAAATAAAAAGGTAAAAGGTTAAAATCTTTGGCGTCATTCAAACTTGGACAGAAGCGTGGAAGTGTCAGCAGCGAGCAGACACACCCAAGATTTAATGTGAACTCTCCACCATCCGGTCTTAACTTGCAGCTGAACAGTGTTTGTTTTTCTCTAGGAACCAATATGTTGCTTTATCTCCTGTTATCAGTTATCTGCTAATAATCACACTTTCTCCACAGTTATCAGACACAACAATCCCTTTTATGTGTCAGAGTAGAAGGTTCAGTCTGGTTCCTACAGAGGAAATAACAAACAATACACTTTCACAGCAGCAGTGAGGCCTGTTTGCTCTGAACTGGATCCACGTGAGGATAATAAAACTGAAAACCAGTACAGTGCAGGAGAAAGGACAAACAGAACGCAGAGGAAAACCTCAAACCTCCAGAACCTTCCGCTGAGAAATCTGACGTCAATTGAACATTAAGTTCAGTTAAAACTTTCTAATGTCTGTTTTATGATTTAATTAGTTTAATTAAGTTTATTATTGAGTAAAAATGACAAATATTAACTTGTTGCAGTTTCACAATGTGAATATTTGCTTCTTTTGATTAATTGATTAATTGATTAATAGAAGTCAAAAATGAACAGATAATAACATGTTCAGAGTTTGTAAATACACAACTGGAGGTTTGAAATTCCATCAATACAGATTGATACATGGATTAATGATCAGATATTATTGATCCAAAGGTAAAACATGGATCATGTCACGTCTGAGTCACTGAATATGAGTGAATGTTTACAACAATCCTGTTTTAGTGGAGAAACATGGAAACTTCAAAATTTCTGTTTTGGAAGTTTAAGAAACTGTTTAGTGCTTAATCAAACAACTTATTTTTCATTAAAAACAGCAGATTGTTTTTTATTCAGACGTCTGCGTGAGTTAAATATAAAACTGTCACATCACATTTTATTTGCTCTTTGAGTTGTTTGTGTTAAATGTGTTTATGATGTCGTCTTATATCGATCACAGGCCTTTGAATTGAACCGTATCATGACAGATTTGTTAATTGTCGTGTGTTCTACCGTATCAAACATACCTGCTCGTTGGTCCTCTTCCAGAAAACAGCCAGGGTGAACACGGCGGTGACGGGTGGCGCAAGGTAGCTCGTCACTGACTGGATGTAAACGTAGAGTTGGCCGCTGTTCGCCGACTGCAGGATGGGGATCCACACCACGCTCACCACCACCAGGATCACTGTCACAATCCTGCACAACATACACACATACACACACACACACACACACAGGTTTGTCACTCACTGCTGCTGGTGTCACATGTCAACCTCCACTCATATGACACATGTATGAGACTCGACCTGCCGACCAGCAGCAGCTCTCTCTCCGACGCCCGCGGACGCTGCTTCTTCCAGATGTCCATAGTGAAGAGCGTGGAGCTGCTGTTGAATATAGAGGTGAGTGAAGACATGAGGGCCGCCATCATCACTGCGATCATGAGCCCACGCAGGCCTGCAACACACACACGATAGTAAAGAAACTAACACCTCATCAGAGTAATAACATGCTTATAAATGAAATTGTGCAGACATCTCACCACTTGGCATCAGTTCAATGACCAGTTTGGGGAAAGCGATGTTGGAGCATCCCACCTCAGCTCCACACACTCGCACACACTCCTCCGGATCCACACACCCAACTGAGTCTGAAAGGTCAAAGGTCATTTACACACAGGAGGATAAGGACAAAACCAAATATTTTACTAATGTTTTTTCTAATTCCTGCTCTAGATTTGGGTTAAACATGAACAAACTAAAGGTACATGTATTTTGCAACAAAACATCTTAACTAAATGTGACTGGTTGAAAAAATATGTGTAATCCAACTTTTCAGTCATATTTTTGTATTTTATTGCTGTTTGCTCATGTTTTTGTTATGTTATTCTTCTCAGTGTTTTATCAAAAAAAAAAAAAGTTTTCACTTAGCAGAGATTTTACAAAGCGAACAAGCTGAGTGATTTGATCTGGATTTTTCTTTAAATTGTGTCAAATAAAACCATTAAAAAATCACAATAGAGTGTCTTGTAGCGTCTGTCAGTGTGTTCGATGGAGTTTTTAACACGGGTCCCCTCCTCTCTATCCGGGCCGGAGGGTGGAGTTTCAACCCTCCCTTCCCTCTCCAACCACCGGACACTCCGCCCGTCTGCCCCTGGGGACGAGCTTCCGTTACCGGATTCCAGGGTCAGACACGCACCGGTGCTTCCACCAGTCTGACCTGAACCCCCGGAGAAGCTGAATGGGGAGAAAAAAGCCGCTCTGGCCTCGGATTTGACTGGTAGTTTAGCAAAGTTGGTAAAAGTAGGTTAAAAAAAAGTCTAAATTTACGACTTGTTTTTGTCGTTTTTGGGTTTTTTTTAGTCGAAAGACTCCAACAAAGAAACGAGAAGTGACTCGTCAGCAGCAGCGGCTGAGTCAGACGCGGTTTCGACACTTTTAACGGAGGATTAAAGACGTTTTTCTCCGCTTCAGCTGCGTGTCCCGCACTGTGCTGACTCACCGGCAGACAGTGAGACACTCATCCGCCCAGACAGCCGCCAGTCCCGGCCGGGTCGGGCCCCGCGGCGTGGAGCAGCTGGACCGGGGCCACCGGCAGCAGTTACCCGGCCCCCTGTGTCAGGTGATGGGCGTGGCGCCGGGCGGGGCCGGCCTCGTTCTAGCTACACCTGGGTTAGTGAGTAACCGGAGCCTGAGATAGCGGCTTGTCTCCGTCACATTACCGGGGCCGAGGTCACGGTACGGACCGTGATGACACATCGGAGTTTCTCCAGGTTTGACCGAACCGGGTGAGAACGGTGGCGAGACTCGAGTGAGTGTTAACCGTGAGGACGTCCCGGGGACATGGCGCTGTCTCAGATCCAGTGTCTGGACGATCACCACGTCAACTGGCGCGTGAGCGAGAGCAAACCGGAGTTTTTCTACAGCGAGGACCAACGGCTGGCGCTCGAGGCGCTGATCGCTCAGGGCCGCGACGCTTTCACCGCGTACATTCGCGAGCATGAGGTCCGCGAGTTCCTGTCCGAACCGGAGTTGGAGCGGATTGCGCGCACAGCGGAGACATATCGGCCCGGGCACGAGCACCCCCAGAAACCGGAGACACCCACCCTGGCGGCGGGGAACATCACCCCGGGCTACTGGGAGGAGGCCGGGGACGGGGAGGTGTCGCTGCAGTACTGGCCGGACCGGTCCGAGGCCTCGGTAGCCGAGCTGGATCTGGGCTGGCCTGAGGCCATCTCTTACCGGGGGGTGACCCGCGTAACGGTGCACACTCAGCCGCCCACCGAGGGACACACACACATCAAGGAGGTGGTGAGGAAGAGCATCGCGTCCGCACAAAAGGTGATGATGATGAGGTGATGGTTTAATGTCGTAAAGGTCATTAAAATAAACAAAAAGTGGTGAAAAGTAACAAAATGTGACGAACAATTGAAAGGAACCTACCTTTACTTTATATTTCTATTAGAGGAAAATAACTTTTTAAAAGTTTTCTGTGTGTTTGTGTGAGTGTATATAATGTCTTATATAATAAAATAATGTTTAATCTACTCTCATTATGATGATGACGTTTTACCATAAAGTAAAAAAAGTCTACAAAATAAACAGGAAGTGAACGAATATAGTTAAAAGCAACTAAAAAAGTGTAGTGTAATGTACTTTTACTACTTATAAGTTACACTGCTCATTATTTCCTCAAGAAGTCAAAAAACTTTTAAAAAGTTTATACCTCTGATGATTAAATGCCATTAAGCTGAAAAAAATGTAGTTTTCTTAAATAGCCAGGAAGTGATGACTAAACAAGTAAACTAAACTGAGAGATATAAAGTGCAAGTAATGTACTTTCACTCAAGTACAACCACATCATATTTCCACCAGAGTTAAAAATCAATAAAAACGTTTATTCCACTGTATTAAGGATGATATTGATGATGGTTTAATATAAAATAAAACCATAGAAATGAAAAGGGAGTTGCTGAAAGTAACTAGAAGTAACTAAGTGTAGTCAATGTACTTTTACTTGAGTATAACTACATTACACCACGTTATAACATATAACATACGGTATAAACTTTGCTCCTAAGTTTTCTCCTGTATATTTATTCATCAATAATCCTTCCCACAAAATAAGATACATAATCAAAAAGGCTCAAAACCAAATTAAATATTAGAGAAATGCTGGATATCTGGAAAACCTGCGATATAATGTTGACCGTCGCGATGACGATAAAACCTGCGATAAATAGACTAATAATAACACATGGAAACAGACTGGTTATTTTTGTCCTTACAGACTTTTGTGATGTTTCTATTACACATGTTGACATCATCAACTTTCATCCTCTATTTTCATATCTGTGCTGGATGAAATCTCATTTTAATGTAATTTAATTTCAAAGCGAAAACAGCAAAAATGCTCCAGAGCACTGAGTCGACACAAGAAACCACAGTAAAAACAGAAAGAAAGCTGAAGTGAAGTCGTATTAAAAGCACCACATTACCTCATAGGTTTGATATTTCAGCTTATAAAACATTTAATTACTGCAGCAACACAAACTACACAGTCGTCTGTATGTGACATTTAAAAAAAACTCATCATACCTGAAAATAAACTGCAACAAATTGAGTTAGTTAGAGTTTAACTATGATTTTGTGCAAAACAAAGCATGTGAAAATGTGAAGCTGGAGCTGCATCACGTCATTAGATGTTTTTGTTTCCATTTTTTGTGTCGTTATCTTATTATTTTTCTGTTTTTTCTCACAAACCAACTCTCATCTTCTTCCACATGAGCCAAGTCTGATCTCACAAAGAAAAAAAACAAATCGCTGACATCATTGACATGTTAAATACCAGCAGTCGATGCTGCTCATGTGTCACAAACATAAATCTGACACATGCACACGTCAGCGTCTTGGCTTTACCTCTTTGCCCCGGAGCAATAAAACTTAATTTAAGTGATTACACTTTACACATCAAGTTGTTCCACAAGCTCAATGTTCAGCCACGAACAAACTGTTCTGTGTCAGTTTTCTAACATTTTTCTAAAATGATTTCTAAAGTTTTCTAACTTAATAGTACAAGTAGTGTACAACCACATTACATTACTTTATATTACTACTAGAGGTTAAAAAATCATAGTGATGAAGGTTTAATGACTTATAATATGTCAATAATATAAAGTCGATAATATGACGAGAAAGTGGTGGAAAGTAACAGTTTCTACATGTGTAAGTATAAACTGGGTCAAACAGCAGCTGAGCGTCTTTATCACCACTTTACAAGACTCTCTTTGTTTCTGTCGTCTCAAGCTCAGATATTCTCTGTCTCACATCTCACAAGTGGCCTTCTTCCTTTGAGGATCTAATGGGTTTAATATCAGTGATACGATCGGTTTAAATCAAACCCCGGAAACACTAACACCCTGTGTGTTTTCCTGTGTGTGTGTGTGTGTGTGTAGGTCATAGCTGTGGTGATGGACGCTTTCACTGATGTGGATATTTTTCGAGACCTGCTGGACGCGGCCTACAAACGCAAAGTTCCTGTGTATATAATCATTGACGTAGCTGCAGTGCCATGTTTTCTTTCCATGTGTGGCAGAGCTGATATGCACCGTGGACACCTGAAGGTATGCACACAAACACACACACACACACACACACACACACACAGATGATGTTTTAACAAGCCTGGGGATGAGCTGCTCCTGGAGAGTCAACATTTATAGAGAACTCTTATTTGAAAAAAGCTACAGTTCCAACATTTTAAAGGTTATTCTTTGTTTTATAGGTGAAATGTACGTGATGCTGCGGGGACAAGTTTTGTCCTGCAGGTTCATGCAGCAGCAAGTCATTGACAAGTTGACAGTCTGAGATGAACCGGTCGGAGCAGTAACAGAAAATACTTAGAGAAAAATTTAACTAGAGGCCAAAATGCTACTTTAGACATTCCCTTCTAATTTGTAGTCAGTTAAATAAAACTTGTACAAGCAGCATTTGTTTCTCTTTCATTTCTCTTTCTTCCTTCCTTAAAGCTTCAACCAGCAGTTACCTCAGATCACCCTCCCTCCCGCTTTATCTGCCATTAGTCTGAGCGGTTACGACTCCCGCTGTGAGATTTAGCACAGAATATTTATTTATGAGGGTAACGCTCGGCCTGGAGCCACACCCTTATCACAGTGCCTAGGACAAACATAGCAGGGTGTGTCATACAAACTGTGCTCGTACACAGATACAGTTCCATGCTCCAACCTGTAGAGTTGGACAAAAACGAGGCTGTGGTTTTATTAAAGGAGAGGAGCTCATTCTTTTGTGTCTGCCTCATCTTTTGTTTCCTTTATTTCCCTTTAGTCCGCTGAAATTCTCCCTCCTGTCAGTAATAAATCACGACAACCTTTGTATATGAATAAATGTATGTTTGTGTTTGTACAGAATCTGCGTGTCCGCTGCTGCGGCGGCGTCGAGTTTTTCACACGGACGGCAAAGAAAGTGCGAGGTTCACTGAGCCAGAAGTTTCTCCTGGTGGACGGAGATCGAGCCATTTCTGGTTCATACAGGTGAGCAGGGTGTGATGCAGAATGTGCAGTATGATCCCTTTTTGTGCTTCAGAGCGTTTTGGTGTCTTTTAGCGACACCGTTTCGGTCCAGATTCCTGCTGCAGGAGACATATGTTACTATAATAACTTAATAAAATAATATGAATCGTCCAGAGTGGTGTATCGATTGCATTTAATTTTTCCTCAATAGGAAACAAGTTTAATAGAGATAATTTAACGTCTCCACGTCTCTTTTGTTCCAGCTTCACCTGGTCCTCGTCTCGTTTGGACCGAAACCTCATCACTGTGATCACAGGACAAGCAGTGGAGACGTTTGACCTGCAGTTTCGTGACCTCTACCTCATGTCCAGAGGAGTGTCTCTCAACAAGGTCCCAATGGTGGACGAACCCATCCCTGACCCGCTGCCTCTGGCAGCTCCTGTCCCCGTGTCGACCACTGTCGCCAAGAGGCTCATCAATCCCAAGTACGCCCTGGTCGCCACGGGAACCCACACAAGTCCTGGCTCGTCTGACCAAAACTCCAGCAACAAGAACTCAAACTCCCAGAATCCCACTGGGTTAAAAATCATGAAAGGACGTCTTAGGGAAGTCATCGAGGAGCCTCCCCTACACCCGGGATTAGCCAATCTGGAGAAGGCGTACCTGATCCCCTACCTGCCCACCTGGCCAGAGCCAGACCCGCCCAGTGACGTGATTGGCTTCATCAACATCAGGGATGAAAAACGAGCCAATCAGGTTCACCTACAGAGGTCGGAAAGGTTTGAGGTAAGCCAGGCGATTCGCTTCAGCTCGCCTCTGACGCTACCGGCTCAAAGTGAGGCACATGTTTCAGATTCAAACGCCAAAGAAACGTCCAAAAAAGCAGATGCAGCTGCTGCAGTGAGTCCGACCAAAAAACAGATGAGAGAGAAAACGCACACGGCACCAAGTAAAGAGCAAACTGACGTGACAGATGGCAGCGCCCGGCAGGCAAATGTGCCACAAAAACAAGACGCACACAATCAGGAACCATCGTCTAAGATTAAAGGTGATTCACAGCCAGCGGACGACGCTAAGCAAACTCTGGACGCACAAACTGCAGTGCCCCCTGTTCCTAAACGCCGCACACTGCAGTTAGTCATCGACTCCGTTTCATCAGAGCAGCCCGGCCAACCACAGGTGATGCTGGTTAAAATGGATGAGATGGAAAATGTAGACAGGGGGGAGGTGACCCCGACCCACAGCCGTGTCATGTCAAAGGGAGACAGCAGAGACTCCGGCAGCAATGACAACGGCAGCCAAGACAGCACCAAGGTCATCTGTGACCGGGCGGCCAACGACGACCCCTCCAGCACCTCCACAGCGTCCGAAGAGGAGTTTTACGATACACAGCAGGAACCGAGCGACCCGTTGACAAATGGGGTGACAACGGGGTCGGGTCGCGGGCATCGCCAAGGGGACGGGGTCAACATGATGGCCCGTCTCTCCCAGAGCATGCTGGACCTGCGGGAGCCAAGTCGAACCGAGGACAGCTCCGCCCTCATCCGTCAATCACAGCAGCTCCGCAGAGGTCATGCCTCCCCACACAGGCACATCGGACAGGTGAGTAACTTTGACGTCACTGTCTTTAAAAAGAGTGAATCTTTACTGTTTCCTGCTTCTCAGATGTGACGATTTATTGGAGTTAATAGAAATCTTTGTATTGTGGACAGTTGCTATGGAAACTAAAACAGATTGTGACTATTAACTGGGGAAACAATTAAGGGATTAATAATTGATGGAAATCCTTTAAGGAAATGGAAATAGTTTTGTTAAACTATAAAAGAGAAAAAAACGAGAAAACAAGTGCAGAGAGAGAACAATTTCCCATAAATAATTCCCACAAAATTCATCTTAAAAAGGGTGTGTTTCACTAGCATCATCAAAACAAGCCATTGCCTGTTTATAGTTAAACATGTCAACCCCTTTTTTTCTTTTTTTTAATTAAATGGTGTGTGATCATCAGCCCACATGTAAGTGTGTGTGTGTGTGTGTGTGTACCTGGATAGAGCGCCCGGCTGATCATGCCAGGGAGGACGATGAAGATGAAAGGCAGCATCTTCAGATAGGCAGCCAAGATGGATGCTCCTTTCACATGACTCATGTTCTTGGCAGAAAGTGAACGTTGCACAATAACCTGAACATACAGACACATAAATAGCAACATTACCTAAAATCCATAAACACATCAGCTATGCAGTGCAATAGCATTATCAAACACATTAAACACATTGATTAAATATAGCTATTGGTTTCAACGATTCCCTTTTACAAGCTCACGCAGTTTTGGTGTCAGTCATTCATCATTCTGAGAAAGCCATATCTAGCAAGTTAGGATAAATAGTGTACACTCTGAAAACAGAGGCTGGTGAGAGCTCCAACGTTTAATTATTTCTAATGAATTATATTATTAAAATATCATTATATTAATAATTATAATTACTTCTGAATTTAAACATTAAAGATCTCTATAGTGCTAAAGTTGCATGACACCATTTGACTAAAGCCCTGTCGGCTTATAATGCAGATCATGAACCAGTTAACCTGGAGACCTGTGTTATACGTCATCTCCCAAGTCACACTTCTCTCCCAAGTCACCCTAAAATAGCTTTTTTAAAAGGAAAGAGGCATTTAATCCAAGCTTTATGAAAAGATGATGAACAGAGGAGCACCCTGGATTGAGCCCTGAGGCACTCCATGTATGAAATTTATTTTAAGGGAAAAATTTGGTGTAAAATGAACTTTGGACATGTAAGAGATAATAACAAGTTGTTATGTTTAATGAGCAAAACTACACTAACCTGTTGCATTACGAACATTTTAATTTTTATCATTTTTGTGGAAAAGACTCACCATGCAGCAGTCATTAGGGCACCAAGTTAACTTGAAGACGTCGCTATTTTTAAACCATTAAAAAACCTCAAAGTCGCTACACACTTCCTTGCTAGTAAAGCAAAGGTCGTGACAAAATTCTCAATGCCTTGTTTAAATGTCAGGACTCTTGTCATACTAGCAAGGAAGTGTCACTGATTTACAGTGTCACTGTAACAACACTCGTCTCTTTTTGTCTTGTTGTTCTACATTTCCCCAAAATGTTGTGATGCAATGACCTAAAGATATAATTTCCACAAAATACCCTAAAACATGCTTTTTAAAAGAAATAGAAATAAACATTTGACCCAAACTTAATTTACAGACCGGGAACAGAAGAGGAGCCAGGACTGAACCCTGACATGTATGCAATTTGCCTCATCTTTCTCTACATCCTCTCTCTGTCTAGTTGTTCCAGACTTCAAGATCTCCAGGCCGTGATGCAAGGCCTCAAGGACCTAAAGTGATCATCGCCAAACCAGGAAGTTACCACCGCCCCACCCGAGCAGCCGTCCCCGTGATAGGAGGACACCGTTACTGGCAGGGTCAAATGCTACAGCCCAACTCATCTCAGCTGCGAGCTGAGACACGATCTGGCCGGTCTCCACGACGCCACAGCCCCGGAAATGGGAAGATGGACCATGCCGTGCCGGATCATACAGTCAGTCCTTCAGGGTTACTTGTTGTTTCTCTCTCAAAACTGAGCAATTTTAGACAATTGAAGGCACGAGGAGGAGGATCACAGAAGAAAGCGTCTCAAAATAACAAGGCTGCGAGGTAGAGCCGCGGACCTGTAGCTGCACACCTGGATATTTGTTAATTTCGTAATAAGTCATGGAGCCAGTGACTCTTCAGTGTGGAATCCCGTCTTTCTCTGGCATGCATATCATTTCCTGTTTTAAAATCTTGTGACTCAAGATACAAGAAGTATTTAACTGGGGTCTTTTTTGTTTGTAAACTACTAAGATAAGAGAGTTGGTAATTTGATTTAAGGATGTGATTTTTTGACCAAACCAAACTGGATGGTTACTTAAGGGTCTGTCTTATAATGAAAATGACTTTTTTAAAAAATATCGATACCTGTGAGGAAACAAACTCTGTGAGGATAATAATACATCAGCTGATATTTATGTTTACAAACAAATGCACGAATATAAGATTTTTTTGAATACTTCAAATTTTGCAGTGAAAGATCTATGATTCCTACCGGAGGCAGGATATCTTGTAGATGACAGACACCAAACTGGATTTTGTCCTTTGAACAAATATTTCTAATTTACCTCAGATGTTTTTCTTCCCAATTTCGCACTGTAACCGTGTTTGGTCATATTTAACACACAGATGTGATTCTATGTTCGCCTGCTGGTTACTGATGGTGCAAGGGTTCAGCTACTGTGTTGTTTGCTTTTACATATGTGGCCACTGACGTCGACTTCCTGCGATGGCGCAGAGACCAGGTGTACGCAAATGTTTAAAACACTGACGTGGGACCAAAAGTGAATGTTGTAAATAAAAACAAAAGTTTCTCTATTGTTGCTTCAACCTCTTCAGGTAAATCAAAGTGCTTGGGGAAGAAGCCTGTATCTTCCAGGAAACTTTATCACTTTGAAAGTGAAAGTTCATAACTCAAACACACAAAAACACAGCATCTACACCCAGATAACTGATCTGGAAGTAATCCAGAACAGTTAAATGACAGTGTACGTGCACCGTGAGATATTTTTATATTTTTAAGTATGTCCAGAAGAAAGATATAATTGCAGCTTTTCATTTTCTGAAGGAGTTTTTATATTTGTGGTGTTTGGTTTTGGTACAAAATTATCATCCAGCAGGAAAAGAGGGTAGAGTCTGTGGATGCAGCCAAATTTAGAAAAAGGAGTATGGTATAAATATATGAATAAACAATGTGAAGAAAACCAAACAAATTCGATTTCTCAGTTAGATTGAAAGGAAAGCTCACAGGCTTTTTGTAAATTCTCATAAATTACTCGTTTTTCATGTAATTTTCAGAATAAACCTCAGGATAAATAGGCCATTCCTGTTGTTATTGTTATTATTATTATTTTACAGGACTTTCCTTACAGGCCTTTTTTTTTCAGGACTACAGGACTAAATCAGTCAGTGTTTATTGTTCCCAGATTTGAACAAATTAAGACAAAAACTGGGAAAACTTCAGAAAACATATAAATTGAAATATTTCGTTCATAGTGACAGTTTCCCTCCAGGTCATGTTACAAAACAACACTGAGCCACGTGAAACTCTGTTTTGATCTATTCTGAGAGACAACTGAGCTGTTTCCCCACATTATTTCAATGTACTGGATAGTGTAGATGTACCTGGTCAGTGCACCAGTACCAGGTTGCCAGTATGGTGAGTCCCAGTGTCATGCCGGGCCACGGCAGGTCTCCGGTGACAGCGTCTCTGAACAGGTGCATGGCGTCCTGACGTGGCAGGTGGCAGCTGCTGTTGGGGATGATCTTACTGGGGATCGCCATGCTGTACACCCGCTCCAGGTTACCATACCCTCCAATTTTGTTAAAGGCTGTGGATTGAAAACACTGAACTCGTATCTATACCTTCCTCCAACAGCAGCTGCTTCACATGTAGAAAAATAAATTGGCACATACCAGTAATTGTCAGAATAATTGCTCCTACGATCATGATGAACGTCTGAAGAGTGTCAGTGTAGATGACAGCGGCTAGACCACCTGAAAAGAAGTGAACTCTGATTTATTATGTTTATAAAATCACATAAGAGCAGTCAGTTCATTTTCATGTCGAGAAAACAAACGTGTGAAAGTGATATGTTGGAAGCTGGTCTAACTAGCTTACACTCAGAAGGTAGATGCTGGTTAGAGTTTTGGTTAAACTTGTGATAATTATCTCTGAAGTTAACATTAACGGTCTCTATAGGGAATTTGGATAAAAGCCCTTGAAGGCTTCAAGTGCAGATTATAAACCAGCTCAGCTGGATGCCTATGTTGCATTTCATCTCCCAAGTCACTGCTCTTATTTTGTTTTAACCGTTTAAAACCAAATGTACCCCTGAAATATCTTAAAAATAAATAAATCAATTAACCTAATGTATAAATTAGGAACATAAAGGGCTGTGGATTGAGCCCTGAGGTACTGCACGAATGAAATCGAACTACAACTACACTCATCTTTCTCTACTCCCTCTACTTGTTTTAAGATCTTCCCCTCATGATAAAACAAGAGAGACAAATATATGAATGTTTTTGGAGTTTGTGTACCTGCAATGGTGTAAAGTGCAGTGACCACCAGCATGAGGACGGTGGACAGGTACAGGTTCCACCCGAGACACACTTGAACAAACAAAGCTCCAGAGTAAAGGTCGGTCTGATGAGGGAAACACACCACATCTGTCAGCAGAGACTCACTCTGTGTCATGTGTTTACGTGTGTGAGTGTGTGTTTGTGACAATGTCGTACTGATATCTTTGTGAAGACGGACAGCAGCAGCGAGAGGACCGCCAGGTAAGTCCTGATCCTCTCGCCTCCGAAACGACGACCCAGATACTCGGGCATCGTCACAATCTGAACACAACAAATTCAACACAACTCACATTTATTATTAGATGGATGGATACCAAAAGACAGATGATACATACATGACTGAATAGATGTAACAATGGACATTTACAAGATGTAAAGTGTGTTCTCCCTGTGAACCTGGAGATGGACAATGTCACATGACTCGGGGAAAAATGAACAGGATATATGTGAAGCCTTTGAGACCTGATTTTATAAACTACCTGAAAGAACATCCAACATCTTTATTTAAAGAAAGCAAATTATTTCATTTACATGATGAGATTAATAAATTTTTGTCTTTTATTATTATTGTACTCTCTGGACATATATAACTAAGTTTACTTGTTGGTTCTCTGATGAAGAAGGAAATACATGTATCACTGGTTCAAACTACAGAAAATGTGGCTGGGAAACTAGATTTGGTTAGTTTTCTTTTCTTTTTATCCTTTCTCTTTACTGTGGGCTTAAAAATGTACAATAAAAACAGTATTAATACACATCTACACACTTTTATTTTTACACATTTACACACACTTTCTTACTATTTACTTTGTGTCTTTACTTTTTTCTCTCATCTCACCATTCTCTCTCATGTAGCAGAGTATGTAAAAAGTGACTGTATTTTCGATAAAAAATGGATATAACAAATCCAACACACATAACTACACATGGGAGAGGTTTTTTTTTTTTTTTTTTTTGTAATTTATGGTCTTTGTTATTAGAGGAGATGGTTGTGCGTATGTGTGGTGTAACACCCTGCTGGGGAATTTTAAAGGCGGGGAAAGTGGTTGTAAGGAAAATGTCTTGGCACCGAAATGTACCTGCAGAACCAGCCTTAACAAGCCTGTGTGTGTGTGTGTGTGTGTGTGTGTGTGTGTGTGTGTGTGTGTGTGTGTGTGTGTGTGTGTGTGTGTGTGCAAACTAACCCCTGAGGAGATGTAGACAGGCACAAAAACCCAGGCCAGAGCCAGTAAGACATAAGTGGCCTGAGAGAGAAAAAGAGGTAGAAATGTTTGGGTCTTTATGCAAAGTCAAACATGTCATTAAGTCATTCAGCTTTGTCTTTATTTCCTTTTAGTTATTTATTTATATATTTATTGTGCTGCTGCCCCCTGCTGCCAGTTGTCTGTTTTATCCATAAAAAGATGCTGCAATACAAACGAACATTACAAAACCAGGTTTCTGTCTTTGGACCAGAGGTTAAGTTAAGTAAAGTATCACTGCTGTTGTCATTTGTTTTCTTTCCAATTATAGAAGAAAATTAAAGTCATTAATCATTTTTAAAAAAATTGTCAGCTTGCCACAAAAGAAACCACACAAAGATGAATTAAGAGACGGGATCTGCTTCATTCCAGTCTAAGCTGTGTTCAGTGTTTTCTTAAAGTGGATGAATAAGAATAACATTAAAGCATGAATGTTTTTTTAGTTTTCTTTTTACTCACGTTCCATTCAAATCCAGTGACAGCGATGCCTCCAGCAGCTCCAGTCCCAGCCAGACCGATAAACAGACCTGAGCCCTCTGAGCTGGCGAACAGAGACGCTCCGATCTGAAGAAGAAACACATCTTTTATTTAGATATGGAAACAAGAAAGTAACAAATACTCAAGTTAAAGAATCAATGATGTCATGAATCTGAGGGAGGAGATGTTTCTCTAAACTTATCACTAATTAGGAAAAACAATTACAAACCAAAAATACTACAGACAGTCCTAAGAATGGAAACTTTTACTTTTAGTAACATTTACTGTTTACTACTACATTTACTACTTTTAAATTGACATATTAATTACTTTACAATTTACATTTGAACTGTTAAGACTTTTGTGCTAAATTTAAAATAGAAACTATCATTTCACAATACAGCATAGTAGTAAATTAAAAACAACAATATAAAAATAATTACAACCTAATCTACTGCAACACAGTAGAGTATTAAAAGTTGTAAATGTTACAAAATGTTGAAAAAATTGAAATTAAAAAAATAAAAATAATTACAGTCTCACCAACTCCAAGGGATTAGAATTAATAAAATCATTAATTATCAACTCTAAACTTTTGATGAATGAGGCCTGGTCAGAAAACTGAAAGCTCTAACTTTTTTTTTAAAGGAAAAATTTTTAATAATCAAAACACTGGGAATGTTACAGATTTTACAGATGTTACAGATGCAAACACACATGCGCACGCATGCGCACACACACACACACACACACACACACAAAGACTCACCGGCCACCAGGCCATGTCCCGTCCGGCCAAAAAATATCCACTCAGAGTATTTCTGCTCACCCTGCATGATGACTGACAGAGAAAACTGTTATACACACACACACACACACAAACACAAACACATGCACATAAACTGCAGTAATACACAGACACACACACACACACTTGACTCTTACCCAAATGCCGACAGCGAGATTGAGAAGGAAGTATGTTGCTATCACAATAATGTCAGAGAAGCTGAAGGATTGTGATCGAGCGTAGAAGTTGATGGTGGAGTTGGACATCCTCACACACACTCACACACACACCTTCTGAATCTAACACTTACACCTTTGCAATAAGAGTCTAACACTGAAAACACACACACACACACACATACACACACACATGCACACTCCGGCTGGACTACAAACTGACCTCGTCGTCGCCTGAAGTCTGAGACTCAGTTTGTCACATGTCGGTGTGAAGAGGGACGTCCCAGGCTTCAATTGATGATTAAACACATCACCTTAATGTGTCGGAGCAGAGCTGACACACTCACCATGCCGGGGGATAATGGAGTGTGTGGTGTGGACGACAGCAGATGCTCATGTGGACCTGGTCAATCATTGGCGATGACAAGTTTATAATCATTAGTGTCTAAACACATCTGCTGGTAAATGCTGAGAGAGAGAAACAAAACAAGTACAACAGTTTCTGAACTCTTCCTGCTTCACTTTATGAGTGACAGGGATAAAATAAAAATATATCAGAGGTTTATTTGTCTCTTATCTGTAAATTTGAGACAAGTTGAGTGGATGGACAAGAGACGATGCTCAACAAGGCAACACAAAGAGAATTTCAAGCTAAAAGCACGTTAAGTTTGAAGGAGCCACATTTATTAACTTTTTAACTTATTAAATTCCAGATAACTTGGAACAAGAAATTGAATTAAAAAATAATAAAGATATCCTTCTATTCTTTAAATCTCCTCCACAACCTTTATTAATCACCATGTGGACGTTGTGCTCTTTGTCCATGTGCGTACGTGTGCAATGAGATTAATGATGATGTTTGTGACGTCATGGCGTCTCCATCGCTGCCATCTGCTGCTTATAGCAGACAAACACCAGCCTGAGGTTTGTGTGTGTGTGTGTGTGTGTGTGTGTGTGTGTGTGTGTGTGTGTGACACTCAAGTTAATTTCACATCAGAAAGCACGAAGGCAAACTAACTAACTAGGTTTCTCAACATTGACTCTCAATGAGAAATGATGTGTTTAGATTGAAGAGACACTTTGTAATTTTCTGAGCACATTAGAGGATTTTCTCTGACTTCTAATCCTTTGAATTTATCCTCAAGGTTGTGTTTTTCACCTATGGCTGCACCGCTGTGTTCAGATCATTGTGGGTCTAACAAACAACTGGTTGTTTGGTGTGAAGCTGACAGTCATTGACAAAAGTGACATTGAGCAGGCTGCTGATGTCAAATACCTTGGACTTCTGGTGTCTAATCTGACCTGAGGTCCAGCAGTGCCTCAACTTCCTGCAAAACTTGATGGTGAAGAAGATTCAATGGATTAACTGACTCATCATCCAAACCTGGAAGACGTTCATTTACCTTACATCACATCATATCATATCTATTCTTCCTAATCCTTTGATAAATTACCTCTTAAGTCATTTACTGTTTCTGTTCACCAGCAGCCACACTGGTGAACATTTTACTCCACTACATTAATCTGACCACACAAGGTCAAACAGGTTCTTTGATGTAGTCAAAGGACCCTAGTACTCTTAACTTCTCTCACATATTTAAGTAGTAATTAGGAATTACAGACTTTTTTATATGTACTTCTACATTTTCAGACGCTCAAAAGTAGTTGGATGATTAACCGACATCAGTTTCATGGACTGATCCTGAGTTAAAAGGTCAGGAGTTGAATCTAAGTGTTGTAGTTGTATTTGGTGGTTGCTTAAAGTCCAAAGGGAAGTCAATGTGAGTAAAGGAGGCTGAAAAAACAAAACACACCTTTCAGAGAAAGTGAAAACTTTACAAGAGACAAAACCAACTCTTGGAAGACCAAGGAGGAAACTAAACATGGGGGCAGGTCAATAACATCCTCCAGGAGGAAGAAGTATCATCGTCAAACATTGAAGCATCTGGACAATTGAAACCAAGATGAACATCATCTGTCAAACACATGGATTTGTGGATGGATGAATTATTGACAATGTGATGTTGACATAAGAAACAGGATGAGTTTCTTAAGAACAAGAAATGGAAAATAATTCAGTGGTCAAGTCTATGACTTAACGTCAACTCAACTGAGACTGAAGATAAAACTGAAGCAGAAACAAGCAACAACTGAAAGAAGGAAACTCATCATCTGGTGTCCACTTATGTCTGAGCCTCTGAAATTAAAGAACAATGTATTGAAATGTCTGTGATTCCTTAACAGTTAATGTAATATTTTTGTTAAATCCCTTTGAATTAAAGCTGAGAGTCTGAACTTCAAACACATGTTGATGGTTTTGTTACTAACCCATTGTGGTGGTGACCAGAGACAAAGCTACAAACCTAACTGTGGCTGCTCATCTGATGAGCAAGAAACTATTTACCATATAACTGTCTTATAGTCTTCATCGTCCCTCAGGTCTATTTTGTGGAACAGTTTAAAACAAAAATAATTCCCCCTCATATCTGAAACTGTTCCTTTGGATAATTCACCAGACAATGATTTCAATTCAGACTGTGCTGTTAGTTAAAGACACGAGGAATGGCGGTCATCATCGCAGGTGGTTTGTCACTTTCAGTTTGACGTATAACGTCCACATCTGTGGGAACATCAAATCGTGTGAAAAGTAACTTTAAAGTGTCCACTAAAAATTACATCTGATTTTTTAGAAGAACAAATGTATTTAAATTGATATAAAAGTTCTTTTTTATTATTAATTTATAAAGTTTAAGTAGCGATACATACTTCTACCAGCTGGTGGCGGTAAAGCGCCAATTCTTCACAACAGAAGAAGAAGAGTCAAGCGGAAGTTGAAACCCGGAAGTAAAACTCCACAACAAAAAATTGCCGGGAAATCTGCTCTGTCGCATCGGCTGTTGCATAAAACTTTGTTGAAAAGCGTTAGAAAGTGTGTGTAAGTTTATATTATATTAAAGTTACAGATTTGGATCGCGTCGTGGAGCAGAAATGGACGAATATGACGAACTGTTCGAGGTTCAGGATGATTTCGACGAGCAGTTCGCCGACGAACTGGAGGTTTTGGCTCAAATGGAGGGTGAGGAATATAAATTTAATTGTCATCATTAAAACATAATTTAAACCTTTTACATTTCGCTGTATCATCATATATTGAATAAATATACTTTTGACTGTATTCGACATGTCTCCATTAATCTCCATTTATTCAGAAAAGTTCAGTTTACACCAATAATCTGGATTAAATATCGTTTGGCGACCGTCAGTCTTGATTTATGCAACTACAGTAATAAAGTGTGACTGATGTCAACGTTTAAAACTAAATAACATTGTGCTGATGAAGTTTTATTAGGGAAGTGCATCAATTCATATTGTATACATAGTTATTTATTGTATTTATACAGAATTAGAGGCCTACATGTTTTCCAGTATAATATCTTTAATCTGTGCATTGAAAATAAAGATTTGTGTTATTTAATAAATATAATTTCCTGGATTCAGATTAGTGACCACTAGAACTACTATTATTATGTATTATTCTTTTGATTGTTTTCTAAAAAGCAGTAAAGTCTCTCTTAAAAGAAACTGGGAAAAAATTGTGTGTTTACTTGTTTAGTTTTACTAGTTTTACTTGTTATTAGCGGTTCATCAGCTGATTATTTTAACAGCAGTTGTTTCATATCTGTGTGTTTTTTGCGTCAATGTTTCAGAGGAATCGTTCAAACCGGCGAAACGTCCAAGTCGAGGTCCAGGAGACAACATCTCAGACATAGAGCACCTGCTAGACGATCAGCCCATCAGTGAGTTCACGCTCTGTCTCTGGTTTGCTGTTTTTGTGTTAATTTTTTTAACCTTGGATCTGATCTTTCAGCCCCAAAGGTGAAGCGGCAGAAACATGACGCTGGTGTTGCCAAACGACTTTTCAACACGTCGCAAACTCAAGGGATTGAAGCCCAAACACTGAGTGCTGACATCACACCACCATCCTCCCCAGAGCAGTATGAGCCCTCACACACCTTCAGGTAGATGCTAAACAGGAAGTGTATAATGTATCTGTATTCAGACATTTCATTTTGTTCTAAAATGATTCAATTGTATTTACACATCTGTGTTTATAACATCCAATGAACTCTCAGATTTCAGGATTCATTATTTTTAGTTCTTATTTCTTCCACAGAGAAACAAAGAGTCATGTTATTTCCCAGTGAGTCATATGTAGCATTGTAGAGATGGTGTAATAAGTATCTGTGTCTCTGAGACAGTGTAATCCTCCACAGTCACTTTGAAAACACGTCACCTTTCATCTTCCTCCGTCATACTACAGCTGTGTTCAGACACTTCTGTGTGTGTTGTTGCTGTCGCTGCCACTGTCTGAGTCTTAACGTCTGACCAGAAACAACCATAACATCAAACACCGACGTCAGAGGATTCATTCATTTACACACTGGAGACAATATGACACGTATCTATATCTACCCTACAGTTGATGTATGTTTGTTTTTCAGGTCGACTCCTGCATTGTTGGACATCAGTGGCTTTGCTACGATCCCAGAGACGCCCCGCCGTCCTCCCACAGCGGCACCAGCATCACTGCATGTCCTGAAGCGACCTCCTTTAGAGGGAGACTATGTCAGTGTAACCGACTCATCGGGGAGTCGAGTTTATCTGCGGCAGAAAGACGACATCAGACCAAAGGTTAAATGTCACAAAAATGTTACAAAAACAGACCTGTGGTGTCTAGCACTTTCTAAAATGTCTCTGTGCTTCTCTGTGTGTTCAGGAGGTGGAGTCCAGAATGGTACCAAACTCCCTGGGAGCACTGGGGCTGCTGGCTGTGCCAATAAATGTCCTGAGAGAACAAGAAGCAGAGAGAGTGAGTAAGACCTTACAACAAGACCTGAGCTTAATGTGAAAAAAATATGTTTTATATATATATATATATATATATATATAGATAGATAGATAGATAGATAGATAGATGGATGGATAGATGGATAGATAGATAGATATAGTAACTTGGAATAAGAAAATAATTGAGTGTAATAACTATATATTCTTTTTTATTAATTATTTATCTTTTATTTCCAATGTATCGTTTGTTGAAAATGAATTGAAAATAACCATTTTCAAAAGTGTGTGTAAATGTAAATATCCCATCTTATAATCCAAAAATGTTATTTTATTATTATGTATTCTTTTATCAAGTCATTGAATAAGAATATCTCAATAGATGTTTATATTTAAATCTTTATGAGTAAATTGCTGTGATAGTAATTTAGCTTCACTTTCTCTTCTGTTTTTCTTTTAATCATCAGCGTCACCAGCAGGTTGTGGAGGAGTCTCAGCGCCTCACAGAGCTGTTGACTAGGTAACTTACCACCACATTCACCGTATGAACATATTACATACACGCAGCAGCATTTTCTTCCTGATTGTCGCTTTGTTTTCCATCACAGTAGCGTGAACGATGTGTTCGTTGAAGCCGAGAGAGACGACGAAGAGAGCGACGATGCTGCAGACGCAGAGGGACGAAGCTCACGTCTCTGGGTCGACAGATTCTCCCCACGACACTACACCGAGCTGCTCAGTGACGATGTACACAGATTAAAAACTCTGTTTAAAAAACTGTTAAACAAAATCTACATGTTTGTTTGCTTAAATACATTAACTCCTCTGTTGTGTTTTTTTTTTTCTTTCCTTTCTTGTAGTTTACAAACCGTTGTCTGCTCAAGTGGTTGAAACTTTGGGACACTGTTGTGTTCGGAAGAGAGAGGAAGTTACGTCCAGTTCGGTCAGATAGACAAGCTCTGAACCAACACTCGTCCAAACCCAATCAAGGCAACCAGAATCCAAATCGCTTCAAGAGTAAAGTGGAGATGACAGAGGAGCTGCTGGAGGCAGAACTAGACCAGTACAACAGACCAAAATTCAAGGTTCAACATCTGCACAAACTCACGTCAGAACAAGTTCAGTTTACTGAGCTTTAGTTGTGAAAGAGCTGATTTCTTTTTATCTGCCTTTAGGTGGCGTTGTTGTCTGGTCCTCCAGGTTTAGGGAAGACCACCCTGGCTCATGTTATTGCAAAGCATGCTGGGTACAATGTGGTGGAAATCAATGCCAGGTGACACAAGCCAAATGAAGATTAAATTATTTTAAAAAAATACAAGTTTAAAAGAAATTTCCTGTTATGAACTCAGTGATGCTGTTGATGTTTTCACAGTGACGACCGCAGCGCAGAAATTTTCCAGAAACGCATCGACACAGCGACACAGATGAAGTCGGTGTTAGGAGCCAACGAGAAACCAAACTGCCTCATCATCGATGAGATTGATGGAGCGCCGACGGTATGTTCGCAATGATCGTAATCAATAATATTAATAATAATACAAAATAATAATTTGTAATAATATATTTGACAGGCTGCGATCAACATACTGTTGGCGACGTTAAACAGGAAGGATGGACATGGCGGGGAGGCCAGCGCAGAGACCACAAAGAAGAAAAAGAAGAAGGAGTCGATCTTGCTTCGACCGATTATCTGCATCTGTAACGACCTGTATGACGTCCTCCAGGAGAAAGAAAACATTTTTAAATCTTCTTGGTTAAATTCTAAAATGTAAAAATGTTGATTTTTTTTTTTTTTTCCCTTTAGTTATGCCCCAGCGCTCAGACCTCTGAGGCAGCAAGCTTTCCTCCTGACGTTCCCTCAGACGCAGCCTTCACGCCTCGCACAGAGACTGGCAGAGGTCAGCACAGACCCACACCAACACACCCACATGTAAACGCACCAGTCCACAAGTTCATATTTAAGTTGTGTTGCAGATTTCAGTCCAGCAGGGGATGAAGACGGACACGGGCACTTTGATGTTACTGTGTGAGAAGACAGACAACGACATCAGGTCGTGTATCAACACACTACAGGTGAGAGTCGTGTAAGTCGTGTGTTGTCATCATCTGAGGCCTGTTCAGAGTGAAATTATAATCACGTGCGTGTTCTCACACGTTCAGTTCCTCTACGGTCGCGGACACAAGCAGCTGGACACTAAGACGATCCAGTGTGTCTCCGTGGGACAGAAGGACCAGAACAAAGGACTTTTCCATCTATGGCAGGAAATCTTCCAGTTACCACGAACAAAACGGTGAGTGTGAAGAACCAGAGGGTTTCTTTGAGTCAGTCAAGAAATCATTGATGTTTTTGCTGTAGACTTCTTTCTAAAGCAGTCAGGTTCAGGTTTAGTCCAAAAATGATGACAAAGACTCTGGTCAGAAGGTTATCTCATTTCCCTGCCTGGTTTCACTAGTGAGACGCTGACTAATTGTTTTTATTTGTGTCTGAAGGAAACGTATCGGCGAGGGGTTTGAGGCGGCGCCGGGTTCAGGAAGTGGTGCTCAGCGTTTTCAGCACATTTTACACCTGGCGTCCTCCAGCGGCGAGTATGAAAAGGTTTCTCAGGTAATAAACAGAGAACAACACTGACCACTGTTTTTTCTTCTCACCTGCAACTAAAAACCTGTGGTGATGGTCTGATCGCTTCGTCCTCAGGGTCTGTACGATAATTACCTGTCGATGCGTGTGAGGGATCCCAACCTGCAGAGTGTGTGTGATGCTCTGGAGTGGCTGTCTTTCTCCGACCGGCTGAACCACGTCATTCTTCACGGACAGAACTTCTCACTGATGCGTTACTTGCCCTTCCTGTCCGTCACCTTCCACTTCTTGTTCGCTCACACGCACGTACCTCGCATCAGTTACCCACACAGCCAGCACGAGGTACGGACTCACTGTGCAAGATAAGACGCAGGAAACAAAACGCACACTTACATGTCTTGTTGTGTTGTGTCCAGGCTGCCTCCCGTCTCCTCGGCAATAAGAACGCCCTGTCCTCCATGTTGACTGATATCCCAGCATGCATCAGAACCAGGATCAGTCAACTCAGCCTGACGTTGGATATTCTCACTCTGCTCCTCAACATCATTTCTCCCAAACTGCGGCCTGTAAGTAAAAAGGAAAATGTGGTGACTGGAAGAGAAATTAAAATTTGATAATTTTGAAAATGATCAACTGTATGTATATATATATATATATATATATATATATATATATATATATATATATATATACACACTTGGAAGAAGTATCAAACTTAAAAAATTAAACTAAAAACTAAACTAAATAAACTAAAATTAAAATGTCAGTTAATTTTGTTATGTGGATGTCGGTAGAAGTGTCAGGCAGCGTTACATTTTCAACTGTTGGTTGAAGCCTGTAGGTGGAGCCAGAGAGCAGCTGTCAACACCAGAGTTTTTATAGCTTCATGATGAAGAGCAGAGCCTCTAGAGGAATGAGGATAATGACGAGCTGCTGGGTCACAGTCCCTGAAATAACAGTGATTAACCTCCATCTGTGTCTCTCATGGTTCAGCATTGGACCTGGAAAGGTCTTGAAAAGTCCTTAATTTTCATGTTAAGGACGATCACATGATTAAAGAACAAATATTTGTCAACGTTTCTAATCAAGAACCTGGTGTTTGTCCTGTAGGTGAATCCACAGCTGTTCAGCAGCAGAGAGAAGGAGCAGATGTGTGAACTGATCAACACCATGTTGGCCTACAACCTGTCGTACAGGCAGGACCGCACGGCCGAGGGCCAGTACACATACGTGTTAGAGCCGTGAGTAAACACACGTGTCCGTACGATGATGTATACGTCATGTCATGGCTGTTTCTGGGGCGTTGATGGTCATTTTTATCGTCTACGTTGCAATTCTTGTGATGTGTATGAAGGCTCAGACCTGTTCTCAGATTTCAACCTCTTCTATTTGTGTATTTCTTAAACTTCTATGATACTAAATTAAATTAATGTAGATTTTGAACTGATGATCAATTAAAACAAGTTGTTTTAACACAAACTTTAGGAAAGTGTGATTAATATTCATCACTAGTTTCTGACATTTTATTAAAAAATGTTTCATTTACCACATCGACCACAAGGCAGTTCAAGGTTTATTAATAATTTAAGTTTGTAAATTATATAGAATTAATTGTTAAAGTTTGTGCCCATATTTCTGAATCTTAAACAGAAGTTAGAATGTCTGACATATCTTTGTGCGTGCGTCAGAGCTCAGATTTAAGCAGATTAAGGTTTTAAATGATGCAGCTTCAGGGTTTTACTCAGGAACATGTTGTTATTTTGTCTAAGTATTGTCATTTTTTGAGTGTGTTTATGTAAAATGTGTAAACCTTGTTGTGAGTGTAGCTATTGACATGCACATGCATGTGTGTGCAGGCGTGTTGAGGAGGTGGTAAAGTTTCCAGGTCTGCCACCTCATCGTCAGCTGACGTATCAGGCCAAACAAACCATCAGCAGAGAGATGGAGCAGGAGAGGATGAGGAGAGCTGAGCAACTGATGCTGCAGCGAAACCCAGTGACGGTGAGACGACAAATACACACCATGGTTCATGTGTGTGTGTGTGTGTGTGTGTGTGTGTGTGTGTGTGAAATCAATTGACATATTATTCATCTACTGTGTGCGTGTTAGATGCAGAAACGGGAAGAAAAACAAAACTCTGGTCCAAAAACTACTAAGAACCATCAGCAGAGGCTGGAGAACATCGTCAAACAGACGACGGTGGAGACCCGGGTGAGACACACACACGGTGTAATATCCTCCTTAACCCTTAGAAATATAAAAATTAACCTGATCATTAAAGGCTCATCCTGCAGGAATAATACACATTGGTCTGTGTAGCTGCCTCTGGTCAGTTGGCGTTGAAACACATCTGGTGCAGCTGTAAACAGAAACTTTATTGATCCATCAGGGAAATGATTGTGTCATAGGATCATCAGATAGATAGATAGGTGAGCTGTTTTGTATTGAATTAATCTCCGTCTTTACCAGGTGTAAAGTTAAAGGGCTCAGAACACATTTTTACAAAATATTGCAAACAGTTCTTTGACATCTCCAAATAGTGTATGGAATATTAGTTGGGCTGGAAAAGGTCCAGGATCCTCAACGACCTAATTCAACCGCATAAAATGAAACGATCCCATCCCATTTCCATCCCACTCAGTAAGATCATGAAGTTTTGTCATGTAGTCTTTCCAGGAACTTTATGAAAAAAGCGTTTGAGATTCTGGTATCAACACAAAAGACTTTTTTTTTTTTTTATGTGAACCACTTTTGTTATTTAATTCCTGTGTAGTTCTAGTTATTTAATATGTAGATGTCAGCTGTCAACATCAGATTTTTTTTAGCTTCATGAGGAAGAGCGGAGCCTCTAGAGGCAGGAATGAGGATAATGACGAGCTGCCGGGTCAGTCCCTGATGGTCAAACTGTGAAATCAGGTTAATGACGGGAAGTGAGTGTTCGTTGTCATTGACCTCATTATTGAGGATGGTGTTTCAGAAACTTTCTGATGAACTTCATTTTCATCGTTGCTCTGTTTGTTTCCTGCAGCCGGAGGTGGATTTCTTTGGCCGAGCTGTCGCCCCCAAACCTCAGAGGACGCAGCCGTTATCAGACACAGGTGACGTTGCGACGTTAGCGTAGCTTCCTCTGTTCAAACCCTCACAAAGATCTGCCGTCTGATCTACTGCCTCTTTTCTTATATTTATACATTTATTTGTATAAATGATTCTATTTGATGACAACACCTCAGTTAGCTCCAGAAAACATCACAGCTCTACAGCAGAGATTTGTATCATTTTCATTTAAGTTGCTGGACGACTGAAAACCACCGTCATCAACCATCGTTTTCATATTAAGTTATTTATATTTTAATGACACACATAACTCATATACATGTACAGATGTTCTGTTGTGTGTTTTAGGTTTGTTTTGTTTTTTTGTCGTAGGTGAGAAATGTTTGGTTCTTGCGATGGGAAAGGCCGTGGGAAACAGCGACGTGTGGTTTCGTTTCAACGAGGGAATGTCCAACGCCGTGCGGCGAAACATCTACATCAGAGAGCTGCTGTAACACACACACACACACACACACACACAGTCTTCGTCTTCAGCTGTAAACTTTTTGCTCGTTGTTGCTTGTGAATGTTTTAATTAAACAAAAATCAAAAATATGTTAAATCCAAAACAGTCTTTATTTTGATTGACGGTGTAAAGAGCCAATAAAAACATTGTGTTGTTGCACGTTTCTCAGCAGTTCATTAAAACAAACGTCTAGAAAGCTACTCAGTGCTGTACACACACACTCACACACACACACACACTCTCACACACACACACAGTAATCGTTACATAAATTAACAGCGTTCAGGCATCTCCAAATAAATAAACAAGATTATAACAACAGTGTGTGTGTGTGTGACAGAGAGGGTGAGTTAGTGCAGTGTGAGTGTGTGTGTGCATGATTCTTTAGTGAATGTGCATCCGTTGCGTGTGTTTTCTGTGTGTGTGTCCATTAGAGGATCACACATTTGCCCTTTTCCACCCAAGGATTCGCTTTCATCAGCTCAGGGTTCAGGAAAGGATCTCGCAAACGCAGCCTTCGATCCACTTCACCAGCCTGACAACAACAACAACAACAACAACAACGGTGTCAGCTCAGATCTGATGCACTGTGTGTGTGTCTGTGTGTAGCACACACTCACTCAGTAACGGTGATGGAGGATTTCTCTCGATTGATTGCCAGTTGATACTGAAGACTTTCCACTTCTCTCTTCATCTGCGGGACGTCCCACTCTTCCATGATGATCCTGCTGCTCACACACACACACACACATATTTATCAATATACAGAGAATATCTCTCCTTCCTCTCTGTCTTTCCACCATCTTCTCTGTTTAAGACACTTGGCTTCTTAAAAGTCCTCCTCCCTCCTCTTAACAGTTTTTCGCCTTAGGAACTCCCTTAAGGCCTCAGATGCTTTGTGAATAACTTTTATCTTACAAAGGGAAAATTCTAAGAAAATCTTAGAATTTGAGGAATTCTAAGATTTTTCTTAGAATGACGTCACAAACAGCTACTTTTAGCCTTAGGATGCTTTGTGAATATGGGCTCTGAACATTTACATTTATTGCTCAACCAGAATGTCTGTTTCACTTGTTCAGCTCAGCAAGTAAAAGGAGAATGAAAATATCGTCAAAATTTAGCAAATAAATTCGATCTTCAGCTGCATGAATCCAGACGAGTGCTTTCTCATCAGGACCTTCACACCTTCAGGAGTGAGGAAATATTTGGTATTTTCATTCAAAAATCTGAGTGAAATGTGTCATTAATTTGACAAAAAAGTTAAACTACATCAGAGTATCTGGCCACACAAAAGAAAAAAATGAAAACCTTTTATACTTTGCAAGAATAAAATTTTGCGTTTAAGTTGAAATTCAGCGATTAAATTTTAAATTTTGAGACATCAATAGTCAACTTTAAAGGTGCACAATGCAAGTTTTAGCAGTTTTTTCCTCTATGAAGCTCCTACAGTCTCAGTGTAGGGTCGATTTCAAGATACGTAGCAACACGTTTAATTCAACAGAATTCAGCAGTTACATGAGGGTTTATATTCATGTTGGCACTGATTAGGCAAGAAAAAACTACAAGAGAAAACTACATTGACAGCCTGTTGGAAATCGTTGCAAAACATTGTGCCTCTGAACCTTTGTGAATCCAACATCGCTGGGTCTTCACCAGGATCTTGCCAGTGTAATTTTTCATCAAGAGACACTGTATTCACCTGTCAGGAGTCATTTAACCATCACAGTGACTACGGCATTAAAAATCTTGCACTGTGCAGTTTTAATGAGAGCAAGTTTTATTTTAATTTGCCCAATGAGATTAGAGTTGAAATTTCCCAAATAAAGTCAAACTTCTGCGATTAAAACGAAGTTTAGTCGACCTTCATCTCGTATGAATCCAGATGTGGTAGATGGTCAGGACCTTGGGTGTAGGAGGAATAAAGTCAAAATTTCCCAAGTAAAGTCAAAGTTCTGTGATTAAACTTGTTTTTTTTTTTTTTTAGATTACAATTGAGAATGAAGTGGAAATTTCAAGATCAATTAAAAATATTAATATTACATTTATTTTTAAATAAAAAGTCAAAATTTCAAGATTAAAGCGGACTTTCATCTGGTCGTATGAAACCAGACATTGTAGCTCTTTGACAGCACCGTTGGTTTCAGACTTGTCTGAGCTCCACGTCTTCAGGATCAATCAGTTTGATCAACTGTCTTCTAGTATCTGTGATTCAACATCACCTCTTTGTATCGACCACAGGTGGAAACATCCACATCCTGCATCTGGACATTAGCAGCTGTTTCCTCAAGTTCCTCAACTCTCAGCTCAGTCTCTTCAGAGCCCCAACACTTACTGACACACCGTGTTTGTGGCTGAAACACAAACTGATCCTGAAGTTTCACTGGCACAGCGTTTTGTAGAGAAACATCTGCAATAACATGTTCAACTTTAACCTCAACAGATAAAACAATGACATTTCTTTCTAATACGTGGCCTGATACTTTGTTGTTCATCTGTGAGCGAGTCACTTTGGATAAAAGCATCCGTCCATTATCTTTACTGTTTCTCCTTTAACGGTCAAGACGGAGAGTTGAGGCTGAACGTAACATGAATCGATGTTGTGCAGAAACAACAAACTGTCCTATACTCAAAAATACCTTTTTCTCATGAATTGACAAACTGACAAATAAACTCTGAGTCAGAATAAGTTGATTCTGCTTCTTTTCTCCTCCGTGGAAATGTTTTGTTTCTCTGTTGACCTCAGATTTCTCTTCTGACCCTTTGCAGTTTAAAGAGCAGAGAGCTGCAGAGGAAGTGGCTGATTCGTACTGAAATAGTAACTGGCACAAACAATCTTCTAATTGAGACCATATGTGAGCTGTTATTAATACGAGTGATGTTGACTCATGAAGTAGAAAAACTTCTCACGGTTTATCCACCGTGGCCTTTTTTTGTTGTTGTTGTGAACGGTGATAAATGTTTCATATGTTACAGAAACATCTGTGAGTGACAATTATCATCTTAGTAGTTTTTGTTGCTGATGAAAAACTTTTCGGGTAAAAGAGAAACAGACGCAAAACGTAGAAACGATAAAACCGATGTTCAACGATGCGGTAATGTCTACGTAAATAAAAAGTGCTATAGTTGTATTAACACTGTAGTGTGTTTTTAGCAGCATCTGTAGAGTTACGATGCAGTAAAAGGTCCATAAATATCTAAAGTAAAGTGTGTGTGTACATTTCACCACATCACTATATATTTTCATACGTTTATGAGACTTTACAATCTAATCTTGATGGAGCGACTGTAATGAACCAGTTTCCCTGAGATCAATAAAGTATTTACTTTATTGATTTCACACACACACATTCATATATAGATGTGTGTGTGTGTGTGTGTGTGTGTGTGTGTGTGTGTGTGTGTGTGTGTGTGTGTGTGTGTGTGAGAATATAATGTACACACAGATATGTTTATTTCATAATCTTATGTAAAGACTCAATCCTATATAAGACATATTAGTATTATCATATAGTTTATATTTTTATACATCTATAAGACAACAATGAGACAAACATATACACATACACACACACACATATAAACACTGTATATGTGATGTTATATAATGTTGCTGACAACGAACGAGAGCTTTAGCATGTTTCATGTGTAAAATACATACAAATATATGCAAACGTTGTGTATTTATAGAAACGTTTTGTGATTAAGTTTGGCTTCACACTTTAGTTGTTTGATTCAGATAAACTGAATTAAATATAATGATGAAGTTTGGATTAAAATCAGACATTAAGTTATTAAAATGATTTCTATCTTCACCAGCTGCAACGCTTAAGTCAGTTTCTGATCCAAAGATATAAAAACGTTGATATATTTGTACGTAACTAAAACATTTCTGTTTGGTAAAAGAATCGACCTGCTTCCTATAAAACTGTGAAACCACGTCAGAGTTTAACTGCAGTGTTTGAGGTGGTGCAGGTTGTTTTTATCTCTCTGATCTTAACAAAATAAAAACATAAAAAACAAACAAACGTGACAGTGGTGCAGCGGGCTACAGCCTTCACTGTCCTTTATTTCTACAGTTAATGTATAAACGCTGCCCCGCCCTGCTACGAGCTGAAACAGACTGACCCTGGATCAGTTCATCACCATCATCCTCATCCTCAGCTCTCTCTTCATCATCGGTTTAATGGATCTAAGTAGGTCACAGTCGGTTTCCTTCAGCAGCAGCATCCAGCTGCACCGGGAGGAGGAAGATGAGGATGAGGCCTTCATCATCTCATCATCACGTCCTCGGTGTTTTCAAGCTGCAGCTACAAACATTCACAGCAGCTCTGCTCGTAAACCTCGCGGATAAACATTCGGCACGAGCGCGTTTGTGTCGTGATTGTAAACACACAAACAAACAAACATGAACACAAACACCGGGTCCTACCGTCAGGTCTGTCGGAGAGGAGCCGCTCGGTGTGCTGCGTCAAGCGGCGGGTGGAGGATGCAGACTGGGCGAGAGGAGCCGCTGAGAGTCGGTTTGGTTTCCCCGGAAGATGGATCCGGCTTCAGTGCAGGAGGAGGAGGAGGAGGAGGAGGAGGAGGAGGATGTTTGTGTGTCGTAGCGCGGCACCTCCCCTGCGCTCGGCTCCGGTAGCGACTGGATGCGGATGCGCAGCGCGGAGACAAAACAAAGCTCCTGGTTTGAGAGTCAAATGAAGCTGAAGCCGACGACGCACCTGTATGGAAATATGGAGCCGGAGACTGAGCGCAGAAGGCGGACACGCAAATGAAGAGGCGACCGGAGGGAAAAGATCCCGAGAGGAGAGGAGTCACTGTTTCTGGGTTAATGCACCACACAGTAAAAAAAAAACAAACATACATATATATTTAAAACTGTATTTTAACTTTTAACTTTACAAAGAGTTCCCAACTCCCATCTGTGAATAAAAAATGAAATTAGAATAATAAAAAAATAAAAAAATAAAATCATACACGTCACTGGAGCCTTTAACAAATAAATTAAAAGTTACATTATAAACATTTTCCAACATGCCTCCATATTGTTTTTTCCCTTTACTTTCATTATTAATATTATGTGAGTTTAAATCCAATAACGTTTATATTTAATATTAAAGCTATTAAATATAAATATAAAATAACACATAGTCATTAAAATCTTTATTCACTCAGAAATATCCTATTTGTTGATCAAGGTGTCTATTGACGTACGCTGATGTATTCTTTATGAATTCATCTTAAATATAAGATTCTTATAGTACATTACAGATATATATATATATATATATATATATATATATATATATATATATATATATATATATATATATATATATATATATATATATATATGTATGTATGTAGCTACAGCTACAGTCATGGCCAAAAATATCAGCACCCCTGCAGTTCTGTCAGAAGATGCAACACTTCTTTCAGAAAATTGTTGAAATTAAAAAAATGTTTTGGTATTTACATGTTTATTTCTTTTGTTTACATTGGAACAAAAAAAAATGAGAAAAAAGTTACCTTGATAAAATTTGACAAAATAAAAACAAAAAAATCCCCTCGACAAAATTATTGGCACCTTGTCAACATTGTAAGAAATAATTACATTTAAAGCTCATGATGCTCCTGTAATTTGTATTTAAACTCACATGTGCCAAGTAACATGTGCTGGCTATGTAGTAATCACACTTGCAACCAGTTAAAATGGAGAAAAGTTGACTCAACCTTTGTGTTGTGTGGACCACACTGAGCACGGAGAAAAGAAAGAAGCGTAAAGAGCTGTCTGTGGATTTGAGAGCTAAAATTGTGGAAAAACATGAACAATCTCAAGGTTACGTCTGCAGAGATCTTAATGTTCCTGTGTCCACTGTTCGTAATGTCATCAAGAAGCTTACAGCCCATGGCACTGTAGCTAACCTCCCTGGATGGATGAGCAAAATTGATTAAAAATTACAATGAAGGACTAAATGATGGATAGAGAATCTCAGTCAGCTTCCAAACAAATTGAAGCTGATCTGCAGACACAGGGTACAGCAGCGTCAGCTCACACTATGTGTCGCCATCTGAATAAAAAGGGACATTATGGAAGGAAACCCAGGAGGACACTACTGCTGACACAAAGACATAAAAAAGCCAGGCTGGACTTATGTGATGAAACCACAGTCCTTCTCGAAGAACGTCCTGTGGACACATGAGACTAAAACAGAGTTTTTTGGTAAAGTACATCATGGCACTGTTTACAGAAAACAACATGAGGCCTTGATAAAAAAGAACACAGTCCCTTCAGTCAAACATGGTGGAGGTTGCTTTGCTGCCTCTGGCGCAGGATGTCTTCACTGTATGAATGACATTGAACACCTGTGGAGAGATGTCAGAAAGCAGCTGAGAGAAGACATCCTTCAAATCTAAAAGACCTGGAGCATTTAGAAAAGAAGAGTGGTCTAAAATTTAAGTAGAAAGGTGTAAGAATCTCATTCATGGATATAAGAAGCGGTTGATTTCAGTTGTTTTCCCCCAAAATGTGTGCTACCAAATATTGAGTTAAGGATGCCAATAATTTTGTCTCGGGGATTTTTTGAGTTTTATATATATATATGTATATGTGTGTGTGCGTGTGTCTGTGTATGTATATATTACATTTTTGTAAGATAAATTAAAAAAAAAAAATCCTAAAAATATTTTTTTGTACATTCTTTCTTGTGTAATTGCTGAGGCGACTATGTGTTTCGATTTAATTTACCTACTAACAAATCAATAAAGTAGAATTTAATATGATTACATTTGTTTTCACAGGGTGTTGAATGAATAAATAAGGGCTATATCATTAAAAATGTATTTATATGTACACACAAACACATATGTATTCATATATACATTTTTATTCATTTTGTGTGTCAAATGGGATCAATAGTTATCTATCTAAAAAATCTCATTATCTCTTTTTATCTTTATCAGGTTACAAATTCCACAGCAAAAACACCAAAACAAAAAAAAAAAAAAAAAAAAAAACACAAACACTAGTTTGGTTTAGTTTAAGGAAAAGTTGCAGCTTCAGTATTTATTATGGTTTATCTCCCATAATGCTCAGCTTGTTTTCTACATTTAAACACCTTTAATCCATAGTAACACTTTGTATTTTAATATGTTGCTGTTATGTTACATTAAAATCATTAACATTTGAAAATGTAGTTTGTTGAATTCATAAACGTAAGTTTTTATAATTAAAATAACTTTCATTTGAGAGAAAAAGCTATTTTATCATCTGCACCATTAAATCGCCGTTTCAGAAAAAAATCATTTCTCTTATGTGCAAATGTTTCTGTTCATTCTTACACAAGTTGTTTCTTAAAGGAAAACAAACATCTCACAGTAACATCACCAATTTTATTTATTTATTTTCAGTTTGTATGAGGTAATTTCAACATAAAAAAAAAAAAAAAAAAAAAAAATACAGAAACACTGCGTGTGTGTTTTCTTCACTTCCATTTGCTGCTCAGTTCCAATGAGGCAGTTTTTCCCCCAGCAGGCGACATTTACATATTGTGGTTGTGCAAACCTGAAAAAATAAACAAATACAGATTAGGGTTGAGTTCTGCTCCGTGAAAGGGAAAAAAACAAAACAGGAAACTGATCCACACTGGCCTCAGACAGAAGGTAGAATCAGGAGCTGCTAGCTCTCATACGAGGTGTCAGAAAAAAATTAATTGTCATCACTGGCTGTGTTACATGTGACGAAATAAACACACACAAACGTACCATTGAAATAAAACCAGACGTCCGTCGTCAGCAGGATCATCAATCTGTAACAGAGGTCGAACGTTAGAATCAGAGAAAATATCAGCGTTGTGTTGTCAAATTTACAAAACGATGCCTCAGAATAAAGTTAGAATCAGGAGCTGGAGTTCAACTCTCATAGTAGGTGTCAGAAAAGTTTATTTAAGTTTGTCATCACCGGCTAGAAAAGTGTTTTAAACTTCGTTATGTTGTAAAGACTCACCAGCTTTTAAAGACAGTGATGTCAGTGATGTTGGATCTTTAACCTGGCGACTGAAGTCTGAAGTGCTTTTTACCTGTGAAGTGATTTAAACATTTAAAAACAAAAAAACAGAACAAACTAAAAACAGAATAAAGTGATGATGGAGCCTCAGATTAAAGTTAGAATCAGGAGCTGGAGTTCAGCTCTCATAGTAGGTGTCAGAAAAGTTTATTTAAGTTTGTCATCACCGGCTAAAACAGTTTAATGGAATTTAAAAAAAAAAAAAAAAGTACCTGTTCAGTGCTCTGACCCTGTCCAAGTTGTTTGTTCAAGCTTCAGCTGTGAATAGAAGATGGATGATTAGACTCAAACACCAGCTTTATATTAGTAAAAAGGATACCACACATGGTTATTTGGAAAAACATGAAATCAATGATGGAAGTTTTCCTTGAGCTAAATAAAAGCTTCCAACAACATAAACCATCTTAAATTAGTTGTTATCTAAATGTAATGTAGTTTAATTGTACTTTCAAATGAACCCTAATGTTTTAATAGGTATTTTTATTCTAATTTATTCAAATTTTCGATACACACACACATATATATTTATATACACATACACACACCTATACACACACGTAACTCTTTTTTTTTTTGGCGGGATTGAGCCTAAATACATTTACAACAAACAGTTTACAATTCTAGACTTACCAGGCCCAGACTCTGGTTTGGAAACATTTTAATGTAGCAGGATCAGTCTGTTGGTTCTGGTCGTCCACGACCACGTGGAGGATCCTCGCTACCACCACCGTGTCTTTGGCCGGTCCCACGTGGACCAGCACAGGAAGACAAGGCTTTCATCCTTCCCAGAATTGGAGCTTCTCGTGTCGGTGTGATCGTTCGTCACCTCCCGCCGCTTAAGTCTGAGCGAAATCAGCAGGAGGTGAACCGGAGTCCAGACCGAGACCGGGACCGGGACCGGGACCGGGACACGACCGTCTGTAACGCACCATGGTGTCTCTCTGCAGCGCGTGTAGGAAGCAGACTCCGTTTCCGGTAGAAGTAGCCAGTAGCAGCGCGTGCCCCCTGGCGGCTCCGGCTGGAACGCCGCCATGGTGACGTCAATTAGACAGAGACGAAACAAAGCTGCGCATGCGCGCCAGTTTTCTTCTCTATCGTATCCAACATGGAGGTGTGTGTTAGCGACGCTAGGCTACGGGCGAGCTTTAACTGGAAGTTTCCTGATGGTTCTGTGGTCCGAGATGTTTTGACCCGGTTCATCCAGGTGCAGGTGAGAGACACGTCACAACCGCGGAGGGAAAACGGAAAAACTCCACGTCGGGAGTGTTTCAGTTCGGTGTTAGCCGACATGCTAACGCTAAATAGCAAACAAACTACATTAGCACATCGGCTAACAGCAAATGCGCACAACAAATTCGACCATTTCCACGCAGACGAGTATAATACCATCATATTTGCTATGTATTATACTAGTAATAAAGCAGTGATAGAGAACTATATCAGCAGAGATAGCACCGAAACAGACTGTCAACAGACTTAAGTTCCGTAGCAAACGTTAGCCAACATCACATCAAACAGTTGAAACTATTTGTGAGTGTGTTTGCATTATTAGTGACATCCTACAACACTAGGTTAATAAATTATTACTGTAGCACGGTGTCAGTGCTGTTGTACAGTGTAGTACAGTCCAGGTGGGACAGTCATAGATGTGATAAATCAGAGTTTGTTGTTTTCTTTTTCCACAGGAAGTTCCTTTAGAAGATTTCTATGTGGTCAGGAATGGGCGCCGGGCAGAGGTGGAGGAGCCTCTGCAGAATGGTGCTGTCTATCACCTGGAGCCGCGTCTCTGTGGAGGGAAAGGAGGTAAATCCAGGAAATATCCAGTGATTCAGCTGTTGAGGAGCTGCTTCACAACCTCATTTTATTTGTGTGTTGTGTGCAGGGTTTGGCTCCATGCTGCGAGCTCTTGGTGCTCAGATTGAGAAAACAACAAACCGTGAGGCGTGTAGAGACCTGAGTGGCCGACGTCTACGAGATGTCAACCACGAGAAGGAGTGAGTATCAGAGAGAGGTGAGGTGAGGAGGGTGATGACCTGTTGGTGGTTGTGTTCTGACCATTCTATTTTATTTGGTGGCATCACAGGATGGCAGCGTGGCTGAAAAAGCAGGCGGAGCGCGAGGCGGAGAAGGAGCAGCGGCGCCTGGAACGTCTGCAAAGGAAACTGTCTGAGCCTAAGCATCAGTTCAGCGACACCGAGTACCAGCAGCAGTGTCATGACCTGTCAGAGCGTCTTGAGGACTCTGTGCTCAAAGGTGTGTGTCTGTCTGTGTGTGTGTGTGTGTGTGTGTGTATGTTGGAGTTGGGGATGCGATTTCCTGTCACAGATGTTTACAGACATGTCTGCTGTGTATGGCAGGTCTGCAGGCGGCGTCCAGCAGTCAGGTGACGGTGAGCGTTGCCTCTGGGAAGCGAGCAAGCTCAGATCAGAGCGAGCAGCCAGAAAGGAAGAAGAAGAAAAAGAAGGCGACAGCAGCAGCAGCGTGTTTCTGGTGAGTCACTATGGCAACACTATGGCAATCTTCAGTGCAGTTCTCTTTCCTGGGTTTTCTTAAAGGTGGGCTGTCAATCAAGTCTCACTCACTCTCAAAAACGACCGATCATAATAGAGCCAGTCCCTCCCGGGTTCCCTCCCCCAAGTTGATGTAAACCTACAGCAGCAGAACTCAACTTCAAGAGAGCAAAGTGTTTTTTGAGAGCAGTTCTCCCTCTAGTGGCTGTTTGGTGCACTAGTTAAAGATTCCTCTTCGTGTAAGCAGTTTTTTTTTTTTGCACAGAGAGCATATCTACGCATGTGGAATAATATACACTTACATTCATATAAACATTTTGTTTATATTAAGTGAGTTTTAGCACAGTTGTCACCATAAGCCACGGTCACATGGTCTAGCTGCAGCGCCACCTTCTGATGATGTTGCTAACATGTTGTCATGGTTACAGGATGGGGGCAGAGGAGCTGGACGAGCTGAGCTCAGAGGATGAGGACGATGAAGACACTGAGGACGAGGATTCTCCATCCATGTCCTCCAGCTGTGGAGCTGTTACCATGACGACTCACAGAAAGGAGGTAGAGGCTGAGCAGAGCAGCAGGTAAGAAACGGGGCAAACAAATTTCTCTCCATTTCTCAGTTTTTGAAAAATCTGTATTTTTATGAAAAACATTCTGACAGAAATTGAGTGAAGTTCTTGAAAACTTCTATAAGACTTCATCTCACTGCTGCAACTCTGTCAACCTAGAGACTTCATTTAAATTTTAAATGAGTCACAAGTCTTGAAATTGATTCAACATTTTGATATTCTGTTTGGTTTTTTAATTATCACATTTTAAGTTCAAAGCATTAGCATGAGCACTATGGTTACTGCTGTTTAGTTGAAATATTTTCTGATGACACTGTCCAAACCAGACCCACAGAGAACCAACAACCACTAGAGAGTACAGACCTGAGTCCTCCAGAGTCCAAAGACCAGACCTCCAGTCCTTCAGAGACCACAGACCAGAGCCCCAGTCCTCCAGAGTCCACAAACCAGACTCGGAGTCCTCTTGAAGACCAGAAACCGCCAGAGACCACAGACCAGAACCCTAGTGCTAGTCCTGCAGAGACCAGAGACCAGACCCCCAGTCCTCCTAAGGAAGCGAAACCTCAGCAACAGCAGGTCCGTGCTTCCCTCTGCTGGTCACAGTTTGTGACCAGATTGTTATCAGCATAAATTTACTGATTGGTTGGTTGTTGAGATTGGTGACAGGTGATGTTCACCGGGTGCAGGTCAAAGGTTAATCAGTTACCATGGTGATTTCAAGCTGGGGTTACCGACACACAAATAATCACATTAAATTAAAAGTAAATATTTCAAACTAATTAAAATCAATTATAAACAGTTACATCAAATTCTAAAAACCTTAATCAGCAGCTGTGGAAAAGGATCCTGTTATATGTGAAATTTAATATATAATGATAATAATAATTTAAAGTGTTTATTCTGTAATTTAAAGGGTTGCTTTTGATCCAGATGTAGTAATGAATCCTTCAATACAGAGGTAAATAGTTTATCATGTGTGGAACATGGAAATGATCGTTACATGTTAAATATTCTATTGGATTCTAACATGAATTTCTCTTTATTCCACCGAGTTTAAACAAGAGTTAGTATTCTGATAATAACAGAGATTTAAATCAATTCTGTGACATTTACGTTGTTTAATCTCAAAGGTTTTTAAAGTGAAAATAACGTGAGGTTTCTGATCGTCCAGTTCGTCCACACAGCCTCATTCATCATTTCACGTTTCATTTGTTGCGTTCAGTTCATGTTGTAACTGATCTATTTTTAGTAACAGCACATCTGAGCCATGATCATGTGGACTGTGAGAAAAATAGATTAAATGACACAAGCAGAAACAACTGATGTTGTGATGTTGTTGTCCGACGTATTTGGAAACATCAGGTTTTATTTTGTCTAGATTCTGTTTTATTTGAATCAGTATTTCATCACCTGATATGTTCAGTGAAAGAATCACCTGGTGCCGAGGTCTCTAATGGTTGATGACATCATCAGTGTTGAACCTAATGATGCCATTTGATGGTTAATCATCTCTCTGTCTCCTGGTGTCCAGATGGGAGTGGACCTGTCCTCTTTGTCCTCCGTGGACCAGCTGGCGTCTCTGGGTCTTGAGGTCCTGAAGGAGGAGCTGATGCGTCGGGGGCTGAAGTGCGGCGGGGCGCTGTCGGAGCGCGCCGCACGCCTCTTCTCCGTCCGAGGGCTGAGCCTGGATCAGATCGACCCGGCATTGCTCGCCAAACCCACAAAGACCAAGAAGAAGTGAAGTGTGGTGGGATCCACGTCAGACTAGAGGACTGAAACCTGATCCTGAGGGTCTTTGTTCAACTTCCTGTCAAATGTTTGTGACTTTGTCCAATCAGGAGCCACAACACAGCAAACTGTTTTAAATGATTAAAGTTTTTATTAAAATGTCTGAAACTAAACTGTGTCTGTCTGTTTTCTGACATCACCTGACTGTGGCCACGGCCACAGTGTCACAACCGCATGCACTGAATCTGATGAAGCCGTGTGTTTAAAGCAGAGGGCGCCGTTCTGACACGAATGAGTCACAAAATTACAAGTTAATTAAGAGTCTGAGCAGCAGAGGATGATGGGAAAGCAGCGCTAGAATCCCGGGTTCCAAGACGTGACCTGCGGCGAGTCCACGTTCTCAAAACAGACAAGGGCGTCTCCGGGTCTGAAGTCCACGTCCTCGTCCACTGACACACCGCACTCCATTCCCGTCTTGACTATCTGGACGTCGTTTTTGTGATGCTTCAGTGACGACATTGAACCTGCAGGAACATCACAGGAACGTTAGAACGGCGCCATTGGATCAGGACTTGGGGCCCTCATTTATAAAGCAAAACTGATTCAGTGACGGAAAGTGAATAAAAATATAAGAGTGCATATCACATGTGAAGACGAAATTTGCCTAAAATTTATAAAAGCACTCTTCACAATGGAAAACACTGTTGGTTATTGCTACTTTCTGGATTTCCTTGTGCACTTGACAAAAATATATAACTTGGGATAAGAAAGGCAAATGGACATGTATATTTTAGGTTTTTTGGCTTTTATGCATGTTGTGACATGTATTGTTGTTATAAATGGACTAAGAACCGTAGCACATAGCTCATACCTCAGTCTGACTGATCTACCATTTGATGTTGGTATATTAAAGTTTTCTTTGATATGGATTTTCTTTCTAGAACTGTATTTGAAATCACTATGTGACCACTTCATTTTGATTTTGGCCACAGTCCTACACCTTTTTACTGCGTCAGTGACATGCTACCACTCTGCAACCTTTTTGCCACTTTGGCCAACTAAATATTTCTTCTTATCAGAGACTTCTCCAACAAACACTTGTGTGTGTGTGTGGTATGACCTACACACCTGATTTTTTTTGGCGTAATCACTTTTCTGTCACTTTCTGTTTTGTCCGTCCGCCACCTTTTGACATGATATCAACACACAGTTTTATACATGAGGTCTGTCTCACTCACCTTCCCAGACAGTTTCCTGTCCTCGTTGCACTCGCAGCTGCAGCCGTCGGTCCAGCAGACCTTTCTGAACCCGACAACCAGCCACCACCACCTTCTTCTTCCCCACAGTGACGTCAAACGTGGCGAGGACCGTCGCCTCACCTGGACCAGAGGAACAAACCACTTCCTATCAGATACAAATCCAGAATACAGGACAACATGCTGACTTTACGTTAACTCACCGATGACGTTCTGGGTCGTAAGCGGAGGCAATTTGCTGCCCAGCTCATCCTTCAGCTCGTCGATCATTTTGTAGATGATGTTATGGAGATGCAGCTTGACGCCTTTCTTCGCTGCCATCTGCTCGATGGATTTACTCGCCTTGACATTGAAACCGTAGATGGAACCTGTCGAAACAAAGCCAAACCTCACCATGTTTGCGTTGTAGAAATGTTTGCGGTTGTGATTAACATCTGAACGTTAAGGTCAGACTGGTGTTGTCCTCACCAGCCTCTGACCTGATCCTGCCGTTTGTACCTGAGAAAGTTTCAGCCATGTTGACGTCGTTCTCAGAAATGTCTCCGATGCCGAAGTGAACGACGTCCAGCTCACACTGCTCCTGAGCATCGTAACTGCCCAGGATGTTCAAGATGGCGTCCACCGACCCGTCCACGTCACCTGGAGGTCAAAGGTCAGTCAGCAGGAAGCACCGTGCTCATCATACCGATGATGTAATGGTGGGTTAGACCTATCGCAGCGCAGCATACCTTTGATGATGAGCAGTAGGCGCAGCTGGTCATCCATCGTCTTCTCGCTTGGCCTCATGCTGAACTTGGTCTTGTTGGCTCGGTAAAATGCTGCCCTCTTCTGCCGCCAGCTCAGGTGAGCATGCTCCGCCCTCTCCCGGTTGTACGCCTGCAGGTGCGCTTCCTGTTTGAGCTGGATGGCGCTCTGCTCCTCCTGCAACTTCTGTTCCTCCTCCTTCATGGTCCTCCACTCCACCACCTCCCTCGCCCGCTGCTGCTCAACGACAAACAGACGCCACCTCTCAGAGGACGCGCAGTTTCCCAGATCCAAATCCAACGCTTCAAGTGTTTGGTTCTCACCTCAGACTCGACCTCCAGGATCTGCTCTCCCGCCGACGGCAGCTCTTTCCAGCCGACCACCTCCACAGCTCGGCTTGGTGCCGCCTCTTTCACTGGATGCCCGTTCTCATCAAACAGGAAACGAACTTTGGCCCAACACTTTCCTGCCACCAGGACACAACCTCGCTTCAGAGTCCCCCGCTGGATGATGGCTGTCGTGACCGGACTGAGGAGACACGTGTCGGGTTGTTACATACAGACACACTAGTCAAAAAAAGGATTCTTCACAAGAAACATTTTCAAATTAAAAGTAGCCTCATGATAGGCGTAGTCTCACCCTTTGCCTTTGTCGGTTCGGCTCTCAATGACAGTTGCCTCCACGAGGCCGCTGGGTTCTGCTTTCAGCTCCAGAACCTCAGCCAGCGCCACTGTAGCCTCAGTCAGAGCCAGCAGGTTATCGCCCTAACCACATGACATTGTCACTTTACATCACACTGGTCAAATGCCATAATGCAACACTAAACACTAAACAGGTACAAAGTCTTACAGGGGTCGGCAATAGGTCGATAATATGATTGTGGTACTATAATTCAAAAGCAGCATCGTAGGTTATTATGACATCAGTCCCTCACGTCAGTGTTAGGAATAGTTTTTGTTACATCACATTTCTTTCCACTGTCTGTTCACACAGATGTTTGTGATGATTAAGGATTGTTGTCATTGGTTCCCAGCTCATATTAACCAGCTGCTGCCCCCTGCTGGCTACTGTTGGAACATATTAAACTAAACCATAGTCTGCATCAGGATTATGGGTGTGACCTTAAGAGCAGAGATGTGGATCGCCTGAATATCTCCTCCGAACTCCTCACAGACGATGTCGTGAGCAAGCAGCTCCTGTTTGACCCTCTGCGGGTCAGCCTGAGGTTTATCACACTTATTCACCGCCACGATGATCGGAACTGAAAAAGGTAAAGACACGGTGGAAAGTGACACAGTGATATTTTGAACCCTCCGCTGTGACTGCCAGGCTGAACACCTTCTACCTTTGGCTCTCTTGGCGTGCTGGATGGACTCCACTGTTTGGTTCATGACGCCGTCATCGGCAGCCACCACCAGGATGACAATGTCAGTGGCATTGGCTCCCCGGGCTCTCATGGAGGAGAAGGCAGCGTGACCCGGAGTGTCCAAGAAGGTGATCTTCTCTCCTGAAGGCAACTGAACTGGAAGATTGAAAATTTACTTTTTTAATTCAAAGCAAAGAAAGACTGTATTGACGACACATGATGCATGACATGAGCAGCATTCAGGTGAGTTTCATTTTTACCCAGAAAGGCTCCGATGTGCTGCGTGATGCCTCCGGCTTCTGTGGAAACGATTTGACTCTTCCTCAAGCTGTCCAGCAGTGTAGTCTTACCGTGATCCACGTGACCCATGATAGTGACCACTGGAGGGCGTGGCATCAGGCTGGACGGGTCCGCCGGTGGTCTGATGAGGTCAGATGTAAGACAGAGGTCAACAAACCACAGGAAGCTGCTTCTGATTGGCTGGAGCCACTCACGATATAATAACAAACACTAGAGTGAATAGGGCAGGTGACCCAGTGCTACCGAGTCAGGTGACTTCGTGGTACCTGCGATCAGCGTCCTTGTTGATTCGTTGCTTCCCTGTGCTCAGTTTGGCCCATCTTGACTTCATTCCCGATCGAGTCACCACCTCCTTAATCCACTGATCCTCCAGGACCGAGTCCGGCTCCAGAGAATCCAGAACCATGTTAGTGTTGAGCAGAGCCTCCCACACGTGGTCTGAAACATGAAAACCATGTCACTGAGCTGGTCCAGGACCAGGACCAGGAAAAGAAGTCTGGATCTTACCTAAGTCCTTGTTCATGGCCTCTGCGAGCGCTGCCACTGTCATCCTCTGTGTGATTTCCACTTCCTGTTTGTTCACCATAGGTTTGACCTTTGGCTCTTTCTTCTGACCTTTGACCTGTGAACACATCATGATGTCAGAGAGCAGCTGACAGCACGCGGACGCTTCCTGTTGGCCTTCGGATTGACAGGCTCACCTGTTTGGAGCTGTACTTCCTATTCTGAGCCCAGGTGAGCAGGGGGGCGGAGCCATGAGCAGGACAGAGGAGGGGCGGAGACAAGAAGCTGCTGAGCAGAACCGGGTCGGAGTGAATGAGCCGCCGGGCCGCTCGCATCACTGATGACATCACACTCATACCTGACAGAGACAGCGAGCGTGAACCAGGTTTACACAGTCCAGGAAGTTCCAGACCAGCGGTGTCAAGCTTGTTTTTTTAAATAAAAATTAAAAACAGAAGATATGTCTTTTATTAGTGTCTTCTATTATATATATAATAAAAATCACACAGCATATAAATGCACCGTTTAGATCTGAATGCATCATTAGAACCAACCAAGAGTCCAAGACCTGTATCTACAGGACCCAGATCCTTGATCTGGACCAGGACCAGAGTCTGATCCAGCGGTAGCGGAGGACACGTGAGACACAGACGTTTGATCTTAAAAACATTTAAGCGGCATTAAAAGAAACTAAGAATCACTTTAAATTTATGATGTGAATTAAACGAGATCCACAAACCGGAACAATCTAGACCTGCAGGCTCAATCTGTCCCTGATGTCCCTGTAAACAAATGCAAGCCTGACAGATAACAGACACGTGGACAGTGATCATAGTCCGGGTCCTGGTCGGTACGTTACCTGTCAGACTCTCATCCTCCGGTAAAAAAAAACTTCACCATGAAAATAACCTGCTACAGGGAGCCGCCATGACAGTTCAATGCTTTAGCGGGACGAGCCGCCACCGCCGCCTGGCGGAGTGGGGCGGAACTACAGCGGTCACTGATCGTAGGGAAGACGCTGTTTGTTTTTCACGTGACATGATCCTGAACTGTCACTGCAGCTAAAACCTGTTTGTTTTCCTGGTTGCATCATTGTTAATAAATATTTTAGTTTCACTTTTTTAAAATCATAAAACACAATCTGTTATAACTAGTTTAACTGAAACACAGAAGAATAGGACCCGACACAGAACCTTGAGGAACTTTCTCAGTTCTAAACTTGGTTCTAATGAGAACAATCAGATCTCTGAAGTTACACGTTTTAGAAACATTTAGTATTTTGGTTTCTTCCGGTTTCCCATCCAATCAAGAGAGGAAAATGTTACATCAGTTTCAGTTTTTCATTGAGAACCATCACCACAAGCTTTGGTTTTAATTAAATAAAAGAAGAAAACAACCACAGCTCCATTTCATCTGCATCCTATTTTAACTTCAGTTTCCTAGTTTGACTTTTATTTTATTTGTAGTTGAACATGGTTCCAGTAGAGGGCATCAAACTGGCGCAGTGTTTACACGTTGTTTAATCATTTCAAACATAAATAACAACATTAATGACAGGATGAAAAATTCAAACATTTCCCTTTAAATCCCTTTTTATTTCTAGAACAGATAAATACAGACAAAACACGGAGCCACCACGTGGACATAAAACAATATTAAAGTCGTCCACACTCTCACGTTCTAACAAACATCTATGTTCTACCTTAAACAGAATTTATTTGTTTCACTTTATTTTTCTCTGAGGTAGAAACTTTATATTATATTAAATTATTGTTGTTTTTACATCACTGGGATCAGACAAAGATCCATCTTTCTTATTTTTTTCCTACATCACTTTAATACTGAAATATACCTGCATCTTCATCATCATCAGACAGTACAAGATACAAAAACAAACAACAGCATTTATCCTCCATATCTGTGTCGTAGCACCACAATTGTAAATAAAGTTGTATCAAATGTTTGGTCAGTCTGTGAAGGCACAGAGACGACAGGAAACACAAACCAGTCCCTCAAAATGAAAGTTCACTACAGGAACCTGATCACTTTAACATTAAAAGCATCTGAAGCTACAGGAAGAACTACGTCAACTACTGGGGTTGGGGAAGGGGGCGGGGGGGTTACTCCACAGGTCTGATCCCAGGTCAGTCCAGTCTGTTCAGTCATTAGCAGACTTCCTGTCTAGGTATGTCACAGGAGATGAAGACCAGAATTTTTTGGACTATGCAGGACTCCCATGGCCTCTGCAGGACTCCGGTGGTCACTGACATTTCCACACAAATAAACTGGAGGGGAAAAACAGGAAAAAACAGGTTCATTAATGTGAAACTGATTCTGAATCAGTCTTGACCAAGAACTTACATTGCCCTCTGTTGGCTCTGAGTGGTAACTACAGATTTAGAACAGATTCTAACTCTGGATCAGTAAAACCACATGAAACCGACATTCAGTTTCAATTTTGTCTCACCTGCAGTCGCTGCCCCCAGCGCTGATGACGTACTTATCATCACAGGAGAAACGAATGTTGGTCACGTGAGCGGAGTGGCCGAAGTAACGCTTGTGTTTCGCCTGAGGAAAGAAAAGATAAGCAGGAGGTTACAAAGAGCTGATCCCCGACGTCATCTGAAGCTTCCTGGGAGTCAAGTCCACTTACAAATTTTTCAGAGCAGGGGAAATCGAAGAGTTTGATGAGGCCGAAGTCATCTCCAGTTACCAGGTTAACGCCGGTGTGAGACACGCAAGCACAGTTCACATCCGCCTTTTCAGCGTTACGAGGCCAAATTCCAAGAACCTCGTCACCCAGGATGCTGCGATGACAAGAAAGACGGTGAAAAACATCAGGAAACGTATGCAGTACATCTAATGGTGGATTCATTCAGCTGCCTCACCTGGTCCAGGTCGCCCAGGTGACCCTCTCGATGACGGACTGCTCTGTGAGCATCTTCCCAGACGGAACTTCATGCACTTGCCGAGTGTAGGTGCTGGTGGACACCTAAGACAGGAAAAAATGCAGTTAGTAAAAGGTCAGAGGTCACAACATCAAGACCACTGGAGTGACATTTTTAAACCTGGATGTATTTGCTGTCGGCAGAGAAGTCAATCTGGATGACGAAGCCGGGGATGTCTTTACAGTAACCAATTCGGTTGAGGGACGGTCCGAGGGAGAGGTCGTAAAAGTCCACAGCACTTTCAACTGAACCCACCGCCACAAACCGGTTGTCTGGACTGAACCTGGACCACAAGAGAAAACAAATATAAGTTCAGTCAAATGAGGTAAAAAGACTGATGTCATCTTTCTGTGTGTCCTGGGACCTGACGTTGTACCTGATGTCCTGGATGGCGACGCTGCGGTCTCTCTTCTTCCCCCACACAGTGAGCGAGTTGACCAGCAGGACGATGAACTCCCCGTTCTCCATGCCGATGGAAACCATCTCTCCATTGGGGCTGTAGGAGGTGCACTTGGCAGGATGACCCAAACTCACCTTGTTCAGGAGTTTCTAACAAAGAAAACAAGACAACAGAATACATGACACAACAACACGACTAGAAACAGAGTGTCCTCCCCTTGCATCCAGACTTGTACCTTATCAGCCAGATCCCATATCCGGATTGTGCCGTCGTCACTGGCTGAGATAAAGACGTCTTTGAAAGGGTGAGTTGCCAAACCCCAGATTCCTCCCTGAGTGTGTCCGTTGATCATGGTGTTGGAGGCTGCATTCTTTTCTCCGACTTCTATGATTTCTCCATCTTTGGTTCCTACCAGGATCTTACCCTGAATCAACAGGACACGGACACAAAAACATCAGATAGAAAGCAAGATACAGTCCAATGCAGCATCCTTCAATGGTCTTTAAATGAGGCAGTCTAGCTTATGGAGAATTTTCTATTTACATCTTTACATCCCTAGTGTATTTACATCACATGCTATTCCTGTCTCCATGCACCTACAAGTTTGTTGCCGTTACAAGGGAGAATTCAGCTACACCTCATGTGTTGCTGATAAAATCTAATTCAGTCCATTTATAAAGGTACTCTTCTTACAACTGGGGTCATGTGACCTTTAGCTTTAACTGCATGTTCACCTCACATACTTCACCTGTGCTGGACTTGAACTTTGAATGGAACCAAAGGAAGAAGCTGGATTTGTTTAAGGAGCCTTTGGAATGAGATGGACTAGTTGCCACCTGCTACATATATGACAGAGTTGCTACTTAACTAGCCATTTTAGATAACTGGTTATTTCAGTTTTCAGTTATTTCTTTTGTTGTTTCAGCTAACTTGGCTCCTTAAGATAAGCTTGATAATTTAGATATCTTAGCTTATTTAGCCACCTCAGGTAACCTCAGAAAAGAAGCTGTGTTAGTCGGCCACATTTTAAGAAGCCTTCAAAGTGACATAAGCTAATCACCACCTGTGACGTATAAGGCTAACAAGTCAAACCCTCGTGGGACTGAGAACTGAGGTACAGATAAGGTAATGTCGTGGCTTTATAATCCAGTGTGCTCGTACCTTCCCTCTACAGACAGATCGGACGTTCTCCACTGGCTGACCCGTCTCCAGCTGAAACGCTCGGCAGCGCTTCATCTCCTGATCCCAAAGCTTCACAGCACCACCCTCTTTAGTTCTAAGAAACAAGGTCAAAACTAGCTCAGGTACACAAACATCTCCACCATAGAGGAACAGGTTGAAGTGCGTTGTTGAGTACTCACGGTCGTTCCTTCCCCCCGTGACGATGAGTCCATCCCTCAGGGTGGTATACATGGTGAACACTGGACCACTGTGGGCCTTCGCCACCACCCGCACCAGGAAGTGCTCCCTCCACACATATACATCGCCATTTATAGCACCGGTGAATGTCAGGTTGTTCTGGACAAACAAAGAAAAACATTAAATTACCACAAATTTGACAAACTCAAGCTTTATAGTTCACGTTGAGGTGAGCTGAGTTTTAAATCTTACAGCACCAAAGGCGACAGACAGCATGGTCTGCATGCGACCGTCCTCCACAGCGCCGATCACACCTTTCTTGTACATGAGCGAACCTCCAACCAGAGTCCAGAACTTGATGTGTTTGATTCCCACCGACACAAACTGGGTGTCAGAGTCTGGTCTGAACTCCACCACGAAGATCCGCTCAGCATGGCCACCTTTACTGGTCACCTTGGTGCCTGCCACAGTGGTCAGAGGCTTTAGTGCGCAAAGACTGTGCATCAACACCAATGTCAAACCTGTGCACCAGGAATCCAGGTACTTAAACCCCAGTCCTTAGAAAGTGACGTAAATCACTAAAATGATAAAATTATACTACTGCACCACAATATCTTGTTCAAGAAGTGCTCCTGGGAAACCACTACTGCAAAAATCAATGTAGAGGAAATATTGTGTACCTTCCTGCCACCTCCACACGGTGATAGTGTGTTCAGGTTCGACTCCAACAGACAGCAGCAGCTTCCCTGTGGCACTGAAGTTCACGTAACCGACGCCTTTTGCATGAGAACAGCGGAGGATAGATAGCGTCTGCTTTGTCATTGCGTCCCACACGTGGATGGATGGGGCGAGGCCTGTGAGCAGAAACCAGATCTGTAGAACCCAAACCGCCGCAGAGCAAAGGAACCAAGGCAGCAAGGATCCTAAGACCAGTGGGCACAAGGACCTTAGAATCCTGGAACCAACACTCAGCTTCGATCCTGTGGAACCACTGACAAATCATTATCAACAAGTCATTGGTTCCACAGCATATTGATTAAACCCCAGAGATCCCAGGCAGTGTGGTATTAAGAAAAATGAACTAAGGTTACCAGAAACTGTGGCATCTTGGACCTAATGTCTTTCCATAGCCCAGGAACCAAAGAACGAAGGTTCAGCTGAGGTCTTTAGCACCCTTGTAACCATGGAACCAAGAAATCAAAGAACAGACAACCAAGCAACTTAAGAGCCACAATATCAAGGAACAAATGAACAGAGGTTCCCAGGAACTGTAGAGCCAAGGCAAAACTTTGGGAGAACCACACTGAGCAGATAGAAAACCCGAGGAATCTAAGGAACCACAGATTTAAAGTAGAAAGAGCAATAAGATACCAGAAACTTAGGAATGAAGATAAAAAATGAAACACTGAATAATGGAATCAGAGAGTTAATGGAACCACAGAACTGAGGAACCAAAAAAGTCATGAATGATGGACACAAAACGGCAAGGAATGAAAGAACCACTGAGCATAATGTGAGATGGAACCAGATGGAGATGGAGATGCTGAGTATCATGGAAACAAGTTCAGATTCAGGAGATGAAAGCAGGTAGGGTTAGCAGTCTATAAAACTGAAGAATCATTCAGTACTTCCACATGGGTTTGGGAGCAGGAAGAGATACTGATGCAGAACTGCTACAGGACAAAACTACATGTTTTTAATACAACTCCATATGAACACATTTAAAGGAAACAGCAGTAACTCTTTTGGCCATGATCACACAGGTATCCATCCTCTGAAGTCTAAAGTCAATGCCAGTTAAATCTAGTCCTGTGTAGGGCATATTTTTAAAAATGTAAAACTGAATACAAACTACAGAAAACAAATGAAGAGTCAAAACAGAATAATAGTAACAATATAAACAGACCAGCTTCTCTCTAATGTCTGGATCCCCAAGGCTCTAGAAAAACACAACATACCACAACATGTCTGTGCTGATGACACACTTCTGTTTTACTCTGACGGTGCCAATAATGATGACAAAGTTTGACAGAAGACTTTTGTAGTTGAAAAGTGATTATTTGTTTCTTTCATTTGTTTTCAAAGCACTGAACTGACTGACACCAACTCACATTACATCCTTTTTCCTGAGTCCCTTTTTGATGTGTGTTTGTTTCCCATTAGTTACTTTTTGCTGATTACAGTTGAGTTTTGTCCAGTCTGAAGACCTGTGTAATATTCTTCTGTAAAGCCTTTGGTGAAAATTTCTGTTCTAGAATATCTGTAGTAGATTTTACTGAACTGTGTCCCAGAGTTTTCTGATTCTCCGATGTGATCATGACTTTGGAGGGTTAAAGTAACAGGACTGCTACAGCATCATCATCATGCCCGACATTCATGCCCTGATATGTATCATCATCTCATCAGAGGACAGTCCACATCTAGACTCTATACAAACTGGTCTTACCACAACAGAACAGACACCACATACAGGAACCAACCAGGCTACTTCAACATGCTCATCAGAGGCTCTAAGCAAGATTTCGCCTCACTCCGACTTTCTTGTCTACTGCCATGATCACACTGATGTGGAGACAGTTTCTTTCAATCCCACTGTTTACAGATTGTTTTCTACATGCTACTGTTTTTAATACCATACTTTCATAAAAACCTAGAGCTTGACATGGTTGCAAGGTTGTATTATAGATTGTTTACTTGTGGTTCCTAGAGTCTCTAAGACCAGAATGGGAGGTAGAGTCTTCAGTTATCAGGCTCCTCTCTGATGGAACCAGCTCCCAGTTTGAGACCAGGAGGCAGACACTCTTTCTACATTTAAGGTAAGACTGAAAACTTTCCTCTGTGATGAAGCTTATAGTTAGTGATGGAGGTGGGTCCTTGACCTTCCTTTAATTAGTCTGCTATAGACTAATTATATGCTACTGCTACTTATAATAACAGTAAGAACAATCTGTGTCTGTGTTTTTTGTGTAAGCTACTGGATACCTTAATTTTCCTCTGGGACCAATAAAGTATTCATTCATTTATTCATTTATAGGAAATAAATAAATTAAAAACAAAACAAATTTGTCTGATAATTATCTGATAGTTTGTGGTTGTACATAGAGCTGCTGTTCAGGTGTCAGGATACAGGTAGCAATGACTGTCACAACCACAGATCATGTGATGCACTCTGACCAACACAGTAGATTCCCTCTATTTGTATCATCGCAAAGCAGAAACCACAGCGTGGAATCACGTTAATGAGCTTTGCTACTGAGTAAAGCTGAACCTGAACTCCATCATGTCTCCTCTGATCTAATCTGTGATTACCTGAGCCGAACATGACGACTCTAATCTCATTACACAGCTTAGCAGGAGCACATTGTATCCTAAAATAGAGACTTGTTCGCCGGCATGAAGGAATTAAAGCAGAAAATTTATGACTTATTCTGCCAAATCAGAAACAGCTGTAGAGTCTAAACCTCAGGACACAGGAGGTCCAGTGGTTTCCAGGACTAAATGTTTTCATCTGAGTCCACATCAGTCTAGACATGATCTCTGAGAGACAGAGTGGAGGTGAGGGGGGACGAACCAGACCTGAACGGGGACCTGACCACTGATACTCACCAGACACTTCAGCCTCTACACACCGTGAGCAACGACAGGAACAGTTAAACACTGAACATGAACAGGAAGGTGAGTGGAACAGATCAGAGAGGTGAGTCTTACCTGGCAGCTCAGAGATGTCACCTGGGGATGAGGTGAGGTGGTGACGATGAGGAAGCAGTGGAAAAGAAAATAAGTGCAATGGGCAACAAGCAGCCAGGTCGATGACAACAACACGGAGATCTACATCACATCTATTTAGATTTATATCTAATTCAGTATCTCTGCTTTATGGATAAAATACTTTCCTCATCTGTAATGTTATGGATGTTTCTAAACTGCTTTTCAGCTGCTGATTGGTTGATGAGTTTCCTTGGACCCAGCAGGGGGTGGAAGTGTGTGACATTAACATCATCTGTCACAGCCAAAAGTGACTCACCTATCTGTCCCGTGGCGATGATGTTTTGGTATTTTGGATGCTGATTAACAGTCAGACAGAGGATGTCATCAGTGTGTTCCAAGTAGAAACTCTGAGTCCCTGTGAAGACAGGAAGTAGAAGTGTAATGACATCAGCAGTGACAGTTAAAATCAGTGGTTCGTTCTGAGAGTTTTACTGACCCGCAGACAGGTTCTGGATGACCACAGCAGCAGCGGTGTGGAAGATGATGTCAGCTCCATCATTGAGGTAATGCAGGTTGTTGCGGCAGTCGAAGCCTCTGTAGCCAAACACGTGCTCCAACACCAGCTCCTGAAAAACAAACAACTGCCTGAGGAGGCACCTGAGGAGGGAATCAGCAGAAAGTGACGTCATCCTGACCTTGTACTGACCTCTACCACCTTCTTCTTCTTGGTCACGTTGTTTTTTAGCAGTTTGTCTGGCAGAGGCGCAGCTCGGCTCACAGGAGGCCTGTACAGGAAAGATGCTGACATCAGAAACAGCTGAGGTCAGACCTGTAAAGATGGTGTTTGGGAGTCGTGTGTGACATACCTCTCCTCCACAGGAAGCTCTTTGTGCTGCAGGTGAGGTTTGGTTCCTGACATGTTCCTGATGCTGGCAGAGTAGATCTTGGTGACGTAGTCCACCACCTTTTCCCGGGCCACATCACTGTCATAACCTGCAAACACACAAAGCTGAAACTGAAACTTCTGATCCTCCTTCAGTCCACTCAGCTCCCCATCCACCACCTTCACCTGGACCATGAGCTGGATCTGGACCTGCAGTGGAAAAGATGCTGCCATCCCTGCAACACTGCAGCGGTGTCATGGTGACCCTCTACTCCTGTAGCTAACTAGTTCCCAGACCTCCAAGTCCAGTCCTCAGATCCCTAACTCCAGTCCCCAGACGTCTGAGTCGAGTCTCCTGGCCTGTAACTGGTCCCTGGATCTCCTTAAATTAATCTTTGCATATTGTTGGTTGATCTGTGTTACCTCCATCCTCCTCTGTGTCATCATCTGACTCCTCGCTGTCCACAGCTTTGCTCTCTTTGTGTCCTGGTGCCTCTCTGGTCCAGATCATCAGCGCTGTGTCGGCCCCACCCACTGACAGCAGCATGGAGTCGTCGTTTGACCAGCGGACGTTCGTCACGTTAGTGCTGTGACCCACATACTTCTTAAACTTTGCAAACTGGCCCTGAGGTCAGATTTTTATGTAAAAAAAGAGAAAGGGACATGAGCTCATGAAGGAAACAGAATATTACTGGATGATGGATGCCACTGAGTCTCACCCTTGACGGGAAGCTAAACAGTTTGAGAAAGCCGAAATCATCTCCAGTGGCGAGGAGTCTGCGATCTTTGGTGAGTGAGGCAGAGTTTACGAAGCTAAGTGTTGGCCATATTCCCTCACACGTTGGACCCAGAACTGAGGTCCAGGTTGCCCAGTCCAGCTTCTCAAACTGGAAGCACAGAAACAAACACATGTACCGGGACCAACAGAAAAACCCTGATGGATATCAAGATGGTAATATGATCAAACCTCTGCCACACTGATGTTCTGTTTACGACCTCGTGGAGCCTCGAAGAAAAGCTGCTCTTTAGCTCCAGTGTTCACCTGCATCAGTTTACCTATGGACAGACATCAGGGACATCGGGTTTGAACTCCAGTTAGCATGTTAGCTTAGCATTAACTGTGTAGTATTTTCACCTCTGGAGTCCCAGTCGATGTGAGTGATGTAGCTGCCAGCTCCTTTACAGATGCCGACTCTTTTACTGGTCAGGACGTTGTAAATGTCCACAAAGGAATCGTGGGATGCCACAGCCAGGTACTTCCCAGTATCTGTAACAAACAGAGCTGTGACTCCACCACCAATCGCCAAGCAATCACACTCACCCTGTAGCACACCTGTATGCTGAGTTCAGCTACCTTGAGAAAAGCGGATGTCAGAGATGAGCTCTCTGCGATGGTGGAAGGTCACCATGTCCTCCAGAGTGTCAGCATTCACCACCAGGAAGCTGCCATCATTCAGGCCAACTGCTAGAGCTTTGCCGTCAGGGGAGAAGGCACAGCACCGCCCACCTGACAGGTAACACGCAGGTAATATGCAAGTGAGATGTATGAACAGGTGAGTGACGTTGCCAGTTATCTGTCTCACCTTTCTTGAGTTTGCGGACAGCAACCATGCGGTGATTGGCCGACAGCTCCCAGATCCGCAGGGTTTTGTCGTCGCTGACAGTGGCGCAGACAGGAAGTAACGGGTGAGCGGCCAAACCCCAAACCTCCCCTTCCATGTGACCCTGAACGCAACACAGAGGTGACGTGGTAACCAGGTGATATTTAAATGTGAAACTACAGACGCAGAGACAGAAAGTGTTCTACCTGAACCAGCAGTGTCATGGGGCCACTCTTGTCAATCTCCAGGATTTCTCCATTCTTTGTCCCCAGCAGGATGTGACCATGGCCCAGAGTGATCGCCCTGATCGACGGGTTGTCCTCCAGCAGCAGACCTGACCCAGAGTCACATTGTCAGTAACAGAAGACGAAGGGGCGCATTAAACCAAACCTCAGTCAAACCTGAGATCATGAGTCTGAGACCTTTAGATGATGGAGACAAAGCTGCTCTCTTGATGGCGTACGTCTTCAAACATCTCTCAAACATGTCGTCCCACAGCTCCACGATGCCGTCCTTCCCACCCGTCACAAAACCCTGGACAGGATAACAGAGGATATCAGCACTGAGCCTCAGGAAACTGGACCTGGATCTAAACCTGAGTCGGTATGAATGATGGATGTGATTGGATGATGGTTGGATGCTCAATTTACCTTGTCCAGCGAACACATGGCGAACACAGGACCATCATGGGCTTTGATTGTTTTGATGAGCGTCGTGTCTCTCCAGATGTAAACATCTCCATTTGTGGCTCCAGAGAAAACCAGGTCCTCAGCTCGACCGTAACACGCTGACATCATGGTCTCCTGTTTCCCCAGGTTCCCAAATATCCCCCGCTTAAACGTCAGGCCGCCACCTGCAGCATGAGCAAACATTTGAGGACATTGTCTTGGTGAAAAGTTTGAACCAGGACAGGTTTAGCCTAGCTAAGCATAAACATGTAAAATCAGAAACAGGCATGGTTGGAGATGGATCAGACTAAAGCTTGTCTCATTTCTCTGGAGTCCTCATTGGCAAGAGCTTGGACGCACCTGAAGGAAACATGGAGGAAGTGAAGCCTTACCTGAATGTTGCCAGAACTTGATGTGCTTCATTCCCACAGACACCAGTTTGTCCATCCTGAAGGGGTTACTCTTCACCACAAAGATTTTATCTTTGTGGCCCCTGCAGAACAGAGTCTCCTCAGTCAGCAGGTTAACACACCAGTCGGCTGTTATTCATTAAAACTTCAGATCTGTGTCTGAGCTGCAGAGCAGAGTTGTTTGTTCCCTTAGTTTGTGCTGTAGGTTTACATTTCTGAGTGTGTGAGACTAAAACCAGTGAACAAACATCACACAACAGACTGTAATGCGACTGTTGTCAGCAGGAAGTGATGTCATACATCTGCGTATAGTCATCACTGCACCTGAGGACCAGGTGTTAACATTAGTCAGTTGTGTTAATGTGTGTTCAAGTGTTTGTACCTGGCCTTGGCCAGTCTCTCTCCTTTCTTCCAGTCCCAGATCACAATGGAGTGAAAATCATCGATTCCCACTGAGATCAGACTCTTCCCATCCGCTGAGACACAGAGAGCCAGAGATACATAGAGACAGAAATACAAAGACACAACAAAACCGAGAGAGACAGAAACATGACATGAAGAGGCAGAGAGAGACACAATCAGACACAAAGATCAGACAAAGACACAAAGATGCAGAGACAGACAAACAAAGACACAAACAGACAGAGACAGAGAAAGAAAAAGAGACACAGTAATGAGACACAAGGACTCAGACACAACAGACAAAAAAACAGACATCAGAGGCTGTGTTACAGAACTCATCACAGCAACTTAAGGACGACAAGCTGACAGGCTGATTGATTATACCTGTGAACTCCAGAGCACACACTCCTTTGCTATGATGTCCTCTCAGAAGGGACAGGCACTTCAGAGTCTGGACGTCCCAGACGTGGACAGCTGGGTCCCTGCCCACCTGAACACACAGAGTCAATCAGAAACAGCTACAGGCTGACATTAAACCCTGCTGTGCTGTGACTTGCCAGCGAACCTGTGCAGAGGCCACGTAGTCTTTGAGCGGGTGGATGGCGAGGCTGAGGATATCGTCGTCATGGCCAAGGTAAAACCTCTGACTGTGCTGCAGCCGGTTGTAGACGACAGCGACGGCAGCCACATGATACACCACCTCCCCCGCCTGGCTGTAGTACAAGTTGTTCCGACAGTCGAACCCCCTATATCTGCAGGAAACAAGAAACAGGACCGCCACAATAAAAGTCAGAAGAAATCACCACGATGTCTTCTGTTTCCTTGATCATTTTGTTTTTACCCGTGAACAAACTGCAAACGAAGCCCCTCCTCTGGAGCTTTCTGACGCTTCAGGGAACCAATCAGCTTCTTCTTCAGCTGTGGCAGGTCCTCCTTATACACCTGCAGGTGGGGACAGGTAAGACAAGTGGGGACAGGTGAGATGAGTAGGTGCATCTTTGGAACATAGAAGGAATGACTGTGTTTATTTTCTACTGACCTGACGTTCATAGTTCATCTGAGCTTCCTGTTCAATGTCTGAGTCAAGCTCTGGGACATCTGACACGTCTGAGTCCGACTCACCACTGTTGGAGTCAGCGTAGCCCTCTGAGGACACACCCCCATCCCCGTCAGAGAGGTGATTTAGAGACCAGGACAGTTTGTTGATCAGGCTCAGTGTGATCTCATGGTAAATCTTGGTCTTACCTTGGAGGAGTGGCTCCAAGACGCCATTCATGACGCCTTCGGGCAGGAACCTCCACTGGAAGACAGCGTGGTCGGCCCCACCTGTGCTGACGACCCACTGCAGGTCATTGGACCAGCGAACGTTAGTCACATGTGCAGAGTGACCAATGTACTTCTTGAATTTGGCTCCTGTTTGGAAGAAGACAAAGAGAGGTTTACCGAACACAACTCACAACTTGTCTCACAACTTTTGTGAGTAATTTTTCTGTCCAACCAACCTTTCTTCAAACAGGGGAACCTGAAGAGTTTGACGAGGCCGAGGTCATCTCCAGTCACCAGCGCGGCGCTGCTGTAGTTGGCATCCACAGAGTTGACATTGGTGGCATTGGTGTATTTGGGCCAGATACCGTTGACCTCGGCCCCGACCACGCCCGTCCATGTCATCCAGTGGATTGCCTTCGCCTCCTCCTTCGAAACCAGCTTCCCTGCTGGAAGACAGAACAAGGCTGAAAGGTCAGGAGGTCTCTGGCCATGTCAAGACCCAGATCTAAACCTATAAAATCTCAGATTTTGAAGCTGGTACCTGGCATCCTGTAAAAGAGTCGCTCGCCAGCGCCATCGTTGGTTTGCAGGAAGCGGCTGTCCACCGACCAGTCCAGGTGGGTGATGAACGAAGTGGACCGGCTGCACTCGCCCACCTTCTTGTAGCGCTGGGCGACGGCATAGATATCTACCAACCCATCGTTTGATCCCACTGCCAGGAAGGAGCCATCTGGAGAAAACTTCAGCTCGTGGATCACCTCCTTCCTGTCCTTGATGTGCACAACCTCCGTCATGTCCCTGAAGACAGGTGGGTGTTACCTTATGTGCATAAATTAAATATAATAAAGCCATATATGCCACAGATGGTGACTAGACTGTCTCCTTTCAAAGTCTCCTTCAAATGTGGCAACCAGATTCAGTCATGAGCCTTCACAGCCCAACCCAAGTTGGGTTATGTGGTTATATAAGCTAAGGTATCTAAATCAGAGAGGTTAACTGAAGTAACTAAGTTACTAAGGCAACAAAGCTAGCCAAAGTATCACAAAATGATTTTGAAAAGTTAGCTGAGGTGATTAAGTAAAGTATCTAAATTAGCTGAGGTAGCTAAGTTAACTGAAATTACCTGAGGTAACAAAACTAGCTAATATATGACAAGCTTTGGTTAGCTGAGGTGGATAAAAAAACTAAAGTATCAAAATAACATAAGTGAGTTAACATAGCCAAGTTAGCTGAAGTAGCTGGTAGCTCATCTCTCCTATATGTCCCAGGTCTCATTTCAAAGACTCCTTCAACAAATCCATCTTCTTTTCCCAAGCCATGAATGGTTGGATCCTTCACAGTCCAAAATATCCCAAGATTTATTGCAGCACAGGTTTGTGATGTGGACGTGAAGTTAAAGCTAAGGGTCACATGACTGCAGTAGTAGAAGGAGCTTGTTTTTAAATGGACTGGATTAGATTTGATTTGCACCACGTAAACTGGAGTCTTTCTTGTGACAACTGGAAACTTTTATGTAAAAGACATAAATAGGAAGTTCTTGGGTTGGGACAAATTTACTGATGGATTTGAATAAAATGGATTATAGATGTACAAATGTGTACAGAAGCTGGATTAGCTGCTAATTGACAAACCACAAGCTTTTTAATTTAAGGTAACAAGCTTTCCTGTTATTAAAGAACAAGTCACCTGACTCGCAGCACAGTGAAGGATCCGTCCTTCATGCCCAGAGCGAGCTGAGAGCCGTCATTGTTGAAGGAAACACTTCGAACAGATTCCTCCATGTTGCAGCGAGCGAGCAGAGTGTGGTCGTGAAGACTCCACAGCCTGAGGGACGAACAGGTGACAGGTGAGGTCAGGTGACAGCAGCCTGCTGGCGGTGATGGTGAAGGTGTCAGACTTACCTGACGGAGCGGTCATCGCTCCCAGTGACGGCGACCGGCTGTTTGGGATGAAGGTCAAGTGCCCACAGCTCGCCCTCGCTGTGACCCTGCATCAGCAGAACCGGTTTGTCCCGGTCTCGGACCATGACCTCGAAGATCTCACTGTCCTGAGTCCCGGCCAGGATCCGGTCCGCCTTCCAGCAGACGCTGCGAATCGAAAGCCCTGGAACAGAAAATACACCTTATTGAACCGACACCAGGTGTAGACCTGATCCCTGATTCATCACTGGCTTCACACAGACCCAAACCCAAACCAGGACACCAGAAACCTTCCAGGTCCTGGTTCTGGTGGATCTGGTGGAGCTGATTTTGATCTGGTTCAGACCTTTGTATCCCTGTTCTGCCTCCCTCAGGTCGATCTTTGTGATGGGTTTGAAGTCAACGTCCCACAGTCTGATGCAGCCATCTCGTCCTCCGGTGGCAAAGCCTTCCTCGCAGGCATGCATGCTGAAGATCCCCGCCTGAACAACAGGGTGAATAACACACACACATTTCCCATCAACCCTCTCTTCCTCTCGCCAGCACCCCCTGCTGTCAAACCTGAGCAGGCGCCTCACATGGTAGACACTGTGGCACCAACAACAACAAGAGCTTGGAGGATCCGCTGACAGTAAAGACACAATTAGAAGAAAATAATGTAAATAATAATAATAAACTGTTCAGCCCCGTACTCTTTGAAATCATGTGATTTATGTGGTTATTACCCCGTGTGCTGCCTGCACGGTCCTGATCAGAGTGATTCCTCTCCACACGTACACATCTCCGTTCAGCGCTCCTGAGTATGTCAGCTCATCTTTGGCGGCAGAGACACACAGGATGGTCTGCAGGTCACCCGTCTTCCCAAAAATCCCTCGTTTCGGTGTCAGAGCATTTCCACAGAGAGTCCAGAACTGAAGAGAAGCGTCAAACCATGTCAAACCACAAACAACATCATTTAACAAGTCATCATTTCATAAAAAAAAAAACTGAGCAGTTTCTGTCTCTCAACAGTTCTCAGGAGTGTTGTTTGAGGGCTCATTTATACATCAAAGGTGCTTTAAATATGGCCGACAAATCCTGGTAATAAATATGCTAGGGATATGAATACATGAATACGTAAATACATTTAAAAAAATCTCAGCAGGCTAGATCGTCTCATTTAATGACAATTGGGTTTGCCTGCATACTTTTGACAACGTTCATTGACTATGTCGTGTGGAGGACACAGCTGAGAACCTAGCTGGTGTCTCTCAAAACCAACATGGAAGTTTGTGTCTTACCTTGATGTGTTTGACACCACAGCTCACCAGCCGGCTGGACTGAATTGGATCCCAGGCCACATCAAAGATCTGCAGGGAAATCCTCATCAATACTACAATTAACTTGATCAACACAGAGCTAAAATATTCCAACCAGGACGTGTTGAAGTTTCTGTTCTGGTTGCATTTTGGTATTGTCCTCTGTCTCCCGGTTACAGGGGTTTATGGTCAGTTTGATGATAATGATGATGATGGTGAAAGCAATGTAGACTCGTACTCTGTCTGAGTGTCCCGTTGCCGTGGCGAGGACTCGTCCTTTCCTCCAGTCCCAAACACAAACCGTGTTCTTGGCGTCCAGACCGACCGATGCCAGCCGCTACGACAAAGAGGCAAAGTCAGATCGAGTCTCATTCAACCAACATGTAGCCCCGCCCCTAGACCACACCCACAATCAGGGGTCTCACCTGTCCATCAGAGTCGAAGGCGAGACAAGCCACTCCATGTGTGTGGACGTCCCTCAGGATCGACACTGTCTGCATGGCATATGTGTCCCAGATGCAGATGTACGGGTCCTTCCCCACCTGACCCGTCGCCACCTGGATCTTATCTGGATGGATCGCCAAGCTGTGGAAGGAGGGTTATGTTAAACAATATTAAAAGTCTATCTGCACCCCCTACAGGGTCCAGAGCTCGAGTCAGTGATCATCTGTAGGATATTAAACAATCACTGGAAATCCACTATGACATGTTTTTTTTCTCAGAATTTTAAAATAAAGTGAAAAACTGAAAATGTGCATATGAACATGAAATCTAGGTCTGGGTCTAGGTCTGAGGGTCCGTGATTGGGTTAAAGCCTGAGGGTCCAGGTTTGGGTCAAAGTCTCATGGTCCAGGTCTCAGCATACAATCAACATAGTTGCACATTCATGTGGTTCTGCTCACCTGATGATGTCATCGTTGTGACCCAGGTAGAACTTCTGGGTGTGTTCTCTGGTGTTGTAGACCACGCCCACCCCTGCCACGAAGTACACCACCTCCTTTCCTGCCGTGTAGTACAGGTTGTTCCTACACTGATGACCTCTGTAACCATGGATCCACTCCAGCCGCAGCTGGCAACGCGGCGCCGTCTTATCCGTCATGATCTGTCACCACCACCAACTCAACGTGGTTCAGGACTGAACCAGGAGGTCTGGTCTGATCTGGACGAGCGGGTTGGTCCAGGATTGCTACTGGTCCTGACACTGATGGTTCCTGTAGTCCACAACTGTTGTCTCTTTATCAGAGCAACGTCCAACTACATTTCCCATAATTCCAGACTGCAGTTCTCTCAATGATTAAACTTTTAGTTGTTTCTTCTCTGAATGTTTCAGTTTAAAAATCTACAAAAGAAAATAAACCTCATTCTGAATCATTAATAAAACATTAAAATATGTCACCTGGACCTTCCCGAAGTAAAAATATTTTTAAACTACCACTAGTTTAAAACAGATTTTATAAAGTTGCTACTGATCCTCAATGAAATATTACACAACATTTTTTATGATAATAAATAATTGTTTTTTTCCTCAAATGATAATAAATTATTCAAATTACGGTTTAGAAATATTTGATAACTTTATGAAATGTTTTGCTTTCAATCAATGTTTTGATTTTTAATTTACACATTTAAATTTGAATTAAATTTATAAAACCATTTCGTAGTTTTGTTGATTGTCAGCTGATGATACATCATTATTGACAATCCATATATCTTTCATTTTTAACATCTTGGTTCAGTGGTAAAAACACGTTTTGTTAACGTCTTGTTGAGTTTTTATGTAAAGCATCGCCAATAACTTGATTTGAACCCATCTGTCACTCTGACGTCACGGTTTGATACCTCTGACGTGTTTCCTTAAATATGACGTTTCCGTTAAATCCTCCTGTTCTGACCGAACGAGCCGAACCGGAACATTCCCGGGTTTGAGTGTGAAGGTGGCGGTGAAGACCCGGGACATTCCGGGATGTAAATCTGAACATGTAAAGGCGGCTCAATAATCTGTGATAATCTGACTCGGGGTAAATCTCCGACAGCCGCGGCAATTTTCCGATAATTTCTCACAAACTGCAGTGTTTGATGCTGAAACAGAAATTCCCTGCGCCGGTTCCCGCCGCCGTCTGTCAATCTCCGGTTCCGACCCAGAGATTTACGGTTTTTTTATCCCCGGAGAAGCACCAGCGTCCACCGGACACCGATTGCACCTGCTGCAGGACCCCGCCCGAGGAGCGCCACGACCCGCAGAGATCCGGAGCGGCTCCCCAGCTCCAGAACCGGCTCCAGCTCCGTGAAAGTAGAAGGACGGTGAAGGAAAGTGTAGATATTAACGGGATATTAACGGGGATCCCAGGGATGAGTGACAGCGTCAAACCGGAAACAATGGACATGATCACTTCCTGTTAAGACCTTCAAAATAAAAAACACGGACTTTTCTCATTTACACACAATGGTGTGAAATATTACAACGAAAATAATTGTGTGTACTGAAATTTTTGAAATGGCATCACGTAGTCACGTGTCTTTTGTTAAAAAACAACTTTGACAAATTTGTAATTAGAAAAAAGTACAATTGATTTGTTTTATTTTGAACCTAAATGTTTATTTCCGGTGTACTCCGATTTAACAACCGTGAGCTTCCCCGCTTCTGTCAGGTGCAGAGGCGTCGTTATCAATGCCGCAGTGCATGATGGGAGGTGTAGTCCTGCCCTGCTGCTGGCGGGAAACTAATATTCCAGTTAATGTTAGTTACAGTAACATTAGCCTGTTTGGTTTGGTCTACAGTCAAAATATTAAAGGTTTTTGAATATTGACCACTAGATAACTCAGTGGCTGATACCATATGCACCTTTTTTACAGTTCAAACAGTTTATTTTCTGTCTTATTTCTCTTGCTTATTATTTACTTCCTGGTACTGGTACATAAGACCTTAGCACAGACGTTCTCTGGTACAGAGAACATTATCAACAGCCAGCAGCTAACAATTACCAAGACAGTGTTAAGGTGTTGCAGTAGCAATTTCACAATTTCTTAAAGTAATATTACATTAGCATTGGTTTTAACATGTGGAGACACCTGCTGTGGAATAAAAGAATCACATTTTATGTATAAAAGTCAAATCCGTGTCTCCTCATCCTTCAGCTTGTATCCATGTAACAGTGTGACCTGTTTTTTAACTGTATTTATTTCAACTTTACGTGAGTACGTTCACTTCTCATACACTTCCACCTTCCTGGGCAACAGATACACAAGGGTGTATGTAGCTCCCAAAACTGCTGCAGATCACATGACCTAAGGCTGTGTTTTAATTGGCTGCTTCAATATTTCCCACATGGATACACCCGCCTTCTCAGCAGCCAATCAGAGTAGTTTCTTAGGTGACTGAACAGTTCAGTACATGCTTCATATTTGCCTCTCACTCACCTCAGCTGTCAGATCTAAGCTTTCAGAAGATGGAGAATAAAAGTGGTTGTTTCTTCACACAAACACCCTGTTACAGCGCAGGAACAATTTAAGAATGAAGCAGCAGCAGGTGATGGTAAAAAGTAAAAACCACTGATGATACTTAACATAGACTAGTCTGTAGTGACTTTATGAGTGAAATAAAAATAAAAAAGGACAAAGCTGATGTTTCAGTTTAAAAGCTTTAATGACATCGCACAGAGAGAGAGAGCTTTAAGTCTACAGGTGCAGGTTCATACATGAGAAAAGCCTTTATGTTCTAATGTTGTTTAAATATTCGTCTTCATTCCTATAGATGTGTTTCTGATTGTGCAGTAAGATGGCGTTAGCTTCCATACATGATCAGTAGATAGATTATACAGTGACAGAGCAACACGAGTATCAAAGAGCAGAAAGTCTGAACGCGGCGCAAAGCAAGCAACCTCCATGTCTGCACCGCCGTGCCCCGCCCCCACCCGTCGCCACGTCCGTCTGTCCGCCGTTAAACATTGACGCGTTAGTGTTCGTTACACGATGAGCTTTATTTTTTTTTTCTACGTCTGAAACGAAGATTAAAAAACCAATGGTGTTTTTAGTTTCAGGTGAGGTTCTGAGCCGGCAAAGCATGCAGGTGATTGGCTGTTTGAAGACAAATAGAAAATGGCGGCTGCGCAGCAGTGACGACATAACAGGAAACGAAGAAGAAAAATAAAAAAGCTCTTGGTCCAATTTCTCAACGGCAGAGGAAGAATGTAGGTTGTCTCTTCAGACACCTCACAAAATTGAGGAAATAAGCCCGACTGTTTCCAAAAGTAGAAAAACAACTGAGGTTTCAGAAAAATAAACAAAAATAAACACATTTGAAAACAACAGACAAATTAACATGTGGTCCCTGCTGATGTGACAGGAAAAGAGCGGTGGCGCTGTGACGTAGTGATGCTTCATCATCATTGGATCGCAGCGAGGTAGAGAACCAGCTGGCTCTGATTGGATGTTGTGACGTAAAGCGTCGGAGCAGAAGCTGCAGCGACGAGCCGCTGTCACATCACGTCTAAAGCGCTTTTGACCCAAACAACGCCACAGCGAACACACGCAGGAAATCAAAACAAATATTTCAAAATAACACAAAAAACAAGAAAGAAAAAGAAAACAACCCGATGTCGCACTTTGGTGAAACGAGACAGTTTCCTGCTTTGCCTACGAACTTGTCACTTCCTGTTCACATGTTTGCAGAACAGGAAGTGACAGAGGTTAACGGTTAACCGGTAAACTTCACAAAGGTTACGTGACGGAGCGGGGAGTGACGGTGATGTGCAGTTATCGCAACAGAAACAACCTTTGTGAAGAAGAAACCAGCTCCGAGGTTCCAGTTCTGTTTTTTAAGACACTAAATGTGATGACGTCGGAGAGAGTCCAGACTGACTCACCACGACGCATACAACTCGTTTCACCAAAGTGGGGCAGCTTCCTGTCTCTACTGCTTCTTCTTGCTGAACAGGCTGAAGCGTTTTTCCTTGTCCTTCTCTTTGTCCTTCTCTCTCTTGCCGGGACTTGACTCGGTGGTGAGTGTGATGGCGGCCGGCAGCGTCTGAGCACGCCCAGATGCTGGCGTGCTTGGGTTGCTGCCCTGGACATCGGCGGAGCGGTCAGCAGCGGCACTGGCATTCAGAATGGCCTGGATCCAGGTGCTCATCTCCTCCTGCAGAGGGTGTCACAGGTCAGAGAATGAACAGGTTTTATTTCTGTATTTTATTTTCATATTTTACACTTTTATTTTGAAACTCACTTCATCTTTGGCTTGGAACAGATACTCATTTCCATCAGACACTCTGCAAGAAAAGACCAGAATTAGATGAGGACCAGGATCAGTTGGTGCTTATGTGGACTCTTGTTTTGACCCAGATCCAGGTGCAACCTGGTTACCTGAGCTTGAAGACATGTTTTTTCTTCTTGTAGTCAGTGGCAACGTCACAGGCAGCGTCCTTCAGGCTGATGGGGGTCTCATTGTGGTAGTGGACTCCTTGACCTGCTGCTTTGCTGTCCTTGTAGAAACTCATCTCCTGGCTGTTGATGACGCAGAACACATTGTGCCACGACCTGCAAACCACAAAGCAGCATAGGGGTCAGGTGACAATCAGATGCCCCCCACCACCGGGGACATATGGTCTTTGCCTTTACCTGTTGGATGCCTTCTTGTTGTGTCCCTCCCATTCATGTTTGCGGTGCAGGAGCCCCTCCAGCTGCGAGGACGAGTCCTGGGTTCTGGACGGCAGCGTGGATGACTGGCTGGTCTTACTCTTCCTGCCTGAGGTTGGGGACGGGGTTGGACTTGGCTCCTTAGAGCTACGCTCCGCTACGCCATTCACCAGGTCTGAGCCACCATCCACACCATCCTGAACAAGGAAAAATGGGTTTAACAAACACGGGACCAGAGGCAGAATATGAAATGTCTCAGATAAAAACAGTCAAGCAAAGTAACATGATCAAACTGACCCGAGGAGAGTCCTGATCCTGGTCTTGGTCTGAGGAGAGTCCATTCTGGGCGACAACTCGGCTAAGACACAAAGATACAGAGACATAAGACGACTGTCTGGACTGGACCGGCGTCCATGTCCACAGGTTCTGTCAAATCATCTCACCTCTGCTGCTCCAGCTCCTCCTGTTGGACTTGGATAGGTTCCGGACTCGGAGGCTTCCTCCTGCGTTCCTCTTCCTCCTGCTGTCGCCGTACCTCCAGTAGCTCCATCTGACAGACATACGGAGAGCTGTGACTGGCTGACAGCCATGACAACAACAACAACAACAACCTTGTTCAGGACTCCTACAGTTTTAGGTCCTGCTGGATCTGAGGAAATAAAGAACCTGAACCAGGTTTGTGCAGGATCCTGGTTGCCATCTAAACCAGAGAAAGATTCGGCTCTGACTACAACTGAGAACAGAATCAGGATCAGAACCAGGTGGACTTACTGTAGTCAGCCTCTCCAGGGCGGAGAAACGCTCCTCCCAGGTGGCGGCCGACTTCTCGAAGGCCTCGTGGCGTTTGATAAGCTTCTCAACCTCGTCCACACTGTGACCAAGCTCGCGGCTCGACAAGTATGGCTCCTGACCCAGCAGCCAGGCCTCGGCCACGCCGGCATCTCGGGAGAACTGGTGCACCTCCAGGACTGAGTGGGAGGGGTAGAGAAGGGAGAGGGACATTTAATTTGTTGACGTCACAACCTCCGGGCGAGGCGAGGCTAGCTGGATAGCAGAATAAAATCAAAACAGAAAGTAGAGGTGTGTGTCTTACTGAGGCGGAGCCATTCCCACCGATCCTCCCACTTGTCAATCATTTCCTTCCTCTTGTCTGTCAACTGCAGCAACTTCTCTTTAATCTGAACAAAACAAATACATCAGGTCTCAGCTCACTGTGCATGCCCACGTTCCCCCTATCACCGCAGCGATACTCACCTCCTCTGATGCATAGTGTTTCCGGGCAAGCAGTGCCTTCCCCAGCTCAATGCACGCTGTGAAGCTGTCATTGCGGGCATCGATCTCTGCCTTGATGCCCTGGTGGTTATTCATCAGCAGCTCCACTGATGACACGTCCCTGTGGTGGGAAATATGGCATCAGTGATGAACACGCTTAGCACTGAGGATTGGGACCAGGACCATGTCTGGGACCAGGACTGGGAGCAGGGCAGACTGACCATACCTGGGTTTTTCCTGGGCCTCAATGAGCCTGATCACATCCTCCATCCACAGCATCAGGTCTCGGACCATGCTGAAGAACCGGAATTTATCCCCAGTATCCAGGAGGCGGAGCCGGCGTCCTTCACAAGCCTCCAGAAGACTCCGCCACGCCTCCAACACCTCACTTTCTCGCCGCTGGATGTCATCGGCTTTATCGCCGGCATAAGCCGACTGGAGACGCACAGCGTCCTCCTGCAGCTGCCGCACCTGCAGGGTCAGAGGTCAAAGATCAGATAACTGTATTATAAAAAAAAAAAAAAAAAAAATGTTTCTGCAAAACAGGTGAGTGACTGACCTGTGTCCCCAACGCCTGAATGTCATGTTCAAAGGTGGTGTGCATCCTCTGCAGCGTCTCCACTGTGTTCTGGTCGCGGCCAACCTCCTCCGGCAGCTTCTTCTGCTTGTCCATGATGCGTCCCAGGATCTCCTTGGCATCGTGGTAGAATTTGTGCAACTCGAAGGAGGCGGCAAGGATCTGTGTCCGGGTGTCAATGAGCTCCAGCAGGTCGGCCCATGCCTCATTCAGCCCGTCCTTCCACTCAGCCACTGTCGCTGCGTCGCCATGACCAGCGTTGATGAGCTCATCTGCTAGACGGTTGACAGCATCTACGCGCTCCTGACCAATGTTCCCGGTGTCGCGGGCAAACTCCCGGAAACGTTCCTGCAACATCTGAGGACACAGGGCAAAGGTCAGAGGAGAGGAAATACACTAGGACACATAGCAGTGTTCGTATGAGCAGTAACATACAGTGACATGCTCGTAGTCCTGTCCCAGCTCATGTGACCCGGCCACCACCTCCCGCTCGGCAATCCATTGCTCAAGGTCATCTACTTCGCGGTTCAGCTGGAAGAGGCGGAGCCTCTCATCAAGTTTGCCCCTCCTCTCCTCCGACAGGTCTTTCAGGCCAGCGTAGAGTTTATCCACCTGAGACTGACGCATGCTGATCCGCTCACTGACACACAAACATACACACATTCTATAAACATGGTAGACTTGGTGACCAGTCCAAATCTAACGTTTGGACGAGCTCAACCTCAACATAGATGTGTTTTACCTTTCAAGTTTTTAAAATTGTTATATTACCTCTCGGGGTGTCCGTCAGCCACCAGTCCTCTGCTGGTCTTCGACAACTGGTGAACAGTCTCTGCATAATCCTCCACCGCCTGCTCCACGATCTGGTGCTTCTTCAGCATGGTGACAGCGCTCTGTTCATCCTGCAACACCAAAGACATATGTTAGTCTTACAGCTGGGGTTGGAGGTGGTTCAGGGTTGTTTCAGCGGCGCCCCCACCTTGGCCTTTTCTTCTGACATCATGTAGAGCTCCTGTTCACTCATCCAGGCCTCAGCCTCAGCGGCATCAAAGTAGTACTGCTGCGCTTTGTGGGCCTCCTCCAGACGGCCATGGCGGTGCTCTGCCTCTTCCATCAACTGCCGCCAGAGCTCCTGCAGGTCGTCCAGGCGCTGGCGAATGGCATCGGCATCAGAGGACTGGTCCTGCAGGAGGCTCTGACTGCGCTCCAGGATGTCGTCGATGCGGGGTTGATGACCCTGGATCTCCTTCTGCAGGGTCTGTGGATGGAGACCAGCATTAAGATTACTACCAAGAAAAACTAGTCCTGGGGCAGGTTCAGGTTTCAGGGTTCAGTTCAAGTCTCAGGTTGATGATGAAAAAACAGACCAAGGACCCAGCACAGAACCCTGTGGAACTCCTCACATTAGAAAGACCACATCAGTCCAGCATCAGAGAAATCAGGACCGATGCAGATCTATCTGATGTCATCAGGAAATAAACTCTATCTCTCACCTGGTTCTTCTTGATGAGCAGTTGGACAGTTTGCAGGTTGTGTCCGTGGTCGGTGGACATGGCCACAGGCATCCTCTCCTGGACCCACAGCTGAAATACAAATGACACAAACTCAGCCTGATTCAAAAAGTCACAGTTTAAAAGTTCCACCTCAAGTTATTTCCTTTTTACTAAACAACTGACAGAATTGTGTCCCAAACATTTAATATTAATTATCCAGAAAGTTCCAGATCAGTCAAACACGTCAACTCTCCAGGTCAGGTTTAGTCTCTCAATTAGGTTTACAGTTTTACTTACGATCTCATCCTCCATGTCCCGGTTGAATTGATGAACTTCTCGTGACGCCACCAGGAAGTTCCTGCGTCGCCGCAGCGGGTCCAGCAGCTCCTGGAACTTCCTCTCGACCAGCTGCCTTCGTCCATCCACCTCATCAGCATCCTTCACTTCCTGACCAAGAGCCTTGACCTGGCTCTGCAGCTCCACCACCTCCTTCTGACGCACCTCCACCTGGTTCTCCAGCATCTGCAGAAGGGAGTCAGAATTAGACCTGTATGTATGTAGAACTCTCCCACCCCTAAACTGGATCTGGATTTAAATCTATACTGGTACCTGTTGTTTCTTGAGCAAGATGTTGACAGAGGTCAGGTCTTTGCCATAGTCATCGGACTGGATCTGACTCTCAAGTCCAATGAGCCACTTGTCGAGGTCGGCACAGCTCTGGGTGAACAGCTCAGCCTTGTTGGCGTCGAACAAGCACTGGGCCTTGGTCTGCGTGGTGGACTCTAAATCCTCCCACATAGTGTGAAGTGCAGACAACTTCTCCTTCACCACTGCCTCAGTTTCTGGCTTCTCTGACACCAGCAGCATGCCATCCTGCAGGCAGATACACCAGATTAAATTTCATATGATGAACAATGAGGTCAATATCAGTTGAATCATATTGACCCCCTCAAACCTTTTCGATCTTGTCCAGCCACTCTTTATTGGACTGCAGCTCCGCCATGAAAGCCTGGTGCTTCAGCCACTTGCTGTGCAGGTTCCTGGCTTCATCGTACGTCATGTCCTGAGCCGTCAGCATCTTCTCATTGATCCACAGAGTCAGCTCCTGGCAGTCCTGCAGGAACTTCTGCAGGTCTCTGTTGTCCTTCAGTTTCATCAGCAGCTCCACAGCAGCCTCCCTGTTCTTCTTATGCCTGAAACAAAAGCAGAGGACACAGGTCAGAACAGGACCCCAACATAGACCAGAACCTGGACTCTAAGCCCAAAACTAGAGTAACAAAACTCCAACAAGTCATCCAGACGTACAAGACAGGGCCTGATGAATGGGATCTGTAAACACTAGGGGTGTATGAAAAAAACTGATGCAGTTGAACATCACAGTCTTATTTTATTAACACAGCATCAATATCTAATGAATAGTTTACAGCAAAAACAAGTAGCTGCTCCTGCAATGTAGCAGGCGGAAGTATGTGTTTATTTTCAAGAAAGAAGGCAAATATTGAAAATTTGTTTGGACAAAATCTAACACTTGGAAAACCCCAAATCTCAGAGCACATTCAGAAAGCCACAGTTCTGACACACAGCTAGTGGAAAAAAGTGGTGAAAATAGGCAAAGTTTAGATGCCAAAGTTCAACTGACCTAAAGTCCACAATCACAATAATTTAGTCTGGACTTAATTTCATCTGAAAGATCAAAATTGCAGCTGGGCTTGGGCCTTACATACAGTCTTGTAACCCCCATGTTGTGATATGTGTTGTATAACATTCTTGCCAACACACGCTTGTAAGGCTTGTAAACACAACCCTGACAGGAGACTGTGAACCTCTACAGGAGCTGTGTGCCCCACATGTTTCACCTGTCGTCTATAGAGGCAACTCTCTCCTGGATACGCTCGGCGTTGATGTTCCCGTCGCTGGCCAGGCGCCTGCCAGCCTCCACCACATTGTTGATCTTGTCTTCATTGGCATCCATTGTGGTCATGAAGTCCTCTTGTTTCTTGATGGCAGCCTCAGCGCCCTCCAATGTTGTGGGCATCTCGGTGTGAGCCAAGACATACTCCTACAGGTGACAGGTACAGCACACGGTTTAGGACTGATACAGGGAAAAGTGAACAACTGACCCATTGGAAGGGAGATTTTGGGGTTTACCTGGTTGTTGAGGAAGGCTTCAGCTTGCTTTGTGTCCCTGAGGAACAGTTGGTAGGCGTGAGACTGGGACAGTAAGTTCTGCCGGTTCTCCCACATCTTGTGTAGCTCATTCCAACCAGTGTCAAGCGCCTGTAACCGCTGTCGAAGGAACATGTACTGAGCATCTGTCTGGCCTTGCGTCACCATCTCCCCCATGTCCCGCATCTTCTGGTAGTCTTCCTCGTAGTTTTGGATCTCATTCTTGATTCCCTCGTGCTGAGCCATCAACTTCTCAGCCTCAGCCAGTGTGTTGGGCATGTCCTCGGAGGCGATAGCTGTCTGAGTGCGAGACAGCCAGGACTGGAAGTCATCCAGCTCACGCAGAAACTGCTGCAACTTCCTGGCCTCGCCCAGAGATTCCTCACGGTTTTTCAGAGTGTTCTTCATTTCCTCCCAGACAGCAGTGATCTCAGCCAGGCGGCCCGTGATTGCCTTTGCCTGGTCTGGGTGCTCCTCCGCCAGCCGCTGGGCCTCACCTCGCAGGTCGCCCAGTTTGTCTTCGATGGCAGCAAGGTCACGCTCCATACCAGTCAGTTTCCGCTGGAGGGCCATGACACCAGTGAGGTCATTGCCAAGCTCCTGGGTGGACTCAATGACTTTGGTCTTCTCTTTGATCCAGGACTTGGTCTCATTGCAGTCAAGGTGGTAGTTTTGCACACCCAGGGCTGAGTTCAGGGACTCCTTCTTCTGGTCCACAAGGTCACGGAACTGGCTCCACCTAGTGGCAGAGAAGAGAACCATCACTGTCTAAAGGTGCAATCATTTAAAGTTATTAAAGTTATGACATGCTCCACCTGTTTGTACCTGTTGTTGAGTTTGTCCTGCTGGCTCTTGATGTCCTTCTCACTTGGGTGACCATTGTGAATCAGCTGCCGGGCGATCTGGTTCACCACAGCAACACGGGAGGCCTGGTTGTTCATCTCTGGCTCCAGACTCTCAAACCTGACGAGAACACAGTCCATCTGAATGCAATGCTACCAAAAGGACCTAAATAATCACAATCAAAATCTGGTCTTGTAGTTCTACCTGTGCTGGATCACTTCCAGGTCCTCCAGTTTTTCAGGGATCTCCATGCTGTTCAGCCATTGCTCCTTCTCGTCGATCCACACCTCACAGGCGTCAGCCTCACTGAACATCTTATACAGCGCCAGAGCGTCCTGCAGTGCCTGTTTCCTCAGCTTTGTCAGCTCAGCTACTTCTTTGTAGCGCTCCTCGATGCCTGCAAGCCGACCACGCACCTCCTCGGATTCGGCCTCCTCCTTGGGCAGGGAGGCAGCCTGCTCATGGAGTGAGTCGATGACCGGCCGGTAGCTCGCCACCTCTGCTGCTGCATCCTTGTGTTTCCTGACAAGCGCCTGGGTGGAGAATTCGTCATGGCCTGTCTCTCCACTGGAGACGATGCGCAGGGCATCTAGCGTCCATGCATCCACATCATCTGCATCAGCCTGGAACTGGTGTAGAGCCAGAGCCTCCTCCAATCTTTTCTTCCTTGCCGCTGCCAGCTGCTCCAGTGCTGACCACTGAGCTTGTAGGTCATCAATACGCTCCTGAATCTTGGTGGCACCAAAGTGACCGGCTTCCACCATGGCCTGACCCTCGGCGATAGTGTGCTGCAGGTGCCCGGCCCGGCCACTCATTTCGTCCTCCAGGGCGCGCTGTTGGCTAAGAAGGCGCAGAGCCCCAGTAAGGTCTTTGCCGTGTTCAAGAGATGACAGGATCTGTTCCTTCTCACGGATCCAGCCCTCCTCCTCCGCCATCTCCCAGAAGAACTTCCAGAGTCGGCGGGACTCCTCAAGGCGTGCACGGCGCTCTGCAGCCAGCTGGGTCAGCTCCTGGTAGCAAAACTCTAGGTGTGCCACTCGGTCCTGGATGACCTGAGGGTCGCATGGCTTGTAGCCTGTAAAGGGAGACGATTATCATCACTAAACCACATTAAATAAACTTGTACAGCCCTTCAATAATCTTTGTAAACAAATCAAAGAAAAACAATGAAAACCACTCAATGAGTGGGTGCTAACAAATGAGGACAGGTGGGGCTTTACACTGCTCACCGCTGTCACTGACGGAGTACTTGTTAGCATTAGTGGTGACTGCCTTCACCCTGTCGGATTGGATGGCAATGTCAGCCTCCACCAGGGCATGTTTCTGCAGCAGGTCCTCCACACCCAGCAGGTGTTTTCCATAATCCTGAGACAGCAGCAGCATCTAGAAAAGACAGGGCCATCAGTTTCTTGCAACAAAGAGGCAAACAATCCTGGAGCTACCCCCTGCGAGTCATACCTTCATCTCGTCCATCCAATCCATGATGTACAGCATCTCCTGGAAAACCCTCTGCAGACCCAGGTTCATCTCCAGCCTCAGCCGACGGGCCTTCAGTAGCTCCAGCAGATACTCCCACAGCCGGATCACATTGTCTTTGCGTGCTGTGATACGTTTGATGTCGTGGTAGTGCTCCAGTTCCAGTTCCTTTGCCACGGCGACAACAGCCTGGACACGCTCCTCATACGCTGCAATGTCCGTCTCAATAGCCTCATGCTTCTTGGTTGCTGCTTCAACAGCCTGGAGGTCGAAACCAAAGTTGTCCTGAAGAGAGAAAAGGGGGTGGGGTCAAACTTTAACTGAGCTCAGGGTTTTGTTGGTCACAATTCTTGAGATTTGGGACAAAACATGTCCTACAGAGGAAAGACTAATTTATATTAAAAGTCAAGAAATTCATCATGATTTACATGCTTACAGTAAAGTTAAATCTACAGGACATGTGTATACTGTTGTTATTTTTTAGCACATATTTTTATTTATTTTTTTTTTTTTTTAGGGAAATTTTGCTTAAATGTATGGCCAGTGGTTAGAAGGCCCATGTTAATTTACTTGCCCATATAAATGTCCATATATATAGAACAAACGACATTATGTAACCATATTGTTTAATCTACACTTCTAACTTGTAGAGCATGAGCAGGCTTTGGTCTAACATGTCACTTTGGTATCGTGTCACTTTCTTAATATTTCCCAACATATTAAAAAAAGCCAGGGTATAAATTGTTTCTTGCTTCTGAATATTAGGCTATATTCAATTTCTGCCAAATCCATTACATTTATTTTATTTATATTACAGGATCCACCACAGACAACTGTCCTGCTTTTGCAGTGAAATGCTGGTTTGCCAGTGCTTCAGCCCAGCGAACTTCTATTTGCATGACAACCCAGAGGAACAACAGAGTGATGCAAGAAGAGAAAGGAAGAAAAGACCTTTGGCCATATTGATGAAGGAGAAGGAAAAATAGATGAAGGATGTGATGAAGGAGGAGTGGGATGAGGAGTCTCTGAAAGGTCCCAAGGTTACAGTGACAGTAACAACTCTGAACAGTGTTAACAATGGAGACTGGTTATCAGTAGTATATGATGACTGGTGGCTAGCCAAGAGCATTGTGGACATTGAGCATTAAGACGTGAAAGTAGTTTCTGCCTCCCCATGGTCCAACCACAAAGGTTCAACCTAAGCTTGGCAGGCAGGAATTCTGTTTCTGCCCAGTTGAAGACATCATGATAAAAACAATGGGAAAGGCATCACCAGTGCAATCAAGAACACGAGAGATCTATATCCTGATGTGCTTGACTTCATAAAGCGTGGGCATGTCTGACGCCTGTTACTGAAGGTATAAGTGCAGGTCAGACAAAAATGAAAGTAAGCTAATTGAACCTGTTTCTAGGATACAGATTTTGTGTTGCAAGGCTTTTGAGGAATGTCAATTTAAGATCGTTATGAAGTGGCAGTGCAGGGAAGTAACACAGACACACACACAGACACACACACACACACACCTCCTCCACACACACATACATGCCAATTTAAAAAAGAAAATTATGATGAAGATAAGGCAAATGATCAACTGAAACAGTATTGAACTGTCATGTGTCTGACACTTTCCATTTATCTTTCCAGTTAGTCACAGGACCCACATGAGAAAGGTACCAGAGCACCCACACAGGCTGAAAGGTGGAGAAAACAGGAAGAAAAGAACAGGAGGAGAGGTAAATGAAAAGGAGGAGAGGAGGAATTAGTAGAGGAGAGGCAGATGAAGGCAGAGGAGAGGAGGCCAAGGACAAGACGAGAAGGACCTGTGTCAACATTTTTAATTTGGATAGTTGGAAACAGTGACATTTTCAGTATTGATTGTATTTTTTGTCTGTTGTATTGTAATATATGTCCAGTATAAGACAAGGAGCAGTTAATTCATCATCTATCGTCAGCTCCATCTGTTTAAAAGCACATTTGTCCATGTTTAGTCAAAACCGTCAACTCTTCATCAACACGTCAGCTCTTCATCTTCACTGTCAGATGTATGTTTTGTTAAATTTTGAAAGAAAATACTTTTTCTTTCTTCAGTTTATGTTGTTTATGTAATAAAGGATAATGTAATCTACATCATTTTATGTCTTAATTATTTAAGGAATTATTTTTTATTATATTAATATTAAAAACAGAGTTTCAAAATGAGGATATTTAGAAATCTGAGTTTTCAGAATAGTACAAAATCACAACTTAAGTTTATATATTAAAATTTAATACATATCAGAGTAACTAAACATACTTCACAACTTTAGATTATTGTTGGACTTGAAGAAAATTGTATACTTCATAGTATGTCTGACACAAATCAAGGAGCTGACATAAATCAAGTTCAAAAAGGGAAGCGTGTATTTCTCAAAAAAATTGTTTTTGTTTAGAACCTGTTCCTTTACATGGTTAAATAGCTGAGACTTTTCTCTACAGAAATATAACTCCAATAAATATAGCATGCATGTCCCAGCTCTCAAGAATCAGTGTCATATTAATAACTGAGCATCCATCATACCTGTGACACCAGCCTCTGGTTCTCGCTGAGCCACGTCTCCCTCATGGCTGCCTTGCGGTCAAAGCGTCGAGCCAACTGTTCCAGTTTCTCCTGACGAATCAGCTCCGTCCTCAGAGCCAGCTCCCTCTCATGCTCCGCCTTCTCCAGACGTTCCCACGCCTGACAAGACAACAACAAACTTAAAACAGCTCAATGACATTTAGCCAACCATCCAGTCCAGTCCTGGGTGTAGTCTTAGGCCAAGAGACTAGAGACTACTTCACTGACTTATTCTGACTGACTTAACAGAACGGTGTCCATCAAGTGGTTCTAGAGAAGCCAAAATAGACCGGATCTGACCTGGGCTGGAAGCAGTTCTGACCTTGTTTATGTCTGAGATGAGTTTTCCCTCTCGGGGCATGTAGACCTTCTGGTTGTTGGCTCTCATCTTACTCTGAATGGTGAAGAGGAGAACCTCGAGGTTCCCCTTCTCTGTGAACCTGAGGAGGACGAGGAAGACGAATCAGTATTAAGTAGTATTAAGCAATGAATCATAGCAGGGCATTGTGAAGGGGATCAACTGACTTTGGTGGTTTCTCCACAGTGCGGTAGGTGTTGAAGGCCTGAAGCTGCTGCTGGACTCCCACCAGAGAGTTGGCGAACTTCCTGTTGTTGAGGATGATGATGGTCTGTTCGATCCACTCCAGCAGGTCCGAGGCTAGAGACTCGTACTTCTCAATCATCTTCTCTGTTTCGATGGCGTTGTCCAATACCTGGACAGAAAAAAAAGTATCCCGTTGTAAAACATTCCCCAAACTAGTCCCTCCAAGACCTTGACTTGAGAAGTCGTGGACTGACCTTTCCAATACGTTTGCCCTCCACCTTCAGAGCCTTCATCTTGGAGAAGTAGTGGTAGTACGTCACCACGTAGGTGATGACCGATTTTTCGTCAGGATGATCAACACTGATATCTGTAAAAACACACACATATGGACTCATAAGGGGCTGGACAACTTCCAGAGGGCACTAACAAAGACAAACAGAGACCAGCTAAACAGAGCTGGATCATTCCAGCTCCAGGATCTCACCCTCAGGGTCCAACAGTTTGGTCAGGCCCAGGTGCTGCTCAGCCAGGTTGAAGGCGTTCTGCAAGTTGTAGTGAGCATTGGACTTCTTCAGTTTGTCAAAGTCGATCAGATCTGGCCTGAAGACACAACAAAATTTGGTCACATGATACACAACAGTGAGGATAAGGACAAAGATGAGGACGAGGAAGTTACCTATGTTTGTGGATCAGGGCGTTGAAGGCCATACCGTCTCTCCAGCTGGTGGTGAAGTTGTGGATGTTGACATTGGGATACCTAAGGAAACAGTAACATCAACAGATCAGAAAGGGAACATGCAGTTTGTCCACCAAGGGACATTGGTTCAGGGGCTCTCATGTGACTCATGGGCACCAGGTTGTAACCCCACATACACTGGAATTCTCATTTACAGCTATTGAAGATGACATGTGAAGGTCTGGTGTTATAAATTATTACAACAAATTTAAAAGAAGAAAGTGTCCTGGTGTTCAGCATATCGATGCTGCACCAAACTGAACCACGATCCAAAACATAGGAAAATGTACATCTCTCCGATGTACATCTTTTGACATCTCTCCACAGGTGTTCTATGGGATTTAGATCTGGACTAATTTCTGGTCAATTCAAGTTTGTTTTGTGTCATTGTCCTGCTAGAAGACCCATGACCTCTGGTGAAGACGTAGCTTTCTGACACCAGTTACTACGTAGAGCCCCAAAATTCTTTAGTAACCATCAGATTTAATGATGTCACACAGTGAAGACATCATGCGCCAGAGGCAGCAAAGCAACCTCCACCATGTTTGACTGAAGGGACTGTGTTATTTTCTATCAAGGCCTCATGTTGTTTTCTGTAAACAGTGCCATGATGTACTTTACCAAAAAACTCTGTTTTAGTCTCATGTGTCCACAGGACGTTCTTCAAGAAGGACTGTGATTTCATCACTTAAGTCCAGCCTGGCTTTTTTATGTCTTTGTGTCAGCAGTAGTGTCCTCCTGGGTTTCCTTCCATAATGTCCCTTTTTATTCAGATGGCGACACATAGTGTGAGCTGACGTGCTGTACCCTGTGTCTGCAGATCAGCTTCAATTTGTTTGGAAGCTGACTGAGATTCTCTATCCATCATTCAATCCTTCATTGTAATTTTTCATCAATTTTGCTCGTCCATCCAGGGAGGTTAGCTACAGTGCCATGGGCTGTAAGCTTCTTGATGACATTACGAACAGTGGACATTTTAGGACAGATACAGGAACACAGGAACATTAAGATCTCTGCAGATGGAGTTTAGCCTTGAGATTCTCCATGTTTTTCCACAATTTTAGCTTTCAAATCCACAGACGACTCTTTGCTCTTCTTTCTTTTCTCCGTGCTCAGTGTGGTCCACACAACACAAAGGTTGAGTCAACTTTTCTCCATTTTAACTGGTTGCAAGGTTAAATATATCATCATCTATAGTACATAATATCTGGAGAAATCTCTGTGCATCTGTGCATAAGGCCAAAAAACCATACTGGATTCCTGTGATCTTCTGGTCCTTAGACAGCACTGCATTAAGTGGAAAACTGTTCTACGGTCAGAACAGTTTGAAAAAAACAGAAATTTTTTTTGGAAACCAGGGTCATCATGTTAAATGGACTAAAAAAGGACTACCCAGTTTGTTATTAGTGCCCAGTTAAAGAGCCAGCATCTCTGAGGGTATGGGGCTGCATTGCATCAGACAAATTATGTCTGAAATGTAATTAGTGAAATAGTCTCTGGGTTTTTTTTAGTGTTATCCTGCAGTGAACAGCTATGAACACCTGTGTTTCATCAGGGAAGAAGAGAAAGGTCAATGCTGATAACTGCAACTGACTACCAATGGGAATTTTAGTTTCTTTACAATTTATGGGTATGAATACACACAGATATTTTTCAAGGATGCTTTCCATGCTGTCAGACAATGATAATAACATTTACCATCCTGTCAGTGGTGAAAATAAATGTTTTAAATATACATTGCATGTTTGCATATGATTACACTGTAGAATCCTCTCACTAAGGGACACAACATGGCACCCTATTGTTAAGTTGGACAAACTTTATAGCTCTATATCTTTATATAATTTCTAATAAACTGACAAGCAAACACTCACCCTGCTGTCTTCATCTGACACCACAGCAGCAGAGCATCTTTGGCCGATCTCTTCTCCTTGTTGTCCTCTGTCTCCACGCTGATGTCCTGGATCTGAGGACAGAGACACACCAGGTGAGTTGGTGGTTGCCATAGTAACATCTACACCTGTCTTATGTCTATCAGCAAAGATCAGAATCTGGACTTGTGTGACGTTTCCCTTGTCTCTGTCACGACAATATCAGTTAAACATGAACCAACCTGGACTTTAACCTGCTGAGGCTATAAAACACTTTAAGTGATGATCTACTTCCTGTTTAGTCAGAGGCACCTCAGACAAAGGCAAGAGGGGTGGTGGTGGGGGCTCTACTTTACACTGGGTGGAGCTTCCTGTTGGTGAGGGGTGGGAGGGTGGGGGCAGACGGGACTCTTTACCTGGAAGCGGAGGATGATGGTCCAGATGAGGCCCAGTGTCAGGCGGTGGTTTCCATCCACAATGTCGTGAGAACCCATGTTCTCCAGGTGAACCCGCTGCTCCTTCAGGAACTGTAGCGCTTTGTCCACATTCTCCAGACAGTGGATCCTCATCCGGCCTTTAGTCGGCTTCGGCTGCAGACAGAGACGTAAAATGTACACTGGATCCTTTCATTGCACTGTTGTTGTTGATAGGCAACAAGAATCACATGAACTGTGTATATGCTAGTCGTAGAGACTGGTCTACAAAAGTCTGGCCGACATAGACCAGATCCAGATCCTGACCAGGCTGAGGTTTTCACAATAAAAGCCCTGTTGGAAAGAGGCAAGTGTGTTTGGTTGAACACAGGAAATGAAGACAGACCCTCGATCTGCTGCCACAGCTGGATGACAGCCAGCTCTCACACACACACACACACACACACACACACACACACACACACACACACACACACACACACACACACACACACACACACACACACACACACACACACACACACACACACACACACACACACACACACACACACACACAGAGCAGTGGGGGGGTCCTGTTGTGTGAGAACTAGACCAGGTGTGTCCTTCCTCTAGACAATTCATTGGCCTTGAGTCTGGATCCAGACACACAGATAAGGTGTGTGTGTGTGTGTGTGTGTGTGTGTGTGTGTGTGTGTGTATCAATGTGTAATCAGTATATGAGTGTGGTGTGTGTGTGCATGAGAGTATATATAAGTATGTGTGTTTGTGTTTGCGTGTGTGTATTACCAGTCTCTCTCCTGATAGAACTTCCAGGAGTTTGATCAACATACGTCCATCCCTCAGGTCCATGTACAGATCTGTGATCCTGCAGGAAACTCTGGACAAGTGGGAGTTAACCCACTTAGTGAAGGTCTTCTTCTGCACCGCCTCACGCTCATCTGTGTGCATACATGCCCGGAGACACAGACACACACACAGACACACACACACAGACACACACACACAGACACACACACACACACACACACACACACACACACTTTAGCATTAGCGGTAGACTCAGTGTTTTCTGTGCTAGCAGGAGTTAGCTACATCAAACTGGATTCTATTTAAATGGTTAAAAGAATAAAAGATTTGTGTGTGTTAATGCAAAAAATTATCCTGAGTGTTTGTCGCTTTAAGAGATATTCTGGTCTTTGACCTTTGAACTACAGGAAACAGGATGTGAAGTGACCCTCACAATTCATCAGAACAATTTTAATGCTTTTAACGCGCGGGTTGAGTCCTTTCTATCTCACTTCCCATCAGACCAGGACGTTCACACCTGGAACCAGGACTCTATCAGTCCCTGATGACCTGACCTGGCTCAGGGCAGGTCCCAGTCATGCCTCTAGTGCCACCACCAGGACAGCACCTGACATACTGATCTCTGCCACCGCCGCTGCCACCTGGGCTTGGTCCAGTCCATCAGCAGCAGCGTGGTCACACTATGTCTCGTTACAGATCTAGAGACTGGATGTGTCTCCAACCTGTCAACCTTTCAATCTCTGACCTTTGAGTATACCTGTTCCCGCGCTCTCACCTTGCAGCTGTTTGAACCGCCCCTCCAGCAGGTTATAGCCGACCTGCTGTTGAGCTGGGTCCACTGGCGCCCACTCCACCTCCATCACTGCTTCCCGACGTTCACCACTAACGTCCAGACGAATCAACAACAGTAGAGGGAACGAGTAGCAGTGAAAAGAGAGATCAGCGGCACACGAGCCGGGTCATAATCACAGCCAAGATTATCAGCCTGCAGTCCAATCACTGGATCCTTTCAGAATAAAAGCTTTAAAACTGAATAATTCAAACCAAACTGAGAAAAATCACCAAAATAAAAGACACAAAACTCTGAGATCTGAACTGAATCCAGCCAACGTCCTCGTGTTTCAGGAGAAAAAAAGAGTCCAGAGGTCGAAGTGTGTGTGTGTGTGTGTGTGTTTCCGGCCCTGCCCAGCAACACACCGCTCGTCCTTCTGCTGCTCACACTGATTGTTCTGTGTTAACACACATACGCACAAGCCCCGCCCACTACAAACACAGGAGAGGCCCCCGCCTCTCAAACATATACTATTAAAATTAAAAGACTGTTTCTGTTTCAGCTTCATGTTTAACAGTTAAATATTAAACACATTGATGTAATGTTTCTCTGAGTTTTGTCTCTCAGGCTCCTGAACTTGCAGGACCCTCCTCAGGGCAGATGTTAGACTGATGATACTGACATTATACAGAAGGATTATTGTCTCTAATCAACAACATCCTGAAGTCAAGACACTTCGCACTGGACCTAAGTGAGTGTGTGTGTATGTGTGTGTGTGTGTGTGTATTCACCATCAGCCAATGGTGTTACAGCTTAACAATGATGTCATTGGGGTGTGAAGGGATGGGGGGGGTTTCCTCCATTGTTCCTCCACATTCCCGACTAAAGGAAACAGGAAACAAACATCCTGCACACACACACATTTGGACTTCTGTCCTTGTGGGGACGCAAACTGATATAATGCATTCCCTGGCCCCTAACCCCTCTGACCCCACCAAAACTGCTGCAACCCAAGTGATTCTCACTTGAATTCTAAAACCAGGTCTGAACGCTCAGGACCTCATATCCCTGACCCCATCTTAACAAAGACAGTTATACCAGTACGAAAACACTTCATGTCCTACTACAGACAGAAACTTCTCTATAGTAACTTTCTACAAGATCTATGACATCACAACCAGTCTAAAGCCAATCAAAATCCAGTATCATACTGAAATCCTCAATCTTGCCTGAAACTTTAAGGGGACATGAAATGTCTAGGGTCAGGGGTGTAGGGTGTAACCAGACTGAGCTCTGAGACACACAGGTCAAATGTTCTGATGTTGACGCTGCTGCTTGTGTCATGTTGGATCAGGTCAGTGTGTTCTGTGGTTGCACAGCGCCACAATCAGCTGGTCAGTGCTGACACTGACGCTGCAGGAGCTGAACCTGCAGCAGCGGTGCTGACAGTCAGCTGATGATGAGCTCAGAGTGCAAAGAAGCTCAGAGTTAACTGCTGAGCATGCTGGGAATCAACAGCTTTTCACAGTAAAAGACCCACGAATACCAAGGAGGAACAGTAGGACCTGGACACAAGAGGTTTTTATTTTCTGGATCCCGTGGTGAGTAGTCTTCCTCCTCCTCCTCTTGCTCGATGTCCTCAGGAGGAATGCGGAAAAATAAGTCATGTGAGGACCAGGACGTCTCCACCTCGCTCTCAACTGAAGACACTGATCCCAGTGTTCAGCGTCTCCTCAGACGTGGCCCCCTGGTGGCAGGTGAACTAGCTGCTGCAGCATCACATTGTGATGTCACAGTGAGTCTGACCTTTTTGGATTTGGTCTAGTCCTCTTGTCTTCATATGAGACAGAGACCGACAACCGAAACTTTAATCTTAAAGAATATTAACACGAGAACAGTCCTGATACTGATGGTACCTACCCTTCCCATAATGCACCTGGAGTGTCGCCTCTTAGATGGTTTAAAATACTAGTACATACCTGCGAGCGCCTTGATACGTGACCGTTCGAAGAGGCGAGCCGAGCTGTTCTCGTTGTCCCAGTCATCATCCCAGCGGTTGTTGACCGTGTCACTACTGCTGTACTGCTGCTGCAGCTCCATGTGGTCGAACTCCGCCGCCACTGTCGTCATCATGACCTTTCACCTCTGACACACCTTGATGTCAGCGGGGACACGTCAACATCAGCAGCTTCAGGCCGAGACCTGTGATGGAGGGAGAGGGACAAGACAGGAGAGAACAGGAAGTCAACTGCAACTCACTAAAATCCTCATGTCATGTGTTGGAGAAGAAAAATATAACATGGCTTCCAGTTTCTGGTTTCCAGATGTGATGGTGAAATAGGACCCAGAATTTTCTAACTTTCAGATAAAAAGTCTTCAAGTCTCAATAAGAGCCACACACACTCTCGGAGCAAGTGACGTCAGACTGCAGCAGTGGCAATGGAGTCACAGCTCCCCCTGCTGGACTCAGCACCACACTACAACAACACGCACAGATCAGGTCAGAGCCACCAGGTGGCGCTCTGACCTCTATAAGTCATGTCTTCTTCAGATGCCCCCTGCAGCAGCAGGAGCTGATGGGTAATGTAGTGTTTGGAGCCATTAGAGGACGCCATTCCTCACGGGACACTGCCTGTTAATGGACATGACTTCCCAGCAGCCACGGCTGGATGATGGAAACAGCTCTGACTGCATGCAGTAGGGTGGGGGCAGAACCACAGTGACGTCCATCTTTTTCAAGTAGTCATGTCGTCACAGAAACTGGGGGTACAAACAGTGAATGGTTTACAGATGGGGTATGGGTGGGAGGGTGGTGTTGGTGTTAGTGGGGGAGGCAGAACAGGGTCAGGGGTGGTGGTGGTGGGGGCAGGAAGTGTGAGTAGCCTCCACCCTCTCCCTCTGGGAGTTGTGTCTGTTTGGGTTCATGTCGCTTCACATTCCACAAACATGACGAGCACAAACTCACAGAGATTAAGCCCTGCCCCCAACAGGAAGTCCCCACCCCACCTCCCCACACATCAATCAATTAGTAATCATTCAATAATAATTTACAAAATGTAAGTACCTAAAGGTCATCTTCATCGTTATGATTCAATTTAATAAAACAGCCCCACCCCCGCATTTTTAAATACCTTCTGTAAAGTGAATGGTTTACTGTCAGTGTGTATGTGTGTGTGTGTGTGTGTTGGGAGTGGATGACAAATGGCCACAACTGTCAAATATCTAAGCCTGACAGTCACAGCTGAGGGCCAGACACACACAGCAGCTGGTAGGAGCTGACTCTGTTAGCCACCGCTAATTATACTGACCACAACAAGACTAAGTCCAGACTAAGACCAGGTCCAGACCAGACCAAGTCTAGAACAGACCAGGTCCAGGACTCTGACATATGTTTATACATTGAACATCTGGAGTAAAGAATGAAGCATCAGAGGAAAGTGCAGCCTGAGCTCAGAGAGAAGTTATTAGATTAATGCACACACACATGCACACTCATACACACACAGAGTCATTTCCTGGTTAGCTGACCCCACCCTTCATCACAGAGCAACTCCGTCACTGATCTCTGCTCATGTTTCTGCTGAATCACACAACAACAACAACAACAACAACAACAACAACAACAACAAACATTTTAAATCTTAATGTTTTTGTTCTGACAAACTGGAGACCTGCAGCATCACTGGGGACCAGATCTCAATCCTGAACCAAGATCTGGCTCAGAAACCTGTTCCAATCAGCACACTCAGAACTCTGAGTAAGCTACCGTCAGCTAGCTGCTATGGTTGACGTTAGCTTAGCATTTTACTGATGTTAGCTGCATTCAATAATGCAAGATCCACAACAGGAAGGATTCATGAGAATGGCAACAGCTGAGCCTTTGCTTCTTTATGAGGATGTTTCATAAGAACCTTTAACTAATTTCCTCAGAACCACTAACTAGAACTTATGAACAGACTTGGAGAACATCTGGAAGATCTGAAGCCGGAAACTCTGGAGATAATTTTAAAAAACAGTCCTACAGTGTGAACACTGTTACATCTATGAAATGATCCAAAATATCACCACCAACGTGAAGAACAGATGTGATCAATAAAAAATGACTCAACAAATGCACATGTTCCACACAGATCATTTCCAAAAATAATATATCCTCTGAAGATCACATTCACACTAACATGTTCTCCACGGAATCCAGAAGTTACTGAATGCATGACAACACAAGAACCATGAGAGAACGTTTTGTGTGGCTGTAACCATAGTTCTCTGAAGAACTTCACAGAAGATCTGGAGAAGAATATCAAAGGGATGTTTGGATTCTCCATCTTTGGGGAAATGTTCTCACAATGTTCCCATGACCAAATATAGGTCTATGGTTCCAGTTCTTTGACAGTTAACAAACACAGGAACCTTGAAGGAACATTACAGAAACACTGGGATTCTGTTAACACAATGTTAAATACAATCTAGATATCCACATATTTCAGGATGGAAATGTCTGTTATGATAATGCTTGTACCTTTACAATGATGTTCCCTGTTGTTTTACATTGGAACCTTCAAGAACCATTTGTTCTAGTTGTTCAAAGACCATTCAGGAAATTCTTTGTAAATACTAGAAGAAAAGCACATGATCACATGAGAACATCACAGGAATGTTTGGATTCTCTATCTTTAGGGAAACATTCTCATTATGTTTCCATGATCAAATGCAGATCTGTGGTTCTATTTTTTGAGAGTAACAACCACAGGAACATTGAAAGAACATTACAGGAACATAGGGATTCTATTAAAGGTTGCGCAACATTCTTGTGATCCAGATATCTAGATCTTTCAGGCTGTAATGATAATGTTTGTATCTCTACTACAAGGTTCCCTGCTGTTTTACAGTGGAACCTTGTTGTTACATTTGTTTTAGTCATTTTAGGACTAACATTTATTCGCATATCATTATATATCAAATGTTTGGATTCCCAGTCTTTGGAGAACCATTTCCCACCATGTTCCAAAGACCAAATACGGCACTCTAGCTGTTATTGTTTGATCTATAAAAATATTCTGTAGATTAACATTAAAAAAACTGTGAACAGAAGCAAATTGTCAAAGTGAAGGTGGACCTGATCCTAAAAATGGTTCTAATTCTTGACAGAAAGAACCTCAGGAAACTTGAAGAAACATTACAGAAGGAAACCGTCACTAGTTGTTACCATTCTACGCTGTTCTTTCATATGTTCTTAAGTTTTACAGTGTAACCTTTGAGGTACAGACATCCCACTCCAAGAAACATTCTTAGAGATGCACAAGAATAAGAGCAGTCTGGAGATCAGTGTTAGCTGCTGAGTAACTGTTCCATGGTGTCTAAAGATCTAACACCGGAAAATGGGGAACCCTCTATTTTTTAATGTCACCCAATGAAAACACAACATTATTTTGGGGTGGGGGGTCGGATAGCAGCCCTGGACTAGATCCCTGAAGAACAACATAACGGTTCTGTTGTGTTAAACTGGGGGGGTCAGGGAGGGAGGGATGGCGGGGATCCGTGTTCGAGAGGACGTTACGAAGATACCAAGGCCCGATCCCAGATCCTGTGCGGGGCGGTGTGGGCCGCCCCACACAGCCGGGACACAGCTGCTGTGGGCTGGACACCTCCTGCACATTCAGCCGCTAAAATAAACAGGCGCAGTTGTTGCGGAGTGTTTTTATTATCCTGAACACACACACTCTGTTCCTCCTCCTCCTCGCGGGCCACGCCTGTTGTTGCGTCCATGGCGCACCGTTATTATCCTCCATCCTCAGACTAATGGCTGCTGGCGGGGCGGGACGGGGGACGAGATGCGGACACGCGGGCAGAGAGGTGCCGCAGCGCGGTCGCAGCATCCGCATCGGGTCGGAGAAGGAAGGCCGTGGCCTCCGGATCATAGAGCGGAGCATCGAACGCAGTCCCCCCGCAACATGAAGCGAAGTTTGCGGAGGCACCCGGAGTCCCCCTCCTCCTTCTCCTCCTCCCTCCCCTCCCTCCAATCACGGCCACAATAGAGACGCGGTAGAAACGGCCAAAAACAGAATTTTACACAAAACCAGAACCGGGACCAGTACCTTACCTGCTCACAAGATCCAGAAGGCTCCAAAGTTGGGCGCAGGGGAACCAGACGCGAAGCGGAGGGGCCACAGAGACCAAGGAGGAGCTGCTGCTGCTGCTGCCGCTGCTGCTGCAGGGAATGACGGGAAAGATCCGCACTGCCCCCGCCCTCCCTTCTCCAGCCTCCTCCTCCTCACCCCCACCCCACCTTTTCCATCTGACTCTCGGAGGCGCTGCATCAGTGCAAGTCCGACCGGGTCCGACTAGGTCTGATCCGGATCACATCGGATCCTGGTTTTAATTAGTCTACATGAAGTTTTAACAAACATTACTAATACTGAGAGTCAGCGCCCCCTGCAGGGCACTCACAGCCTGGCCTGGTCCTCAGAGTCGAAGCATGGCCAGTCTGACCTGAGGCAGGCCCTGACATCAGAACCAGCCAGTAAGAAACAGCCAATCACAACCACCAGTCACTCAGAACCAACTGAGACCAGTCAGTCCGAAGTTCAGACTGACTGGTGGTTCAGAGCCAGAAATTAGGAACCATCCAGCCAAAACCAGACACGCTAATCCAGCCAATCAGAATCATTAAAAACCACCCATTTAAAACCAACAAACCAGAACAAGTGTTTGGTCTTCAGTGGTGAGTGACACTTAAACCAGGTCAGTTACACTCCTGTTTATTTGTGTTGGAGCTTGGACAGGAAGTAATGTCACACAATGGGTGTGGCTGTGTCTCAGCAGATTCAATGCTGATCAATAATTAATGATCATAATGGGTCTGCATCAACAATCAATGACTGTCACAGAGACCGCCAATGTAGCTCCTGGGTAATGTAGTCCTGCATCTGGTCAGAAGTTGGACCAGCAGAACCATCAGGACCTTTAGAACCAACAGAATGTGACGGCGACAGTCTGGATCAATGATGGTCACAGAGTGGTGTGGTGGTGGGGGGGGGGCCTTCCTGCTTGCCATGCTCTGAGTGGTTGATAAAGATAGACATGTAATGTGATCCTGCTTCGTCAGCAGCTCTCAGACCTGATGGACCATTAATGGACTCTGATGGACACCGAGGACTAATGAGATTCCATCAGTTCAGAGTGCTTGCTTCCTGGAAAACCTTGAAAATAAGGACTCCAGGTCCCAGAGGACAGAGTCAAGAAGCTTGAAGAGTCCATTCAACTGGACTGGCATCAGGTCAATGAAGACCAGACAACAGAGACCACCAGTGCAAAACTCTGTAGCTCGGGCTGAACAGGAAGTGTGGGATCACGTCTTCAGGGCTTTGTCCTGGTTTAGTCCTCTGAAGTCCTGTTAGAGGGACCATTGGGTTCTTGGACCTTCTCTGCCCAGTGACTCAGACTAGGCCCATCTTAGAGTTCTTAACGGGTCAGACACTTTGGAAGGAACCTTGATTGTCACAGATGTCTACAGAGAGACAGTTTTCCTCCTGACATCAGTGGACCCCAGTCATCTCTGGATCATCAACTGGATTTCAGTCTGGATCCAGGTCTGGGATTTCACTTTTTGGTTTTTAATAAATGTTATAATGTTTTATAATGTGTAATGTTTTTTCATGGCAACATGAATCACTAAAGACAGTTCTAGACTCAGAGAGAACTGGACTCAAGGAGACCTGGACCAAAGGGAGTATCACTGACCAGATCTACACCACAAACAGACTAAGGTCTCAGTTTGTTTGCCTAGTGTCTCAAAGGGTTCTATAATGGAAGAGAGTCCAGACCTGAACCTTGTCTACACCTAAGAACTGCTCCAGGACTGATGGATCAACAAACCAATACACAGGGTGCTTGCTGGTTTTCCAAATTTTCCAGACTTTTTCAAAACCAATATTGTTTTCCCCAAGAATAAATACATAAATCATTCTGGTGTTGAACTCGGTGCACTGGCAGCCAGAGTTGAGTGTTTTTTGTTTTGGAGATAGCTCACCAGTGCTGCCTGTCCCATGCTGGCAATGTCAATAGTTTTAGCACAAAATTTGCACTATGCTTTTGTGTTGGACTTAGGGTCAAGGTGCAATCCAGTTTTTAGACTTCAGGTGTTGGAGCCATAAGTTTGAGAACAAACAACAACCCGTTTCTGCTGACAGAACTGGGCTAGTTTGTGACTGTGTCCAAACAAAAACACGAACAGCAGACTAGCCAGAAGACATTGTGAGTGAGTTTCATTGATTCTTGGGCAGGAAACGAAGCAGCCAAATTTTACATGAGCTTTGATTGGATATCAGCAAGGATGGTTTAATATCAGGTGACCAGGTAGCGAATGCAAAACATTTTTCCTAATGCATTAATTATTTTACAAGATTATGCCTTTGACTATACTGTAAAATTCAACTATGAGAGAAACTTCTTCCATCAGTCAAATTTTTATCTTTTTTCTTTCATTTGTGTGAAAGAAGACTTTCACACAAAAATTCCAGACTTTTCAAGGTCTGGAAAACAGTGTTTCAAAATTCCATACTTTTTTAGACTTTCAAGACTTGCGCAAGTACCCTCAATACAAACATGAAAAACAAATCTTCCAATGTAAGTTTAAGACATTGGTCCAGCAACAGACCAACAGCCGAAACCAGAACCAAACCCAACCCAGGTCTGGATCCAAAGTCCACAACGCTGACATAGAAACAACACCACACAGACATTCATGTTTTGTGTTTTATTAAAGTTTGTGATAAATACAGAAAGAGAAAATAAACTTTTCATCACAGAGAAAAGTGGGGGTGGCAGTGGTGGGGTGTCAGAAGTCCAACCACTCCGTCATGTAGATGCAGTTCGACGGAGAGATTTCTCCGCCTTCATGACAGTCATCAAACACCTGAGGAGACATAACGAGAACAGAACAGAATCAGGAACAGGACCAGAGGACCATTAGCCTTTGAAATGAAACAGCTTAGCCTCCACCTGTGACGTATACAGAGACGAAGGACAAGACTTTAGTCCCAGAGAACAGCAGCAGTTCAGTGATTTGGAGAAAACAGATGTTGATCAAAAGAAGGTGATGTATATAAAGTGTGTGGTGCAGCAGCTGCCACATCACAGGACAACACCACAAATCAATAGCAACACTGGCAGCACCACAGCAGCTGTATAAGGAGTGATGCTAAAAAGTGTCAGGACACAACTTGTTGAAAGTTCCTGCTCATTAAAAGAAAGAAACACTTGTAGCTCTTTGTTCATATGTTCTCATCCTTGTATTAGAGTATAGAACAGTTTACATGGAGGCTCATGTGCTAATCATCCATCATATGTTTTACTGTTATGACCAGCACTGCTTACCTTTGTTTCCTGCATCCTCAATGATCTGATAGACCAGTTTCTCTTGGTTGTCTGAACCTTTCATCTTACTGCAACAGGAGAAAGAAGAAAACACATCAGAATCAAGTTTAGAACATCAGGTATCAGCACAGGTTTCTGTGTATTTAACCACATAAATATCTGGTTTCTTTGATAATCAGAGCCACAACGTTGTGAGACTCCCTGAGGTGGGCACACCAACTCACTGTTTATACACTGTTTACCATCATCACAAAAGGCACAGTAACAGGTTTAAACATGTATGTTTGTTTTGTGTTGTGAGAGCTGTTGGCCATGTTGCTGCTGTGGTGCAGCTGTAGTAATGTAATTCTTCATATTGGGAGCACCACAGGTTAGTGCTGCGTTTACCTGGTGCTCTGAGAGTCCTTCAGTCTGTAGAGGAGACCAGAGCTGTTCCTCAGCAGGTCCAGCTGACCCTGGAACAGGTAAACATGCATCACAGAGGTCAGAGGTCAGACACACAGCAATCAGTCAGAGGACAGGAAGTAGCAGGACTGACCAAAGAGAGTAGCTTGTTGATGGCAGCAGCTCTCTGCTGAGGCTCCAGGTGAGGAAGGTCATTCTGGATCACCTGGTCTGTGATGCCGTGAGGAAACTGCTGACACAGCTCTTTGATCCTAACACACACACACACACACACACACACACACACACACACACACACACACACACACACACACACACATACATACATTAATGCCTCTCAACTCCTGACACTACATAACATGATGGTACATTACAAGTGACCAGTTTATCCATGGCTGTGAGATAAGGCTGTCAACAGTACCCGGACCAGCGCTAGGACCAGGACTGTGGTGCAGCTCTTTGGTCTCCACAGGAACCGGATCAGGTTGAACCCGGTTCCTGCGTCTCGCTGGGACGCGTTTGTGCACATCCTGCCGTCAGATTGGCACCAAACCTCGTTTTCAAAATAAATAATTTAATAGTGAAGTCGCCTGTTTGTTGCTTTAACTGATTCAGAAAGCACGAGTCATGTTTGATTTGAAATCTCGAACATGAAACCTTCAGTTCCGAAACACATTCAAGACACTAACAAAACTTTATTGAAAAAAACAAACCAAAACAAAAGAAAACACTTAAATTGCGAAAATCCTCCATTAAACATCTTGCAAGAGAGCAGTCTTTCGAGCATAAACTGTTCAGATTTTAGTGAAATAAACTCAATTTTATGAACTCAATTGAACCGAATCAGAAACTTTAATTCCCCCAGCACGTTTCTCCCTGAATCCATTCTTTCATTCTTTCAATGAATTAATGCGTAATTAGGAACATTCATCTGTGAGTCAATAGCACCTCGGTCCATGCAGCGGGAACTGTCGCTAACGGTGTCCGACCAACCTGTTCTCGATGTCAGCAGAATCCGTCAGGTTCACCTCCTTCTTCACTTTGACTTCAGTCATTTTTGATAAACTCCGCTCTGTATTTGTCACTATCTGAGCCGATGTTTGTCAGGTGGTTAGCTTGTTAGCCTGTCGGTTAATGTTGTCAAATCTAAACATGCTAGTTCGGGGTCCTGAGAAGTTTTCTTCCAACGGAGGCGTCTTGAAAACTGCCTGTTTTTTTTTTTTTTTTTTTTTTGGTTTTTTTTTGTTTTGTTTTTTTTAAAATCTGAACCTGGTTAGAGTCTTTGGGGAAGATACAAATCTCCTTTGATTTTTATTTGTTTATTACATCTAGATAGAATGAAAGCAATAATTAACATGTAAAAGCTGCATCTAACATAAACCTCAAAATAAAAAGAGCTGATGTGACGCAGTAGTATTTAAAATAAAACCGAGGCGGTGGTTATATTATTATAGACAAAAATATGGAAACAGGCCCCACATTTATGAAACATCGTTAAAATTACTAAAACATTTTTAGTTATGTAACTATTTTCTATCTGTGTTAAGTTAATGTTAATTTAATCTCAATTTTGAATTAATCTGGGTTCCTAATGTGTTCATGGTGTGCTGTGTGCTCAATGCCGTAATAGTATTCACTTAGTTTTGTTTTTCGTCTGTGCAGGCGCTCTCGACACCTCGAGTCTAAAGCGTGCGCATGCGTAGGACACATATGGTTGTCATGGTGACGAGCCTGTACACGGAGACGGAGCAGTGGGTTACAGATCTATCGTCTACAAGTGAGCATTGCTCTTTGATTATCGATCACAGACAGCTTTAAAGATTGATTGACAGTCGTCGCCATGACTGCAGGAGCAGTATCAGCGCCGCTCATCATTCCCATCATCGATCTGCAAACACACAGAGGAAAGAACCACATCAACACCAACACACCTGTGTCCATACAGTCAGGTACACACCTGCACACACACACACCTACACCCACACACACACACACACACACACACACACACACACACACACACACACACACACACACACACACACACACACACACACACACACACACACACACACACACACACACACACACACACGTTACCTGTTACACACCTGTTCAACTGTGTGTCCACAGACAGTCCAGGTGTGTTGATCCTTTACACACTTGATGGGTCGAACCCAGCGGCAGAAATGCGTCGCGGCGTGGTGGGCGGCAGCAGCAGGAAATACAGCGAGCCTATCCTGCTGCCTGCTGGTCGTGTGTCAATCAGAGCCGTTGCTGTCTCCAGGTAACCAAACACCTAAGGTGTGACATCATTTCCTGTCCAGCCTCTGGTCCAATCACTAATTTCTTTGTGCAGTGATGGCAGACAGAGCTCCACCGTGACAAAGGTGTTCTCTGTTGAACTCGTGGAGTCTGAGGACAGGAAGGAGAACGACCAGCAGGTAACCAAACGTCCAATCAGTCTGCCCACGGACAGCACCCTCTGTCTGTCACCTGGACAGATCCTGACATCTGCTTCCCCCTTCTGCTGTTTCTGTTTCAGTGTCCGACAGAAGGAACATCCTGTTCTTTACAGAACTCTGATGGTTTCCTGCAGAGACCTGAAGGTCTGTCCTCACATTCAAGCAGTTGTTGTTCTAGGATTTTCCTGACTGCCCTAGACCGGGACTTTTGAAGTCCTGGGCGATCTCTAACCTGTCCTGTGCTTTTTGTTCAGAGCTGAGGATGCTGGGAAATGGCGTTCCTCAGTCAGGTCCTCGTTTTCTGAATGATCGACTAGTTTCTCAGACCAGCAACAAGGCCCAGACCAGTTTGTCCCAAAGTTCCCCATCAGTGGTAAAGAACCTTAACAGCATCATCTTATTCAGAAGCTACTGACACATGTATGTACACCACAGCTTTTAATTTGTTGTGTTTCCTGTCTGTCAGAGGTCAAACATCCCAAAACAGCTAAGCGACACACAGACATCCCGGATCCACAGAGAGACTAGCTTCCTGCGGTATGAGCAAAAACTTCTACCCTTATATACCACACAGTCAAAAGTATTTGGATAGCTAAAAGGACAAACAATACTGCAATGAAGATGATGATAGTGATGAAGATGATGAGGTGATGAAGATGATGTCTGTTCTTGCAGGTGTGCTCGCTGTCTCAGTCTCCGCCCCTCAGATCCTCTGGCTCGGTTCTGTCCTCAGTGTGGAGCTGATGTTCTTCCACTGCCTGAGCAGAGACTTCCCCCTGCTGAAGGAGGACAGGTACTGGACACACACACGCACACACACTCACACACACTGGTTTGCTCTACAGTGACAGTGTAAAAACGTGTGTGATTCTGTTTGTTAATGAGTGAATGTGTGTGTTGTCAGACGTTGCTGTGTGTGTTCTGTAACACTGTGGTTCCTGTCAACACACACACCTGTCTGATTTGTGAGGCCTCGGTCCAACAGCAACTACAACCACAGGACAGACACACACTGCAGGTACACACCCACACACACACACACACACACACACACACACACGTGTCCTTGCGTCATTGCTGTAACATCACATTTGTGTGTGTGTGCACACACAGGGTCATGTGGTTTGTCTTTGCTGTGGAAGTGGAAATCCTGCTCATGTCTCCAGTTGTTTGACGTGTGAGAACCTTCTGCAGCCGGTAACACACATACACACACCACAGTACTTGTATTGCGCTGGGTATTAAAAGACACACATGACTCTCTCTCTCTCTCTCTCTCTCTCTGTTACAGGGGATGTGTGTGAGCAACAGCGCCCCCTCTGTCCAGTCAGCTGACAGCAGGATGTTGTCCTGCTCCAGATGTAAACGTGTAAACCACAGTGATGCCAGATACTGTGACTGGTGCGGCACCAAGGTGAACACACACATCACAACTGACCAACAACATACAATAGATACATAGATAGATAGACAGACATACAGACAGACAGACAGAGAGAGAGAGAACTTCATTAATCCCTTTGGGAGGTTCCCTCAGGGAAATTGAAGATTCAACAACTGCCTAATAACCAACAGCCCAACAATCAACCAACAACCAATAACTAATTTAAATGAGATCCAGTCTGACTCCAGTCTGGCTACTTTGCTAATTGCATTTTGTTCCATGCTGTTGTTGCAAGTTCCCTGCTGCTCCCAGTCTTTGTGCTAAGCCAGTGTGTTCAGTGAGCACTGTGGGATAGGTAGTGATATGGTGTATGTCTGTAGCCCACTCATGTAGCTAGCTGTGTGATCTGTTGGCGATGTGGGGCAAGTGGACACCCATATGCCCTCTACTGCTCAGCCTGTGGCATTCACCTGGAAGCACCGGCCCCGACACATAGTGATCTCACACAACCTGACAGGGGCACTTCATCCAGCCAGGTATACCAATCCTGTGAATGGCACTCAAACATCACAGCTTTTACCCAACAAACACACTGATAAGTCTCTGTGTGAGCAGGCTTCAGCTGCAACCTCCCACCATGCCACATGGAAGGCCATGCCCACCTCCGACCCTACCCACAAGGTTAAGTCAGGCCCACCCACTGTGGATCAGTGCACTCAGACTGTTGGAATATATTACCCATCAGCCACTGAGCTCCACAGGAAGGACCAGCAGAGGGCACTACAGGTCAGCAGACAGCAGGCAACCAGAGACCGCCAACCACTGCTGACTGCCATCAGCCCAGGCAGAGGTAAATACGACTACTACTACGATACTGCAAAACTACGCTACTGATACTGTTAGTCCTGCAGTACTACTGGTACTTAGGAGGTTTCTCTTGGTGTCTTCAGGTTACTGGAGGAAGCAATTGGATCACATTTGTGCTCACCTGAGGAGTTACGCTCAGAACCATGCCCCCTTCAGGACTCTGCTAGGAGAACCTCGTCTGGGCCGGGTATGACGCACCTCACCTGTGTACTGCCTTACCGGTAGACCACCTAATATGCATTAAGTTAGTTGTTTAGTGAGTGCAGGTTGCTTAGGTTCAGACTGTCCAGTCTTAGCTGTTGTGTGTCTCTTTCCCCTTAGATGGTTTCTGCTCTGATTCAAGACGATGGTCATGAGGTCAGTCTGACCGTCAACTTCATGTCGGCAGAAAAGCAGGTCTGAACAAAACTCTGTTTCATTTTTTTATTATAAATTTCGTTTAGTTGACTGACGGTGCATTTGTTCTCAGGTGGATCCTGGAAGTGATGCATGTGCAGCTCCTGCAGGAGATGTTGTCGGACCAGCAGGTGGCACTTTACCTCCGGGGCGGGTGGAGTGTTTGAGCAGCGTCACAGAGCGATTTGTCGCCAGCAACAGTCTCAGTAAGAACAGTTTTTGGAAGACTTTAACCAAATTGCTAACAGTTCATGAAACTGTTTTTTGTCTCCCACAGAAAGTGATCGGTCAACAGCACTGATGAAACCTCCCAAACCAAACCCAATGCCCAAACCTCCGGTGAGAACGTTGAGCATCATACTTACTGCTCAGTCATAAATTAAAGCTGCTCTCTGATTGGTTGTCCCACTTGCAGGTAAAGGATGTCCAGCTGCTGAAGGAGCTGGGTCCAGGTCGAGGTGAGATCAGTGTCATCCAGCAGCTCCTGGACCAGGTACAAATCCCTGCAATCAATCAGCAGCCTGCTCTGGATGACTTGACATAGTTCATGTGTCCAGCCTGTTTGTCTGTGCTCCACCAGGGGGCAGATCCCTCCTGTTGTGGCAGTGATGGCCAACATGCCTTGGCGGTTGCTGTTGTGAATGGTCACCATGATGCACTTCCTGTTCTAGTTCAGCGAGGAGCAGATGTTGACCAGCAGACTGGACCGTAAGGCGCTGCCGTCACTGAATAGTGTACAAAAACTAGACGATATATGATGACTAAGGCTTCTCCTCTTCCTCAGGATGAAGAACACCGCTTTGCACAATGCTGCCACTCTGGGTGCTGCAGGTCTGCAGTGTGCTGAGGTTCTGCTCAGGTAAGACGCACCCCCAGCCTCTTTCTAACTGGTCCTCACATTTCCACAGGTTTGACTTTTAACAGATGAAACACCTCCCTCTTTAGTTGCAGAGCCAGCGTGAGGCGGAGGAACACCATGGAACAGACGCCATACGATGTGGCGGTGAGCTCTGGCTGTAACGAAATGGTGTCTCTGCTGGCCGCTCAGACCGGGCTGGACTTACTGGGTAAACTAGGAAAACCCAAACTAAGTCTGGACATTTTCTGATGGACACAATAGAGCAAGTCATGTCCACTGGCCTGATGTTGTAGTGACAAATGTTTAGAATTCAGATTACTGGTTAGCTCACACCCGATTGACTGGACTCTGCAGCCCCCACCAAGACCTACATCATGGAACCTGGAGTCGAACCCTGCAGAGGACCAGAACTATGTTAGTGGGTGAGGGTAGTGTTTCTAAATAATGACCCATGAACGCTGGCATCTGTTCTTGTTGGATAGTGAATGTGTCTGTGGGAGTCCACCAAACTGGACAACTACTCTTTGTCCTCAAGACTTGGGATGAAGTTTAAACATTTGACCCTGACCTCTGACTGCTGACACTGTCCTGATCCTGGAATAAACTAAATGAGACCATGAGATCAACAGAATTAAAACTTTAAACTGAATTCAAAACTTCAAACTGTTTTTTAAATTATTATTTTATTGAACTGATGAAGATCTGAAGAACTTCATGTGAAACAAACTGAAGAGAAACAAAAACCAAGTGACGACACTGAACTTCCATGTCTGATCAGACTGTCCTCAGTGACATAAGCAGTCACATGACCAATAATTTCACCAATAGTCCAGTTGCGCTGCAGTGGTCCAGCCAACTCTGCCTCCACTGCCCCAGCTGTTCTGTCCATTTAAAAATGAAGGCAAACACAGCAGCGGTGGCATCTTAGCGTCTCAGTCGGAGAAAAAAGGCGTGGCGGCACTCTGTGCTGTCGACAGGGTAGTATTTATCGTAGAAGTCCAGGATGTACTCCTCTGCTTTGAAACCAAACTTCTGGTACAGCAGCATGGCGGGGTTACTTGCCGATACATGCAACGTTACATCCTTCCCCATGCACGTCTGAAAGACAATGACACAGACATGTGACCACAAATGCACAACTGCTCTGCCCACAATTGGACAAGTTGTCAAAGTCTCTCAGACCCAGTTCTGGACATGAGTTTATCTATGACATTTGCCTTGATGTTTTACTTTGAAACACCAATGAACAATTCAAACAAACAATTCAGAGCTCAGTGAAATTGGTTTCTTGAAACACAAGCAACCATCCCGAGTAGAGTCCCTAATAACTGCATACGTTTACAAATAGGCCGTTGACTGAAGCACCTGATGCAATGAAAGACGATCTTCATCAGCTGCATCAGGTGCTAGAGACAGAGCACATGAAAAAAAACCTGGACTGGTTGGTGGTTTACTGACAAAAAATTTTAGCACTTTGTAAGTAAAATGGTTGAATTAAGACAAGAGAACACTGCCCTGAACAAACAACATTCAAAGCTGAAGAAGCAGTGCCCATATGAACTGGACGAAAAGAGGAAGCCACCAGATTCTTAAGCAGACAGGATGTCAAAAACCCTCAAGTGACTGCAAAAGACCTGCAGAGGACTTGATAGCAACGGGTATTCAGAATCTTGTTTTGTCTTACAATTTATTTTGTATAGTTTTGACTTTAGCCTGCAGATATTTGACCTTGTCCCGACTTAAACCCAGTCCTGGATCCCATTCCTCACCTGGATCAGGTGGTAGATCATGAAGGTGCCGATGCCAGCTCGCCTCCACTCAGGGTGAACCAGCAGGAAGGAGATGTAGGCCTCGTTGTACTTCACATCTGGCACCATGAAGCCGAAGCCAATGACGACCTTCTTGTACAGGACGACCACGCTGAAGTCTGGGTACTGCAGACACTCGGACAGGTCCACACCTAGAGGAAGGAACAGGTCAGGTGATGGCTCTGGTGAAAAAGACTAGTGGCAAGGGTCTACCGAGGGTCAAGGACAGGGAGCATTTACCTGGCCAGAAGCTATCGTGACACATGGCGTTGACCGATGGGATGTGGTTGGGTCGTACATAGCAGTAGTCAATGGGAGCTTCAGGTTCTGGGACCCAGTCGGGTTCTGACCTGTGAGGATATGCTCTGATCTCCGCCAGCAGCCGCAGCTTCGCTGGTCGACTCTCATAGTCCCGCCTGCAGGACATGGACACAGTCTGAGACCTGATGATGATGGGTGTCCCCATCCCAAGGTGCCAGGATGCTGCTTACCTGATGTATGGCTTCAGGATCCGAGACGTATACGGACTCTTGATACTCTGGTCCAAACTGCCCTCGGCTCCCATTAGACGGTGCCAGAAGGAAACAGTCTGTTGCTGGACCCCCCTTCTGCCTGGGAGGTGGGTCTGCATGAAACCAGGCCCTTGTCAGTCCACATCAATTTCAGTGCACACCAGTTCACATCAGTCTGCATCTACATCAGTCCATGTCAGTCGACATCAGCCTACAGCAATGAGTCCATGTCAGTCTACATTTACATCAGTCCATCTCAGTCCACATCAAACTTAGGCTATGTTAGTCCACATCAAAGTCAGTTTACATCAGTCCACATCAGCCCATATCAACAACCAGTCTACAACACTGTCAATCCATTTCAGTCCACATCAGTTCATGTTTTCAGAGCTAAAACCACAACAAACATTTCACCAACTTTCACTCAAGTACCTGGAACCGATCCAGAATCCGCAGCTCTTGGCTGTTGGTGCAGTATTTCCCGGTGATTCCGCCTCCCATCAGTGTCCCCGCCTCCTGGGCGCCGTAGATGCCTCCCACCAGGCTGAGGGTGGCGCTGACAGCCCGGTCAATGTCCAGCAGGGGGAGCCCTCTCTGCCTCTTGGCCTGGCGGACCAGCAGCTTCCTGTGGAGGCGTTTAGCCTGAGGAGTAACAGCCAGGGCAAGCGGGCAGGCATCAAGCCGTCGTAGCAGCATCCTCTCCTCATACAGAGTGAGGGGGACATAGCGAGGACTCTGAGTGGTGCCACCTCCACTGCCGTCTGCTTTATCCGGGTGAGTTATCCTTCTACGCTCGGGCCCCGTGGCTCCAACACCCCCCCCAGCAGATAGAGATGGACCCTCATTTCGTCCAACCGGCTCCTCAAAGTCGTCCTCTCGCTCGCGACCTTCGTCATCCTCACTCTCAGCCTCTCGTTTGATGTGAGGTGGAGCTGAGCGGAGCTTCTTGCGGGCGACCATGCTGGCACTGGGAGGTGGAACATACTCGATTCCAGGGTCGATCATTCCCTCTGTCTCCATCTCCTCATCATCTGGAACATGACACATCAGAGTTTAGATCATGTGGCACAACACAATGATTCACAACAACAAACACTGCGGTGGAAGTTAACTCACCATGGAACAGTGCCTGTGGCGGCATGGCATCTGGGATGAGGTCTGCCTCGGACAGCAGGCTGGGTGTCGCCGAATGAGATGCTGGTGTCCCCGGGGCGGAAAAATCCGGTGATGGTGAAGGTGACGGGCTGGTGAGCGGCGTTCGGTCTGAGGAGCTGAGAGATGAGAAGTCGATGACCTCACCTTTCTCTAGGATGAGATCAGGTCGGCGCCCAGCACTTCCGCTGCGACCTCCACCCAGTTTGACAGGTGTAGAGGAGGTGCTGCGGTCGGTGTAGCCTCCCACCGCCTCCTTCTGAGCACGGCGGATATCTTTGGCTTCTTGAGTGCGACAACGCTTCTCCTTCAGCTGCATGGCGTTCTCCACTGGGTTCCTGGCGCCGCGTTTCCTCAAACCCTCCACTGTGATGATGGGGTCCACAGTGGGTTTGGAGGCTGCAACAACAAAACATCAGCTCCGTTTACTGAGAACCATGACCAGATGCTCCTGGATGAATTCCACCTCACCTTTAGTCTTGGTGGTGGACTTATCGACCTCGGGTCTCAAGGTCGGCGGTCTGTTCTGAACCAACTTCCACCAGCCAGGCTCGCCAAACTCCTGTGCCCCCGAGCGGAAGAAGGTGGGGCTGCCGACGGACAGACAGCCGGCCACTGTGCTCCACCATGTGGATGTCTTCTTCCTGCACAGCGAGACAATTGCCAGGTCAGAGGTCACATGATTTCAAACACAAAACACATCAGCATGACCACATCCAATGTCAGAGTGACCTGGTTCCCAACAGGAAGTTCCAGTGTCGGCCAATAAAAGCACAGATGTCCTCTTTCCACCTGAAGTAACCCTGGCGACCTGTACCTTCCAGGGACAGGTTGTACATGGCAAGCATCACCACCTGACACACAGACATACGCAGGAAGCGATTAATCCGCTGAACAAACATCTGCAGCTCTGATATTAGTTTGTGGCGTCGTCGCATACCTGCTGCCAAGTGAGTCTCATCCTCTCGAAGCTTTCCTTCCCATCCTCCGAGCAGTCACAGCACACGAATCTGAAGAAGTTGTCTCCTTTCAGGTAACTGGGCTGCTCGCCACGGAGCTGAGCTGAATGACAGGAAGTCACAAACAGGAAGTCAGTCGGTCAGTGTTTGGTACAACGTAACGCAACAATGTGCAACAGGCTTTCAAGATAGATTTCTCCCATTGGGAAGGTGTGTTGAAGGAGTTACCCAATCAGTACCAACGTGTGTATGTGCATGTATAGGGGTGGTTTTCTCTCCTCCTCAGTGGGATGCACTGATGTGAAAACTCTGGCCAATATTGATACCCAATATAAATAGGAAGAACACCACTATAAATTACTAATACATATACACACACACACACACACACACATATATATATATATATATATATATATATATATATATACACACACATATATATCCAGACTGAATATAGAGAATATAGTGAACCAGAGTATTATTATTGCTATGGATTTATGTCTTGTAAACAAGACGACAGAGGTAAGGCAGGTTTTATGATCGTGTTTGTTGATCGTTATTGAACAATCTGTCGCTGCTGGTTAAGTTAGTTTTAGTCAGATATTGATGAAACTTGTTGTTTTAGAATCTACAAGACCTCCGCTCTCAGCAGAGACGTTGCTTGTTTGATTACAAAGTGGTCATATGACCTTTATCTTTAATTTTAACTTCATGTCCAAATCACAAACGTCACCTGCGCCGTAATGAATCTTGGGATGTTTGACTATGAAGGACCTAAACGTTGTAGCGTCCATGGGTTTGTTGGCCACATTCAAAGGAGCCTTGAAAAATGAGACAGACTAGTCTCCACCTGTGATGTATGCAACTGATGAAGTACGCGGCTAATGATGATTACACTAAAAATCCTCTGACTGAACAGAGTGTTCCGCCTGGCCCTCTCACCTGCAGGAGTCCACTTGTGGCAGCGGTCGCAGTAGAAGGACATGTCCTCGCAGGCCCAGCTTCCATCAGCATCCTCACCTACATCACTGGTCAAAGAGTCTCCGCTCTGGTCATGTGACAGATCCACTGAGCCCTGATCCTCCGACTCCACGATCAACAGAGTCTCCCCTTCCACCTCACCCTCCTCCAGACCCTCCGAGGCCGACGTGCAAGCCGCCTCATCCTCTCCGCCCCCGAGCTGCTCACCGCTGCTGTCCATCAAGTCTCAGTGGTGGTTCTGTGGATGGAGCTCTGCTTCTGCACGCTTTTGCTCCTCCCTCAGCTGTCGAGTCAAGACCTGCTGCTCCTCCAGCCTCCGCAGGTTCTCCTTCTTCCTCTCCAAACGCTCCAGGTCCTGGATCACACCTTCACGTAGACGCTGTTGGACAGAGACACGTCAGAGGCAGAGTGGTAAACACGCCAGGAAACACAGCGCCACTCCTTCAAAATAAAACTAGAGTTGAGTAACAAGGCCAAAAAAAAACAAAAAAAAAAAAAAAACAGTTTACTGTGAAAAGCAGAGAAACCGGAATTCTAAAACTGATGGTTCCGACCCTTGATCGTGATTGGCTGAATCACGTTAGACGTGATTCAGCCAATCACGATCAAGGGTCGGGTCTAACGGCACCCCTTAGCCGTGGTAAAAACCAGCATAAACCGTAGCCTGTCGTAGGTTTTTGCTTATGTTAACCTTACTGAAGCTTTCATCTGAAATGAAAACATTAATTCAGAAATGTTAATTCATTCAGTCACGCTGCTCCTGTCCGGTTGAACCGGAAGTATAAATCTGATTGTTCACGGTGACCGGGGACCGTTTTCTCTCCTTACGGTTTGTGCACTGATCGGTACCGGACCTGGTTGATAGCGGCAGCATGTTCTGAGACCTCGGTTTCTCCGTTAAACACGAAACACCGTCACATTTTAGCTTTAAACTACCCTTTGCTTCGCGTGACCCTCATTCCTCCCCGCCCGCTACAGACCAGTTCGGTTCGGTTTACCTGTCGTTCCCAGTTCTGTTTGAGATGCACACCAGCCACGGTGCCGACAGTCAGAACCACAGAGAGGCCAAGCACCACCTTAGAGGCTGTAGACATCCCGTCAGTTGCCGCCGCTCCGTGTCACGCTGCTAACGGCTAACTGCTAACAGGCTGTTCTTGCTCTTGTTCTTGCTCTAATGCCTCTTCTTCTTCTTCGTTGGTTTAAGTAACGACTGTCAAACAAATTCTGGGTGTAACACCGCCCCCTGCTGAACAAGATGTGAACTGAATATGATATTTCTGTATTACACAAACAGAAATGAATCATCAAATAAACAATAAACAAAATCGACACAGAGCTTGAAGAGGAAAATTAAATACAGTTGATAACCACCTTTAAGATCAGGGCCAAGACAAGTATTAGAATGAAGACCTGGACCTGGATCACGACCAGGTTGTGAGATGAGACTACATCAGCAGGACCTGGACCTCAATGAGGATCTGGTTCTGGACCAACAATAGTTTATCTCTGACTGTGAGATGAGGCTCTGTCAGCAGGACCAAGACTAAGACCAGAACTTGAACCAGGATCAGGACCAGAATGAGGACCTGGGCCTGCACTGGGGCATGGACCTGGACCAAGATCAGGCTGTGAAATGAGACTATCAGCAGAATCAGGGCCAGTTTATCTCTGACTATGAATGAAGGTCTGTCAGCAGGTCTAAGACTAGAACCAGAAGTTGAACTAAGAACAGGACCGGAAAATGGAACTGGACATGAATCTAGATCAGGACAGAGACAAGGCTGTGAGATGACATTCTATCAGCGGGACCAGGACCAGAATGAGGACTTAAACCTGAACCTGGATCAGAATCAGAATCAGAATCAGTTTCTCTGTGGTTGTGAGACCACAGAGAGGTTGTCAGCAGGACAAGGACCTGGACCAGATTTATTTGTCGTGTTGTTTGTGGTTACACTGTGTGGCAACCGACACGTCACCACATCCTGCTGCTCGATTCATTCACTGCTGCTGCTTTATATTAAAAACACGTCGGGCATTTATTGTGAAGGGGCCACAGGAAAGCACCTCTAAGAATCATCTATAGAATGTAAACGTGGCTCTGCTGTTACCACAGCAACCACAGAGCTGTTGTGATGTCACTGCTGGTGTTTAATGTCTCCTGGTGGCAACAACACTAAAAGCAGCTGAGTAAAAAACTAAAAAGTAAAATACAAATAAACACACTGGACGGATGAAGCCAATTTTATTGATCAATAACATAAATAGGACGTCTCACTGTACATACGACCTGAAAGCAATGTAAAAATAAATAGTCACAGCAATAAATTAAAAGCGTGAGATGTAGCGGTCGGCCGTTAGCTGGGAGGCTATTTACACACATTTATTTATTTTATACACATTGTTTTGTTGTTTTTGTTTTTTTGTTGTTGTTGTTGTTGTTTTTTTCAGATTCAGCCAACATGTCACATTCTTCTTTTCACGACTTCAACAACTTCAGCGACGATTTAAAAAACTACGAAAAGCAAAAAGCAGCGGCTGATTGTTAAAAACCTTTAGTCACATGTTACAACAGCGTCGTCACAGCTACTGACGTTTCCTCAATACGTGTTCGGTATCAAATACTTCAGTCAGAAGGTTACAAAAATATCACAGACTCTTTTCTGGTTTTAACCAGCGTCGTCAGTTCCTACGGCTCCGAGACGTCGTGAACGCACCAGCTCTCAACCAGTAACGCAAAAGAGTATTTAAGTTAAAAACTGATATTTTTGGGTCAAAGTTCAACTTGAAATCTTGAAGTGATCAGAAAATAAACTGTGAATCTTATCACCTGCAGCCGGACTAGCGCCCCCTGCTGGCGAGGATCATGTGACCAAAAAGAAACATGTCATTCTCCAAAGCATCAGGGTGAGAGCTGCTGAGTTCGGGTCTCAGATCCACAGTGAGCCCAGTTTCAGTTTCAGGTGCATACGATCACGGGCGGAGCGCCCCCCGCTGGAAGTGAAGAGGAAACAGAAATAACTCAAATATCTTCTGGACGCAGACGCTGCAGGTTCTCCGGCGTGCGCCACCAAGCAACAATGACGTCCTGACAGCCGCCGCTTTCATAGTCCAGCTCTGCGTCCGTCCACACACACACACACACATACACACACACACACACACACACACACTGCAGAACATGACAAAAATTAAACAACAACAAAAACTGATGTAAACATTATTTTAGGAAAACAAACAAAACCTGAGACTATCTTGCCGTCACATCGCTGCACTGAAACATTTTTTCTCTGAACAGGTTCCCTCACTTCCTGTTGACACTGCTGCCAACTCTACAACCTTTTCCTGTTGCCATGACAGTTGATAAAGGCAGCAACAACTGCTTAATCACGTCATATAAACGTACACGTCGCAATTGGTCTTTAAATACAAGTGCGAGTGACCACTAGGGGAGCAGAACTGTAGTGAGTCACAATATCAATAATATTAATCATAAAACAAGACATTACTGGAGGTAAGTTGCTTTAGTCGAGGTCATCTTCAAATATGTGTGCCTCAGACTCCATTTCTCATAATGCAACTGGAGAATCTTCAATGAAAACCTTTCTCCAAGCTAAATAAGTTATTATCTACAGTAGTAACGAGGCCAAGTGTTAGCTAATGACCAAATTTACAATGTCACAGCAGTGCTAACAAGGCCTATGTTAACTTTTTGCTTGGACCCGTTTGCTTTAGTTTCAATCAGCTAGAATTAACTAGTTAATATCAGTAACTAGTTAACTTAGCTAGCATTACTAGTTAACTAAGGTTAACTGACTCAATTAACTAGCTAGCTACATCTAAAGAAGCTGAAATACGAAGGTCATACTGGGTAACCATCGTACATAGGTGACGTGTAGTTAAAGGCAAGTACACAAGCTTTTAAACATGTTAATCATCAACCTGTGCCACAGAAAAAAAAAAAAAAAAAAAAAAAAAAATTTCTGATTGGATGGCAAGAAACAGATCAGCAGGAAAATGAGGTGAACGTGATGAAGAGCTAACAGGCTAAACATGAAAGAGCATCATTAGACACCACAAGGATATTCGTCTTGACGTTTGGTCACATGATGATTTGGACTGAAATGCAGGCTGAAGAGAACATCTGGATCTGATTTTTAACACATGGTTAGCCTAGCTTAGCACAAAGAAACTGTTAGCTTAGCCGCATGAGAGTAGACTCTCCCAGCGATTTTTATTCTTGTGTCACAGACAACAGGGGGCATACTTGAATGAAGAGTTCACAAGCTAAAGTAACAGTTAGCATGTCTGTTAGCTCGGTCACTAAAAGGACACCAGTCCTCTGTTTTGGACTCACTGGCTCCCCATACACTCACAATAATTGTTGTCATTTCAAAATGAAACAACCCCAACAATCATCAGATTTTGCCTGATTTTGTTTTATAGTGTTAGCTAGCAAGCTAGTTGCCAAAACATCCAGCAGCTACTTGCAAACTAAGATGCTAATATTTTGGTCTTGTTACCAAAGACAAGGCTAACTGTTAACTTTCGAGAAGAGACAACATGTAAACCAGGCGATGCCTGTGCTACGCTAGGCTAACACATCCTGGACCTGATCCAATTGAAATCAATATAAAGAGCAGTAAAACCTGGGAATGGGCTGACGTCAGACACGATTCGTTTTCTTTCCAAACAGGTGTCGTGATGTTTTTACCTGGTGCTGTTGAACTCTTCAAGATGCAGGTTGATCTACGATAAGCTACTGTATCTATACACACACACACACACTCACTCACACTCTCACACACACACAAACACACTTCAAAAATCATTTTCCCTTGAGCATCCTGGCAGCTCCAGCCGTTGAGTGTAGACCGTCTGGTCGAAAAGCACTGCTCTTCTTCGTCTACCTGAGCTCAAATGACTCTGCTGCTGCCGGACGTTTCAAATTCTTCACAAAGTTCCTCCATGAATGAAAAGAGTTTTGATTGCTAAACCTACACAGACACAAACTTCCCCATTCCCTTTGTCAGGTTCATGATGTAAGGTAGTTCAGGTGAAATCAACAGAGAAACGTTCAGTCTGGTTGTTCGACGGCCAAAGTGGTCCAACTGGAACGTAGAAGTGTTTGTCCAGTGTGTCACGGGACGTGCTGCCAAGACCGGTGGTGGAGTTAACTGATCACTGCAGTCCTGTGATGCACAACATCGTTAGACGTCTTCAATCCAGACAGCACTTTTAACAACATGCAGCGAAAGCTCGGCAGGTCAAGAAAAAACCTTGGTGATGTGTTGAATGTACCAGAAAAATCCACGACCCACGAGTTCCACGGACAGAAAGAGTGACGAGGCGCCGAAGGAAAGGAGGCAGCGATGCGTCTGCGTAAGCAAGGCTTCTACCACTACGAGAGCTTGGCAAGTTATTTAGCGCTCCGATACCGGAGGACTGCGGCGACGGCGGGGGTTAGTTTAGAGGCGTCTACCAGACCGAGGACACAGCGTCAGCATCAGCTTTGACCCCTCGGTCAAGTCCTGGCGCCCCATGGTGGGATCAGGGGTCAAGACACAAGTGCAACGAACAAAATCCAGCCCAGGCACAAAAATTTAAACCCTGTCCTCCACCCCCAAGGAAAAACAACAAAAACAGAAAAAACTTTTGGCTTTGTGGTTATGTACAGTGACTTCCTGTGAAACAGTTCGATGTCCATTAAGTTTCCACAGACGTGCAGAACTGGATGTTGGCGACCCAGCGCCGGCGTCCAAGGTCAGGGTCAAGTCTTCGAGCTGGGAGGGGGTGGAGCTAACCATGTCAGTCTATTTCTATGTCTGTGTGTAGTGATTCACCAGTCAGTTTTATTTTCCAAATATTGTGTGGGTATGAACCCTGGACTAGCTCCGCCCTCTCCCTCTGGATCCACCTCCAGCTACTGGCGGACCTCGTTGGCAATCAGACTGTCCTCCCCTGACTGGAAATCCGCCTCGTTGATGCTGTTCCCTCCATTCAGCATCTCCTCATCTTGAGACGACCCGCGGTCCTCCTCACCACTGCCACCACCCGGCTCGTCCGAGTTTGGGTCCTGGAGAACCTGGGCGATGTACATCTGCTGTTGCTGCTGCTGTTGCTGCTGCTGGACCACACAAAAACACAACAAAGTTAGCCAAAAGGGGTGGACAAAACACTGAGAGGTGGAGCTTGTTTTGTTGGATAAACAATAAACTCAAGGAACTCGTTCGTTGACTCACCTGAGATTTGGTGGTGGGGGAGGATGAAGGACGAGCTGGACGTCCGTTCTCAACGGTGTCAACATCATTCTCCTTGGTATCAATCTGAGACAAAGATTACAGAGTGAGACGCTGCACAGAAGAACAACTATCACAATTTGGACACATCTTTTCAGAGGGTTTATCCAAAACGTTTGTGCACCTTGTAGTTGTGAGCACTGAGGTACTTGAAGTGTCCAAAACAGACGTGAGACAGACAGACTACGATGGTGACGATCAGCACCACCAGAGTGAACATGGAGGTTGGCGTCTCGAAACCTGACAGAACAGTGGTGTTAACGATACAGATAACTGAAAAGTTGCCTGATTAAACAGAAAAATGTCTTGGTTTATTATCCAAAAGGGGGCTTACCTGTGCGTACAGTGGAGAAGAAGAGCAGCCAGAAGAGGCAGAGGATGGGCGCTGCCACCACCTGGGTGACCGCTCCTGAGTGGATCTTCTTGTCCAGCTTGGAGGGCAGGTAGGCGTAGTACATGTTGTATCGGTCCACTAGGTGTTTCAGCAGCATGTACATCAGACCTGTAGGGGGCAACAGGTGAGTCAGAGCCACTGTTCAGTCATCCCACAGATGATGATGGTCATCACTGCTAGAACAAGGCTAGAAAACTAGGAAACTACATTCATGCTGGTCTTGTTGCAGTTAACTTGAGACTTGACCTAGACTTGTTCTGACTTTCTAAAGACTTGATCAGGACTTCTCTCAGATGACTTATTCAAACTGCCATGAGACTTCCATAAAAGTACTGATATTCTATGTTAGACCTGATATTCTAAGTGGTCTTGGTATTTTATTGCAGTCCTGAGTAGTCAGCAGTAGTCATGTAGTCCCAATATACTGGTAGTCATGCAGTCTAGATACTCTGTAGTAGTCTTGTAGTCCTCATACTGTGTGTTGGTCTTGTAGTCCTGATACTGTGTAGTGGTCCTCATACTCTACAGTTGTTATGTAGTCCTGACACACTGGCACTTCTGTAGTCCTGATATTCTGTGGTAGTCTTGTAGTTCTGGTATTTGGAGGTTGCCCTCTAGTGATACTCTGTGGGGTTCTGTGGTTCAGACTCACCAAAGGGGACGATGATGGGGCAGGTGATGCTGTAAGCCATCACCACCGTGAACACATTCATCATCCAGGCATACGCTGCTCCGAACTGGAACTCATATGCCTGATGCTGGAAGGTCAACACACACCAATTTAATCAGTATACAGTCACAGCAGTGTCCCCATGAGGCTGTCATGTTTACTGTGTTCGTCCTCACCCTCTTGACGTTGCGGCGGTCAGCAGCGGAGCGAGCCAGGCACAGCCGTATCATGTACATGAGCAGACCAGGGATCCTCAGCAAGTCCATGGCGTTACCGATGAACGCTGAAGCGATGACGTAGTTGACAAAGAATGCTCCGTTATCTGGCAGGAAGACACACCTGAAGGGGACACAACACCACCGTTAACGTCCTTCCAACATGACGTATAATAGCTCAAAAGCACATGGACAAAGTCACTTTAATCTTTACTTACTCAAATCTGACTTTGGCATCAGCCAGGAACTTCTTGTCAAAGAGCCAGCGGAAGAAAACATCCAGACTACAAAAGACAGACAATGTGTTAGTGAGGACAACAAGGATCAAAGGTTAAAGGTCAATCAGGATTCTCACAGCCCAACAGTTTTCAAAATCACCTGCTGAGTCCAAGAGATGGCAGCAGCAGGACCATGAAGATCAGGAAAGTGTAACATTTGTGCATCGTGGTCCTGTTTTCTCCAGACCTGCAGAACGACAGAGGAGTGTCAGGCCAATCCCAGATCAGGGCAAGATCAGGATCAGACCAGAGTAGAGATTTTCTGAATCTAGACAGACATGACTATCTTGACTAACTTGAACTTTACCCAAAGGTCTTTGTAATGGCTCTGAGCTATTAGTAATACTGCAATACTGATACTGTGTTAAGGTACTGATACTACATCAGTACTTCAGAGGAGGAAGAGGCAGCAGTCACCTGGTCCAGTGAGCCTCGAAGAAGGCCGAGTAGTAGACAATGGTCGGCAGCAGAGCAGAGAAAGCCCAAAGCAACAGAGTGGGGAAGAATTGAGTGACAATGGGGTTCTGTGCACAACAAACAAACAAACAGAGCTGAGATTCAGATGGATCTTCTCACATCAGCATACTAATGAGCTGCAGGACCTGCTCAAGCTCTTACATTGAGATACTCGACAGGCTTGGTAACGTTGAACTTGTCCATGGTGGTGATGATGATGGCAGGTGTGGTGAGGAAAAAGAGCAAGATGAAGAGGATGCAGTTGATGATGAAGCAGCGGATCCACCAGGAAATTCCACCCAACGACAAGTGTTCCCTGTAGGAATGAGCAAGACATGACATAAGGTATTCTAAAGATGGTTTGTTTGTTTTTTGTAAGGGTTTTGGCAAGTGGTACTAGTGAGGACATACCAGCGGACATTCTGTGGGTCGGGTGCATATGAAACGCTCCAGTTGTGGACGTGAAGTACTTCGCTGAACTGAGATGAACGTGGCTCCTGGCGACACCGGCAGCCTTGAACCTGACAGGCATTAAAGTCCTTCAGAATGCTGTGAACATAGGGAGCAGGGTTATTTATGCACAGCAGTGCTTTTCAGTTTACTAATACTAATAAAACAAATGATGGAGGCAGAGTCAGAGTTGTTGCTCACATGGCAGTCATGGCTTCATTCTGGAAGGTGACGAATGCCATGCCCAGAGGTTTAGTGTGGACCTTCTCCTTTTCCTTCCTATACTCCTCTTTCAGTTTGGCCTCTCTCTTCGTGTAGTAGCTGACTGCCTCCTCCTGCAGGACACAAAAGCAGTGGTTAGTCAACACAAAACACATGAGTGCACAAAATAAAGGTGGTTGACACACCACCACGTCCTACTGGAAACAAGCCAAAATATCCCAAACTGTCCAAACAGGAAGTGGAGTAGTAGCAAGCAATAGCAAGCCACCTGTGGGAGGGAGCTGACAAGTCAGCTATCTTTGTTTAATGTCTACACAAATGTGTTATCAGCGATGCTAATGTGAAGTGTTATGAAAAATTGTGCCTGTAGATAAATCAGGTTTTAAACTGTGATGAGATGTGAGCCATCACCTCCTCGCAACCAGCGATAGCACAGCAGCACAGGTGTCCACAGGGTTTAGGGTTGATCATCGTGGGAACGTGTTCCTTTGCCATCAGGTCTGTGAAGAACTTCTTGCTGCGCTCCGTCTTCTTCCTGAAAAATGCAAACAATTGTTTCAGGTCTGACTTGGACTATCATGCACTGGACCATTGTGTCCCCCTCACCTCTCGGCGTTCAGAGCCATCAGTTTGGCCACGTTGTAGCAGATCCGAGCCTCTAGCACAGTGCAGTTCTCGTACGCCTGTCTGAGACCAGCAGAGAAAACAGGGTCAGTTCTGAAGGTCTGGCAAGATCAGGATCACAGACCAAAGCCCAGAGACCAGACTTACTCAAAGTGCTGCTTGATCTGACTCTCCTCAGCGTATTTGGAGATGCCATTAATGAATAAAGTGCGTTTTACCTGCAAGACACAAAACTAGGATTAACACATGAGTCACAGAGGTCTTCCTGGTCTCAGCTGGACTAAGACATGGATTCTGAGTCCTACCAGGTCATCCTCCTTGTAGTGCATCTTAGACGTGTGTCTCCTCATGCTGTAGACCGTCAGGAGCAGGTACATGAAGGCAAACGTGGTGTGGAGCCACAGCAGGTTCGTCCTGAACACAAACAAACGAAAATCTTTAGTGGTAACAACAAGCTCATTTTATTTTAAGCTAGAGTAAAACCTTGTCGTTGTGGACTCACCCAGACTTCAGGTTGGCTATCGTGGTGCGTCCGAAACTGTAGGCATTATTTTCTGGAATGAAGAAAAAGAAGTCAAGAGTCAAGAACTGAAAATGGAGATATGATCCAGTCTGAACCCCGCCCCCCTCCACCCGCCATGGCTGGTGGTCAACCTGCTAAGCCTCGGGATCCAGAACTCGACTCGTGATTTCTACACTAATGAAACACAGAGCTACAATTCCTGAACAGACTGCATCCAGGTCCAAGCCCAGGTCCAGGTTGGACCATGGTATATCACTAGATGGCAAACACAGACCTACTAACGCCTACCACGCTAATGTGGTGGCTGTTACCTTCTTTAGAGGGTGGTCCTGGTGCTCCTTGGCTTAGGAACGCATCTTTACTGATAATTCTGACTACAACCAACGAGAAACAAGGTGAGAACATGGTGAGACGAGGACTCAGAACGAGAGTCCTCTAACCTCTGACTGACAGGAAAGGTAGTGCTCTTACCCAGTAGGTCTCCAGAGAAGTTGACAGGCAGGACAATGCCAACAGAGAGGACACCGACTACGACCAGGAGGCCGATAATGTGGCGCTGGAAGGAAAGGTAGTGGACGGCGTCCTCACCACATTTCTCCCTGATCTCCTCATCCCTGCAGGAAGAGGAGGAGGAGTCAATAGTCAGAGTCCAAACCATTGACAGTAAACAAACATAGTCATCAGTTTTCTGCTGACTGATACGAACACCACCATCTTAACACCAGTGACATCATCTAGAGGCAGAGCCAATCAGGAGTCAGGGGTTTTTAAAATTTGTATGGCAGCACACCACCAGGGAGCAATCCAGATGAACAGTTCGTGTCAGCCATCTTTATTTACAGCCACTTGGCTTACCCTCTTCCCCACACAGGGCGGCTAAGGATAATGAAGAACTCTTTGAATGAAGAGTCTTTCTAGTTTATTAAACAATAACAAGTTGATACTCACTTTATTCTAAAGATGGCCGTCAACCACGAGCAGAAGCCCTGCACACACACACACACACACACACACACAAAAATGTGAAAACATGAAATAAATAAATGTATACAAGTTGTTCAAGAGACAACTCTGAATCCTGTGGGTGTCAGGTGAGTGGGCGGAGCCTCAGCAGCGGTCTCCGGCTGACCTCCTGCCACTGCTCAGAGTTAAACTGGATTATCATCAACAGATTAAAAACAGACTTTCACCACAGGATGTCCTGATCCCACACACACACGCGCACACGCGCACACACACACACACACACACACACACACACACACACACACACACACACACACACACACACACACACACACACACACACACACACACACACACACACACACACACACAAACACAAACACAAACACAGAGCTGATCTCCTGACACAACAGGAAGTGATGCCATCTAAACAGTTAAACTACAATGATGTTATAAAATATATCAACTTTAAAAATATATATTCAAACAGATCAGTGTTGTATTCTACAGGTTGTGTTTCCACCACCAGATGGCACTGTCATTTATTTTGCATCAATAAGTCAAAACTCCCATCATGCTTTGGAATGTCCAACCACAGTAAGGGAGAGGAGGAGCAGTGGTGAAAGTGTTCTTACATTGTCTCGCTGGTCGAAGTCGACAGAGCTGGAGACGGAGGTGAGGCGTTCGTAGCGGTCGGGTGTCTCCGAGTGCATCGCCGAGGCAACGCTGCGGAGACAGGAAGACAGGAAGTAGTCAGCAGACAGTTACTTGTTAGCATGAGCCACTGTGACCTTCCAACGTTATGCACTAAGCACATAAGATACTAACAGGAAGTACAACGAACGCTAACACAAATACCTCCTGTCTGTGAAATCGAAGCCGTTTAGTCTCCAGGCAACATCGGCGGCGACAAACCCATTGCAGGAAAAACTTCATTCATATTTTATTTTCTTGCGATTTTTCAAAAGTTTAACTTAACGCAGCAACTCCTGGACTGTGAACAGACCTCAGCCCAACACTGGTGCCTTCTAGTGGCAACCTGGTGACCAAGGTAACTGTGACCTGACATCAGTGCCGCATGACAACTGATTTCAGCAATCATCTGCTGGGCTAACTAACAAGCTAACGGGTTAATGAGGTAACTAGCACGTCACAGGATTACGATACATTGAGTTATGAACACAAACAACCGTTACCTTTTCACCGGCTCATAGTTATCTCTGTCACGTCTGCGGCTGAATTCACGTTAACATGGAGACAAGTTTGGGGCAGTGTTAGCATGGTAGCTGTAAGCATCATAGCTGGTAGCATTACATCTGTTAGCATCACTTCAACAGAGATGGACACATGCTCTTCCACCAACGTGGATCTGGTTCTGTTCTGGTTCAGGATACTTCTGAACTGAGTCTTGTTTCTGAATCATGATGTCATCAGTGGGCATGGCTCAGCCTGCAGGTCATTTATGCTACCTGCTTTGTTAAAAAAAAACTTTCTGTTCGTGCTCTCCACTGATGTTAAGCCACGCTGTAACAGAAACATTGAAGGGTTCCCCAAAGCCTCAGAGAATCCAGAACAGAACTGAATCCAGAACCAGAAGGATGTGGTGGAAAACCACATGATTTTAATGAGTATGGAGGGTGATTGGTGCCATAACAGTCAAGCTACGTCCTGTTTAACTGTGTCCTTGCTCAAGGGCTACGTCGTTCAGAGATGAGACGTCTACACTACGGACAATTTTCTATTTACATGATCCATTTACATCCTTACAGGACTTACAGGAGTACACTGGTCAATAAGTATTCACAATACACACAACTAAGTTCAGCTAATGCTAATACTAATTTTTTATTTATTGATGTTCTGTATGTGACGTCACTTTTTTTTTTTCCAGCCATACTGGACGGCAGAAGTGTCAACAGGCTGTAAATGGACAACAAGTGCAACAACAGGTTACAAGTTGTAATGCTCAATCAGAGATAAAAACAGAAACAATAAAATGGTCATCTTCTGCTGTGCTTTGGGCTGTAATAAGAGCAAAGGCCACAAGCAAAGCTTATCCTTCTACACAGTCACTGAGAATAAAGAGGCTAGCGTGTTAACTAACACGAAGCGAGAGTGAGGGAGCAGCGCCAGTTACAAGTGTACAAGTAGAGAGAGAGAGAATGAGAGGGTACAAGATGAGAAGCAGTGAAGTGACTGTAGGAAAAGGTGACGGTTAGGTTTAACAGTGAATAAACAGCACAGGTTACAGTGTCAGAGAATAAAGGCTGCAACTCTTCAGGACCCAGAAGAGTTGCAGTGTGTGTTCCCACTTGCTGTCTACATAAGTGAGAGTGGTTAGCCTTGAACAGAGAACCAGCTTCAGCCCTGGAATAAACTGATCTCCCTGCTTCTTAACTCAACATACCAATTTTTTCATTACAGGCTGGATGACGTTGACGCGGTGCTACTGCATTGATGCCGTAAACTCATAATGACTAACATTACCAAATACACAGTCGGGTTATATGTACCAGTCTTTTTGGGTTTTTTTTTTTTTACCCGGCAAACTGTACAACATCATCATTTAGGCCTGAATCACACACACACACACACACACACAAAAATATATAAATAAATATATATTGAAAAATATTCTTTTTCTACAATAAAGAATTTCACTCTGAACAATATTCTTAACACATGCCTCCCAGCGCTACTCCCTCACTCTCGCTTCTTGCTAGTTTACACACTAGCCTTCTCTCTTCATTTTCAGCGATCCTGTGGAAGGATACACATTGCTTGTGGCTTTGTCTCTTACTACAGCCCACAGCTCATCATTTTATTGTTTGTCCAGTTGAACATTACAACCTGTTGGTGCACTTGCTGTCACACCTCTACATTTCCACCTTCCAGTACGGCACTGTCACATGACTATGGTCACATGTCTGCAGAACATCAATATTGAAGTATAGGCAATGCCAAAATTGCAGCTAATGCTGGTGCTAAACTTGTTTATATCAAATTAAAGATAAATTGTCACTTAAGTATAGTAAATGCTAGTGCTAACTATTAACTATAAATGTGCTACTGAAATACATTTAACATGCTAATTTTAACATTACCATTATCACTGAATTACAGCTAATGCTAGTGCTAACTTGTCCTTGAACTCTGAACTTGATTTCTGCATCTCTGCTGACACAGTGACCTCACAGTACTGTGGCGTAAAGGCACAGCTGCATCAGATGCAGACAAATTTTTATCATTCCCCAGAATTCAGTGCAACATTGAAACAACAACATCCTCAGGGAACGTGGCACAAATAACCCTCCACATGTAAAATACGACATATACAAACTGGAATGAAGAAGAAAAGGCGGTGTTAGTGCACCATTCAGAGCGCAGGACCCTGTTAATGAGGAAGAAGAGGAAGATAAAACAAACATGGAGCGAGTAGCAACGTACTATTCCCGCTCCTCCAGGTCGCTGAAACGCTTCTTCAGTCTTCAGGAAGAGAAACAGAAACATAATCAAAGTGTGAAGGGAGAGAAAGGAGGAAGAATCCGCCAACTGAGACCTGGACCTGGATCTGAAGCAAACCATTCCCCTCTCCCTTTGTTTTTAAATAAAACCAGTGAATCCACATATTAAGCCCTTGTGCTGTCACAGCCTGTCTGATGTCGTACCTGTCGGCATCTGTGACCAGCGCCAGGCGACCATAGTCCCACGCCACTTTCCGCAGGATCGAAAAGACGAAAAGCAGCACCTGCAGACGAGAAGATGATGTCCTATTAGAACTGTGGCTGAGGTCAAAGGTCACAAGTGGTAACAGAGTGAGGTCGCTGTGGTAACAAGACAGAATGTGCGGGTCGATGATGTTGCTGCTTTATTGATTTTTCCAGCAGCTCCCACAATGCACCCCGTCCCCATGCGGACATGAGCCGTGTCCTGACGGCGACTCCTGACAGACACATCCTATCACTCTGAGGTTGTTTGTCGGCTGTTACCATGGCGACCTGAGCACGAAGGAGGCGAGGAACTCACCAGGAAGCACATGAAGTCAAGGGCAAGCACAGTGGGCACTCCACCAAACGGCAGACCCTGCAGTACCGTGCTGCGGATGCGGGCGGAGTAGCAGTACGCCTTGGAGCAGTTGGCGCACGCCTGGCCCCCGCCGGCGAACATCGCCATGGTAATGATCAGCGCTCTGAGCATGCTCACAAATGCCACATCCTCACTTAGCACCTGCAGAAAGAGGACACGTTTATTAACAACAGACACAGACAAGACTACGTCTCCCAGCATGCCCTGTAGCAGCAGCAGCCCCTGACCCAGTTTTTACGCCTCGCTGCACGTTTGTCACAGAACAACAGCGACATCACTGTGACATCACAGGCGAACCCTGCGCTGACCCCTCCCCCATCTCACCACCCACCTCCAACCCCAACAAGTCAGTTTGTTCTGAGGCTATAGTGCAGTCTGCAGTCTGCAGGGGGCGCTGACACAGGGTGACAACATTGCTCTTGTTGGTTTGTGATGATCTGAAACACAAACACATGCAGGCACACGCACATACACACACACACACACACACACACACACACACTCATGGTGCAGCATGACTCATCTGAAGCTGCAGACACTGCAACAGAGTCCACATCAGACCAGGCACCTGGTCCAGGCTCATATGGGGTCCCTGAGGGACCTGGTCCAGAATCAAGTCCAAGACCTGGTCCAGGACTTGGTTCAGGACCTAATTTTAGGATCTGGTTCAGGACCTGATGATCCACAACTTGGTTCAGGGTCTGATTTCAGAGCCTGTTTTGTGTTGTGCAGCTCTCTGAAAATGTGTTGAGTCGTGTGGAGCTCAGAGATAAGAGCTCAGTAAGTGTGTGTGTTCACTGATTATCTGCTCACTACAACGCAGCCGTTTTGCCAAAACTTTTGCAGCACCTCCCTCGGTTGGTTAAAACATTTACAGGATCTTCTTGTCTCATGTCTAATCCTGGACAACACTGAGTCTGGCTCCATGTGCTCCAGGTCCAGATCAAGTCTGTTTCATCATCTGCAGGATGAAGCTAAATGTCCTGGCTCATGTCCAAGTCCAGGTCCTAGTCTAGATGTGGCCTAAACGTGAAGCATCCTGCGGTCAGTGAAAGCAACGCTGCCTTAGAGTCCACGCTGCAGTGTTGGATTTCAGAGCGTCTACCACAAATAACAACAACAACACAGAGACATCTGACTCGGGAGCAGAGTTTTAGCTCTGACACTAAAATTAGAACATTTTTATTCTTTTATATTTTTGAAGTTTAAACAGGAAGTTTTTGAAATTCTATTTTGAACGAACATAATTTTTGTGAGTCCAGAGCGATGTCTTGTCTGAACAACTTATTATTCAGCTTCTTTACATAAACTAAACTTTATTTTAAAAATTTGCCCCGGATTCATAATTTCACAAATCCCCGTGTTTGTATTTAGCAAATGAATGGAAATGGAAAATGTCAGTTCAACACAGATTGTTTGATGACACTTCACTGCTAGAGTGTAATTAGCATTAGTATTAGCTTTAGCTAGTGGGTGCTAGCGTCTGTTTGGACTTTTTTTAATTTTAGACATTTTAATTTTATTTAAATGTAGGTACTAAGCAACTTAGCTTTATTCTGCTGCTGGTGTTTATCAAATAAACCAAAGTGGAAACACATCAGTTCCACAACAAAATGAGTTTAATGATGCTTCACTGCTGGAATTAGCACTAGCTCAGGCTAGCAATAGCTAGGTTTTTGCACAGGAAACAACAAACCTCGACCCCAGTCAGGCCAGAACTTTAACATCATGTGGTGTTTCAAGGTGGATTAGGACAAGAGACAATGACCGATCGAACTTGCACTTGAACTGTTACCAAACACAGATTGAACCTTCCTGCACTCACCAGTAGGAGGCAGCATGGCGATAACGGTCCACCTGATCTTTGAATGGTCATATAAAAAAAGAAGAGGACTGACAATGGAGCCTTGAGGAACACCATACTAAGACTGAGGCCATGAATTAAGCGATCATTCCAGTCAAGAACTAAAACCAGAACCAGAACTACATTGAGGCTGGTGCAGCTATGTAAAGTCCACTTTACGTGGGTTTTGGTCTTCAGGTCTAAGAGCTGTGACATCCTCTGATGTAACTGTCAACACCTCCTGTTGGAAAATCAATTGGACACCATCACATCAGAAACAAACAATTTGCTTTGTTCACATCAACGATGAATAATCTGACGTCTGAAAGCAGACAGTCACATGACCATTTTGCACCATGTGATTATTTGTTTGCTCTCGCAGTAAAAATATGTGACGTCACGTTAACGTCAGTGATCACGTGATAGCAATAATAAATATTTAATTTCGCTGAGTTAAATCTATTTTGCACAATAAAAAACTTTAAATTATTTCAATGAATAAACTATTTAACCAAAGTCACTGATTCGTTATTAATGTAAATTCATATTCTGACACCAGGTCCAAGGATCAGACTTGAACCAGGTCCAGGGATCAGACCAGGGCCTAGTTCTGGTGCTGGATGGGTTTTAAGGTTGGACCGGATCTCTGTGGTCTCTCTTGGGCTATAAGTATCGCAGCTCTGACTCAGGCAAAAAGGTTTCAGTTCGCGTCTGATCCGGGGCCCTGCTGCACCTGCAGTCCGGCCTGGACCGGTACCACCTGCCTCCAGTCACCGAGCATCCGGACACAATGTCATCGCAGAGACTGCGGCGATAAAACCTGGGTCTGGAGCCGCGTGTGACCGTGTTGAAACCCCATCGGAGCCGGTGTCCTCTGCGCACACATTATATAACCCCCCACCCACCCCACCCTCCACCGCCACCCCCACCCCTACCCCCGCGCAGACCGAGCGGAGGCAGGATGGATGCTGCCCGGGTGGAGACGCCGAGCGGCGGTGGGCAGGCCGGCAGAGAGGCTGCAACAGCGGCCTGCCGCCGCTAATCAGCCGTTGAGCAGATCAGACAAAGCCGCCTTATGATCCCAGTAGAATAAACCCGTATTAAATAAACCCGATCAGAATAAATCCTGGTACCTGACCGTCCTCCTCCTCCTTCTCCTCCTCCGCTAAATTTCACCGCAGAAAAACGACCCGTTAAATCCTTCACAGATCCACCGCCGCCCCGGCTGTGTCCTGCCGCAGCGCCGCCATCACAAGAACCAGTCCGGGCCCCAAATAACGAACAGCACTGCCGCTGACCAGTGGCACAATCCAGCCGCAAGAGCGTGTCCCTCCGCTGGCCGCTGAGTCCGCTGCGGGCCGCTGCTGTTCCTCCGCCGGTTGTCGGTGTTAAAATGGAGGCGGTCTCTCCGGGAATAGAAACAGAGCGGTGCCGCTGCCGGGCTGGTGGGGGGTGGGGTGGGGGGTTCAGTCTGAACCACTCCTGGATCACAGAACCACCGCCAGGGGGAGCCAAACACCAGACCTTCACAATAAAAGCGCCAGTTTTCTTTGCTTTAATTTGTTTTTTACATTTTAGTATCATTTTTTATGTAGGTTCGCATCAAAAATCAACAATATTTTTTTTTAAACAATAATACTATTTCATTTTCCCATGATTTATAGTATCTAAAATTGATATATTAAAACACACATACAATGATATTATGAAATAAATAAACATTTAAATGATATAATTAAATAACAAAATATAGAAAAAAAAAACATATTTAATTCAACAGAATTCATGTAAAGATAAATAAAATATATAACATATTATTATTAAAATAGTATAGTAGTAATATGGATGTATTCAGTATGAATAATGATAACAATAATAATATATTATAATTTGATAATAATTACATGAGTATTTTTCATCCATGTTTCCATTTTATGTTAAGCTCATGAAAGAGGTATACGAAATATTTTACAATTTATATATTGTAAAATATAATTGAATGGAACTGACTACTACTAATAATAATAAGAATAACAACACCAACAACAATAATATAGAAATATACAATAAATTATATAATGAACTAATTACATATTATAAAAACTAACAATGATTATTCTGAAACTGAAGATAGATAGAAGATAGATAGATATAAACTTTGATAGAAATGTTAATTTATAACGTTTTTTGTTAATATCAAACATATAATGTTAAGATGGAAATGTCATATGAATTATTACAATGAGTAATTACTACTACCACTAATAATAATAATAATAATTATTATTATTATTGTTGTTGTTGTTGTTGTTGTTATTGTTATCATTAGTGATGCAGCGCCTCACATTGAAAACTACTGTCCCTGTAGCAATGCAAACTATTGTTCCTTACCACCTTTCTTCTTTTCCCATAAAGAATGAATGGCACTAAGTAGAAAACATTGCACTTTTTCAAGGTTTTCAAACATCCATTGCTCTGGCATACTTTCATCTGGAGACATCATTAAAACTTTAAAATATAGACACAAGTCTGGTGCATTGACGAGGCATTGAGCTGTTTTGCTAGGTTGTATGCTTTTTGATCAGTCACAGATCAATGACCATGATCAGTTTTGGAGAAATTCAGGCTTTATAATGGGTGAGTGTTGCATCGACTGTTGAGGCTAGAATGGTTGATGTCATCAGCCACAGTGAGAAGCTGTCAGACGATTGCCTGAAATTTTTGTCTTTACACGGTGCTCACAGCCACAAATATTAATCTACATGTTATGATTTTCTCCAAAGCTGTAGTCACACTTGTCTTGTTTCACACAATACATCTACCTAAACAATAGGATTTTCATTTTTTCAACTAGCTGCCTCTCAGTGACAAGAGTACTGGTCAACCACCTGAAAAAAAGCTGAGTTTTTGAAAAAGGGCAGGACAAGGTGAGAAATAATTTTTCGCAATGCTAATTGTGAAAAATTCACCATAGCATTGTAGCATCCTAGCATCCTAGCATCCTAGCATCTTAGCATCGTTGTATGTTATCATCATAGCATCATAGTATCATTGACTGCAACAGCTGCCTCAAAGCGACAATAGTACAGCTCCTGGGAGCATCCGGATATCTGAGCAGATAGGGTACACCACTTTGGTGTTTGCAGCGATTGCCAGTTCAAGTCCAGGCTGCGACAATCATTTCTGCGTGTCATCTCCCACTCTCTCACTCTCCCCACTTTCCTTTCTATCTTCACTGTGCTATCAATAAAGGCAAAAGCTCCTGCAACAGCACAATCCACCACTCTCGCGATTTTCCTCAGGGGAATTGTCTAGTTATTATCACCAAACTTTTTTATATAAATGTATTTACATTTAAATAATACATTTTTTAAAGAGATATGATTATTTTATAAAAAATATTACAGTTAATATGATAAAATAATCATATATATAATGTTAAAAGATGTTAAAATATTAATAAAATAGCACCAGAATTAATTAATTATGCTAATTAAAATCAAGATTACAATATAATGAATAATCAGTGTTGGGCAAGTTACTTCCAAAATGTTGTACATTATAGATTAGTAGATATTGCTATTTCAAAGTAATTAGTTACATTACAATACTACTGTCTCTAAATTGTTATGCATTACATTACTTCTGAGTTACTTTTACCAAAATATCCGTTGAAGCAGGACTTGTCTTCTAAAATGGTAAATGTAATTTGCAAAGAGATTGAACTTGAATATTATGTTCTTGTCCTGCTCTGTGACTGTTAGGACCTGCTCAGCTAAACAAAAGGAGAAGTGATATAAAAACCAGCTGTTATGGTTAAACAGAGATTATGAATTTACTGGAGGTAAACAAATATTAACATAACTTGTTGTTAATTAACAAACAAACAGTAGAGAACAGAAAAGGCCATCGGTGCAACTGAAAATAAAATAAAAACGAATGTAACAAAAGGAAAGAGGCTCTAATAGAGCTACTATGTGCTAAATCTAATCACATAATTAGATAAACAAAACACAATGGGCTAGTAACACAGCTGTGTCTAGTGTGTCTAACAATTTTATTCCCTCTAAAACAAAAGGGAGCATGTTCATGTTAGAACACATGGTTTTGAACCCAGTTTCCAGTGACTGCTACTGTCATTAATATGTAAAGCATGAACGATGGCTGACGATGATGATTTGTTCAATGACAATCCAGGACACAGCGAGTATCTGTCATACCGGTCTCTAGTAGAGTTAGAGCTGCCAACTTTTCCAAAAACCTTGGAGTATTTATCTATGGTATAGATAAAAAGATTTTTTTTTTCCTGTGCAACAAATCGGAGGTGTGGTGAGAAAGTGCGTGAAGGAGGTCAAAAGGGTGTGTCTCAGGCTCATGGGGAGCCAAAGTCACACCCATATACTTCTGGTCCAAGGTACCCATGCTCATTTTTAATTTAATTTCTATCTCTCCTTTGACTCTTGTTCATAATTCATATGAGCATAGGTCCCGGAAGTAGATTCACATGCTTCCTGCTTCCCGTGAGCATAAGAGTTGCCAAGTATCTGTGGAACTAGTCTCTAGCACAGGGCTGACGAGTATCTGTCGAACTAGTCTCTAGCACAGGGCTGACGAGTATCTGTCGAACTAGTCTCTAGCACAGGGCTGACGAGTATCTGTCGTACTAGTCTCTAGCACAGGGCTCAGGGGTGGACTGGCCATAGGGAGGTTTTGGAGATTTCCCAAATGGCCAGTCTGTTCCCGGCTGATGGTCAGAACTTTTTTTAACCCCATAAAACGCAGCCACAGTTACCACAGCAGCCTGTCCTCGCAGCTGTAGGTGGCACAGAGTGCAGTGGCAGACTAGTAATCTGGAATTTGGGCAGATGCCAGAGGGGCTGTGGGTCATTGTGGTCTGTCCAGTCATAGAGCGGCATGATTGCCACTCTATGATTGGCTGGTGGGTGGAAATGCCAGGGCCATTTTTTGTTCCCAGTCCGTCACTGTCAGGGCTGACAAGTATCTGTCAAACCGGTCTCTAGTACAGGGATGACAAGTATCTGTCAAACCGGTCTCTAGTACAGGGATGACAAGTATCTGTCAAAACCGGTCTCTAGTACAGGGCTACCAAGTATCTATGAAATGAAACCTGGTCGTGAATAGGTGGGACGTGTGGCATGTGTGGGCATCAAAAACATCTTGTAACGCGCGTTACTGAAAAATGTAATGAGTATAATATTGCTGAAATTTTATTGACAATGCCCTACATTACAACATTACAGCAAAATGTAATATATCACTGTAATTACATTACTTTTGTAACACGCTATGCCCAACACTGTATATAATAATAAAATGCGGTAGTAATAATAACAGTGTCACTGTTGAAGTGTTGGAGCAGGTTCACTGCAGGCGGCCGCAGCTACTATCTACACTGATAATGAAGATGATGACCAGCAGGCTGTTGCAGGTCCTGGTCTGGGTCCTGATCTCCCTGACGTGTTATAGTCCAGGTCCTGAACTGGATCACAGACCAGATGCTGAGAGCTCCTACAGTGACCAATCTAGACCCACTTTATGGACTCTTTAAGTCCTGTAGGACTGGAGGAGACCACCCAGTCTTGGTCTGAGCAAGTCCTCCAGGACTCTCCTCACCCAGCTTACAGCCAGAACAATCAGGAGCAGTCCAGATCCTAGAGTCCACCCCCTTCAGTCCCTGGCTCATGGTGCAAAACTTGGCAGCTCGAAAATCAAATCCAGTTGAACTGGTCTCTGGACTCTAATCCCTAGGTGGTCTCTGCTGGTCTTTGGTCTTTATTAGCCCCTGCTGATTTCAGTTCTCTACTGGTCTCAGTTGGACTCTGTGGATCTGCATGCACAAACCTGCCTCTGTCTCTCAGGAATCTGAAAAATGCATATCCTTCTGGAAGACTGACTGTTGTCACTGTGTTTTTGTTCCGGGGGAGAAAGAGGAGGTTCCAGTATAATACGGCTCCTCGGTCTCAGTTCCGGGACTGATGGAGTGCCAGCAGGCAGCAGTTTCCAACTTGAGCTGGGCTCTGATCTCCGCTGGAGGACTCTACCTGTGGCGGCAGACCAGGACACAGACGCAGTATGGGCGATACGTGTCGCCAGGTCCCTGTCTCTGCTGCCCGGCCAGACTCAGCTGGTTCCTGCAGGAGGTGCCGTCTTTCCTGCTGCCGCTGCTACTGCTCCTGCTGGGCCCAGAATCGGGACACACTGGGACCGACGCCAACAGGATACTGCTGCTCTGCACTTTCATGTTGCACTACTTCCACAGGTTACACACACACATACACCAGAGATGGGGTCTCGAGTTTGCGACTCGGACTAGGCAGGTATTTCCACTGGAATCGTGTTTACAGTGGCACTGACTATTACCTAAAAGAAAGTCGTTAATATTTACTGCATAGTTTTGGAATAAATTGATTTCAAAGTCAGCCCTCGGATCAGTAATGTCACCAGACGCTTTAAATTCAAAGCATCATAAAAATGATTCCTTTATAGTTTTGCTGGTATTTCCACTGGATTCTTGTTTACAGTGACCATGACTGTTACCAAAATATTTTTCATGAATTTCTACTGCATAGTTTTGAAATCATGGTCACTGTGAACAAGGATCCAGTGAAAATATCAGAAAACCTATAAAGAAATAATATTTATGATGCTTGAATATGAGAAATTATTCAAAATGTCTGGTGATATTATGATCAGAGGGCTGATTTTGAAATCAATTTATTTCAAATCAAAACTTTATAGTAAATATTAATGAAATTTATTGTGGTAACAGTCATGGTCACTGTGAACAAGGATCCAGTGGAAATACCAGCAAACCTATACAGAATAGTTTTTATGAGGCTTTGGATGTGAGAAAATATTCAAAGTGTCAAGTTACACCAAGATCAGAGGGTTGATTTTGGAGTCAATTTATTCCAAAACTATACAGTTTAGGAGTAGATGTGACTGTAATTAAATTAAAATCAAATCAATGCACTGCTGAAATCTAGGCTGTTCTTATGGTGAATAGGCTGATACAACTTTAAACTTAATTTTCGGCTGCAATCCTAGCAGCACAAAAACACTTGGGAGCAAGTAAATAATAAATATAAGAATATAATTCAGGCGTACTTTCATATTTTATACGTCCAAGCACAGTTTCAGTGCATCAATCAGTCTTTGATTTAGGATGACAAGCACAATGAAATGATATTGATTGCAGCCAACAGGAAAAAGGGGCTGCTCAAGACACACAGGAGTATACTCCTGCTGAGGAGCTGGCCCTAAATTTTGAGGGTTCACCTGTCACTTTGTGTATTACACGGCTTATAGTATTCTTGCTGAGATTTTCAGCTTCACCCACAGTGTATATGAATGCCCCACTCGCAAAAAAAAAAAAACCGCAGCACAGTGCTACTGTGTGCATGACAGGTCAACTAATTTGGTGAGCCTTAGTTGTCCTCAGTTTCCATGTGACCTGGTCAACCTGTGTCAGTTAATGTAAATATCAGGATGGACTGACTCTAATTAACTGATTAACACTCACATATGCCTACACAGCAGCTACAAAACAGATCTGTGCTCTCAGTGGGCAGCTCCTGTACAAACAACAGCAGTCATTCATTCACACAGCCACACAAAACCAGATATCACCTGTTACTCATCATGGTAACTCAGTGCCCTGAGGCCACACCTTCTCAACTTGCTCTCGATTATACAGTCCAACACAAACAAACAGTGTTGGGCAAGTTACTTCCAAAATGTAATACATTATAGATGAGTAGTTTTTCATAAGTAACAAGTTACATTACAGTATTACAGTCTCTAAATTGTTATGCGTTACCTTACTTCTGCATTACTTCAGAGTTACTTTTACCAAAATAACTGTGGAAGCCGGACTTGGCTTCTAAAATAATACATATTTGTGTGGAGATTGCACTCAACTGTGATGTTCTTGTCCTCCTCTCTGACTATTACAAATCAGATTAGCTAGAGAAATGAAATGGAAGTAACAAAAAGCAGCTGTCATGGCTGAACAGAGGTTATACCAATACCAACGTTGGTATTGACATTGATCGATCCCAGTATGTAGTGTGATTGATACTTTAGTTTCAGTTTCTCTCCTCTGTGTACTGCTGTGGTTTTATCGAAGAGGTGACCTGGCTGAGTGAAATGAGATAGTGGCAAATTGGACAGTTTGTAAAAAGGAAGAGAGAGGAGGAGAGAAATCACCCACCCCTGGCCCCGACAGCACGCCAACTTAGAGGCAGAGGCCTTTCAGTATGGCAGAGAATATCCAGGTAGGTAATAGTGGTGAAATCAATATTTTAGTCATCTTTGGCGTTAGTTAATATTAATTTCAATTTTCAAAGTGAAACTGGTGATTTGTTACTTTAGCCAACTCAAAAAGTTTAAATTGTGATAATACATTGATACATCTCACTGAAATGTGTTGTTTATATGGAACTTGAATTGAATTCATAATCCATCTCTTTTCGTGGTGGAAGATGACGGCTTTAGGACACTTGACCCACGGGTCAAAACTCCTAGAAGAAATACTTTAACGGAGGAGAAAATACAAGTTCTTTATGACAACTGCTGCTGTAAGGTTGGAAAGGCATTGAATGGTGAGGACGATGTTACTCCTGTCACAACCAACATGTGGACATCAAGAGCATATTTAACAGTCTCAAGCCACATCATTAATAAAAAAATTCTTGCATACATGCTAGAAATGTGCTCTGTTCCTGGACGACACATTGCAGACAATATTTGTTTATGATTAATCAGAATCATGGAAGAATGGGGCATAACGGACAAGATTCTGACTGTAATAATCAGTAATGGTGCCAACATGGTTGCTGCTGTGCACATAGCAGGTTTGCCACACTGCCTGTTTTGCAAACACTTTGAATATGGTGGTGAAAGATTCAAGGCTCACTTTGACTTCTGTGAGATTCAGCAGAAAAGCAGTGCATTGTTGCATTCTTTTACTATAGCAATAAAACATCAGACAAACTCAAAGAAATTCAGAAGCAGCAGAAGTTCCATAAACAAAAACTAATTCAATTAGTTGAGACAAGGTGGGAGTCTGTATTCTACATGTGGGAGAGATCTGCACAAAAAGAGGCAGTTAGTATAGTCCTGTCTCCTTGGAAAGAGCTCACTTTGCTTAAGTGAAGAAGAATGGTCTGTCATTAGTCTCTCCATTGATGCACTGAGATCATTTGAGGAGGCAACCAGGGAGACATCAAATGAAAAACATGTTTCAGTTTCAAAGGTGATTACCTTGGTGCTACTGCTTCTCAGATCCATTCCAACTTCTGAGCACCAAGGTAGCAAGCTAGCTGCTGAGTTGTCAGCACAGTGTCACTGTTGTTTCAGGCTTATTGAAATGTTTTATGGTCTTACTGTCAGCACCTACCTGGACATTATATTTTAAAACCTGGGATTCTGTGACTCTGCAAAAGCTGAGCCTGTAAAAGCTTGACTTGCAGTCAGTGAGTCAGACCTCAGCACCTACATCATCTGCATCAAGCTCAAGCTTTGTCACCAGTTCTTCCACCAGCTCCTGCAACTACATCAAGCTGGTCTGCAGGAGCTGCTGCATCCCCAACTGCAGCAAAAGATTGGATATGAACAGAACTTGACTCTCAAGTCCTTGCATCTCAACAACATTGGACAACTGGCACTGATGCCCTAATTGGCCAATTCCATGGGATCAGGGTTTACTACTTGCATTACTTGTGGAAAACAATGCACTGATTTTGCACTGCGTGTGGACTGAGGTAAACACCAGCCAGGGAAGGTGTTGGGAAACAGTTTATTAACGAAAAAACTCCAAACAACAAAAAACATGATGCAAGCAGCTGAACAAGCCCAATGAACAAAAGCCGGGCTGCAGGCAGCAGAGATAAACTTCCAGTTAATCCAAACCAGGGCTGAGCTGGAGACAGGGGAGGCAAAATTGTGGGTCAAGACAGCAGGCTGGGTAAGGAAGGAGCAGACAGGAAGATAAGTGATCCTGAACAAAGGAAAAACAAGACAATATTACTAGGAATACTGAGCAATGCCACATAGGCTGAACAATGCTCTGGTGAAGTCTGGTAATGAGGACCGGGTTCTTAAGCTGCAGGATGTGGGTGATGGCAATCAGAGAGTTGAGCCACAGGTGCGGGTGGATGGTGAGCAGGAATGTCAACCCCACCCAGCCTGCAAAGACAGGACAACTCCCACAAACAAACACACATGCACTCACACAGACAAGTGGAAACAGACAGACCTAGAACAAGAAAGGACAAGGAAAGAGAGGACACCCTGTTGTAGTTACACACTATTTTTTTTTTAACATTTGTTTTGGAGTGATAATTGTGTACACTTTGTTTATTAAAAAAAAACAGAAAAGAAACTGTATTTAACTTTTGTGTTATAGTTTAAGAACTCTACCTAAAAAAAGATTTTTGTAACAGTCCTAGTCTCACTATGGGGCAACAGTATACCCCAGTCCAGGTGATCTCTTCTGCCACTTTTAACCATCATCTTCTAGCAAGAGGAAGTAGTTGTTTTACTTGCGGTTAAAAATGTGTTGTAATGTGCAATACTGAGAAATGTAGAAATATATAATATTACTAAAAATGTTTTGGTAATGCATTACATTACTGTATTACAGCAGAAGTAGTACATTACTGAATTTGTGTTATTACTGAACACATTACATCCAACACTGCAAACAAGGTAAAAAAAAAATAAACAAAACAAAATAAAACAAAAAAAAAAACTGTTATCCTAGCTTCAGTCTGTTAGTATTAGGCCATCAGGTGTTTTATTAGGAAATCATCACCTATGACCTGTTAGCTTAGCTTCAGTGTGTTAACTGTAGCAGTCATCGTGGATTCTCGTCACTGCCAGCCATATAGGGACAGAGAACAGAACCAATTGTATGTCAATTGTGTTTTCCAGGAGCTTTATCTATGCGTTCCTGACCAGAGGACGACCTGTGCCCCTAAAGATCCTCATCAGCGCCGCCATCTTCTGCTCACTGAATGGTTTCCTGCAGGGACACTATCTCCTGCACTGCGCCCAGTATGACAACACTTGGTGGACCAACGCTCGCCTGGTGACAGGTGGGTTGCAATGAGGTCCACCACATGGACTGGACCAGACCAGATCAGCAAGGACCAGACCTGACTGGACCAGACCGGACTGTTGCATATGTGTCATTTCCTGTTTGCATCTTGTGCAGGTTTCCTGCTGTTTGTGGTCGGAATGACCATCAACATCCACAGTGACTACCTCCTGCACAGCCTCAGGAAACCTGGAGAGATTGTCTACAGGATCCCCCATGGTAATCTAGACACTGATCCACATCAGACCCTAGTCCACACCAAACCCCAGTCTACACCAAACCCCAATCTACACCATACCAATTAAGATTAGGCCCTGATCCACATCAGACCTTGACCCACATCAGACCCTGATCACCAGCAGATCTTGATTTCACACTAAACCCTGGTCCACACCAGACCTTAATCCACATTAGAACTGGACCAACATCAGATCCATCTCCATATTAGCCAGTCTCTGTTGGTCATTCTCTGACCTAATTTTTCTCGCAGGGGGGATGTTTGAGTTTGTGTCCGGTGCAAATTTTTTCGGGGAGATCGTGGAGTGGTGTGGTTATGCCATTGCCGTGTGGTCTTTGCCAAGTTTCGCCTTTGCTTTCTTCACTGTCTGCTCTATCGGGCCTCGAGCCGTCCAGCACCACAGGTATCTCAGCTCATGATGCAGTGTCCACTGCCTGTCTCAGATGTGTCTCAGCAGGAAATTAGTGTCTTTGTCTGTGTGTGTTGCAGAGACTACCTGCAGAGATTTGAGGACTACCCTCGCTCCAGAAGAGCACTTATCCCCTTCATACTGTGACAAGAAAACCTCTCATTATTTTGTTCTCCTCACTGTGTTGAGTGACTTCAGTTCCTTTAACAGCCATTGGGGGCTTTTGACTGCGCGCATGTTACATGATGCTAGACCTATAAGCTAATCAGAAATCCAGGGCTACAAGCTAAATGTCTTGCCAATTAACTTTCCCAGAGCTCAGATCAGTTTTTGAACATTGTGTGAATGAAAGTAGAGTAACTGTATTGATTGTCATTAGCCACATGTTAGAACATTGGCTAAGCATTGTTCTGATGAGCTTCTAAAGTGTTAACTTAGCCTAGGCTCTGATCTTTGCAGTAGCCACATGGTAGCAACTTGAAAAATGTTTTCATGTCTGACAAAGCTAACAAAGCTAGTGACATAACACTGCCAGTGCTAACTGTTAACACATGTTTCTTTTATATGTATTGCACTTGATTATTGATTGTTTGATTATTAAGGTATAAAGTCAAATATACTGAAAATGACTCTGGTGGAGGAATGATATGACAGATTAACTGAAACTTGCTGATTCATATATATATATATATATATGTGTGTGTGTGTGTGTGTGTTTTGTATATATATATATATATATATATATATAAACTTATATATAAAGCACTTAATTACTCTGCACTATTAACTGTTTTACTGTATTAATGACCATTTTGTTGTAAAATGATAATTTCCTGCATTTGTGATACATTTTATGCATCAAAGTAAAAGTTATTGAACAGACTGTGAATGTGGCTGTGAGTAAGTGTGACGTTTCACTCCTCATCAGGAAAATAGTTCCATATCATGTCCACTGGATGGCAGTGTGCTGTGAGTTTGGCCGACTCTGGGACACGGCATTCTTTACTCAGCTTTGAAGCAAGAGACTCAGTAAGAGAGGATTTGGTCGCAGAGGCAAGGCATATTTTATTGAGTCTTAAGAATCTTGGTATAATAGTTCAGTTTTGTTGGTTTTTAGCACATATTGGGATTAAAGGAAATGAAGTGGCCAACAAAATTGCTAAGAAACTGCTGGAAAAAGAACAAAAGGGAGAAGTCAAAACTAAAATAAAATTATAAATTCTACTTAAAGGTGACAGAGAACCATTTTTTCCTCGTCTTTGTTGAAGAACGGTCATCCACCCACATTATGGAACATGCATTAAGTGCTAGGATATAGAATATGTGTGTGTGTGTGTGTGTGTGTGTGTGTGTGTGTGTGTGTGTGTGTGGTCTTATTTACCACATTCAGTACAAGGATGAATAATGTTTTAAACAACACAACTGATCATTTAACAGGAAACTCCTTAACTCATTCAAAAGGTAAACTTTTTACCCAGAAAAATGGAAAATAGACTATGACTTTGTTTCCCTGCGAAAATCTATGAACATGGGTGTTTCAACAGGGAACAGAAGAAGAGAAAGGTAAACACTGAAAACCGCAGTCACACACACACACACACACACACACACACACACACACACACACACACACACACACACACACACACACACACACACACACACATCACACATTGTGTTTTCTTTATGGAGGAAGGTGAGTACATCGATTTATTTATTTAAATCGAATATTTATAATATAATATATTTGTATCACTCTGAGTTCATGGTGTGTCTCTGTTTTATCTCTATGATTTCGGCCTCGGTTTTGTTTCATTTCAACATTAAGAAACAAAAGACAACAATAAAGCTTTTATTTTGAAATACATCCGTATAAACCGGAAGCCGAGGCATAGAACGTAACGTTAAATCAGAATCGACGTACGTTCGATTTCCTGCGTAAACATACACAACAAACATGGCGGATGGTAAGTTCATTGTTGACCATTCATCACGTTTTCCCGCTGTTTATTGTATTATTTTGTTTCTTTTGTCTCGCGTTTCCGGTTCTATTTAACGACGTAATCACCCAATTTAATCAGCAGATGTCAGGATTATCGGTTAATGAGCTTTATTTACCGGACAAAGGGCGTTAGTGTGATGCTAAGCTAATTTACCGCCGTTTACAGGGCAACGCAGCGCAACTCAAATCAGAGGAGAGATTTAAAACAGGAGCAAAACCGTGAAATGTGTGTGTGTGTTTTATCAGTTAACACTAACTTGCGAATCTAGGGGTTGTAATTTGATTAAAAACGAGACCCAAACCGGGGTAAAAGTAAAGTTAATTTTAGGGGTGTGTTTCAGACGTGTGAATTGATGTTTTCAGTTCAAAATATACTCTGCTTAAAATCATCGGATTAACAAATTTTTCACTAACTTTATCTGAGTTTAATGACGGAAGTGATGAGCAGACAAACGGTAAGGAAATCTCAGACAACAATCAGTTTAACGGTTCTTCAGATTCAAACAACACGGTGTTAATAACGCATTATTTAATCTGGCGGTGTGTCTGCACCAAACTCCGTATAAAAAGAGAGAATTTAACTTGTTTGTTTCTCAGATCACACAGACGCAGAACAGGCCATGGAGGGACACACTCCTGTGAGTCTCACACACGCACACTTTTATTTCCCTCTCCCACTCACTCACTCACACTCACTCACACACACCCTCAGTTACCTAATCATTTGTATTTTGCCTCCTGCAGGTCTCTGAAAACCCTCACACAGAGTTCGGCCTGACAGACAACATCCAGGTAACACAAACACACACACACACACGATGCAATGAGAAGTGATGTGCAGACTCCCATTATGCATTGCTCCTGCTGCTCCTCAGAGGTCGGTGGAGAATGAGAAAGTGAACGCAGAAAAGATGTCGAAGCAGAAAGTGGACCTGCAGGCGCTGCCGACCCGAGCGTACCTGGACCAGACGGTGGTTCCCATCCTGCTGCAGGGCCTGTCGGTGCTTGCCAAGGAGAGGTAAGATGCCTCGCCCTGTGACCTACTGTGGGCACTGCTTGCCGCAGGAGCCTGACAGGCAGCAGTCACAAGTTTAGTTGTATAGTGCCAAATCATAAGAAACAATTATCTCATGGCATTTTACATTAGAGAATAGAAAAACCCAACAGTTTTCACAACGACACTGGGTGACAAAGGATGAAAAAAAACTCCCTTTTAACATGAAGAAATCTCCAGAACCAGGATCATCGTGGACGGTCATCTACCTTGACTGGTTGAGGTGAAAAGAAAAGAGAGGAGAAGGAGGAAAGGGAAGAGACGGTGTGGGGGAGAGGTGGAGGAAAAAAAGAGCTAGACCTGGAAGAGAAAATATATACTGTTACAAGCAGTAACAGGTGCAACAGCAAAATTGTTATTGTCATTACCACTTACATGCTGCTCCTTTAAATATAGAAAGGATGTCTACCTTGTCAACCCAAACTGGGAGCTAGTTCCATCAGAGAGGAGTCTGATAAATGAAGACTCTACCTCCCATTCTGGTCTTAAAGAATCTAGGAACCACAAGTCAACCTGAAGTTTGTGATCACAGTCATTTTGTTAGGGTAATAGGGAACTATAAGATCTTCGAAATATGATGAAGCTTGGTCTTTATATGTATATGGGAGGATTTTACAAGAAGCCAATGAAGAGAAGCCAGTACAGGAGAAATATGATCTCTGGTCTTGTTTCCTGGCAGTACTGTTGTTGTACAGTTTTACTAAAGTCTGTCACGTGGTGCTGCCCTACAACGAGATGTTGTCATGTTTGATCCTTTTCTTTCCTGACAATTTCCTGTTTTATTTCAGGCCTCCAAACCCCATCGAGTACCTGGCAACATTCCTGCTCAAGAACAAATCCCAGTTTGAGGAGAGAAGTTAGAAGTCATGACCGATGCTGCATCTGAAGTTGTTTCATACTGTAGAACCTGGTCTCAGCTCCTGTTTGACTTTTTTAATTTTATCACAATAAACGTGTTGATGTGAATCTCGACTCTGGCAGTTCATTCTGGAAGGTACAATCCATTCTGAATCTTTAATTGTTGTGCTTGTGCTGCCTCCTAGTGTTGGGCATTAACACATTGTGATTATTTAAAACAATAAATCTTTTTTGTCTACTAGACGACAGCATCCAACAGGAAGTCAAAAAGGCGAAAACAGTTTGAGTAGAATAATTTTTATTTCTTCAACTCGTGACAGAAGTTTGACTTTATTGCACAGTTTAACTAAATAAAAACAAAGGTCTATTTCTGTTACAAAATCAAACACTTTACCTGAATCACTGTCTACAAAATATATAAAGACTCCACTCCCATCACCCTTCCGCCCCCCCCAGGCGGTAGTTAGAGATAAAACAGACACAGAAGCAGTTGATGATGTGAGTGAAAGTGTAGCTTCCTATTTTTAACATATAAAAGTTAAATTTGTTTAAAAAGTGACTTCATGGAAAAATCCACCCTAAAGCACACTGAATTTGAGTGACAATGGCATTGGCCTATCACAGGCGGCTGTGGGGTTTTCTGGTCATGTGATGCACCTGAGGAGGAAGCTCCGCCTCCATCCATCCATATCACTTCCTGTGGTCATTTAATGTTTCAGACCATCAAAGGCTGGGAGTAGACCGGAGCAGGAAGTAGCGTTTGTGCATTAAATTATCAAAGGAGGAAGGTGGGAGTGGGCGGGTCTTGTTCTCAGATGTAAAACTGGTGTGCTGCCAGGTTGTCCATGAAGGGCTGAACCAGGAAGTCCGTTGAGAAATAGAAGATGAGGCCGAAGGTGATGGAGATGGGCAGCGCCGGCAGAGCTGTCTTAAATATGGCGAGCAGCAGCAGAGTCAGGCATAGACCCTGAGGGGGCGCAGACAGAGGGAGAGGCAGGGATAGGTGAATCACAGGAAGGAGTATTACGTTCCCAACTGTGTTTGGTAATATGTTGTATAAAACTTACGATCAGTATGGCGACAAAGCAGGCAATTGTCGTGTTCCAGTCACCACCGGTTGCTGCCGCCTTCCCAACCAGGACACTGTAAAAGATGAAGTCACCAAGGCCAAGCTTCACCCCCCCTGTACACACACATTCACACATCAGTTTAGCAATGGCATCTTTGCAGATCAAACATGAGTGCGTGTGTGTGTGTTCATGGACTCACTGTCTTCTACGTCCTCTTCCGGAATCGCCCGTGACGGTCTGCTCTCAGGCTCTGCCCCCCTGTCGCTCTGCTCCGCCTCCTCATCTGACAAACAAAATGGTGGAAGAATGACGGTGTTAATATCACAAACTGATACTACACAGAAATAGAACTTATAGGTGCTACAGCTTATACTGTCCACTCTCTCATTTCCCATGATGCCTTGCTTGTGATGTTGGACCTGTTTCATGTTCATGTTTGGAGCGCAGAGCGTCCGCTGGGCCCGCCATCCCCACCGTCCACACCATGGCAGCTGGACACACACAGGACAAACATACAAATAAAAACACAATGTCACACTTTCTGTCTCAGGACCAGTTCTGATCTGGTTCTTGTCTTATCACAGTTGGACTCACAAGAGTAGATGAGAGCGGGGAAGATGGGCTCATTGCGTTCCTGAGCCGTCTCCACCAACATCCTGAGGGGACCCTTCGGAGACAGGACAGCCACCAAGTCTGCAATGACATAAACAACCTGAGCAAGGCATGATGGGATAGTTGAAACGAGAGTCTGTGGTAGGACTCATCATCCCGACCTCTACGTCCCACTGAAGACGTGGACTCACCATAGACGGAGATGGCGCCAAGGATGACCCAGGCTGACCACTCGGGAAGGTATTTGATGAAGACGAGGGCCATGAGGGCGCTGATCAGGATAAGGTAGGCCTGCTGCAGCGGGAGCGGCCCCTTCCAGTGGATACAGATCATCCCCACTGCCCCAAAGTTCCAGATGATCACCCCCACCGTCGGGTAGTCAACAGCCACATTGTATGTCTTAAACACTTCGCTGAAAAACAACACAGAAACTGTCGACATGTTTCCTTTACACCATCTCAGATAATCTTAAAGTTGTGTGCAAGTTTAAACTTATTTTAAACCTTAATTTAGAGCAAAATTACAGTTCCCTCCCTGTTTGTTCAGACTGGAGGTAACTGCATGAGGTCGTCACAAGACAAAAAGGTGTTTATGAGGTGTTTATGATTTTGAGTGTAGCACAGTGACTCACACCGTCAACTGTTGTTCTATAGGTCCTAGGTTCCACAGGTGCTACAGGCTCTCCAGTTCTACAGTCTTATAGGTTTTCTGGTGCTAAAGGCCTTTTAGGTCCTACAAGTCTTACAGTTTTTATAGGTCTTATGGGTTCTGTGGAACCTATAGTACCTATATGTCCTAAAGGATCCACATGTCCCATACATCCTACAGGTTCTCCAGTTCTGCAGATTCTTTGGGTCTTACAAGTCCTTTAGATCCTAAAGGTTCTATAGGTTTTACAATTTGAGCAGGTTCTACAAGTTTTATTGGATGTATAGTCAAGTTTTACAGGTTCTTTAAGTCCTACAGGTTCTACAAGTTCTCCAGTTCTACAGGTCCTACATGTTTTGTGGGTTCTATGGGATCAATAGATTCTACATGTCCTTTGGGTCCTACAAGTTCTACATGTCCTACAATACTCATGTTTTTTTTTAGGTTCAACAAGGACTACAGGACCTATAAGTCCTGTTGACTGGACTGAAGACTGGTGAGGAGATTTGTCAGGGCTAACTGGTTAGCATGTTAACTTCAGTGGAGTTAACATTGAGTGAACATAAGACAAAACTTTTCCACACTTTATACCTGTGAAGTTATCAAGTTGTTACTCACCCCAGGTACATGAAGCTGAACCAAAAGAGCAGCATGAGGGAGGACAGGATGAGCCAGCCGTGGATGAACTGAACAACAAAACGCATCAAATTAGATCATTACAAACTTTAAGTCCAGTGAAACATTTCCTCTGAAGATCCAACGTTTACACATCAGCAGTTCATATTGGGACTGAAATTGTACCAGAACTATATATATATATATATATATATATATATTCTTTGGGCTACTCCTGTTGCCTGGCAACAACGACAGCGCCTTTAATTTCCCAAAGGGATCAATAAAGTTGTCTGTCTATCTATCTATCTATCTATCTATCTATCTATCTATCTATCTAGCCTTCACAGCTCAAAAAAAGAAGCTGGATTTGTTGAAGGGGCCTTTGAAATGAGACAAGCTGGTCTCTATCTATGATGTTTACGTGCTGCAGCTACCAGTTGGTTTGTCATTTGGTGGGTCAGAATCCGGTCTGTAGGCTGAAACAACTGGGTTCATATGTTTATACTTCACCCTGCAGGGGGCATAATGATAAACCAGCTGTGGTCCTGACCTTGTAGCAGCGGTACTTGTAGAGGACAACCAGGAAGATGGTCATGACCACGATGACGCTGATCATGATGATGGTGTTGAGGACGGAGTTAAGCAGCCGCCGGCCAACAGATGGAGTGTTCTCTGTGAACGGTGTGTATATGCTGTGGGAAAAAAACATCATCATTTACCGTGGGGGGCACCAAATTAGAGATGTTAGCTAAGGTATACATCAGGTATCTAAGTTAGCTGATGAAGTTAAGTTCGCTGTAGTGGTAGCGTAGACCTACAGCTGCTGGTCGGTCTTCTCAGTGTAGAAGCTGACTGACTTGATGGTGGCAACCACAACCACCATACATAGGGTGACGGGGACGAACAGCATGATGACGTGCTTGGCGCCATACTTCAGTGTCAACTCCTCTTCCTCTGCATCCACGTCCTGATCAGAGCCGCCAGCGCCACCACCACCACCATCCACAGCAGATGGACCTGCCCGTCTGGTTGCTCCTGGCTGTACCAAGAGAGAGCAACGCTCAGTGTCAACACAGCGGGAAATACATCTCACACCGCCATCTTTAAACACACCACAGAGCTCTGACCTTTGTCCTTTTTGTTGGTGTGTCATTTGGTGGGTCAGAATCTGGTCTGTAGGATGGAACAACTGGGTTCTCTGATGGGACCAGCGCTGTCCGCTCATTGTACAAGTCTTCGTCACTGTCCGAGGTGTTCATGGCTACAAAAAAAAAAAAAATTAAAAAAAATCACAAAGCAGTTAGTGAGACCTTGAGACCAGAACCAGAACATACCAGGACCAGAGACAGGACCAAGAGCATATTCCAATCCAGGAACAAAACAGACGGACTAGACTAAACTAGACCAGGCCAGGACCAGGTCCGACGGGGGCAGGGCGAAGAACAAACTAAGACCAGGCCTAGGGGACCAGGAACAGAACTAGAACCAAACTAGACCACAGACCAGGCCCAGACCAGAACCAGGAACAGACTCATACCAGGACCTAACCCAGACCAGGGAGAGATGTCAGACCAGGACCAGAGTCTGTCACATAATAGTTTGCATCACCTCAGAGGTTATTTTGTTACAGATGTGACTACAGGTGTGTTTATTACCAATGAATCTACTACAGAGTTTCTCAGCCTGTCGCAGCTCCTCCTGGTGGTCAGAGGTTTACTCATCAACACATAAACAAACGGACCTCAAACGTCTACACCCGACCCGACCCTGGACCTTAGACCCTACGGGACCGGATATGATCCACATCTGCTCACGATACATTTAACACTTTTCGAGCGATTATTAACAGGAAACAACGAGTTCACGTCACGAGTGCTTTACGTCACCATAAAAGCAGAGATTTAAAGCCGAAGGGCTCGATCTGAGCGGAACCTTCGATAAATTCTCTTTCTGGACTGTTACGGCCTTGCTTACCCATAACAGAAGATCCACTTCAGTCTAGACCAAGAGTTTTGAAATAAAACACCCGAGCTGGGACCAGACCACGGAGCGGTCTAAAGATAAACACCGAACAACCCGGAAGACGGCAGTCAGCTGACTGGCACAATACGTGATCATGTGACGTCGTGACGTAATGGACGATCACGTGGTGCTCCCACTTCTGAATCAACTTAGCAACTTTTGTGAGGGCGCAGAGTTAATATAGATTTGAAATTTCTTTCATTTTTATTATTCTTTTGGTAGAGTCTTTCAGTTTAATGGCAACATTTTCAGTCTAGTTTCAGGAGAACAGCATTAGTGTTATTTTTATTTTTTAAGAGTTTTATTTTTCTTTATTTTGTGTTCAGAGATATTCACATTCTGAGAAAAGCCAGAAAGGGAGGATGAAAGAATGCATGCTTTTAAATTTGATCTACAAAACTATTATTTAAATTATTTTACTATACTATACTATTTTACTAGTACTATTTATTAAAAGGTCCCATGTTGTGCAGTTTTCTTCAGCAGCTCCACTGGAGAGGCCCTGAGTGTCAGCACATGACCTGCTGCTGCTTCATGTTTGAACTGCTTCTCCACTGTACTAGGATGTTTGTGCAAAGAAACAACCACTTTAATCCTCCATCTTCTGAAAACCCAGGTCTGGCAGTAGGAGTGAGAGAGTGAGTGATGTGAATATAAAGCTTGTATTAAACTCTGCAGTCACCTTCAACACTACTCTGAGTAGAACTAGTCATGTCCATGTGGGGGGAAATCTTAAAACATAATAATAATGATTAAACATAATTAAAACATAGCACTAGGTCACATGATCTGCAAAAAGTTTTCAGAATTACATACACACACAACCAGCAGGCAGAGATGTATGCAAAGTATATGCATTCACAAGTTTAAATAAATAAAAGTATTGAAACATGAAGCCCCCCATAAGACTCGGAAGTGAAGGATCTGTCTGCTGGACTGGAGAGACCACACTGTGTGCTGGAGACTTTAATTTAGATAGCATAAAGTTTTTCAGTAATGAAAAAAAAAAATGACATGGCAGAATAAGAGAATCATGTTGTATATAACAAACTACTATACAGATGAAGCACGGATCCAAGGACTGTACCAATGCATGTGTTGTGTGTGCTGTCTGTCAGGCTGTATGATCACAGAAGAAAGCTGTGCCTATGTGGCCTCAGCGCTGAGCTCCAATCCCTCCCATCTCAGAGAGCTGGACCTGAGCTATAATCATCCAGGGGAGTCAGAAGTGAAGCTGCTGTCTTCTAGATTAGAGGATCCTCACTGGAGACTGGACGCTCTCAGGTATGAGACAACAAGAGCTCATAAATTGCAAAGTGTTGCACTGACAAACCTCCTAACTGATTTAACATCAGACCTGAGGTCTGGGCCAGAAAGATTTGTATTAAGCAGGTAACTTCAGTTTAACCAGTTTAAACAATAGTTGAATAGTTTAACAATAGGAGTCAGAACTTCAGTACTTTAAATTTACAAAGGCTTTAGGAGACAAAATGTTTTACATCAATCAGCAATGGATACTGTGTGACCCCCACAGACCTCTGACTTGTTTTTCTTCCAGGAACATGCTGACAAACAGAATCTGATACCTGGTCTGAAGAAGTGTGATTATTTTCATTCATTAAAACAAGAATACACATATCTGTTACAATTGTTGCAATTTTTTTTTTGTTTCAATGCACCAAGCCTCTGTACACACAGCAACCCATAAAGTCTAGTTCACACTAGCCAACTACCAACGAATTGCAGTCGGAGTGGCTCACTGACTTGAGCCAAGGATTGTGGGTGAATCAGCAGTTAGTTATCATAATGTGTGAACAGCACTAATGACTCAATCAGCGGCCGTCGGGACCTCATCAGCAACTGAAACTAGTACTTGGTACTGGAAAGGTCTGCTGGTGATTTTGGCTCCCATGGAGACCACAGTGTTGCCATGATGTTTACACTGTGACTGGTTTAGTCTGTACTGGAGACAGTGTCTTCACTAGCTAGTGTTCTGGAATTCCTTCCTACCTACTGTGTGTCGTTCTCAGACATTCTCAGACGCCATGAACAGAAATCTCAGATTGTCCAGTAACAACCAACCGGTGACATACAGTATGTGCAAGAGACACAGCCTTATCCAGATCATCCAGACAGATATCGAGTCTGACCGCAGCTCCTGTGAAGAGAAAGGTGGATGTAGGTGTTACTTACAGACAAATCAGAAAGAGAGGACTTAGTCCTGGAGTACTGGAGATGCTCTGATGATAATGGTTACACTGCCAGGCACAATGACACAAGTAAAGTACTTCTACTACTCCTCCTCCACCTCCTTCATGTCTAATAGAGTAGCACCATATGTTGACTGTCCTGCTAGATCTTGGTCTTTCTATAGTGTCTCAGACTCATTGATCCACCACCTCACCTTCAACACCTTCACCAAGCCTCTGTATCCTGGTTTCTGCTTATTATGATCATATGTTTTCTCAGTGTTTCTGTGTTCTCTGTCGAGAGTAGGGAGAGTAGTCTGGGATTGAAGGAGTTCAAAGAGTATAAAAACATTTTGAGACACACATCTGTTTTGTACCAGCATGTGGTGTCAAGTCCCTTTCTGCTCCAACACCCTAATATCCTCCTATGACATCCTTCCATACTAATCTAACACTGTAACAAACATTTTGTAAACATACCATTATTAGTCTTACAATTAAGGAGAAGTATTATCTTGGCTTGAATCTTATCTCAACCTATCCTATTTCACATGACAACAAACGTCCTTATCCCATTCCCTTCCCACAAGGTTGCACCTAAGGTTAGATGCTGGGACCCCTTCTCTTTGATTTACACACAACTTTCCAAGGTCCAATCATCCATTCAATCAAGGTCCATTGGTGTAGATCTTGTCTTGTCTTGAAGATGTATCCACATGGATGAAGAAATGTTTCCTCCAACTAAAGTTTTCTGAGACTGAAGTTGCAATTTCTTCCAATCAGTCACCCTCTGCACAATCTACTGAACTCCATCTCTCTCCACCACTGCCTTTCTCCAAGTAATATTGTCTGACAACCTAACACTCCCCTCTAACACCCTAGTATCCTTCCCTCAGACCCTAACATGTGGCTCTAACACATTCACTTCCTCTACTAACACATTAACACCTTCCTCTGACACCCTAACCTTCTCCTTTATTACCCTAAAATCCTTGTCTAATACCTGAGCATCCTGGTCTAACACATTAATATCCTCCTCTAACACCTTAAGCTCCTCCTCTGACAGCCTATCTTTCTCTGATACCTTAACATCCTGCTCTTACATCCTCCTGTTACCTCACTAAAGTCACTTTGCTTGGAAGCATTTTATAACTAACTAAATGTAAACATGATATAACGTCACAGGTTTGTTGGGATGTTCTACCTTGTTTACATTTCCCGTCTTTATCAATACCAGCCGTGAAGAAATTATCCAGCTTCAATCTGTGATTTTAGCCTTAAGGCAACACCTGTTTCAGCCACAGGATGGCAGCAAGTTCACACAGTACACGAAATTACAGCCAAACTATTCCATCAGCAATACATGGGCCTGCTACAAGTTGTACATTTCCTTTGAAAACAAATACATTTCACATAATTTCCTGAGAATAGTGACTGATTCTTTGGGTAAAGTTATGGTTTTATTCACAGTTTTTAAAGCTATGAGACATAAACATACAAATAAATCTATCAAATGTTACTATACTTGTAGAAATATGTTTCTACAGTTTTGATAGTGAAGTTGATTGTGTGATTGGAAAATAAATTAAAAAATAAAATTAAATATTAGTTCCATAAAAAATACAATTAATGAAAGAGAATCATATGTTGTAAAGTGTTACAAGGTTTTAACCAGATAACTTTAGATTTTTACTAATCCAGTAAGATGTTGATCTCCAGGTGAAACAGTTGAGGGTGTTTTATCTGAGACAGGAACAGTGGACAATGATGCTGTAGCTAATGTCCAAGATAAACAACTCAACTACTGCCTCCACTGTAAAAACATTTCTTTGTGTAAAGAAACAACCAATTTAATTCTCCATCTTCTGAAATCTCAGGTCTGACAGTAGAAGTGAGAGAGAGATGCAAATATGAAATTCACACTGAACTGGACAGCTGAACAACAACCACCTTCAAAACAGAGAAAAAGAGGGTGTGTTCGGGCACCTAATGGCCGAGTGGCTAAGGTGCACCACATTGGCGTGTATGCTGTGCAGATGTTCGCTGGTTTAAATCCCGATCAAGTCGACCTTTCCTGCGTGTCTCTCCCCCACTCTCCACCCTGTTTCCTGTCTCTCTACACTGTCTCTGATTTAAAAAAAAATGGTATGGTGTCAGTATGTGGGGTATGGGTATGAAAAGTATACGTTTTGGTGTTTTATTTCTCTGTGTGCAATCAACTGTATTTTAATTATCTGAAATCAAAAAAAGGTATGGAAGATGAAGTAGAAGCTTCACACTGAAAACTACTGTCCCTATAGCTTTGCTATAGAGGGACAATAGAGTTGAATCCTGTGAATTTTTAGTTTTAAACTAAATGGTCAGTTGCAAACAAATTAATCCACTACCCATTTCTGACATCAGAAGCAAATGACCCCTCTTTATGTTGGAGGCAGCTTGAATCAGAGGCAGTTTTCAGTCTGAATGTCAGAAATTCACAGAAAGGAAAAAAGGCAAGAACACTGAGGTCAAACCGAGTTGCTCTGAGCAACTCAACACCAATGATAAACCAGACTGAGCCTGTTTGATGACTATCTCTGCAGGCTCTTTATGAAGGTCACAGTGAGTCTGCGTCACATTTACCGTACAAATCCTGACACATATATAGCAACCTCTGCCCTCATTGAGGCTGTCACGGCTAGTTTTTATAACACAATGATTATACAACATGTGAAGGTCCAGACGTGTGTCCCAGCAGAAAATATGCATTTGTTGTAATATCCTGCAGCTCTGGCATCAGCTGGTGTTGAGCCTAAAGACTGCCTGAACACTATCAGTCAATCAGCAGCAGTGTGGAAACAAGCAAGTGGAAAACTCTCTCTCTAACTACAGTAACACATCATATAACATCAAGAATAATAACAGCCATTTAAAATGACAGAAATATTAATTTAACAGACTTTTATTTTTTAGTTTGGACCATGTCCCATCTGTTAACATAGAGGGGGGGTGGGGGGTGGGCTTATGACCTATACTGCAGCCACCCACCAGGTGGTAATAGGGGTGATTTGGCTTCAGTTTTGCTGATGTGTCATGTCAGCTATCCTTGTATATATTATCTAGCGGCATCCTTTAAAGGTTGACTTCATAAGCCATATAGTCACAGTCAAATGTCAGTCTCTCAACAAATCTAGCTTCTTTTCCTCAGCTGTGAAAGCTACAACGGTTTGGTCTTTCACAGTCCAACGTATCTCAAGATTCATTGCAGCACCGTGATGTTTGTGTTGTGGACGTACAGTTAAAGCCAAAGATCACAGAATAGCAGTACTAGGAAGAGTATGTTTTTAAATGGACTGAATTTGATTTTATCTGTAACATGTAAAATGTAGCTGAACTCTTTCACTTAATATTGGCAGGATTTTACGCACTGTTGTCATTGGGCGACAAGAGCATTGTGTAACATAAATGCATAAAGGACGTAAACAGGAATTTGTCCTTAGATTAGATTTCTCATTTTAGGTCCCAATATAGACCACAACCAGGTCCTCAAAGGATGCCACCCTCAGACTGGGACACACATTTTTACATCCAACCACAGACAAGAGAGTTCAACTTCAGGTATTTGTCACCCTGAAAACTGTTGTCATGCAACTTGTGTGCTTGGCTTTAGGGTTTTTGTTTTTGGAGACTTGCAGAGTGTAACTGTGTGTTTAAATCACAGGCCGCTACAAACACACACTTGTTAGGATAAGTGGCTGAGGAATGTGTGAGGTGATGATCAGTCAGCAGAGATAAACTCTGTCACCTCTCTGCTGCAAACTGATCCAACATTATCATTAACTGTCCACTGGGGGGCGCTGTCATTGGGTGATGACACCTCACAGTGTCAAAATGGTCACAAAAGTGAGAGCAAACAGGCGGACACTTCTCACCGTCAATGGTGGCCATGAAATGCACAAGAAATACACGCAAAAGTGCAAGATTCAGTGAGCGAATCAAGTGGTGATGACAGCAGTGCAATCTACCCATGAATAACGTAGTAGACATCATGGTGCTCGAGGCAACGCTACAGGATTGTTACTGGCCCTCAGGGACACTGAACCTCTCAGGTTGGAGGTCAAGGTGTTTTTATTGGGATCAGGATCAGGATTTGGGATCAGGAGGGCTTAGCGTATACTGTAGCTGGGTCAGTGAAAATTAAAAATTAATATTTGTTTTTAAGTGAAATGATAATCAAAGTGTGGTCCAGGTGTGAAAGTGTTGTGTTGAGGGTCATCACCTTCTCTGGCGGAAAAATCTGTTGAAGGTTGTACAGGCAGATGTCATGGAGAGGTTGGTGGTGGCAGGGACACTTATCCCAGCATTCCAAGCTGTTGTGGCCCGTCGGCATCACCGAGCAGCCCTTAGCTTTTGCTGTTATCTCGCCCACGTGTCGGCGGGAACGAGGAGCGGCTGGATGGCCCCGGGCCCTACAGGGCCTTGTATGGCCATGGCCCGCAGTCTGAACAATGATAAGCAGCACTGCTGCCATGTTTAGAGCCGAGTGTGTGTTTCTGTTAAATTTAGAGCAGTTATCGGACGCAGCTCTCCTCCTGAACACACTCTCCGCTTCTTCCTCTTTTTCCTCCGACTGTGGCTGCTGCTGCTGCTGCTACTGCTGTGTCAGGACCTGAGGTGAGTACCAGCTCACAAAAGGACCAAATAGGATGAGCTTTGACTGAATGTGTTGATGAGGTTTCAGTGGTATTCAAGCTGCTATGTGATGCTTACTCTAACACTGGAAACATCAAACTGAGCTCTATTAAACAGCAGTGGTTGGCTTAACTCAGAAAGTTCAGAAAACCAACCAAAACCACTCTTGAGTCGCTAATATCGTTTTGTTTCAGCTATTTTTACCCAACCTGTAAGTTTCACTGTGTGATAATGTCATGAAGTGAAATGTGTCAGATCACGTGATGCCTTCAGATGAATTGATGGTGGTCCAAAGGGCTCAGCGAGAAGCATCAGTGATACCTTTCAGCTCTTTTTCCAACGACATGGTGGATGCTCACACTCTGAACTCATCATGTTCATATCTATATGCTCTTTTACTCTTTAGTTTTACTAATTGAATTTTTCACAGCATCGTCAGGAGGTGGAGTCAGACAGTAGCTGCAGTCCAACATCATCCTCTCTCTCTTTTAACTATGTGTCAGGCTGTTCTTTTTGAAGCTCAGCAAGTGATAGTGGTTGTCCTCCAGACTGAGGTTCAGAATAAAAAAGAGAAATAAGAACAAAACCAGGTGCAGGTCCAGGTCTTGGTCTGGGTCTGCTGGTTCCTGGGTGCAGGAAAGTGTTAACGGTCAGAGGAGGAGGCAGAGCTGAGCAGCGAGCAGCGCTTCATCGTCACACTTCAGTGTTTCTGCTTCTCGTCTCCACGTCGCCTGACAGGCTTTTATCGTTTCACTGGCAGAGAAACGGGACGTTTTATTATCAGGTCGTTTGTTTTTTCTGCCTCCAGGATGAAAACTCTTCTTGTGTTTCTGATAAAAAACAAAAAACTCCTGCAGTGATTTTTTCCTGTCTGAAACTCTTGAGACGGTAGGTTTCTGACTTTTAAACGGTTTCATCATCAGTGTCACTGCTGTTTAAAATGATGTGTTACAGCTTCTGTGGAAATGGTGGAAAAATGAAATATAATTTATGACACTTTTCTTTTACTTCATCTTGACAGTTGTTTTTAATAAATATTCAAAATTTTTGATAATTTTATTACAATTCTTTAGACCAAAACTGCCATTTTACCCCATTTTGAAGGATTTTCATGGTTCCTTTGTGTTGCAGGAGCTGAAACACCATGAGCCGAGCCAGGACCTCGTCACTGTCACCCGTTGCTTGTTGGCTCCTTCTCTCAATGATTGTCATCGCAACTGAACTTCCTCGCACGGCAGCTGGTGGTTCTGCTTTGACCCTCACATTGAATGGCACAGTCGACAGTAATCGGACCAAATGCGGCGGCAGCACAGAATGCAAAGAAGGCGTCATCCTGCCCGTATGGATGCCGATGAACCCATCGTTCACCGACCGCCTTGCAAGGGCCACCATTTACTTTGTGGGACTGGCGTACATGTTCCTGGGTGTCTCCATCATTGCGGACCGCTTCATGGCATCCATTGAGGTCATCACCTCTCAAGAAAGACAGATCACCATCAAGAAACCAAATGGCGAAAAGATCACGACAACGGTGCGCATCTGGAACGAAACGGTGTCCAACCTGACCCTAATGGCACTGGGTTCATCCGCCCCAGAGATCCTGCTGTCGTTGGTGGAGGTGTGCGGTCACAACTTTGACGCTGGAGAGCTGGGACCTAACACCATCGTTGGCAGCGCCGCTTTCAATATGTTTGTCATCATTGGCCTTTGCGTTTCTGTTATTCCCAATGGAGAGACGAGAAAAGTCAAGCACCTCCGCGTCTTCTTTGTCACTGCCACCTGGAGCGTCTTCGCGTATACCTGGCTCTACCTGATCCTCGCCGTCTTTACTCCAGGTGTTGTTGAGATATGGGAGGGGCTTCTCACGCTCTTCTTCTTTCCAATCTGCGTTGGGTTTGCATATGTCGCTGACCGGAGACTCCTTTTCTACAAATATATGTATAAGCGGTACCGAGCAGGGAAGCACAAAGGAATGATCATTGAGACGGAGGGAGAACCGGACCTTCCCTCGAAGGTCGACGTTGAAATGGATGGAAAAATGCTCAACTCCTGTGGCGAGGAGTTCTTAGACGGAGAGTCAGGTTTTGACATGAGGGAACTGGATGATGAGGAGGCCCGCAGAGAAGTGACTCGCATCCTTAAGGAGTTGAAACAGAAACATCCAGAGAGGGATATGGAGCAGCTAATGGAGCTCGCCAACTATCAGGTTTTAACTCAGCAGCAAAAGAGCCGCGCTTTTTACCGTTGTCAGGCAACGAGGATCATGACAGGAGCCGGAAATGTTCTGAGGAAGCATGCCGCCGACCAGGCCAAGCGTGCCATCCAGCACGACATCTGCTCTGAAGTGTCGGCCAATGAGTTTTCCTCCAGGGTTTTCTTCGATCCTGGCTCCTACCAGTGTTTGGAGAACTGTGGTAGCATGGCACTGAACGTCAGGCGTGATGGTGGGGACCTGTCGAGCACTGTCTCGGTGGATTACCGCACCGAAGACGGTACTGCCAACGCCGGCTCAGACTACCGCTTCACTGAAGGAACCATTGTGTTCAAACCAGGTGAGACCGAAAAGGAAATCCGCATTGATATCATTGATGATGACATCTTTGAGGAAGATGAGCACTTCCTGGTTCATCTCAGCAATGTGAAGGTCATATCAGAGGGCATCAGCTCCCACGAGCATGAGGTGAACCACGCGGACACCATTACAGGTTTGGGTCTGCCGTGCACAGCCACCGTCACCATCTTTGATGATGACCATGCTGGGATCTTTACATTCGAGGAGCCGGTGGTGACTGTGAGCGAGAGCATTGGGATGATGGAGGTGAAGGTAGTTCGCACCTCTGGAGCTCGTGGTGTTGTGATGGTGCCCTACAAAACCATTGAGGGGACGGCTAAAGGCGGTGGCGAGGACTTCGAGGACACACACGGAGTTCTGGAGTTTGAGAATGATGAGATTTTGTAAGTATGACTCTTTTTAACTTACTTTTTAACAGCTGATGTGGTTTGTCTGATCAGGGCACCCACTGATTGGTTGGCCCTGAACACGCTCGAGAGATGCCTTGAGACTGATGTTATCTACAGTGGTCCAGAAGGTTCAACACAACAACAGAAGTGTCCAGGTACAATCATTGTTGGTGGAGAGACCGACAGAAATTGGTGAATGCCTTCTTCTTGGACTTTTAGGTATTTTTGAACGTGCTCCTCAAACTCTTTTGGGACACTTCTGTTGTTGTGTTTACCCGTCTGGACCAACATAGTTGTCACTTGCAGATGGAAGACTGCGTTGTGTCTTTGATCTCAGCAATTGTTTAATTTTGCTGGACCTGGTTTATTAAAAGAAAACGGCTTCTATTCCTGGCCCTGCAGCAGCTCCGCCTCCAGCAAGTCATGTGACATTACAGCGCTAGGTTTACATGCCTGGCATGGCTCCTTGCAGAGTCTTTCCGTATCTGCGGGCAACGGGAATGTAACGCAACACATTTATTTCCAGAACATAAACAAGGCTGCTGGCGGTGCAGCAGGAAGATGGTGTCTTGAAATGGAAAAGGTGCCATGCGGTTGCTTTGTTTCAGTTTATTAATGAGGCCGCTGCCCAGCACTCGCTCTGGACGGCAGTTGGACGTCCTTATATAGAGCGAGCCGCCAGCCCATCAGCACAAGCTGAGCCGAGCTGTTTGATTAATATTTATTATATTTATTCACTCTGCATCCACACACTGAGGACACCATCTGGATCTCTTCTCCCCCACCGCAAGACCACAAGTCTTGGGGAGGGGGGATCCACCTGACTAAACTTTACAGACCCTCAATGTTCACCTTGTTTGGTGCACCTAACTCAGAAGGGTAGGTTTGCTAATGATAAACACTTGCTAATGCTAGCTTAGCATGATGGGCCAGGACCAGGTTCCAGGAATCTGTGGACTCACTCCAGGTCCCAGATAATGGAATAATTCCATTGCAGCAACGTAGTGTCACCATCAATACAATTTTATCAAGCATGTTAGCTTCATGTTTGTTTCTTCACCACAGTCAGACAATTGACTCTGCTTGTGCGTTAGCTTGTGAGCCTATTAATGCATTAGCCTGTTAGCGTATTATCTTGTTAGCTTCTAAGCCTGTTAGCATCACATTTGCTTCTTTCCACAGCCAGACAAGACTCAGGCTTTGTTAGCCTGTTACCTTCACATTTATGTCTTCAGACAGTAGACTCAGTCAGACAGTAGACTCAGGGTATTTAGCCTTTTAGCTTGTGAGCCGTTAGCTCATTAGCATGTTAGCTTCTAAGCCTGTAAGCTTCACATTTATTTAATTCTTTTATTACAATCTGATAGTAGACTCAGAAGTAGTTAGCCTGTTAGTTTGGAAACCTGTTAGCTTCACAGTTATTCCTTTATAACAGTCAGACAGTAGGCTCAGAGCTTATTAGCCTGTTAGCTTCTAAGCCTGCTTTAGCTTCTCTGTCAAAACGTTTAATAAGTGATTGTTCAGCAAATAAACCACATGAAAATTAGACTCCAGATGAAAATTATAATTTAATTACATCATTAATTGATTATCAACAATTTTGATTACTTCAGCAGCTACTGGTTTCTGAATGACATATGTAGTGGGTAGTCAAAAGGTCAAACTATCTTGTGCCCTCCATGTCAGAATAAAAACCCCTGCATCAGAATAAAAGCCTGCGTGTCAAAATAAAAATCTGTGTGTTGAAATAAAAGCCTTATTGTGTAGCTATATTAGCATTGAAGCTAACATCAATGTCACTACATGATGTTAGCATGCTAATGTTTAGCATTTAGCTCCAAGTGTTTAAAACTGGAAGGGTGGAGTCAGACACTGTCAGAGAGGCTCATGGGAAATGTAGGACTCTGGATCTGTGTATCTCTGTCTTCCATCTCATTCTCCTCTGAGCGTTTCAGGCTGCAGCTCTCACCCTGTCGTCCTGATAAACATCACGCTGCTCACTTCCTTATAAGGGCAGCCACATGCTCGGCGTCGACAGCCGTGGTTTGTTCTTCTCAAAGCCAGCGACGGGGGAGGTCGCCACTGGCTGACGGCCACATCTTTATCTGAGCTGTCAGGGACGTGACTGGCTCCTGTAAAACTGCAGAGATGATAAACAGACTCTCTGTCCCACCTGCAGCTCCAACAGTTCAACATTTCAACATTAAACCTAATGTGATGCTGTGTCACTGGAACTGTGTGTTTAGCCTCTTTTAGCTCATAGATTTAGATTTTAACATATAATCTGTTTGGTTACCATGAAAAAATAAACTGTTCTGTCACTACAGCTGAACCAATGTCTTCCTGCTACTGTTAAAAAGACATGCACTACCACCCTGCATATGTCAGCTACCAGGGGCATGATCCAAATGTTTTGGAACGTTGTTGCATCCTCCATCTGCTGTATCTTGATAGCTTGTTAGCCACTAAGCTCACCAGCTTTTAAGCTTGTAGGCCAGTTTGCTTGTAAGACTGTCAGCTTGTGAGCCTGTTGTCATGTTAGCCTCTTAGCCTCTTAGCTTCTGGGCCTGTTGTCATGCTACATTCTTAACATCTGAGCCTATTGACTTGTAAGACTTTTAGCTTGTGAGTCTGTCATGTTAGCATCGGAGCCTGCTACCGTGTAAGACTGTTGTCATGTTAGCTTTTTAACCTCTTAAGTTGTCTGTGTTTTGATTTAAATGCTTTTATGACCGTGTCTTGTTGCAACATATACGACAGCTTTTATTTCTCTCAGATTCATGTTTATTTACAATGAAACAGATTGAGTTGTTTAAAAGGAACACAATCTGCTTGCATTAAATAAATAGGGAGACAGATGAAGGCGACTGTTTCCATGCCGCTGGCGCACTCACATACTGTAGCCTGCAGTCAGCTGTTGCCTCCAACGCCTGAAGGCAGAACAAACAAACTGGTGCAAAAAAACCAAGAAACTTTTTAACTGTGTCATCAAGATTAAATGAGCTCTGAACAAAGCACAAAAATATGTTTGGTATGTACTAGCTTATACCTTGTTATTTGAGCTAGCTCAGTGTGTTACAGCAGTTTAGCATTTCTTTGATAAGGGGCTGTCACTGTGTCTTCCACGGGCTACATCTTTGTTCACTCTGCTCTCTTCCTGCACCTCTTTCTTCTCTGTTTCAGTAAAACTATTCAGATCAATATAATCGATGATGAAGAGTATGAGAAAAACAAGAACTTCTTCCTAGAGATTGGAGAGCCTCGGCTGCTGGAGATGAGTGAGAGGAAAGGTGGGGGGCGTCACCTTCCTGTGCTGAGACCCAGCCCACCTCACTAATAACCTTTGACCTTGTGTTAATTCAAACTCACCTCAAAGGCCTCACAGGGAAAGACAGCATCATTCAAAACCACTGCCATCAGGTGTTAGCTGGAATTGCTAACAGTGGCTAACAGCTAACTAACCGTTGGCCATATTTCCGGTTCAACTTCCCCAAAGCATTATGGTAACTTTAGTTAACTTCAATATAGTGCCTAACCAAACCTGTTGTCTTCATTGTGATAGTCCCCCTGCAGGCTGGATGAGGTGAACCCCACCCCTTCCCCCACTTTGATGGCAGAGTCTTGTCAGGATGGATTTGTGTTTGAATGTTTGTTGGTGAACTAATGCATGACCCCTGACCTCTGACCTCTAACCTCCCCCTCCCCCATCCACAGGAAGACCATATCTGTTAGAATCATTGACCATGAGGAGTACAATAAGCAGGCAAGCTTCTACATAGAGCTGCAGCAGCCATATTGGAACAGGAGGAGATGGACAGGTGACCTCTCCACTGACCTTTGACCTTGTGACATTTCCCTTGTCTGCGTCTAGGCGCTCTTTGCCTTCAGCTTAATTTTGCCGCTGTCACTCTGTGGCCTCCTCTCTCACAACACTAAAGCATTTCTACATATAGTTAAAATAAAATTTGTTGAACAAACTTTCTATAAAGGTCCTGCTGGCCCCTGATCTGGACAGGAGTGGAAAGTGGAGGCATTAGTTAATTGCATCAGTACAGGTTAGCATGAATTAGCAGAGATTAGCATGAGCTAGAACTGTGTTAGCACTAAAATAGCATGGGTTTGCACTGTTAGCACAGGTTAGCATGGATAAGCATTTAGTTAGCACAGAACTGGCATTGCATTATCACAAGTTAGCACTGAGTTAGAACTGTTTAGTACTGAGTTAGCTCCAGTGGTGTAGTGGAGGGTATACATGGGTATATGGAGTATACCCACTTATTTTTCAGTCAGCATTGAGTATACCCACTTCTCAATCCCCTCCGATGCACACCATTCAGAGGTATACCCACCTCTCCAGAGACCACTACACCACCGGTTAGCTCTGAGTTAGTACAGGTTAGTAGAGGTTAGTACTCACTGAGTTGGAATGGGTTAGCACTGAATTAGTACAGATTGCATGGATTAGCACTGAGCTAAAAAACATTTCTGTTTATTTTGTAGTTTTGGATTGAATTTGCATTAAATGTTAGATGTAACATTGAATTAATCCAACAACATTAACAATGAACCAACCACCACCTGACAGACCTGAGACCTGTCAGTCCTGGTCCAAGTTTGGACTAAAACTTGGTCTAGGTCCTGGTCGTGATCCAGAACCTGTCAAAAGTAACAAGCATAAATCAGAAACAGTAGAGTGTCGGTGTGACGAGGATCTGAGCTTCCTTTTGTTTCATGTTGCTTCTTTGTTCTTGTCTCTGACTTGGCTTTCGTCTGTTTCCTCTTCAGCTGTGTTACTTCAGGAAGTCGGTAAGCTGCTTCAGCATTTCCCTTTCAGTTTCATTATTATATGTACCTATCCATCCATCCATCTATCTATATGTAATTTCTGTCACAGAACTGACTCCATATTTGTCCTGAGAGTTTGCATTAACAATGCTTTTTTTTTTTTTTTTTAACTCTTTCAGGTGGATTTGTAAAAACAGGTGAGTGAATACAGGCAGTCTCTCTTTGTTTTACCTGAACACTGAATGTTGACCTGAGTTAATTAATCTTTCTCCATGGCTTCCTGGTAGACAAACAGATGTGCGGTAAGGTGCCTCAGGGCTAGAAATGTTTGCTTTCAGAGTGTTTTGACACTTAAAGCAACAACACAGAGTAATTACGTCAATGTTTAGGGCAAACTGTTAGCTGATGTTTGGATATAAATGAATTGGCAAAACATTTTTTGTAAAACTGCTTTGGCAGTTTTAAAAAGTGTGTTGTTGTAATATCAGTTTTGGCTGTAAGATAGCAATGTGCACCATTAGACTAAGCTGGTCTATCACAACTTAAACATGAAAAAAAGGGATTTTTTTTTTCATGAACGCTGGAGTGAAAAAACTGCTGCATGTTTATTTGCTGTCACTCCTATTACTAATGTTTACATCTTTAAAAAAAAAAAAACCTCTGGATCAATGTCAGTTTGTTTGTTTAGCTGTTTATGATAACAGGAAGTTGATGTGAATGTGTTGTGTTTTGTGTTATTACTGCTGACCTCTGTCCCCCTTGTGAGGAAATGGCTGTATCTGAAGTCTTATTTCCTTCATTTAACTATAACAATACTGTTTTAATAATGTGATCTGTAGTGACTTCACACACAGCCAAGTCTCACTGAGCATGAGTCCTGATTGTGATTGTTCTTCCGTCCAATCACAAACTTGTCTGCAGCAGTGGCACCTGGTTTTAGTTTGTGTGGGTTACTTTGTGCTCATATTCACATTATCAGGCAAACCTTGATTTAGAGAAGCCAGGTAAGGGGGATTGAAAGAATGCATGATATTAAATTTGATCTACAAAACCAGTGTTTATTAAAAGGTCCCATGTTGTGCACTTTTCCGCAGCAGCTGTCTTCAAATGATGCACAAATGGTTCATACTTGTACTTTTTAAATGCCTTGCACATGTCAGAGAGAACATGTGAACCTGTGGAGCTTCACTTCAATAATCTCCAGTGGCGACAATGTCTTGCTTGTTCACTAAGAATAATCCTGGGCTTCGACTGGTGATGAGCTATAGCCAAAGAGCAGAGATTGTATAAATGTTGTATGTTGTATAAATGTATAAATGTTACAAATGTAACAAAGAAGTGACAGAAACATGAATGCCAGAATTCTGAAAGCTCAGGTCTGACAGCAGGAATAAGTGTGTGGGCTACAAATATGAAGCTCATACTGTAAACTAAACTGTACAATACACAACAGTATTTCCCATTATTTTTCAAGACTATGGTGGCCCACCACAGTCTCATTTAGATCCTCCACAGTCTCCTAAAATTCTGTGGGAAACACTGAGACAATGTAGACAACTATTCTGTTATTCGGCTGTTGTTAAAAAAGGACATGTCTGGGGGCAAATCTTGTAGTGGCCAATTAAAATGCACCCTCAGGTCATGTGATCTGTATCAGTTTTGGGAGCTACATACACACTCATGTGTCACCAAGGCAGGTGGAAGTGTTTGAGAAGTACATGTATATACATAAAATGCCCCCATTGACCAACTGCCATTAATCTGCAGTCGTTTTATTTCTGTGAGTGTGTTGCTGTTGTCATGATTGACAGAGGCTTCAATGCTTTGTGAGTCTGTGGTGCAGGATCTGATGTTTTAGTTTCTCTTGATCTGCCCAGGCAAAGATGTCTACAGGAAGGTTCAGGGGCGTGAGCACCCCAGCCCCTCTGCTGTCATCAACATCACAGGTATGTTGTTTATCCTTTTGCAAACCACCTGGATCTGGTCTAGTCTTTAACAATCTCTAAGTTCATTAGTCATTAATTTATTCATCTCAACAAACATCCACCTACCAGTATTTCCAATCATTTTTCATCCAGTATTCATATCCATCAACTAATCACACATCGGTCGAATTCATCATTATGTTCATCTCCCTATCCAAGTGAATCCATCTGTTAAGCCACCAAAGTATTTGTCTATATGGTTGGCAGTTCATCCAACTATCTGTTTGTCCATAATCATCAATCACTGTTGAACAAACATTACTGATGAGATCCCGTCATCAGTCTTTCTTTGTCTCTGTCCCTCTGTCAGAGGAAAGGGGTGAAGAGGTTTTAACCAAGAAAGAAGAGGAAGAAAGGCGCATTGCAGAAATGGGCAGACCGATGTTGGGTGAACATGTCAAACTGGAGGTCATTGTCGAGGAGTCGTATGAGTTCAAGGTGGGACCAGTTTCTGCTCTTAAGTTCACTGACCAACACTGAACATCGATAGTCTTGTTTAATTTGCACAAAAAAAATGATACAAATTATGTGCTGGACTATTGAGTTGTTCCCAGGCAAGAGTTGAGACACATTAATCAAAAAATAGTCTGGTATGAAGATATCTGGTTCAGACCTCCATGTTTACAGAGACTGCAGAATATACAGACTGCCGGAACTATAGCATCAGGGAATTGGCGAGATAAATAACCAGGTCACAGTGCTGGTGCACTATGGTCAGCTACAGAGCCAATATGGTTTTGGAGACCAGAGAGTCTGTTGGCTGGCATAGGCTGTCAAAAACATGCCATGGTTGTCGCAGAATGTGCCGTCTTTGGGAACATCTGGAGTAGTGGCGTAGACATGAATGATACCAGTGGATTGGACCATTTGGAATTGGTTCCAAATAGGAACCTGGTTCTCGATTCCCATCCCTACATGTGGCTGTAACAACTTTTAGTCAATCAGATTGGTAGAAAATTGAAAATATTTTGATGTTACAATTATAAATCAGATGGTTTGTAAGGGATCAGAGATGTGATTATTACCTGTGGTTTGAATTTTCTTTATGTCTTTCAGAGCACGGTGGATAAACTCATCAAGAAAACAAACCTGGCTCTGCTAATCGGGACCAACAGCTGGAGGGAGCAGTTTGCAGAAGCCATCACTGTCAGCTCTGGTATCAGCTCCATCATTCCTCAACCAAACTCAACAAAACTCAACTGGAAAAAAAAACTTCATTTTTGACAATGAAGCTGTCCATGATTTTAGTCTTTGGAGATAAATCCATCCAAGCTTTAGAATTAATCAGTGTTGTCTCCTGGCTCTTCCTGTTCCTTCTCAGGTGATGATGATGATGAGGATGAATGTGGCCAGAAGATGCCTTCCTGTTTTGACTACGTTATGCACTTCCTCACCATCTTCTGGAAGGTTTTGTTTGCCTTTGTCCCTCCCACTGACTACTGGAATGGCTGGGCCTGCTTCTGTGTCTCCATCTCTGTCATTGGTATCCTGACAGCAGTGATCGGTGACCTGGCATCTCATTTTGGCTGCACCGTTGGGCTCAAAGACTCCGTCACTGCTGTTGTGTTTGTAGCTTTGGGAACTTCAGTACCAGGTCTGACTCAAACCTGTCCCACCATGAACCACAACACTGCACTTATTGCATTCAATTGTTTTTGGATTGAGCAGAACTGAATTATTTGTGTCTTAGAATTTAGTTTCAAGGGAATTTTGGTGCCAGGGAGTTGGAGCCAGTCCCAGCTGACATTGAGTAAAAGGCAGAATACAACCAAAAAAGTCACCTTCCTTTTACCCAAAGTCAGATGGGATTGGCTCCAGCTTTCCTGAGCCTCTCAAATAATAAGCAGTATATCTAAGGGCCCTACAGGCCATTAGCTTGCCACCCGATGCTTGATGCACCACAACATGATGCCTCACTTAGCAGGCAGTGGCTTTACAAGGTGCTAATGCCATATAGTTTGCTGATTGGATCTTAAGGGCAAAGACGCAACCACAAGACACTCACTGGCAAGTCCGCCACCAGGCCCAGCTCAAGGAGGATGTCCTGGTCTCCCTTTTCCAGGGGATATGCTGACATGAAGTTATTTTGAGACGTTTGTAGTCTGGTCTCTCCTCTAGGACCAGTTTGCTTTGTGAGACCTGACTGTCGGCTCATGACCTTGCTGGTTTTCAGTTTGAGCAGCTGCTTGCTAACAACCCTGGTGAAAAGAGTTTGTTTATGCTTGCGCCTGCAGAAGTTCAGTCTTTCTTGTCTGTCTTTGTTGATTCATCCCTATAGGTCTATACACATTAATGCCATAATTTCCCCAAAAATCTGCAGTACAGCTCATCTCTGCTTTCTTTTCCCCCCAGACACATTTGCCAGTAAGGTAGCGGCTATTCAGGACCAGTATGCTGACGCCTCTATCGGCAATGTGACAGGAAGTAATGCTGTCAATGTCTTCCTGGGGATCGGAGTGGCCTGGTCCATAGCTGCCATTTACCATGCCTCGAAGGGCCAGGAGTTCAGGGTCGACCCAGGCACACTGGCTTTCTCTGTCACGCTCTTCACCATCTTTGCCTTCATCTGCATTGCTGTTCTCATCTACCGCCGGCGTCCTGAGATCGGTGGGGAGCTTGGTGGACCCCGGGTCCCAAAGATCCTCACTACCACTTTGTTCTTCAGCCTGTGGTTGATGTACATTGTCTTCTCCTCACTGGAAGCCTACTGTCATGTAAAGGGTTTCTAAGAGTTCTGTGTCTAACGGGTTCCCAAGAGGTTCTAATAGCACTGATGAACAATTCTGATGGATTTCCAAAGGCTTCAGTAGGTTCCTGTGTATTCTGACAGGTTCCTATAGTTTCTGTTGTTTGTCTCAAGGCTGTAGGATTCCCAACAGTAGGTGGATTCCTTCAGGTTCTGCAGAAACTCTAACTTCATAACAGGTTTCTGGAAGTTCCGATGTTTTGTTATTGTTCTAAATGTTTCTTAATGTGACAGGTTTATAAACACAGATCAACACATGTTCTAATGGACGCTGTAGAGTAACAGATTAAAAACATCTTTGATTGGTTTATAAAACCAATTAAAGATTTTACGGGTTCTTGATCTTCTAAAGATCCATCAGGCAGGTTCCTGTCATTTGTTTAAAAATGAACATCTAACAGTTGTGCTGATGGATATGGAAATATCTGTTCTGTGTAGTTCTTTTAGGTTCTTTGAAGGTGTAGAGGGTTCAAAACACCTTTGATGAAATTTTAAAGGTTTCTGCATATTACATCAGGTTCCTGTCATCTGTTCAAGGAAGAACACCTAACAGATCATCTGGGTTCATCCTGGGTTCATGTTTCGGTTTATCAAATTTGTTGATGGGCTCCTAAGGTTGTGATTAACATGTAACTATCTATTCTAACTGTGCAGTTCTTAACTAGGCCTGGCAAGTTTTAACACCTTTGCTGGCTCTCTAAAGGCTCTTGGGAAAGTGTGAACTATCTGGAAACATCCTTTTTAACATGGTGGACTCTGAGTGTTGTGATCTGCAACATTTTGACTATCGTCATCCTCACTTACCTCCCGAACATTTAAAGACAATCACCTGCATTGTAAATCCTTCGCCTGTACCTTTAAACAAAATATATGTTTAAACTGTTTTAATTTTGATGTGCATGAACACCACCACCGTAGTGACCAGGCAGCTAGTGCTGTTAAGTGATGAAAAACTGCAGGACATTTGATGTCAGAGGCGACTGCAGCTGTAGTGTTGCACTTTTATGACTATCTGCACTGAGTTTGAAATGTAGTTAACTTTGAAGTGTAAAAGAAGTGTTGGAGGTTTGTGAGTTCAAGCTGTTGAAGCTATCGAAAGTCTTTGCTGCTCAGAGACCCAGAACTCCTTCAAACAGACTCTGTCAGGTTGCCTCAGTACCAGGTTTGAGAAAATATAATTACATGTATGTTTGTGTGCGAGGGCATATCTAACCTCAAAGAAACAGAGATGACTCATGATTTGAGTCTGCAATATGATTGGCTGTTTGAAAACAGCAGTCATCTGCTGATTGGATGATGTGAACAATACAGAGTGGAGTGTCTTTCCTTTAAATATTAAAGTTCAGTGAGTGACACTGCCTTTGAATCTTTCTGAGTTGTCCACAGACACACAGCAACACAATACTTCCTGTCATATGGTATAATGGGAATTGTAAAGTCAAAGTAACAATGATGACTGATATGAAAAGATCTTTTAAATTTAATTTCTAAATATTGAAACTGGGCTAAACTATTTTCTGTTTGATGACATTTTTATACCTTGTGGCATTTTTATATTTTTGCCACATGGCTTATGATACTATGAGGTTTTATCACATTTTTGACATCTTAAAATACAGTGACACCAACTATACTATGAGGATTTTAACGCAGTTAGCACAAGTTTGTTTACTTCCAGTGTGTGCTGACCTCTGACACGAAAGCTGCGGATCATCTGCATGAAACTGTCAGTTGTCTGCAGTCAGTAAGAGAGGAGAGACAGAGAGACAGTAGTTGATGATGGACTGAGCAATCCTTCACCCTTATTCCCTAATTCAAAGACTGTGTCGCTCCGACATAGTGTAGTTTGCTCTGCCATAGTTTCAAAATTGAGCAGGTGAATTGTCCTCCATGCATTACGGCACTTGGCGCCACAAAAATCTTGACCTCTACTATATGGTGTTTTTATGTCTTAAAATACTTTATAACAATTTTGATATTACTGACATCTTATGATACTATGACGACAGATATATCTGAGATGGATGGTATAACACTGAATACCGATAATTACATTTTCTGTTTTATTAATTGTTTCAAACATTCAACAAGTTCTGTTTTCACATTTTTTTTACAAAATGTCTCACTGCCTTTTTAAAGGGTTAAAGCTGTGCAGTTTGCGACAATCAGAGGCAGTGACAAGCTAACAAGCATAACAACATCACACGTGGACATCACTGGATCAGTATCTCAGTTAATCCACATACAAACTGTTTTATTGTGTATTTACAGTAATAAATAGTTCAATTAATTAATTACAAAGTAAAGGTTATAAATAGTTCTGTTCCAACATGACATAAGTGAAAAAAGGCAAACAAGGTTCCTGCCGCTTTGCTGGTTCAAACTAGGTGAGGAAGAGGAGGAGGAGGGTCAGGGTTTGTTGTATCCGAAGATCCCAACAGGAAAGTGTTTGACGTGTGTCGGCCACTGAGCAGCCAACTGGAAAAACTTAACATCGTTCCACTCGACACCATCTACAGAAACTGAAACAGAGACATCTATCACTGTATGTGTGTGTGCGTGTGTGTAGATCTCAGTGTGCGTGTGTGTGTACCTCTCAGTGTGTGTTGGTGTTTGGAGGTACAGATCAGTCTGCTGATTCCTTCGATCACTTGGCTTCTTGACTCTGCCTCCTTCTCCTTCATTTTTTTGCTGAGGAACATGACTGACACACACACCATCATCATCATAATCATTATCATCAATATCATCTTCCTCCTCCTCCTCATCATCAAACATCATCCTCACCCCTCTTGTTCTTCTCTTTTGTCACCACCGTCATGCTCATCATTTCTCCTCCACTGATCCTCGACACCTGCAGAGACCTGAAGTTGCTCTTCAGTGTGTTCTTCATCGCTGTCTCCTTCCTCTTTTCTCCTCCTCCTCCACCTCCTCCCTGACTGCTCCAGTAGTCCACCTGTAGACCCATCACCTCCCCCGTTGGACAGCTGGACACACACAAGACAAAGGTTACAGGCTGTTACCATGGTAACAGACTCCATTTTCAAACAATCTGCAGACAGGAAGTACCTGGTGGAGGGGGAGGGAGGCGGTGTGGAGGTGATGCTGATCGGTGCTCCTGACTGGGAGGGGGGAGATCCCAGTATGATGTCATCAGAGTCGACTGAGGAGAAAAAAGCAGAGCAGATGAAGACAACACAACGGTATTTAGACACCGTTCGGGTGACGGCAGAGGGGGGTGGGGCTACCTTCTACAACGTCTTCAAATTTATTCATATTGCACATTTATAGTTGACTGAAAACAGTAACAAAAGGACAATTAAAACCAAAATTATAAAATGCATACATAATAAAATAGGGGCTAACTAAGATATCTGGGTCCAACTCCAGCTGTGCAGTAGACTGTTTGTCAAGAGGAGGGCTTGTCCCCTCTATTTTTGAGCCTGGATCTAGGAACATCCAGAATCATCTGATGACCTCAGGGCTCTAACTGGAGTATGGATGTTTAAAAGTTCAGATAGATAAAGAGAGGCCAGCCCATTCAGGACCTTAAAAACAAGCAATACAATCTTAAAATCAATTCTAAAAGGGACAGGAAGCCAGCAGGGTACCTGAGGTGGACAGGAAATTCTGCTCCACGATGCCAACTTTCACCAGCTGAGAAGAGACATATGTTTAGTTGTTGTTTAGAATAAAATTGAATAGATATTATATTTAATATCTATTCGATATATTTTTATTTATCCCGCCAAGGGGAAATTCATCTGCTTGACAGCATAAAACAAATCATGAAAATGAATTGACAGAAAATAAACCTAATATTTGTTAACTCTCTCTTTCTTTATGCAGATATAATAAGAAAATACAGGAAATTTGTACAAAGTATTTAAGAACACATAAAATGTACTAATGATTCTGGATTCAGACTCTGGCCACCTCCAGATTTCTTGCCCCAGCAGTTCCTCAAGGTTCAGTTCTGGATCCACTTCTGTTTTCACCTTGATGTTGTAACTTGACACTTGACAGTAACTTGACACTTGACAGTCGACTACCATGTACCACTACCATTACTATAACAATAATATATCTAGCAATAGACTCAGTTGATACAGTAACATCACCCCAATAAAAGGAACAAACTTCTGGAAGGAATCATCTTCAGGGCTGTAGGAGAATAAAACAATAAACAGAAAAACACACATTTAGTTTATTGAACCTAAAAAAAACAGAAGATTCTTGTTTATAGTATGACATTTCTGCTAGATTTTATTACATCTTTTTCATTTTTTCACATTTTTGACTTCCTACTTTGACTTCTACACAGACTCCCTAAAATGACACAAAATGGACACTCTGATATCCAGGCGTCAGCCATCTTTATATATATAGTCTAAATATTTAATCTATAATTGATATTAACTGAAGTAATTTCATTCAGAAACATGGTAGTACCTCTTTTGTTTGCAGGTGAGCATGGCCTCTGAGATCGGACACAGGTGAGATGCATTCACTCCGCTCAGATACTGAGACACTCGACTGGCAACGCCAATGGGATCTGTGACACAAACCACATCTGTACATCAGCTGTGCACAGCTGGACCAGGACAGGGCTGCCATCTTGTCTAAATGAAGGCACCAGCAACATATTTTCAGACTAAAACAAACGTCTAACGGAAACCACGTCTGTTTTCACCTTGATGTTGTAACTTGACATTTTCCATTTTTGCCAGTTTCATCACTCTTCATCTTAACACAAGTGACAGTCGACTACCACTGCTTTACATTGGCATGGTTGTTAAAAACACTAGAGGGCAGCGTCATGTGCAGAGTTCTGGGCTCCAACGTAAGTTTCAGACAATAACAAACGTGGCGACACTGAAGGAGATCACAGCACATTCTGAGAAAGTGATAGAAAAAGAGGCAGCGCTGTAGACGGACGAGTTCTGTGCGGCACGACAATGTGCACGTAATGAATGCAGAAGATGGACAGAAGGCTCTGCCCATACGCGTATGCGTATTTTGCATTGAACTTGAATGGGCCTTGAAACTGTGATAGTGGTGCACTGCAGCCTCTAGTGGTAAAACATAGTACAACAACAATAATCTGTGTGATGCTTTTATGACTTCTTTTGATTTTTTATGATTCACACTTTTTTTTTCTTTTTACAATATTTACAATAATTTATGTTTATTCTGACACAAAGGTGGGGCTAAAGGTCAAGTTAAACATAAAGATACCATGAGGAGGTGGCTCCAGTCGACCGAACAGCTCCCTCCAGACGGCATCCATGAACAGACTGTTGAATTTTCCGTCCAGTGACGCCACATACTTGGCCAGAGGGTGGACTCCTGGGGAGGTCAGACACACAAAGTTTCACGGCAAGGTTCAAGGTTTGATGACGAGCTGACACTAGAGACTGTGCCTACCAACAGGAAGGATGAGGAAGCGGACATAGTTCAGCCAATCAGGCGTCTTGCTGGCCAGCTGCTCCACGAAGCAGCACAGGACAGCGCTGAGGTAGCTCTGGTCTCCACCCACTGCCACCTTCATTGTGGGTGGAGTCTGGGAGTTACAGTTACAGCTGCAAAACATATTCAAGTCAAACTTCAACCTGCAGAGGGAGCTACTGATAACATCAACCACAGATGAGTCAAACTCACAATCTCTGGATTCGGCTGATGATGGCAGTGAACGCCGCCTGAACATCAGCAGTGGAGATGGTGCAGACAATCGGCTGGTCAAAAAGAAGTTCAGACAAATACTGAGGAGACAGAGAGGAAACAATCAGTTTATCCTTCAAAGTGAACACAGATCACAGGGACAAACTGATGGACGGACCTGTCCCTGCCAGTCTGATGTGTTGATCAGGATGATGGACTCAGGAATCTGATCATCTGAGAACAGGATGTGGTTCAACTGATCCAACACTGACTTCCTGGCAACCTGAAAAAAAAACAAAAAAAAAAAACAAACAAAACAAACCAAGATGCGTCAATGTTTCTGTATGTACAGCACAATCCCGAAGTGCACAACCTGAACCCTGAATCTGAACCTGAGTTTAACTCCAGATATGAATCCCAGACATTTCTGTCTAGTTCCTGCTCCTGTAGCAACAATGACACCCTGAGGTGGAACAAGGTAAAGACCTGCGGTGGAGGTGTCTTGTAGTCTGACGACGTCTCACTGTCGATGCTACTTGTCCTGTCTGTTCCTCTGGAGTTCTGTCTGTCCTTCATAGAGGCACTCCATGGGTGGCGACTTCCTGTCTTACTGCAGCAGAGACAGGTAGTGACATTTTTTTGATCAAGGTCTTTTTATTAGTATATTGAAAGAACAAAGACATTCATTATACAGATTTTCCCTGTTTTTCCCCTCCCTCTCCCATACCCCAAACATCAGAACACAACAGCCAGAGAATAAAATAAATAAATACATACATACATACACGCATAAATAATAATAATAAACATAAAAAATCATAATAGAAAATACTAAAAAAATGATAAAAAGAAACAATAAACAAATACACAAACACACAAACACACTCATATGAATAGATTCACCTTCATTTTACATACTAACAGTAAAACTTTTGTGCATTTAGTTTCAAAATGAGTTAGGAAAGGCTTCCAAGTGTCAAAAAAATTATTGGTTGACCCATTTATGGTATAGTGAATTTTCTCTAACTGAATAAAGTACATGACCTCTCTCATTCAATGTCCATACAAAGGTGGTGGTGGATCTTTCCACTTTTTAAATCTAATATATTTAATAGAATATTAAATATAATATGATATATTTAGGATATATTTAATATATTTGAATTAATGTCTTCTTGCTAAAAGAGTACAAAAACTATCATGTTTGTCTGTAGTTTGGTCAAGCTGGCCCTTCTTAGTGTCACTCCGAATAGACCAACAAATACACATGGTTCTAATGGGGTGTTACATATTGTTGACAAGGTGTTAAAAACAGATTCCCAATATCTGGTCAATTTTGGACAAGTCCAGAACATGTGAAACAAAGTGGTAGGATCTTTCTTGCATCGGTCACATGTGGGATCAAGGTCTGCTTTGATCTTGCACAGTTGTGTCTTAGACAATTTTGAATTGAACTACTACATGTTTAGTAAAGATAGAGGAAGAATAAATCCTGTCTATTATCTTTTGCCATATTTCCTTAGAGATCTGTTCACATAGGTCACCCTCTCTTTTATTCTTTAGTGATTCCAGTGTCATTGGCCCGTATGTGCTCAGCAACTGGTAGATTATACTAATAGTTTTTTTTAACATGTGGTCTAACATTAAAAAAATGTCTTGAAGGCATGGGAATGGACTTGCAGGAAAGAGGTCAGTATTATAGGCAATACAGTTTCTGAGCTGCAAGTATCTGTAGAAATAAACTCTAGGAATATTAAATTATTGTACTAGTTGCTCAAAAGAGCTAAACACATTATCACAGAAAAGATCACAGTTAGTGTCATTTTTACGACATTTTTGATGCATTAAAATACTATTTAGGACATTTTCAATTTATTCAGTAGAATGAAATGTGTATGAGTGTGAGTATGTGTGAGTGTGTGTGAGTGTGTGTACCTTGGTGACATGTGTGTTTGAGACTCAGTTTTACACAGTTTGGCAGCCGGACCTGCATCTGTTCCCATGGCAACATCATCCTCAAATTCCTGCAGAGAGAAAAAGATCATCTAGTGTGTGTGTGTGTGTGTGTGTGTGTGTGTGTGTGTCAGACTCACCCAGGGGTCGGCCTCCTCTGGGCCCTGGGTCCCCTGAGCTCCAGGAGACAGCAGCTCTGTCACCTGGTGAAAAACAGAAAATAGTGACACAATCTGACTGCAGAGTGCAGCATCAGAAATCAACTCTGTCCTGAGCGAGGCACCAGAGAAAACTCCTGGTGTCACTGTAAAGTGTTTTTTCCTCCTGTATGAAAGGCAAGTGTTTTCCTCCTGACATTTCCCACGTTTCTTACTCTGTCAACTTCACACTGGCATTTAATCTAGAAGCTAACATTAGCATTGGGCTAAAGGCTAAAGGTGTCAAACAAGTGTTAGCATACAAAGATTTAGTATGAACTCAACAGTCAATACTCAAAACACACACACACAAAAACAGAACTAGCACTATCACTTTGCTTGTTGCTGCTGCCAGTGAACACTGAGCTAACGCTAAGCTAACATGAAAACATTTGGCGTGCGGATGTGCTTTGGTCCAGTGGACTCACAGCAGCTGGAAGCTGTTGGCTCTTCTGACTGTGGATGCTACCGATCTCAGTCTGAGAGCTGGACTGGGAGATGCCTTCAAAGAACGGCCTGCAAACACACCTCCATGTTAACACCATCGATGTTATTTGTGTCCTACATACTGTATATGACACAGCTTGTGTGATTTTGAGCTGACCTCAGTTTGGGTTTGGGTGTGCTTTGGATGCTGTCGTTGTCATCTAGCTCAGGGCCACTGTCACTCGGATTGTAAACCTCCAGACTGTCGTACAGCAGATCCAGGTCCTCCTCAACCTCTTGACTTGGACCCACTGGGTCCGAATCCAGGACCTGCAGGACACGAGCAGAATAGAGTCTATAATTTTATATAGTCTGTGAATTATATAAAGTCTAAGACACCGTGTTGGGAACAAACCTCATCAGTGACTTTGAATCTTTTCAGCAGAGCCACAAACTTCTGTTTGAAGTTTGGCTGCTGAAAAAAAAAACAGAAATAAAAGTTTATTTCTTACATTGCTGCAGCTAATCGGAGAACACACAGTCCCACAGTTGTGCTCTTGTTGGTCCTCACCTGAGTCAGAGATGTTGTTCGGATCATTTTCATGTGAGACTTCTTCATCTTTCTATGAACATCATCATCGTCGTCGTACATGTCCTGATAAACAAACAGGCAGTGATGTTAAAGAGAAAAGATGAACTTGATGGTGTCAGCACAATAAATGATGCTAGCATCCAAAAAACCTTCAAAACATTATAGTTCAGGATCAGGATTACTGTCATGCTAACATGCTAAAGACAATTACTATGCATGTTATCATATAAATAAGCTAACAAGGGTTTAATCAACGTACTGATAATGAGCACAACAAGGCACATGTTATTGTAAATATGTCTTTTTTAACTTACAGTTTATTGAAATTACCAATATAATCACAGTGCATCACATAATAATCAATGTGTGGGGGCCTCCACAGAATCAACACCGGCCGCTACAAATTATTTAATTTAATTTTTCAACACTAAACACAACGTTAAAAACAAACAAATGGTTCTGTTCTCTCCCTCTTTCACACACACACTGCAGGTCTGCAGCGGGTAGTTTATGAAGCGATCACAGAGAAGGCGACTGGCAAAGTTTTCCCAACTGTCAGTGATTGGGGTCTTGCCCTCGGTGAAGACACAGACACTAGGACTGAGAGAGTTCCTGGAAATTTCCCAGCCCCTAAACGTTACCACGAACTTACTTGGTGTGAACATGATTACTGAACACGGGAGGTGCAGCTTAGTGGATCTGTGCTCGACAATGCAGCCTAAGGCAAAGTAGTCCAGTGCAGATCCACTGAGCTTTCACCACAGAGCGCATCATCACAAGTTGATAAAATAAATATAAAATTACAACTGAGACCACTGTATCGAATGGTTTGCTACCGGACCGCTAATTATATATATATATATATATATATATATATATATATATACAACTTTAGCATTTACACAAATTAAGTTAATCACCTGAGGAGGTCCAGCGTCGTCACTTCCTTCCTGTTCAGAGGAGAAGCTGTCGTCGTCATCTTCCCAGTAGTTCTCAATGTCAGGAGAGCGATCTGTCCCAACAGATGACAGACATCAAACAAACATTATAAATCTGTGGTGCAGTTCACTCTCTTGTGGCCAAACTTAGCACTGCAACAACAAACATTTGAAAACAAGGAGCAAGGGACTTTGACAGACAGGCAGACAGATAGATCATCCTGTTGCAATAAATAAATCATGCAATGACAACAAACATACACATGTCTTGTCAGGAATCGCTGTGGTAGAGTAGCGCCCCCTATAGAGTCCCCAGAACGCCAGGATACTAATCTGCATTGTCCAACTTGGTGGCGTCAGAAGTTCACTGTTTTCCTACCTGAGGCCTTGGTCTTGTTGCCGTGGTGACCACTTGTGTCCTCGTGTTCGATTGGTTGGCTGGAGAGAGAGAGGACGCTGAGCTCGGCTGCCCGCACTGGAGCATCCTTCAGGTTGCTATGGAGACCGAGGACGTGGGCGCCTTCAGTCGGATGCTGCATCACCTGACACACACACACAATGTCAATGTCTACAGGAAACATCCTTTCACAATGTAGGTTCCTCTCTGTTATGATGGAGGATACATTTCTGATTTTCTGTGAGTTCTATGTATCGTAGCAACAGAGACGTGAGATGTAAAGATAAAATGGCAACACGTGAGGAGTGGGAAGATAGTACTCTGGAGAAAAAAAGATTTCAAAGGATAATTTTAACATATTTTTGTAGCTGTGATGGAAAATAAGAACAGATAAATGATAACATCAGGCTGCTAACATCCTAACATAATAGCACTGAACATGGGACTGATACATCACCATGACACTCCTCCCCCATTATCCACTTCCTGTGGCCATACCTCGGCCATGTTGATGACGCCTACAGCAAGTGTTTTGTAGCCCAGGATGGTTCTGTTCTTGTAGCGTTTTCTCCTCTGCAGCATTACATGTAAACGGTTTGCGTCTCGCTTCAGGAAGTGAGGATACTGACAGACAGAGAGACGTGTAAGTGCAATTACAGCCTGATTTTGCTTTTTAACTTCACGGCTGTGTAAAAAAAAAAAAATACAAACCTGCAGAGAGAAGGTGAGCTCCAGGTCTGTCTCCATGACTCCGTCCGGAGGAAGGAGATACTCGTTGGATCTCAGAGTTCGCTTGGAGCCCTAAGAGACAGATGAGGGCATTTATTTTGACCAGCAGCGGTCACACTTGAGCTATGATCTGAAAATCTTTGAGTAACAAACCAGTGTGCCATCATTACTAATTGCCACGGCCCTCTAGTGGCCAGCAGGAGAAACACTTTGACCAAGCATCCAACAAAGGTTTTTGCAAAAACGTGGTTGGCGTCTTTCTACATGTTTCTCACCTGGATCTTCACAGCAATGACGACAGAGCTGAGCTCTCGGTCCAACTCCCTGAAAACCATTAACTTCTTCAGCGTCAGACTGCATAACCTGGAATAGAAACAGAAACCAGATCAACTGTAGCAAACTGAAACAAAGATACAAGCTGCTCATCATTGTCCAGCTCGCAGTGCAGTGGATCCTGAATCCATCTGTGATTATTTCTACAAATGTTTATGACTGCTCATGCTAACTTCTCATCAGAGAAGTGCCATTGTTTGCCAATATTTGGATACTAGAAAACAACAGGAAATATCATATTTGTGAGACCAGGCAGGAAAAATGCAGGCAACTGTTGCAAATGCTTGGATGTGAATTGTCTCTAGAGGCCGTCAAACAGTCCATCCAGCAGTCGAACTACAGTCCTGAAAACATCAGTAACCACCAGGTGGTTGAAAAAAATCATTAAGTCTCCAAATATCCACTTTTACTAAATGACTGTGAGTAATGAATGAGCCTTGAATCCAGATTTTCAGTGCAACATATATATCATCCCTTCCAAGAGCAGAAGCTAAATTAAGTTAAAAGGAAATCATTACTGAGGTGGATGTGTTTACTCCCTGTGGATCCAGGTGGCGCTATAAATCCTCCTGGGACCTCGTTAGACCAGGTCCCTGCAGGAAAACAATGTCCTGGAAACACCAGCGACTGATGGAAACAGCTCAACACTCGCTGGATGCACTCATCCAAAATCTGTTGTTTGTGGTTCTCAGAGGACGAAAGATTTTAATGTGGCATGTTTAATATTAATTACTTCAGTTTGACTTACAAGATAAACAAAAACTGAATTGTTGTCTGCAAGAAAAACTGCATGTTAATTTTGTCATCAAGCTTCATGTATCATTATTTTATCTTTATTGTTATTGAATTGTTTCACTTTATGTGTACTGCATCCAAAATATCTGGAGGCTTCATTTTTTTTAAATCTAAAGTCAATTGTGAACTTAAAAAACACAAATTAAAATTGGAATAATTTTTAAAGAAGACAAAGACCAGCTGATCCGTGAGCTCTGGTCTGTGTCAGATTATCTCTGATTGGTTGAGTTCATAAGCCCCTGTGTTAGCATGCAGCTAATCTGTGTGGAGACAGGTGGAGGGAGCTAATCCTCACAGTCTGATCCTGCTCTGATTGGCTGCTGTGATGTGAGGTCGTTGGTGATGTCACAGGTGATCTATCTCTGATCTTATTATGAAGTTTCTGCTCCAGGATCAGTAGGATGTGGTCTGAGTCTTTCACTTCTCCTAACAGTCACAGTCCTCAGTAGATGTGGGTCAACCTTGCACCAGGTTCAGGAAGAGCTCTAGACCAGTCTGCCTTCAGAGTCCTAATTCTGGTGGACCACTGAAGTCCATCTGTGGTAGATTTACTTTCATGTTCATGGTTGTTGTCATACTACTAATGGACAAAAAATATATCTGAATCTGGTTCTGGACCTCAGTCCTCTGTAATCTTTGTTGTGAGTCCTGGTTCACGTCAATACCAACCAGCATTGTGACTTCTGGTTACTGCAGCTCTGTCAGGTACAGCCTGAGCTGCTGAACCTAGACTCTGATGAGACCAAAGACCAGAACCAGTATTGTGCCAGGTTTTCTAATACATAAAAAAACAATACAATGATAACAACAGAAAAATAAAGTACAAGAACTTAGTTACTCTCCTCATCCACCCACCCACACACACACACACACACACACAGGGGTTGTCATCAACATTGATCCTCTTACCTGGGCACACAGCTCGGAGAGCTTCGATCTATCTCCCAGGTAGCGAATAGGTTCATCGGGACCGGGACGCGGCGTCCATCCTGGTCTCCGGCGGCAGCAGCACCGGACCCGGTCAACACCGGACCGGACTCCGCCGCCGTTGCCGCCGCTACAGCCGCTGTACCCGGTGTGAAAGCAGCGGACCGGACCGCTCCTCTGTCCGCCGCCATCGTCGTTGGCGGCAGGTCGCCGATCCTCCGGTGGGGAGGCGGGGGGCGGGGCCGCGGAGGAGGAACACCGGAGATGTTCACTTATTCAGAATCAATCCCACCACTTTATCACTGAACAATGACGTCACATGTGGCTATAAGGCTATACCTACATCTGACGTCATCCGGTAATATTTAATCAACAGACAGATCAATGAAAAGATTTTCCCCCTTTATTTACTTAAACATTAAATAGGTCGCTGCTTATGTGCTCTTTGTTGTTGTTTTCTTCGTGTCTATGTTATTATTTATATTTTCTAAAAAAAAAAAAAAAATATTAAAGATAAATATTGTCCTGTACAGCACAGGTCAAACCTCTGCTGCCATCTTGTGACCACATTGTTGAACTGCAGGAGGTTTCTGTTGAGGTGCGCAACCAGATGTTGAAAATGATTCAGATGTAGCGACCCGACGTGTAGTGTGGCGGTTTCAAATTAAAAAAGAAAAAGAAAAAAAAAAAGAAAAAGAAATCCTTATCCTGTCAATAAAAGTACATGTCTCTAGAGAACACAGAATCTAAAAGCAAGCAGCTCCTCAGCAACAGGAGGTAACAGAACAAAGGACAACACCACAATGTGAAATTTAAAAAAAAATGAATATATTCAAACTAAATGATCAAATCATCAAACCAGATATCCACAGTCCATAACACAAAGTCATCAGTTCTAATGTAACTACAACTGTTTGTAATTGCAAACTCTTATCAAGAAATTGGTCAAACAGTGGGGGATTAAAGGCACAGGAGGGTGGCGGAGACAACGGCAATACAGATAACCAGTCAGAGAAAGAGTGAAGGCCTGATTAATATCACTGGTTTATTTATAGTTAACCCATCACATTTACAAGCACTGAAGAAACTTATAGCAGGAAAATATTTTTTATATTTGTGAAAATTTAAAAACTTTAACATTTTAAAAAACTGTGTGGCAGGGTTTTAATTTGAAAGGTCAATAGCTGCTAACCAGTTAGCTCCAGCTCATCCTGAGTATAAACTCCAGGTGTTCTGGTTGCAGAGTACAACCAGAACTCCAGTCTTAGTCCAGTTAGTGGGCTAGCTCTTTAGCAGCTAATGCAACACTGGTTTGCAGAGACTGAACATTTTAACATAGTGTGAAACTATCAAGTTTATTAATAAATGATGAGGGATCATACTGGACTCACTGAGACCTGATCCAAGATTTTAAGAGCTTCATAGATTTTTCCAGGATCAGGATCTGAGCAGGTCTACCAATGTTATCATCTTTTGTCATGTGGGGATAATATGTTGTTAATGTGTGTTGTTTAGTTCTAATATTAATACATTTTATTTAAAAGTGCCTTTCTAGCACCCAAGAACACCGTACAAAAATGAAATACAAACCATAAAAATACACAAGATTTTAAAACAAGTTACAGTTGAAAATAAAAAAAAATTGACAGTGCAGTGATTAAAGTTGGAAAGCGAGTTTGAACCACTTGAGGATTTGAAATGTGGGAGGGAGTTGATATTTCTGAGTTTGGGAGGTAATGAGTTTCAAAGCCGGGGAAAAGAGCTGCTGAAAGCTCTGCTCCCCATGGTGGTGAGACGGGCGGAGGGGACAATCAAGTGAATGGAAGAAGAAGATCTGAGGGAGCAAGAGGGAGTGGCAACATGGAGGAGGTCAAACAGATATGGGGGAGCGAGGTTGTGGATGACTTTGAAAGTCAACAGAAGGATTTTGAATTCAATTCTGAACTTGACCAGAAGCAAGTGGAGCTGCTGCAGGATGGGCATGATGTGGTGGATGGAGGGGGTTCTGATGTGATGCAGGCAGCTGAATACTGGACCAGTCGGATCTTATCGACAGATTTGTGAGGGAGACCAGAGAGGAGGGAGTTGCAGTAATCAAGATGAGAAGTGATGAGACTGTGGACAAGAATAGCGGTTGTATAGGGGGTAAGGGAGGGGCGGAGACAATTGATATTTCTTAGATGGAAATAAGCAGACTGGGTTAAGTTATTGATATGGGATTGGAAGGAAAGAGTGCTGCTGAGCATGACACCCAGACTCTTAACCTGGGGGGAGGGTGAGACGGAGCAATTGACAATATGAAGAGAGAAACTGTCGATTTTGGATAGTGACGATTTGGTGCCAATGAGGAGAACCTCAGTTTTGTCACTGTTCAGTTTGAGGAAATTGGAGGAAAACCAGGTTTTTATTTCTGCTAGGCAATCAGTAAGGGAGGAGGGTGGAAGGTTGGAAGTGGGTTTTCTGGAGATGTAGAGCTGGGTGTCATCCGCATAGCAGTGGAAACTGATGTTATATTTACGGAACATATTGCCAGTGGGAATGAGATAACTGATGAAAAGGAGGGGCTTCAGGATAGAGCCCTGGGGCACACCTGAAGTGACAGGGGAAGGCTTGGATGTGAAAGATTTAAGCTGAATGAACTGAGAGATAAGATTTAAACCAGTCAAGGGGTGTGTGTGTGTGATACCAATGGAGGATAATCTATTGAGGAGGGTGAAGTAACAAATAGCATCAAAGTCTGCACTCAGGTCAAGGTGGATGAGGATGGTGAGTAAACCAGAATCAGCTGTCACATGAGGAGGTCGTTGGTGATTTTAATTAGAGCTGTTTCTGTGCTATGGAGGGAGTCAATTAGCTACTGTTTTTTCAAAAATTTTGGAAATGACGGGTAGATTAGAGATAGAGTGTAGGTTGGTAGGATCGACACCAGGTTTTTTTTTAGTATTGGTGTTATTGCAGCAGTCTTGAAGGATGTAGGAACAGTTCCAGTCGTAAGAGAAGAGTGGATGATGGCAGAGATGAGAGAGATGGGAGAAGGAAGGCAGACTTTAACAAGAACAGTGGGGAGGGGGTCTAGCTGACAGGTGGAAGGCTTAGACTTGCGGATAAGATCTGAGATTTCTAAGCTGGAAGGAGTGAGAGGGTGGAGGAAGTTCAGGTAGAATGATTGGGGTGGAGGGTGAACCAAGATGCTGGTGGATCGTCTAGATTTTTTCAGTAAAGAATGATATTAGGAAGAAAGCAGTTGAGTACAGGTGAGGTGGTAGGGAGTCTGGGGGTTGGATGATGTTCTTGAGCAGTGAAAACAGTGATTTGGTGTTACCCTCATTAGAACAGATTATACCAGAGGAATAGTTGGATTTGGCTTGAACAATACAGTACTTGTAAATGGAGAACATGATTGTTTTACATGTCTTTATGAACTAATAGTCCAGTTTTCCTCTAAAGTTGCTCAAGTTGTCAGCATTTGACTTTCATGAGCTGAAGTTCAGGTGTGAACCAGGGAGCAGAAATAGAGAAGGAAACGGAGAACGAGACAGACCTGGTTTTTAATGGAGCGAGGGAGTTAAGGATAGCGTGAAGGTCAGTTTTGTTGTTGTGTGAGACCAGTGGCCTGTTCTACAAAGAGCGTTAACTGTCTTATCGTGGTAAGTTAGAAAGTAACTTGATGACATGTGGTGTAACTTCACGATTAACCCGTACTACAAAAGGTGTTTAGGTTTTCCCTGAGGTGTGTCGCCAAGTGTCTCAAACCTGCTCCAAGCAGGTAATGATCTTGTTAAAGTCGCAGTTTCAGCTTAACCTCGCCCTATACGCGCCGTCCCTCCACCTACAATTTCTCTGCTGTCAATTACCTAAAGGATCTCCAAGGGCCGGACTGGCCATAGGGAGCTTCAGAATTTCCCGAACGGCTGATCTGCTCCATATCCCATAAAAAAGTGGCACACAAGAGTGTGGTGACAGATGTTTGGGCTGGCCAATCATAGAGCGGCCTGACTGTCACAGTCAAATTGTCAGGCCCCTCTTTCCCACCCCTCCAGTCCATCACTGAATAGCAGAATGAGTAGACGGCTTTAAATCCTTTCATGGTAGATGCCAAATGAAAGTCATGCCTAACTCAGAGGCGAGTAAGGGAGCATTATATTTATTAGTAGTGATTATTTATTTATATTAATATTAATTTATGTATAGTGATTTATTAATATTAATCAATAAGCCCACTTCTAAAATGTGCAGCAGTCAGCAATACATTGCCAACATGCTTGCTTGACTTTACTGGCTGCTGCAGTGTTGGTTCGGGGTAGTTTGGAGCTTGTAGGAACATTGGTATGTTGCTGAAAACCAAAACTATTGAGGCAGGATGAAAAGTGTTGCTAATATTGGCCATGTGGATGTTGAAATCTCCCAGAAGAATAATATTTGGTGAAAGAGTGGAGAGGGGTGTCAGCAGAGCAGCAAAATCATTTTAAAAGTCCTTGTTTGGGTTTGGGGGTGGTAGACAGTTGTAATGTTGGTGGGAAAAGCTCCAGACAGTAGGGGTGGGCCTATCAATACCTAGGTGAGTATCAGTATCAGATCGATACTAAACCGATAATATATAATCGATACTATATGTCCGGCAAATTGCTCAAATTTCCTCACAGAGTTCACGCGAGCACAGCTTCTCTCCAAATCTGTCTGTGCAAACAGCGCACCTCCTTCTCTCTCTCTATCTGTCGGTAGCCCGTGACGGCGGAGAGACACTGTGTAATTGTTATTCACTGCAGTTGATAAAGACACTGCCACATGTGATATGTAAAGAGTCATTCGCTACTGTGGTAACACAGTAGTGAATGACAGAAACACATATACAAAAAACATATACAGAAACATATAAAAGCATTTCACCTTTGAGAAAACTCCGAGCTGCAAAAAAAGTTGAGTTAAGGAAGAAGAGGGAGGAGATCCTCAAACCCAAACCAGACCGGCGATACAGAAACAGAAGTCTCTGGCAGAGGCTTTTCAGCCAAAAAAAACAAAAAAAAAAAAAACAGGAATATCCAGGTAGTCTCTAGAATAAAGTAATGTTTTTTCTCAGACACTTGTGATACTTTCCATTTCTTGTGGTAAATTATCGCAAGGCCTCCTCCCTGGCTGGAGCCATGAGTTTGACAGATGTAAGCAAACCCCGGAGGAGTAGCTTCATTGAGTTTGGAAAAATCATTAGGTTGTTGCTGTGTCTCATTTAAAATTACAGTCAATGAGGAGATCCTGAATGAGAGATCCCTTGCTTGTAAGTTAGCAGATGTTGAATATACCAAAGCTGACAGTGGTGTTGTCGCCTATGATAGCAATGTTAACCAACCGAGCTGGGCTGGCTAGGACACTGTGGTCAACAATCTGACCATAGTTGTGTGGAGGGTGACGAGAGATGGATCAGATGGACTTTATTGTTGTCGAGGTGTCTTGATGAACAAACCCACGGTGAAGGTATCTCTGGCAAGGCTGGAAAGTGACATCCAGGTGAAGGTGAAGTATAGCCAGCAGAGGTGTGGACAGGTGGTAATGTAGCCAGAGAAGTTCTACAGTACTGGAGCAAACCAGTCGCGGGTTGGTGAATCAGCAACAGGAGAGGCCAGATAATCACAGACCAGATCTATATCATGTCGGACCACATTGTACACAGAGACCCAGGCACCTTGGACGCCAGGGAAAGCAGAACCAGGTAAGGCTGGATAGGACAACACAGGTAAGCGATAGTGCAAATCACATACAGCTCAGATCCACACAGGGAGTCCGCTCAATCGTTGATCGGGCTACAGTTGACATGGGATGAGACTCCCACATGAGAGCATTGTACAGTCCATCAGTCCAGAGAACATAAATCCTTAAAATCACTTCAAAAGTAGTTAGAGGTTGCCAGTCAGCAGCCAGTCACGTCAGCGTAAGAAACAAGAAATTTTCCTGTTTTTTTCAGTTTTCCTTTTTTCTGTTAGACTCCACACAGAGTTACTGAGGAATTGGACCACAACCCAAACCCAGGATACAGAGGTTCAGTGAAGATCGTGTTGAAAGTGTGGAGGTGGATCAGCGTGTCAGAGACTTTGTAGAAGGACAGAGAGCCATTGAGACAGTCCACATACACTGCTACTCTGTGAGAGATACCAGATGTGTGGAGGACTGTCTTTCTGTTATTGTGCCAGATTGCATATTGATCTTGAGCACAATACAAACTCCAGGACTGGTTTGTCCCCCCAAACTTGAAGTTGGCACTCTTCCCTTTCCTTCCTATTCCTCTGTAAGCCACAGCTATATCCACCTCTCCACTCCATTCCACCTCCCAGTAACAGCGACCGCTCAGACTGTCTCTGCACAGCAGCTGCTCCCAGTAGTCAAACCGGTCCAGATGATCAGCATAAGGCTGCTGCTGATCAACCCATGTCACCGTCCGGTTGTTGTTGGACAGTTTGAGGAGTGTATGTGTTGTGTTTGTGTCCATCTCCAGTACACAGGCATCTGACAATGAGAAGAAAACCAAGCAGATTCTCATTAATCTTGTCATTTGTGACAACTACTTGTGGCATGTGAACACATACTTACACTTCTTCAGGCCCGACTTCAGCCTCTGCTCTCCGCCGTGTCCCAGACTAGAGAATGAAACAGTCAGAATTAACCTCATTAAAGTCATTTAGGTTTTACACGAGCAGATCAGGAACTTTTCATAAATCCCACAAAAGGTACATCTCTATGCAGATTACACCATTATGATATCTAATTACACAGATAATGGGGAATAGTCTAGGTGAGATATCTCCAAGTGACCTCAGAGTAGACCTGGAATTGTTACCTCTCGAATGTATCAGATTTATTTTTGGGATTTAATTTAATCACACCAATATCATTTATATGCAAAAGTGCTCTAATTTGATTCACACCTGAGATTGTCCAGTTTCCAGTGTGGACCCTCCAGTCCAGCAGACAGCAGCTTCACTCCTGAGTCTCCTGGATGATTATAGCTCAGGTCCAGCTCTCTCAGGTGGGAGGGGTTGGAGTTGAGAGCTGACGCCAGGGAAGCACAGCCATCCTCTGTGATCATACAGCCTGACAGACTGAACACATACAAATATGCGTATGCTGTTTATGCCTCAAAAACATAAATAAAAATGAAAAACACAAATTGAGAATAATCGACACAATAAAATTCCACAGTTCACCCAACAATTGTGACTGATCTGAATATCTAATTATTTGGCATTTAAGTATTATCTGTAAATAATAATTAAAAACCTCTCCTAACCCCAGTTTTTCCAGATGACATTGTGGATTCTTCAGTCCAGCAGAGAGCAGCTTCATCCCTGAGTCCTGCAGGTCATTGTCACTCAGGTCCAAGTCTCTCAGACTGGAGGACTGGCAGCCAAGAACGGTGGACAGAGTTTTACAGCTTTTCCGGAACAAATTACAGCCGCTCAGTCTACAAAGAAAGATATGCATCATTCATGGAAACATTATTATCAGCATTTAATGTGGGGGACATCAGTGTTTTCATTCGTCACAGGGACAAAGAACAGGTGAATCTGTTCTCCAACATCGCACTCAATTAGTTGAACACAACACTAAATGGTTCGGTTTTTCCATTAGTGTCTCTTAATTGGGTATGATCAGTGTATTACTGATCATACCTAATTGTAAAATTACAATGTATTACTTTTTGTTTTAACGTAGTAATGTAAGGCATTACCAATAAATTTTCAATAATATTATACTCATTACATTTATCAGTAACAGGCGTTACAACACACTTTTATCGTGAAATTTTCCACAAGTAAAACATTTAGCAGTTTGTCAGCGTTACGACTGAAGACGGCTTGAACATTGTTGACATGTTAATTGGGATGTGTGAGCTCTAGAAGAGGATTGGTGTCGCACTCGCCAAGTGCCCTCTGCAGTGGCGACTGACTGGACCAGTGCCCCAGTCCTCCAATCCTGAGGCCACCACCAGTTCCAGAGACCAGTTCGACAGTTACTTGCGTCCTGGTTCATCATTGAACAGTTCACCATCGTCAGCCATCGTTCATACTTTACTATTACCAACACCTTTTGCTTTGGAAAGATTTAAATTGTGAGACACACTAGATGTAGCAGTGTTACTAGCCATTGTGTTTTCTTTTTGTGATGTTTGAAGTTTTCTTGTTGATGTCTTTTTGATTAGATGTAGCATATAGCTTTATTAGAGCCTCTTTCCTTTTGTTACATTCATTTTAGTTTCTTTTGAGTGGCACCCACGGCCCTTTTTGTTCTATATTGTTTGTGTGTTGATTGATATTTGTTTACCACCAGTAAATTGATAACCTTTGTTTAACCACAACTGCCTACTACTGTTTTTCTCTAGCTGAGCTGGGTCCTAACAGTCAGAGAGCAGGGAGCAGGACAAGAACATAATAATCAAGTTCAATCTCTGTCAGTCCTGCTTCCACAGTTATTTTGGTAAGGGTAACAGAAGTGTTGCAGAAGTAATATAACACATTACAATTTAGAGACAGTAATATTGTAATGTAACTGATTACTTGAAAAAACAGTAACTAGTCATTTATAATGTATTAAATTTTAAGCAACTTGCCCAACACTGGGTATGATGAATTATTTCAGTACAACAATTTCTGACCTGATGGCCTCCAGTACACAGTGTGAATTTTCCAGTCCAGCAGATAGAGCCTTCACTCCTGAGTCTTGCAGGTCATTGTTTCTCAGGTCCAGGACTCTTAGACTGGAGGACTTGGAGCTGAGGACTGCGGACAGAACTTCACAGTGTTCCACTGACAGATAACAGCAACGTAATCTGAAAAAGATTTCATCATTATGGTAATCACTGACACTGTTTCTGTTTTCTATAATTAAATAAAACACAACATTCCTTGGGTTGATGATATCAATGTTGTTTTTAAATTAATTGTTATTGGGTCCTTTCATCATTAAAGAGACCAAAGAAGATCTGTGGGGGAATCAGTGGCTGGAGGTGACTCAGTGGTGAAAATTATAGTTATTATAATTATAAGTCAACAGCAGCAATAGCTAAAGCTGCATAAACGGTTGCCAGAAACATTTTGCTGAGAAAGGATGAATGAACTGTGAATATCTGGTCATACCCGAGAGTGTCCAGTCTCCAGTGTGGATCCTCCAGTCCAGCAGACAGACACTTCACTCCTGAGTCTCCTAAGTGATTGTAGCTTAGGTCCAGCTCTCTCAGATGAGAGGGGTTGGAGCGCAAAGCCAAGACCAGAAACCTACAGCCTTCCTGTGTGATTAAACAGCTTGACAGACTGTAGAGACACAAAAACACACATAGAGTTCAGGAATCAATATCAATCCAACATCCAAGACATTAACATCTATTGAAAAATTAGATTAACTCTGACCTCAGTGTTTCCAGTGTTTGGTTTGGACTTTTCAGTCCAACAGACAGCTGCTTCACTCCTGAATCCTTCAGGTCATTGTTGCTCAGGTCCAGGTGTGTCAGACTGGAGGACTGGGAGCTGAGGACTGAGGACAGAGCTTCACCGCTTTGCTGTGACAGATTACAGCTGCTCATTCTAAAATGTGATGCATAAGACAAATGTAAGAAATGCACTCCATGTATCTGTAAAAACACTTTCTAGGTTGACAAAGCCTAACCTGAGCATCTTCAGTTGGCAGTGTGGACCTCCCAGTCCAGTAGACAGAGCTTTCACTCCTGAGTCCTGTAGGCTGTTGTTACTCAGATCCAGGTCTCTGAGACTGGAGAACTGAGAGCTGATTACTGAAGACATAACTTCACAGCTTCTGCCTGTGAGGTTACACTGGCTCAGCCTTTAAAAAGAGGTGGAGAATAAGTGGAAAAATTACATCATTTATGTGTGACTAATACTTAAATTATGTGGTTAAAGGTACATGGACAGTCCCAGTTAGTTCAACTAAACCATCTACCTTCGCTGGTAGTTGATGTGTATACATATTTTTGGAGTCTTTACCTTAGATTCTGTAGCTGACAGTGCTTCCTCTTCAGTCCCGCAGAGAGAAGCTTAACTCCAGAATCTTGCACATTGTTGTTACTCAGGTCCAGGTCTCTCAGACTGGAGGACTGGGAGCCAAGGACTGAGGACAGAACTTCATAGCTTCTCTCTGAGAGATTACAGCTGCTCAGGCTGAAGAAGAATAAGACATCAAATAAAGCAATTTACATTGGTTTATTGTCTATAGTATAAAAGCATAAAAGCTGGCTTGTCTTCTAAGTTTATCCTACCCTACATCTGATGCTGAGGCCAGACACTCTTAAGGGAAAGCTCATACCTCCAGTCATTACCCAAAGCTCATGACCACAGGTGAGGGTCTGAACATGGATCTACTGGTAACTCAACCAATCTCAAATCAAAGTCAATCAAGTCAATGTCTTGACTTCACCATGACAACAACCAAGGCCAACTTTTATTGCTGACACATTGTCAATTATCCTGGAAACCACCTGCTTAATCCCATCCATTCTTTAACTCCTTCTCTTAGGGAAGCATGTCAACTCCAACTCAAAGAAATAAATCGACCCATGGTATGATGGATACAACAGAATCACATAATCTGCAAATAACAGACAAATTCGCAGTGGGGTTGCACTTTCTAATCAATAATCAATAATTAAATGGTCAAAACTTATAACAAACTAAAAAAATGTAAGTTTCAGACACAAAATATCTGCAGTGATTTCTACACTTACAGAGCTTTGTTGGAGGCTCTGACCACTGGCAGCAGCCTCAGAAAAGCCTCCTCTGAAGCAGAGTATTTCTTCAGGTCAAACACATCCAGGTCTTTTACTGAGGACAGTAAGATGAAGACCAGAGCTGACCATTGAGCAGGAGACAGATTTTCTGTGGAGAGACGTCCTGACCCCAGGGACTGTTGAATCTCCTCCACGAGGGAATGATCATTCAGTTCATTCAGACAGTGGAACAGGTTGATGCTTCTCTCTGGGGGCAGATTCTTACTAATCTTCTTCTTGATGTACTCAATTGTTTTCTGATTGGTCTTTGAACTACTGTTTGTCTTTCTTAGCAGGCCTTGTAATTTGTTCTGATTGCTTGGCAGCGAAAGACCCAGAAGGAAACGAAGGAACAAGTCCAGGTGTCCATTTGGATTTCGTAGTGCTCTGTCGATGGCGATCCTGTGGATCTTTGTTGTAGATGTTCTCATTAAGAGCAGATGTAAGTTTCGGAGTGACAGTTGTACAGGCATCACATTTTTGTTGCTGTTAATCAGTGACTTCTCCACATAAACAGCAGCTAGAAACTCTTGAATGCTCAGATGCACAAAGCTGAACATCTTGTCTTTCTCTTTCCGTCCACGCTCTTCTTTAAAGATCTCTGTGAACACTCCTGAGCAAACTGAGGCTGATCTGAAATCAATGCCACTCTCTTTCAGATCTTCCTCATAGAAGATCAGTTTGCCCTTTTCCAGTTGATGAAAAGCCAGTTTTGCTAATGATTCAATGTACTGAACACACTTTTCGGGACCATACTTCTCTTTTGTTCGATCAATCTGAAACACCAGGAATTCGGTGTACATCTCAGTCAGGGTCTTGGGCAGCTCTCCTCCATCTCTGGTCAACACATCCTCCAAAACTGTAGCAGTGATCCAGCAGAAGACTGGGATGTGGCACATGATGTGGAGGCTTCGTGATGTTTTCATGTGGGAGATGATCCTGTTTGAATGCTCCTCATCTGTGAACCTTTTCCTGAAGTACTGCTCCTTCTGAAGATCAGTGAACCCTCTGACCTCCGTCATTCTATCCACAAACTCTTGTGGGATCTGATTGGCTGCTGCAGGACGTGTGGTTATCCAGATGCGAGCAGACTGAAGTAGTTTGCCATTGATGAGTTTCCTGAGCAGGATGTCTGCTTTAGTTGACCTTGTTATGTCAACAGAACGAATATCATCAGCATTAAGGTCCAGATGAAGACGACTCTCATCCAGTCCATCAAAGACAAACAGAAGTTTGAATTTACTCTTGTCATAGTTGGTGTTTCCTGATGACTGTAGAGTTGTAAAGATGTGATTGAGTGCTTCCTTTTTTATGTCTACAGTTTCTGGGATACACTCATGAATGAGCTCTGCCAAACAAAATCTTTCTCCCGTCAGTGAGTTCAACTGACGGAAGGTGAAGGGGAAAATTAGATCAACATCTTGATTGGTTCTTCTTTCTGCCCAGTCTAACACAAACTTGCGAACAAAGAAGGTTTTTCCAATTCCTGCGATCCCATTGGTCAGCACAGTTCTTATGGGTCTGTATTCTCCAGAGGGGTGTTCGAACATTTCACATGGTTTGATTGGTTTCTCTGTTCCTACTGGCCTTCCTGTCTTCTCAATCTGTCTGACCTCATGCTGTGTGTTGATGTGTACATTGCCGCCTACTGTCATATACAGTTCTGTGTAGATATCAACCATACACTGTTTGTTCTCTGCCCAGCCTTCTTGTGCACACATAAACTTGTCCTGGAAGTTTGACTGAAGTATCTGTTGGTAATATTTGATGGGTTGTGGCTCTGGAACTGGAACCATAACACCTGTGTCAAACAGGAACAGGTAGAAACAATATTGGTTCTATTTTCTTTGGAAATGAAAATCTTGAGTGAAAATATTTCTCACAAAAATAAACTCAGGTTTTAAAATGACATTTCTCAGAACTCCCATCAGCACCAGAAGACATAGCAGCTTTACCTTCAATCTGACTGCTGTCATTGGGAAAGTGACGAGAAGGACCAGCAGAAGGAGAACTGGCTGGAGGCGGACTGGTTGTAGGAGGACTGGTTGGAGGCGGACTGGTTGGAGGAGGACTGGCTTGAGGCGGACTGGCTGGAGGAGGACTGGATGAAGGCAGACTGGCTGGAGGAGTCTTGACTGGAGGTGAACTGGATGGAGGATGACTAGCTACAGAGGGACTGGTTGGAGGAAAACTAACTACGGATGGACTGGTTGGAGAAAGACTAGCTAGCAAAGGACTCATTGGTGTGGAAACGGCAGGAAGACTATTTGATGGTGGACTAGCTGGAAGAGGATGGGTTGAAGGAGCCCATGTCCCACTGTTCTTTAGTGTCTCTCCAATATCACTAGTGTTCCCTAAGATGAAAAGAAACAGCACATTATATTATCAAGCAGTAATTTCATCACGCTAACGTAAGATTAATATTTATCAAGCTAACAACTTAACAAATGAGACATTTCTCAGGTTTCTCAGGTTTTCTAAGATGGTCTGATGCTACCTTCCTGGCAAGTTCAAAGTCTGCTGCTATCAGTTCAATCTTTACCAACCAGAGCATGTGAGCAGAGCATGCGAAATATAGTGGGAACGCAGAGCTGGTGTTTATCCAAAGGCCGGAGCTATCGCTTGGTCTCGCTCCGGTTTCTGATACCGCTCACACCATGAGTCTAGGACATGCACATCCAATTCACTTGTGCCTTCAACAATTAACAGAACTGTTAGCCACTTCAAACAATTTGAGTGAGCGTGGAGTGATTTCACTGCAGTGGGATGAAATTGGGCAGGGGGACTGTAGAATAATGTGTTTAAGTGAGCAAGGGAGTAAGATGCTTACCAAGCACTCCAACTGGTAGCCACATATTATAGCTACTGAAGGACAATTATCACCACCCCAATTTTGAAACTATGGTGGGGTGTCACAGTCTCGTCAGTGTATGGGAAACCCTAATATTAATCTTTAACTGTTTCATAAAACTGAAACATTGGCTCTAAATATGGCCATGGGAGAATGTCTGTCTCTGTCTCCATCCGTTTTGTCATCAATTGGTTGCAATCAAAAAATACAATTCTGGCACAGTTGAATTTAGTTTTATAGTATACAGACGTGATGTAACCCTACTGATTATTGATAGGCTGTCATCAGGGAAAAAACATAGTGCCCTCTTATGATAATGTTTATGCTGTATCTAGGCAACACATGCTGTTGTCATAACTGTATGTTTAACGGTTTCAACCATTACTGGTGTGGGAAAACAAATTGAGCAGCACTTGTATTTCAGGAATGTTGGGTTAAGTCTGAAACTGTCTCATGTTTCATGTTGTTTACAGAAACTGTAGCCACATTGTCACTCCAGGAACTACGGGGTATTTTAACAGGAACTCAGTCGTTGGCCTGTGTCACCACCAGAGTAACATAGGGACAATCTCAGAAACCTTTTCGGGGGAGAAAGGAGTGCCTGTCTAGGTGTAGGTACTACGTTCTGCCTGGTAAAGTTCTTGCCATTAAAAACAAATGTACAATTCCATTCTCTCTCTCTTTCTCTCTCTCTCTCTCTCTCTCTCTCTCTCTCTCTCACACACACACACACACACACACACACACACACACACAGAGGACTGTAGTGTGAAATTTATCAATGATAAATGTAATGAAGTGGTTGCAGAGAAGACAGTTGGTAAAGTCGTCTCACGCTCCTGTCCTGTCAGTGATCGGGTGGAGACACAGAGGCTCAAGGGCCAAGTGAGAGGACATTCCCAATAGTTTCCAACCCCTAAATTTTACCCAGAACATACCTGGTGAAAACTATTTACTCATGAGAAACACTTTCTAAAACCTGGCACACAACCAGGTTTGGGGGGCCACTGTTGCACAGCATTTCAAACCTGTTGGAAGCTGAACATTGGGCGTTTATGCATCACACAACCAACCTGTTGTGACTGCCAGTCGCTGAACCAGATCGTTTCTGGACATGTGCTTTAAAACCCTGCAGGTCACCTCTATGGCTCCCTCGTATTTGTATGCTTGCATCATCAGGTCCACCGTGTCACATCGGCTTGCCTTTTCCAGTCGACCTCTTTTAATGGATCTGAATCCGTCAGGGACTTCGATCTGCATCAAGCACCACCTGAACCGCTGGAACTCCTCTTCCCCCAAATCGTCCAGAGCTTCCACAAGGTCCATTGTTGCTCACTGGAGGAAAAAAAAAGACATGATGATGACAAGGTGAACCCTGGTTCTGTGATGCCAATGAGGTCTGAAATAATTGCTGAGTGCACAGCTAATTTATTTCACAGATTTACAGTTGGTCAGGTCCAAACAGAATTTGTTTCATGTAGTTTTCTACAGGAAACAAGAGACAACATTCAATTCAATGCCTGTGTTTAATGGAATTTATAGAAATCCTGCACCTTAAAATTGAGCTTGTATTTGAGTATTTTCATTTTCCACTATAATTATAGTAAATGTTGATTATACTTGACAAATAAACAAAATATGTAGAAAAATATGCAGTATAACTGGAAATTTGTCCTGAGTCTACTGCCTTAAAATTCTTCAGGTATTTTTTCTTTCAAACACAGTCCTATTTTTTCTCTGATAGCTAAAGTGAAATTAGAGTTGGACTTACTGAGCATCTCAGTGTGTTGATGTGTCCTGGATTAATGTCAGATTTCACCTTCGCATTTGACTTTAAAACTTGAGGGATTGGTGACAGCAAAGATGATATCACTCTTCCAGAAAAGCAAATGCCACATGCTACAAATGTTAAGATGCAAACAGTGCCAGCTGGAAACAAACTATGAGCAACTAATAATATTGATAATAATTTCTTTGATTTCTCTGATTTCTCTTTTCAGATATATTCTGTCCTCTTTTTTCTCAGAAGTGAAAGGAAGCAAGATGGACTCACCATTTTACTCTGCATGTCAAAGTGTCCTGGATGAAACTTCAGGTTCAACAGAAACTGAACAAAGATTATATCTTACTTCCAGAGAAGAGGGTGTGTCACGATATAGACGTTAGGATTCAAATCCCTCCCATCCTTCTTTGGTTCATTAGAACAACTTCAACATATAAACTTGTCAAACATGTTCATCTTAGTCAACATTTATGTATCCCATATAAAAAGCTGGGCAAATATTTAGATTTACTATGGTTCCCAGAAAGCCCAACAGACATCAGACAGAGCAGAGAATCAGAGAGATTTGTGAGTGAGACAAAAGAAAACTGTAACCCAACTGTGAACAAGGACAGTAGTGATATGGGGGATAAGGGAGGGGTGAAGATGGTTGATGTTTCATTGTTGGAAGTATACAGGCCGGGTAATGTTATTGATGTGGCACTGGAAAGAAAGATGCAGGATGACACCTAACCTGTGTGGGGCGGGGAAGTGGAGAAATTGTCAGTATTAATTAAGAAATTGTAAATTAATGTGCTGTTAACCACCACAGGATTTACCACTAAGGTTCTGACTTTAATTCAGCTGTTAATCTGCCCCCGCTTGTGCCAGATAGACTTTCATGTAGAGAGAAACAAGGCGCTTGTCTTTTTTCCACTTCCTCTCAGCACACCTACATAAGCATGTGAGAGCACGAGTGGAGCCGTTTAACCACGGCTCAGAAAGTGCTCTAGTGCATTTTAGTCTAAAGGGAGCAATAGAGTCTTGGGTACCTTTGCAGGTAGAAGTAAATGTACTTAAAAGTTCCTCAGTGCAAGGAGCACTGTTGACATCCACGGTGCTAAACAAGTTAGCAGATATCATAAAGTTGTTGTACATAGCTGAGAACAGTGATGCAGTCTGAAGGTTGACTGCACACTGACAATGCCATCAAGACACCATCAAGACTGGGATTGGTGGCTACCTGAGTTGAGATTAGCTATCAATACTGCAGTAAATGAGACCACAGGAGTGACACCTGTTAACCCTAGGTCACAACATTAAGGGCCTGCTAGAATCACTCATACACAAAACACCTACACCTAATACCACTGTCTACAGTAAAACACATTCACAGACACAACTCATGAAAGAGGTTGAAAGACATGTTGGTGTAGCAAAAGCCAGACAAGCCAGGTGCTAAAATGCACAATACAGAGATACAAACTTTGCAGTTTGGGATCTGGTCTGTGTGGTCTGTGCCCACTATCTACGGCCTCAGACAAGTTTTCTGCCAAATTTGCACCAAGATGGACAGGGCATGTCAGGGTAGAGAAAAAGTTAAGTCCTGCAAACCATGTTTGATGTTAGTGGGATAATGTTTTTCTTAATATAGTTTGTATTTTTAAAACACTGAATGTTACATTGTACCGTCAACCATGGAAATGGGACAAAGGGTTAGGACTGTTTAATTTGTTTTGATTTAGTTTGTCAGAAAATGATTAATAGTGAAGGAGAGCGAGCAGCAGGAGGGCACAGTAAAGAGGGAGACGCTGACGGCATTGGAGTTTTTCTTTTTCCAAAGGATTACAAATCAAGGCACATCCTTGACAAGTAGAGGTTTTTGTGGATTACCCTGAGTTTCTTCAGGACTCTGGATCATGTCTCCAAACAGACAGTGATGAGCATAGCCCAGCAAAGACAATAATGCTGCTGCATCCTCACATGAGCAACCACCTGTGGGAGGCATTTAAGTTTTGGACAGCTTTTTTGTTTTGGTTATGTTTAAAGGACTGATTCACTGTTTAAAGGACTGGGTTATCTGTTTTGTATGGTGAGTTTGCAGTGAATAAATATATATTTTTGTCAGAACAAATTACACATAAAAACTGAACTAAAGTGTAAAACTTCAGTAGATGGTTTTTTTTTTTTTCTTTTACTGCGTGTGTATAGTCACAGAGGGCAATATAGTCCCTATAGTCCTGTAGTGAATTTCATTATTGTAAATGAGATGATTTGTTACAATTTATTTAACTTAAAAATGCACCTCTTGGGTGAATTCATATCAATTCCTAATGTTTACAATGGGTTAAAATATAAATAATTTATTGGTAGTTCATGATATTTATTCAATTTTGTTGTTAAACAGTAATAGATATGATACATGACATTTTAATGTATTCACAAACATTTTCTTGGTTTTGGTACACTGGGTGTAAATACAGTGAGTGAAGAAAGATCCTCAGTTCAATTCAATTAATTTGTTTTGCACCAAATCATAAAAACAAGGCAGTCTCAAGGCAGTTTATTATAGAATGAAAAGTCTAAAAGTTCCAACAATGAGCAACAGGTTGCAACAATGGAGGAAAAAACTTTTTTTAAACACGAAGTAACCTCCCGAAACCAGAGTGGGAGGTGTCCTGTGCCTCAACCAGTTGGGCTGAAAACAAAAAATGGAAAAAGAAGAGGAAAAGAAAGAAAAGAATCATGGGATTTCCCCAGCATCCTAACCTGATAGAATCTTAAGTACAATAAGGTCCAGGACCCGCCAGAACCACCACTAACTATAAACTTTATCATAGAGGACAGCTTTCTGTCTAACCTTGAATTAAGAAACGGTGTTTGCCTTTTGAATTTTATTCTAGATTTTACAGGAAGCCAATGAGGAGCAGCCAATGCAATGGTCCTACTTCCTGTCAGTACTCGTGCTGCAGTATTTCAGATTAAAAGATTTAGATTAAAGTGATTTTCTGGAGTAATTTGTTCCCAGGATCCATTTAACTATGCATATGTTAGTTGAAGTAATATCGAGTTTGACCACCTTTTGTTTTCACAGTCAACTAAAAAACAATGAAAGTAAGTGGGGCAGTCAGCCAAACGTATCTAAAGTGCTATTTTTTAACCACTAATAAAGCTCAAAATATCACTTCACTTCAGCAGTAGCATGAATAGTGTCTCTACACATACACCAAAGTACAGAGAACTTGGTAAGTGTACTGAGAGTTTATTAAAAAGACTGTTTTACAAGAATTACCTAACGTCTGGCGATGAAGGGTGGTTCAGAACAGCAGATTCATCATTTTTCTGAACAACCAGCCAGTATGTCTGTGAAGAGGGAAGAAAATGATCTTTAGCTGTTTGGCTGTGAAAACAAAAGACAGTCAAACACTTTATTACTTCAACCCACTTAAAATAGCTCTGAAGGGGGTGTTAGAGTTACTAGAACACCCTGATAAAAAGTCATTGTTTGTTTTATTTGACTGCAGTAAACTGTCATCTGTTCAATCCAACACCAACTCCCTTTAGGAGTTAGTTAAGGTTCACGCTGCTAGTGAACCTAGATTGATGTTAGTGTCCCATCTTTCAAGCCCTGTTAGGACCAGAGGTGCTACATTTAGATTGTGATGTTACCACATGGTCTTATTTTCAGCTACTGGGATATTGTGCAAGTCTGAAGCCAGCCACCAGGAGGCCATCCAATTTTTAGGGGCTTTCATGTTGTCCATATTTATTTTCAGTTTCCCTTGTTCAGAGAAATAGTAAATGGTCTGTACATATCATGTGGCTTGGAGGAAGCAGGGATCAAACCTGCTCCATCTCCTGAGAGCAAAGCCACACTGAAGAACCGTATGATAGCAACCAGAAACCAGGAAACAGGGGTTCCGTAAAAGTGGTGTTGAAGGTGTGCAGGTGGATCAGTGAGTCTGAGACACTGTAGAAAGACAGAGATCCAGCAGGATAGTCCACATATACTGCTACTCTGTTAGAGGAGGATGAGAAGTGGATGTCTTTCCTTTTGTTATCGTGACAGGCAGAGAAACCATCCTCATCAGAGCATCTCAGACTCCAGGACTGATTGTTGACTCCAAACCTGCAGTCATAATCATCCCCCGCCCTCATGATCCATCTGTACGTCACCGCCACATGAACCTCTCCTCGCCACTCCACCTCCCAGAAACATCGACTGCTCAGACCTTCTCTGCACAGCAGCTGAGCCCAGACGTTAAAACTGTCTGAATAAGACTGTTGCTGCTTGACACACGTCACCATACGGTTGTTGTCGGACAGTTTGAGGTTTCTGTTCATTGTGTTTGTGTCCAGTGTGAGTTCACAGGCATCTGTCGAAGCAAACAAAAGCAACACACAGCAACAGCAAAGAACAACTTTTACATGTGATGTATTTTGTGTTGTTGTGTGGAAACAATAACACAATAACTTTCACCAAAAGTTAATGGCTATAGGAAGTGATCACACTTACACTTCCTCAGACCAGGTCTCAGCCTCTGCTTGCAACCATCCTCCAGCCTAGAGGAAGAAACAAAGTTATCAAGTCTCAGAAACTTCTTCTGTCATCCTAAACAACCTACAAAACACATTTCGCATGGTGACTAGGTTCCACTCCACATGAAAGAAGGCAAAAAGGTGGTCCAGGCAGGGTCGGTGCTAGTCACTTGGGTGCCCTAAGCACCGCAGCTTCTTTCATTTATTTATCCCATAAAACATAGCCACAATTGAGGGGCATTTGTGGGCAGTGCCCTTCCAAATAATTTACTGCGCCCCCTTTCCCTGCTCTTACCTACCTGTAATCCAGCCTTTTGGTTCCAAACTTTATATTTTGTTTCAGCGCAATGTCTACAAGTGTGCGTGAAAGAGAGAGAGAGGTTGTGTGTGTGTGTGTGTGTGTGTGTGTGTGTGTGTGTGTGTGTGTGTGTGTGTGTGTGTGTGAGAGAGAGAGAGAGAGAGAGAGAGAGAGAGAGGGCTGTAATCATTTTTTGACAATGCTATGCTGTGCCTATGAGAAAACGTGCTCCTTTGGATGTGTTGGTATAAGACATGGATTAGCGGGTCGCAGAAAGTGACCCCTCGCATTCACTGAATGTTCCCCGGTTAGATGTGCTCTGTCACCGACTCTGGGCAGATGCCAGTCCGTCCAGTCTCCCAGTCACCATTGCCTGTGGCGCTCCAGTATTGTTACGTTTCTAAGTCTGTTATTGTCATTCATCAATGGAAACTTGTAGCTAACCCTGCATTCTACCGTTAGACGCAGATGTTTTCTGTGTGTGAAAAAAACAGAACATAGCTTATAGGGTACAGTCTGGGGGGAGTAAGAATGAGCTAAATTCAAGGACAAACTCAGACCAGGCCTTTATTTGAGACTGACGTCTGATGTCCAAATGTGTTGTGGCCCCTGGCTAATTAAAGAGACAGGTGTCTATTTGCCATTTTACGTATAATCTCTGCAGTCAGATAAAAACCTCCACGACCTATGACCTACCTTAGCTAATTTAGTTGCCTTGCATACCTTGGCTAACTTCATTCAACTTACAGGTCAATCGGTTCTGACCAAGCAGCAGCGGGTTGACGACAGTTAGTGACTGACAGGTGCTCTATTTCACACCCCCTGATTTGCTTGTCATATGGACTAATTTCATGCAGCTCACAACCGTTATTTTCAGGGTGTTGGGGCGCCACCCTCATCAACAACACTAAAATGATAATTAATCAAAATCGATTCCTAATACAGTGTTGTGCCTTGTATGTATTCTGTCCACATTTATTGAACATTAGTTGTATTTGATTAATAACTTTGTGTAAATATGTCCACTTCCTGGTTGCGGCGTGCCGGACCAGGTGTTGGTATAAGACACCGGACCGTGCCGGACCCGGACCGGGTTGACGACAGTTAGTGACTGACAGGTGCTCTATTTCACACCCCCTGATTTGCTTGTCATATGGACTAATTTCATGCAGCTCACAACTGTTATTTTCAGGGTGTTGGGGCGCCACCCTCATCAACAACACTAAAATGATAATTAATCAAAATCGATTACTAATACAGTGTTGTGCATTGTATGTATTCTGTCCGCATTTATTGAACATTAGTTGTATTTGATTAATAACTTTGTGTAAATATATCCACTTCCTGGTTGCGGCGTGCCGGACAAATGGAGGTCGGTCCTTAAACTTTTGACAAGCAGGTGACCTGAGGCTGCTCTCATTGACTAAATCTGAATTCTTATTTATTGATTGTGATTGGTTTTCAACACCTGTCATTCAAAACACATCCTGCCCTGGGGTACAAGTGTGCAAGCGTGAAAGTAACCGAGGACGGAGTTACACCATCCTCGGTTAGTGTTCATGAGTTTTTTTAGCCATCACTGATTATTTTGTTAGGTGTCCAGGTTAGGATGGCTACCTAATGAGATTGAGGTGAGAGGAAACAATCAAAGTTTAAAAAAAAATGATCTGCAAAGTGAGCATAGACTTTGCAGCATTTGGCCAAGACATTAAATAGTGTGACTTAACACTTTGTAAAACTAGATGCTGAGCTTTAGTGCCATAGTTACATTGTCCATGTGCACAACATACTATTAGTTTCAAATGGAAACTTAGAATCGGAGAATTTGTAATTTATAAAAACGTACCTTGCAGTATTTTCACCTATTTACATGGTGTCTTCAGAGTGCTGAGCCAAGATTGTGTCAACTAATACGTATGTAAAAATGATAAAGTACCAGAGCAGCTATTATTCAGCCTTGCCTCAAGAGGGGGTGTTTGCCTGAGTAAGACCAAGTTGTGTTTGGACTACGTGAGACTCTCGTTCCTCAGGCAGAGATAAAGCCTACAGACTAAACATAATGACCCTGCTTTTCTAGCATAAAACAAGTTTGAGGTCTTTTATGTTTATACCTCAGAGTGTCAAGTCTCCAGCGTGGATCCTCCAACCCAGCAGACAGCAGCTTCACTCCTAAGTCTCCTGGATGATTGTAACTCAGATCCAGCTCTCTTAGATGGGATGGGTTGAATCTCAGCGCAGAGGCCAAAGAGGCACATCCTTCGTCTGTGATCAGACAGCCTGATAGACTGTACAAACAAATTTTATGTCCTACTTCTGCCAAAACTACAAGTGAAGAATAATAAAATGTACTAGGATTTTCTGTTGCATATCTGGGTCTGATTGTCAGATACCATTAAGTTGTTGTCTGTTAAACTGATGCAAAACCTTACCTGAGAGTCTCCAGTGCACAGTGTGGGCTCTCCAGTCCAGCAGACAGCAACTCCACTCCCGAGTCCTGCAGGTCGTTGTTACTCAGGTCCAACACACTCAGCCTGGAGGACTGAGAGCTGAGGACTGAGGACAGAGCTTCACAGCTCCTCTCTGAGAGGTTGCAACCACTGAGTCTGAAGGAGCGTTAGAGACAAAGAAAACTACTTAAAACTCTTATCACCATTATAATTATTCATCATCTTTTCTTTCACTCCTTTTTTGAGTCTTGTGGTGGGAGAAGGTCAATTAGGTAGTCAATCTCTTTGGTGTATTCTGGGTCCCCCATGAAGTCTCCCAGCAGTTGGGCATGCCCAAAAAAAAAATCTATCAGGAGGCATCTGACTGAGATGAATGACTTTCACTGGCTCATTTAGACATAAAGGAGCAATAGCACTGCTCCAAACTTCTCACCCTATGTTGCTTATATAGAACATCTCATTCTTTCATTCTCTACCCAAAGCTCAGGACCACAAGTGGGGTTCAGACTGTAGATCAACTGGTAAATCAACAGCTTTTTCTTCCAGTGCAGCTCACTCTTCTTCATGACAGTCCAGTACAACACCTTCCTTACTGCTGATGCTGCACTAACCTACCAGTTGACCAACTTCAACCTATACTCACAGTGAACAAGACCCTGATATGCTTAAACTCCTTCACTTGGGACAGCTACTCACCCCCAGGATGGAGGGGGTTCTTGTAGAGAATCATGGCTACCTCATTGGAGCTGTTGGTTCTCGCCCCAGTCACTGCACTCTTGGTTGCAAACCACACCAGAGTATGCGGAAAGTTATGTGATGACCAGAAAGAATGTCATCATCTACAAATAACAGGGAGGCTAAGGCCCCACAGGCAATCAAAGATCAACCGTGGGTGCTAAAAATGGACTTGAAAACTTTTTTGGCTCTGCCTGACTAGTGGAGAGTTCCAAGTATTTATGTTCTAAACAGCAATCCTAGAAGAGTTATAGACCTTCCCAGCCACCCCATGCTCAATAGGGAACTAGAGGCCAGGCGTGAAAAGATGATCTTTTCATGAACTGAAGATCTTCAGGATGATTAGGTGACTTGTTGGTTTGGTACCAAGTTTACTTATGTACCATCTCATGCTTGAACATGGTGTTGGCACAATGGCACAGATGTCCAATAACAAAACACTCTCACAGATCAGACAGGCAGGTTTCCCCCAATTATCCCCCTCCAGTGTTTAAGTGAGTGTTTAAATCCCTCGTAAGAATTATGTCCCCAGGCGATACCACTTCCAAGACCCCACCCAAAGGCTCCAAGATGGCCAGTTATTGCAAAATACCAATTAAAGCAAAGGCACAAAGACAACTCTGGGATAAATAATACTCAATAGTTGATCCCATCTACATCTAGTTGGCACCTACCACTTCAGAGAAGTCACTTCTGAGTCCTTGAATCAATCTACAATGTTTAGGGACCAGACCACTCAGGTCACCAATCTGCCACACACCACATCATGTACCATAGCCCAGTGCCTAACCTTGTTGGTGGTCGATCCATGGGCTTTTGCATTATCTTAAACAATATATATTTAGTCAGTATGTTAATAAATGTATAGTTGAGCATTGATCACTGGTCAATTTCTTAAGGTAAACAACATCAACATGAGAATAACTTTACAAGACACTACATTTATGTTTGTTAGTAAAACAGTATCTGCAGTGATTTCTACACTTACAGAACTTTGTTGGAGGCTCTGACCACTGGCAGCAGCCTCAGAAAAGCCTCCTCTGAAGCAGAGTATTTCTTCAGGTCAAAGACGTCGAGATCTTTTCCAGAGGACAGTAAGATGAAGACCAGAGCTGACCATTGAGCAGGAGACAGATTTTCTGTAGAGAGATGTCCTGACCCCAGGGACTGTTGAATCTCCTCCACGAGGGAATGATCATTCAGTTCATTCAGACAGTGGAACAGGTTGATGCTTCTCTCTGGGGGCAGATTCTTACTGATCTCCTTCTTGATGTACTCAATTGTTTTCTGATTGGCATTTGAATTACTGTTTGTCTTTCTTAGCAGGTCTCGTAGTTTATGCTGATTGCTTGGCAGCGAAAGACCCAGAAGGAAACGAAGGAACAAGTCCAGGTGTCCATTTGGATTTCGTAGTGCTCTGTCGATGGCGATCCTGTGGATCTTTGTTGTAGATGTTCTCATTAAGAGCAGATGTAAGTTTCGGAGTGACAGTTGTACAGGCATCACATTTTTGTTGCTGTTAATCAGTGACTTCTCCACATAAACAGCAGCTAGAAACTCTTGAATGCTCAGATGCACAAAGCTGAACATCTTGTCTTTCTCTTTCCGTCCACGCTCTTCTTTAAAGATCTCTGTGAACACTCCTGAGCAAACTGAGGCTGATCTGAAATCAATGCCACTCTCTTTCAGATCTTCCTCATAGAAGATCAGTTTGCCCTTTTCCAGTTGATGAAAAGCCAGTTTTGCTAATGATTCAATGTACTGAACACACTTTTTCGGGACCATACTTCTCTTTTGTTCGATCAATCTGAAACACCAGGAATTCGGTGTACATCTCAGTCAGGGTCTTGGGCAGCTCTCCTCCATCTCTGGTCAACACATCCTCCAAAACTGTAGCAGTGATCCAGCAGAAGACTGGGATGTGGCACATGATGTGGAGGCTTCGTGATGTTTTCATGTGGGAGATGATCCTGTTTGAATGCTCCTCATCTGTGAACCTTTTCCTGAAGTACTGCTCCTTCTGAAGATCAGTGAACCCTCTGACCTCCGTCATTCTATCCACAAACTCTTGTGGGATCTGATTGGCTGCTGCAGGACGTGTGGTTATCCAGATGCGAGCAGACCGAAGCAGTTTGCCGTTGATGAGTTTCCTGAGCAGGATGTCTGCTTTAGTTGACTTTGTTATGTCAACAGAACGAATATCATCAGCATTAAGGTCCAGATGAAGACGACTCTCATCCAGTCCATCAAAGACAAACAGAAGTTTGAATTTACTCTTGTCATAGTTGGTGTTTCCTGATGACTGTAGAGTTGTAAAGATGTGATTGAGTGCTTCCTTTTTTATGTCTACAGTTTCTGGGATACACTCATGAATGAGCTCTGCCAAACAAAATCTTTCTCCCGTCAGTGAGTTCAACTGACGGAAGGTGAAGGGGAAAATTAGATCAACATCTTGATTGGTTCTTCTTTCTGCCCAGTCTAACACAAACTTGCGAACAAAGAAGGTTTTTCCAATTCCTGCGATCCCATTGGTCAGCACAGTTCTTATGGGTCTGTATTCTCCAGGGGGGTGTTCGAACATTTCACATGGTTTGATTGGTTTCTCTGTTCCTACTGGCCTTCCTGTCTTCTCAATCTGTCTGACTTCATGCTGTGTGTTGATGTGTACATCGCTGCCTACTGTCATATACAGTTCTGTGTAGATATCAAGCAGACGCTGTTTGTTCTCTGCCCAGCCTTCTTGTGCACACATAAACTTGTCCTGGAAGTTTGACTGAAGTATCTGTTGGTAATATTTGATGGGTTGTGGCTCTGGAACTGGAATAACCACATCTGTGTAAAAGAGGAAGCAATAGAAAACAGAGTATATGGTTTATAACTTCAGGCAAACTGTATTGTCTGTGGATCCTCTTCTATCTATCCTGATGTTTGGGTCAACAATGAGCAACCTCCTCCAACTGTTGGCATGATTGGTTAAGTCAGCAACACAGGATTTAATCTAGCTGCAGTCAGAAGATACTGAATTATGCCACAACACAACATTTGGCCACCAAAAGGAAATATGCGAGAGAGATTGAATCTAAATTGTTGGGTTCCCCAGATGACCAGCTATATCTGCTGGGCTTCAACAAATGAAACAGTGCCAAAACAGTGATCCCTAAACACACACCTTCTTATAATGGCAGCAAACTCTTATCTGCTGTTGTTGTTGCTGGGTGACAGGAGTAGGAGAAGGGGGTCTGTGTAGACTCGATCATCTCTTTTAAGGACTGTTTCCCACATTTTGTCATTCGGTGCTTCTGTGAAGCCCATTAATGTGTGCTTACATCTGTGTATTAAATCAGAGAGCAATATCTGTTTTTTCACAACGAAATGCCATGCTGTTCAGCATATGGTTGCTGTGCAAGGCCCAGAGACTGCAAACACATGGATTATTTCCCTCTCGACCGTAAAAGAAGGAAATTGTGGAGCAGCAGGTTAGAAGGCAGAACTGGAAGACGAATAATTACTCCTAATTGGCAAACTTTTCCTGTCCTTTACCAAAGATACTAATAAGATCTGTTAGATTTTAGATAGATCTGTTAAATTTATCCATATATTTCTACTGATAATTCTGATTCGCTTTGGTTTCGTTTTTTAAAGAAAGAAAAAAAACTGTGCTGTCTTGATAGACATCATTTCATGCAAAATCACGATATGAGTGTTTTTTTCCTTCATCAGTCAGACATTTACCGCCTTAGACACAGTCTGATCATCAGAAGTTCATGACGTTAAAGTACAGGAAGGGTTAATTGATGTGTAGAAGAAGTATTGACACAAATAAATAAGCCAGTAGTTGTAACTTTGGCCATTATATCTCAGATTTATATGTTAAAAAAGGTTAAATGTTTATGTCATTTACATGTTGCTGTGAAACATTAAGTCCTGAAAATACTACTATAGTATTGTTTAAGGTGCATTGAAGGTGCAATGATGACCAGATTGTTAATGTGGAACATGGAAGAGAGACCTGGAGATTATGTGACAAAATGTGAATATTTTGGGTTAATATGATGTTTTGCTAAAATGTTTTATGAAATATGTCTTAGAGAAAGTCTTTTTTCTTATATATTCTTATATATTTCAGCTATCTGTGCACAGGCTCCACACCCCAGTACCCATTACACTTCCATACATAACAGACAACATAGAAGCCTTACCTCCACTGTGAGGAAGATGAGGCTGAGTCTGGGAGGAGGACGGCCCTTTGAAGTCTGAACTCAGACCTGAGTCCTGATCTGAGCTCCTATCAGACAAACTCTGCACCAAGTCGTTCCTCTGGATCTTCTCCAAAACTGTCTTGGTGACGACCACTGCTCCTGGAAATCCCAATGTCTGCACCATTACATCAACTGTTTCAAACCTGCTTGTCAACTGCAAGCGGCTCTTTTTGATTGGCTGGAAACCTTGGACACTGTTGGGCTGCTGCAGAAACCACTTGAATTTGATGAATTCCCCATCCACCAGATCTTCTAGAGTGTTTAAGAGATCCTCTGGTGTCATGGCAGCTACCTGATGTTACAGTTGTGTTGTTGCTTTCTGTTTCTAAGAAATGATCAAACTAAAAAAAAATAATTTATTCTCTTGAAAAACCAGCGTATCATGGTCACATGGTTGTCAATGTGTTGTCCGCTGCCTTGAAGATGTGTGCAAATGAGAAACCTGCTGTAACTAGTGGGTGGGTTGAGTGCCGCAGTAGCTGAGTGGTTATGACTCCATAAAACCGCAACTTCCTAATTTTAATTCCTGCTGCTGAGTTGCAACAACTACTGAAACAGAGAAATTCACAATCTCATGACTTGTCGAGATGTGATTTACCATTTTATGCATTGTACACAAACATATTACATATTACAAAAAGACTAATAAATATAAAAATAAATACACAATAAATCAGTTAATTGAGGGGTAAATAAAGTAAGTAAAATCATTAATATATTAATATGTATTTCATTATATATTATGTTTCATATTACAGTGATCCCTTTACCATAGTATATGTAAATCTATGTTGTGGGAGTCTTCATTATATCACAGGATTCTGTGGCCTACAGGTATTTTTATTTTTTTTAGATTTGAATTATTTTTGTGGTAAAATAAGCAAGTTCTAGCCTAAAAAAATAAACAACAAGTGTGGGAATGGTTTATAATAGCATGGGGAGGGTTTATAAATGTTTGTGGATTTCCGGAGTTTTGGAGGTGGTGCAAGCTGGTTAGCTGGCTAACCTCAGTAAGCTCTTGAGTTTTTTGCTGAACTCACAATGTCTCTGAAAGGCTAGTGAGGAAATTGCTCAGCTAATATTAGCTATGAATCAACAGCAACATTTTGAGTTTGATGTACTGTTCTTGAAACAGTCTTAGTCGGTCTGAAAGTGAACAACAAGTAGAAATGTCAAACGTTCACTCAAAAACAGCAGCTGTCTTTTCCTTCAGAGTCAGATTCTATGGAGCCTACCAACAAGGACGCAGAGGAGCTGAGATAGACCACATGAGGATGGGCAAACCTCCACCCTGAAATAAACAGGAAATAGATTCACGTTTCCTCATTCAAAAGCAGAAGAACACAGTCCGTGTAAGAGGCCAGTACATTGTGCAATAAGTTCACTAATTAGGTCATGAAGTTTTCAGTCAGGTTCCCTGAAGTTCAGTTGTTGCATAGGGTGGGATTATCCACAGTGACACACTAGGTCAGTGTCAACTCCGTCCAAATCTGAGATGTTCATCTCTGACAGGAATTTGTCTGCAAGAAACTTGCACAATCTCAATGTTTACATTTGTAGCCTACTTCATTCCGATGTTGCTGCAAGAAAACAAACTGTGGAAACTCTGGAGACGTCCTGCAACACGTCTCCAGAGTGTTGCAGGAACTGGTTCAGCAGGTCGTTCTCATGTAGCTTTGCATGATATGTGAACAATGTAGATGCTAGCATAACAAATAAGCCTTCATAAGCTTGGACATGAAATCAACACAAAGGGACGATCCTGCATGTGCTCAGGTACAAACATCTCTAAGTGTTGATTTACAGCAGCAAGAGAGCGACACAAGTCCACAAGTCAGTTCAACAAAACTACAACAAATCAGATTTTGGTGTTTGTGCAAAATTAGTTTGTTTTTTTGTTTGTGATGAAAATAAAATACACAATTTAATGAGTACAATCTTTATCTAACTTTAAACTCACAGGTACCAGCGTTGGTCCAGTTTTGAGAGACACCTTGTGGCCATATAGTGAACTGCATGTATGAACGGGTCACATTTGACAGAAACAAGCAGAGGAGCCACTTTCTCTTAAATTATTTTAATTTCTTGTGTACACTAAAAGTAAAATTTACACACTTAAAGTCTGAAAAGAACCTGGGCATGCACGATGACCTTTCCACAGGCTCTTCAAGTGATTCAGTTTTTTCCATAGGAATTTTCCCGTACATTTTACAGTCCATAGTTTAACTGTACACAGTCTAAAGCCACAGTGAACTATGATTACATCCATTTCATCTTTACAATGTGCAAAATCCTCCTGGGAGACGGGGCTGACAGTAGTATGAGCAAAACAACAAACAAAATAAGAACAAAATGCAACATCATATGAAGAACAGTGAACACAACCCAACGCGATGCAGAAATTGGTCCCTTAATTCCCTTCTGATGTGAGTCCACCTTCACTGCTGAGAAACTTTCAGTGGTTTTAACCAAAGAAAAAAAAAAGAAACCAAAAAAGTCCCATTTTTACCCCAAACACAACAACAACAACAATAACAACAACGAGGAGGAAGAGGAGGGAGACTTCATCCACCGGCCACAACAACAGCAGCAGCTGGAAAACTTTGATGTGGAATAAAAAATAAAAGCTTAAATGTGTTTGGTCGGTGGAAGTTTTCCACAATAAAAGGATGTCAGTCATCCTGGGTTAGAGACTGCACGGGGGTGGGGCTAGATGAGGAGGGGGCGGGGCCTGATTTATTTTAAAAAAGCTTGATTAAATTATAGAAAGAAAAAAAAAGACAAAAAACAGCATGGACACTAAAGAAACTCAGGTTAAAATCTACTGAGTGAAGGTTAAACTCAATGAAGGATGAAACATTCAGTTGGATTTTGCAGGCAGTGTGGTTTCAAGTCCTTAAATATATATATATATATGTATGTATATATATCTATATATATGTATGTATGTATATGTATATATATATATATATATATATATATATGTGTGTATGTATATACACACACACACACACACATATATACACACCAAGTGTGTGTGTGTGTATATATATATATATATATATACACACACACACACACACATATATATATATATATATATATATATATATATATGTAGAGAGAGAGAGAGAGAGAGAGAGAGAAATTTTATATACCTTTATAAATGTATTAATTTATATATTTTCCACTTTAGTTTGATTCAAAGAGCTTCAGTCAGTGTTTCCTTCACAGACATGAGCACACTCCCAGCTCACCAACATTAAATCATCCAGAGGCTAAAAAACAGAATGTCCAATCCCTGATTATTTACACGATGATTCTCCTCCACACTGCACGCCGTCCGGGCAGGTTGCCAGCCGAGCCATTCCCCTGATGATAAATGTGTCGGTTAATTTGCAAAAAAAAAATAAAAACATAAAAAAATAAAAGGAAAACAAGAAAGCAAATTGTTTAAAATACATATGAACAAGGGGGCGGGGCTACATTGCGGAGAGAATAAAAACAAAAAGAAAGATGTTGATTTGATAAAATGGGCTGAGTCTGTAGGCAAGGCCAAAGAAACAAGCATGGTGGGCGGGGCTTCAGTCCGATGTCGCCTGGGAGCTGAGTGGCGTCAGTGTGGCAGGGAACATCAGCACCTTGGCCTGCATGAAGGACAAATCAGGCAGCGCGGCAATCACCTTCGCCGCCTCATCGCTCAGGTTCTCATCTTTCCTCGGCTTCCTGTCGAGCAGGAAGAGACAGAACAGCGTCAAACGTCTGACAACATGACAACAGTACACATCCCGCCCCGTCTCAACCCTTCTGACCTGGTGGAGGTGCTGGTCTTCTCCATGGTGGACATGAGGCGGGCGAAGGCGTCTGCCACTCGGCTGCTGGAGCCGCTGGGGTCAAGCTTGGCCGTCGTCAGCTCGTATAACTCCGGGTCGACACCTGGAACAGACGACACAGACCAGATCAGAACTTGCTCGCAATACCGACTCAATAAAACCTTGTCCTGGATTTGACGTAAACTGTTTATTCAAGTCACTTATTTTAAAAGCAGCTGGCTTTTCTTTTGTCAAGTCATCAGGTGGAGACGTGACATGTTGCTCTGCCGAGTTCACAGAGGCCTAATCCAGTATTTTAGGAGACTCAAGAGTTGGATCAGGATCCGAACAACTAAGAACTAAAACTAATAAACTATTAGCTGTTAGCAGCAGGGGACGCCGGTTAGTGCACAGACGAGAAGGACAAGGAAGAGGAGGAGGAGGAGGAGCAGCGGCTAACCTGGGATGGACGGAGAGCTGCTGGAGCCTGAATCCTCCACAGGACCAAAGAAGTCCAGGTTTAAAAGAGACGAGCCTCCGCTGGCTGCGGAGCCGGGGGCGTCCGAGGTTAACACACACACACACACACACACAGAGAGAGAGGGGAAACCATGCAGCAGTGTCAGTGATCAGAGTGCAGCGGCCATCTTTAATCCATATCAGCACAGACCAGGTTCAGGACCTGGAGGCTTCTACAGGACGTAGAACACCTTCTCACTAGCAAGGGGCAGACACAACAACTAATGACTGATTGGCTGAGAGTCGGTGGGAGGGGGTGTGGATTTGAGGGTTAGATGAGCGGTGGAAATTATGAGCAGGCAGGCATGGAGGGGCAGAGCAGAAGGCGGAGAGGACGGAGTCACTTACCATCCAGAGGGTTAGTAAGGCCACTGCTGCTCCAGTCGAACTGGACCGGTGGGAGGGCCTCCTGCTGGAGAGGAGAGGAAGTGAGATTATACATAGTCCTGGTCTGAGGTGGACTGAAGACTACAAATATGGACCAATGGAACAATGACAAATACGAAAAAAACTGCCAGTGAAAACCAGCAGCTCCTATGAGACGCATTTGACAAAGCTAAGAAAAAAAGTAGCGACAAACCAAAGGTGAAAGACTTGGAGCCATGGTATGCTATGGCTAACAGATGCAACTTTTCAGTCATCTCCAATCACGTGGCAAAGCTCCTCATCAATGCTAACCATGTTAGCCTCACCACGAATATAAGGACACCGAGCATATCATAGCATATCAGCAAGTTGAGCCTGACTGCCTGGTGGACTAATGAGAACATTATCCTTAAAAAGCATGTTCTCTACATGCAGGATGTCTGGTCATCAGTTTTTAATAGCCTGTTTGAGAATTTAACATTTATCGATGGTTTCTCACAAAGTTCTCTGGTCGGAGTCGGTCGCGCTGCCACTGAACGTAAATATGCAAAAGGTGGAGCTGTATTTACCTAGTGTTGTCCCCTGTCAGCGCCTGTGGTCTCAATATGGCAGCGTTACATTGCTACCTGCGTTACACAGGTCGCAATCGGTCGCTAAAAAATGCAGTATTGTGTTTCGATGACTCACCTGGACCGAGTCCGTGGAACAAGAGGTTTTCTCAGGAGCCAGAGGAGGAGTCTGAGCAATGGAGGCGATCATCTCTGCGGCAGAAACGGGCTTCACAGGCTCTTTGGTTGGTTCCAGCATCCCCTACACACACACACATTCATCAGAACCAGAAACAGAACCAGAACCTGGAGAAGATCTGTGGCAGCAAACTTACCAGGCTGGCGGCGTACATAGGCACGATGACCGGCTGCTTCTTCTGTCCAGTAAACAGCTGCACACAGAGGTCAGAGGTCAGTCAGTTCACATGTCAGATAGAGAACTGAGTACCAGGACCAGTTCTGTGACCTGGGTCCACAAAATTAGTGTCTGCCTTAACAAGACTCTGACAAAGATCAATTTTGAGTGAAAAGATGCATCACCCTGTTTCTCTTGTCTGAGTCCAGCATCAGATCCACATCTGCATCAGTATCTAGATCAAGAGCTTTAGCTCATTTGTTCCAGATTTGACTAATCAATCTGTAACTGATCAATTGTCAATATTTATTCACATTAATGTGGAATCTGGTCTCAGATGTGGACTCAATCAGACCTAGACCCCAATCTCAAATGTGAACCGTGTTCTCAGACTTGGAGCCCAGTCACAGATGTGGACTTACGATGTTCCTGGTGTCGATGCCGAGGCAGCAGAGCAGCACCTTGTTGCAGTGCGACCCCCCCCACTGGTACCGGAGGCCAAACGCCTCGTGGATGTCCTGCAGCTGTGTCCACACACCGCCACGCCAGGACCTGAGGCGACCAATGACATGAGTCAGAGACAAGACACTGACAGTTAAGAGGATGGACAAAAGTCTTTAACGATCTGACCTCTGCTCCTCGCCTCCTGACTCTGGTTTCTCCTCCAGCAGGACATGTAGAGACACCACCTGCTCCTCCACCGGGGCAGCAGTGACAGCAGTGTTCTGAGGGAAGCTACTCTGAAAGAGCTTCTCCAGACGACTGGACAGCGACACCTGCAGGCAGCGGGGGATCATTGAAGTTGACAAAAACTCATGCAATGTTTGTGTTTGGTCCAAAGACAAATATTACACTTCAGCTAACACACAGATAGAAGTGTCTGCGCACAGCTGTAGTATGACGCAGGAAGGCGAAAGGTGACATGTTTTCAAAGTGTCCGTGTGGGAGGATTAAAACAAATTTACAACAGGAACATCAACATGTGGATTCCATCTTTAGTTCATATCCAGTTTCCACCAGCAGCGTTTCAGCAGCAGCCTGTTGTGGTTTCAAACCTGTTTGTTTCTACAATGACAATGTTTCTTTCTGATGTAACAGAAATCAATATTTATGAGAACAATGTCCTGATTGGTCAGTTAACCTGATCACAGATGTGTCACTGAAGACACATCCGTCAAACAGACCCGTCAGAGTATCCAGCACACAGAGTTAGAACTAAAACATCTCTAAGTGATTCAATATCAAACCAGCCGAATTCTTTCTTTGATAATTTTTCTAAAATCTAATTTGGGTACGAACCTGACAACACATTAATCTCAGTAAATACAAATATTAAAATCAATGTTAGAATGTTGTCCAATTGATCATGACATCAGGTATGAGGAACGGAGAAAATTGTTGAGATTTGCTCACCGTCTGTCTGTGCGTCCTGCTGTCGTCCTCACCGGCGGCAGGAGCGTCTCCTTCATGCCACTCCTCCTCCTCTTCCTCCTCCCCCTTCTCTCCGCTCTCTGCAGGAGGAGTGACACTCTGCTCAGCTCCAAATGCTGCCCACGACTCCCCCTCGCCCTGCTGCTCCCCGAAGGCACTCCACCCTGTGTCTTCCCTGGCGCCTACGTCCTCGATGGCTGAGCTGAAGTTCCCAAAACTGTCACTGACGGGGAAGTTGGCAAACTCGTCTCCATTGTGTTCCTTGTTGGCGCTGCTGTGGAGTTTGGGGGAGTTGAAGTCGCCGAAGTCGTCGTCATTGTTGCCATCGTCATCTGCCAACTCCTGTGCAGTAGTGGAGCCACTCTGCTCCAGCTGGTCAAAGTCAGCGAAGCCTTGACCGCCAAAAGAGCCGGCGTCTCCGAAGTCCCCGAAGTCCTCGTCCTCATCATCCTCCGGTAGCTGGCTGTGGTCAGCGGGTGTAGACGTCTCTCCCTGCAGCGGCGGCGAGGGAACAGACCCAGTGGTGCTCATGTCGCCATACTCCTCCAGAGCGTCCGTGGACAGAGGTCGCCCCAAAGACGTTTCTGTCTCCGTCTCGTCCGATTGTCCCGCCTCGCTGTCAGGGAAGAGCTCGTCTTTGGATTCATCCCTTTCGGCTGCGTTCCCGCCATTGACAGCAAGTGGGCTGTTAGTGCAAACATCTGTTGCCGTGGCTTCGGTGGTCCTGGCCATGTTTTGCTCAGTGGGAATAGATACAGATTCTGTGCCTGACATGAAGATTCCAGGTCTGTTTGTGTCCCTGACATTGTCCTCTGATGTCTCCTGCTCACCATGGCCGGGGGTGTCCACTGTGCAGCTCGCTGTTGCCACGGTATCATTTAAGTCCTCACTCGCCGTATGGCTGATACGCCCTTCAGTGTCAGAAAAAGCGGCAAAGTCTGCAAAGTCGTCCTCTGGGCCACATACAGGGGCACTGCCCATGTCCTCGCTGGACGTTTCTTGTACATGAGAGTGGACAGAATTCTGCAAGGACGGGCTTTCCTGAAGCTCAAAGGTCGCAAACCCGTTTGTCAGGACCTCAGCGCCATTGCAACTGTCGCTTGTTGAAAAGTTGAGAGAACCTGACACTAACTTTTTCATCTCAGTTCTTTCTGAGGGACCACCACCAGGGCAGCTCGCCGGCGCCACGCCGTTAGCCTTAGACGGTTCGTTACCAGGGGCGTGGCTGCCGTTAGACGAGCTGTAGCCAGTCACCCCTCTGCCACCGCTGCTGCCGCCGAGCTCAGGTGGCGACGTGGCAGTCAGAGCCTGGGTCTGGTTGAAGGTGGTCGGTGTGTCAAAGTCTGTGAAGCTAATGCTGTTGGGGACCCCCGAGAAGGTGCCAAAGTCTCCAAACTCGTCGTCCTCTTCCTCTGCGCCATCCTCCATCGGTGGCGGCGAGGAGGAGTACATACGGATCACGTCTGGCTCCATGATTCTCAGACAGTTGACAAATCCTCTGGGCTACACCTGAGACAATAAGACAGGACAAAATATCATCAATGACAGAATTATCAACAGACAAAAATACAGGAAGTAAACAAGGTGGTGGGTGGCCAAAAAACCAGGAAGTCTGAATTTCCAGGTTCCAAGTTTAGAAAGAGAGCCTGCCTAAGCTAATGTCATGAATTAATTTCATTTTTTTGTAAACCAACTAACAACATGAAGATGTAAATGCTAACAATAGCTGCTTTTGTTGACAACATGCTAGTGTTAGTTGTGTTTGCTGACAATGTACTAACATTAACTGCATCTGCTGAATCGAGTGCTAATATTACCTGTGGATGTTGAGGACATGCTAATGTTAGCTGCGTCATCAGAGAATGGGCTAACATTACCTGAATCTGCTAAACCCATGCTCATGTAAGCTGCATCTTCTGAGTATGTGTTTATCACATGTTAGCTGCATTTGCAAAGGATGTGCTAACATTAGCTGCATCTTTTGAGGTCACGCTAACGATAACTGTTTCTGCTGAGGAAGAGTTAACTTGAGCTGCGTCTGCTGAGGACATGTTATTGTTAGTTTTCCTGACTACTGTGTTCATTGTTTCTTGGATTTTCTGTCTTGTGTCCAACTCAGGCTAAACAACCAGTGGAACGACGGCGCCCTCTACACGTTCCTCTGTTCCTCTCAGTGACATGACCCCTTCACAATAAGAAGAGCTATGTTGCTGTACGTTGGGAGTGGGGGGGTTTAACTCCAACTTCTTTTTTTTCATTTGTTGATTCAACACGGGGAAGTAATGATAACATCTGGGTGTTTCACCTGAACTGGGAAGTCTGGATTTTTCAGGTTCCTCATCAGAATAAGACACGCCTACTGATCTCACAATCCAATATGGCTGCCGCGCACGTCAACAACAGTGACAGCTGTGGAGATGTACAGCTTATTATTGCTTGTGTATGTGCTATCAAACAAATAAACAACAACTGTTATCATTTATTCAGTGACTTAGATGGTCTGATCAAAATAACAGGAACACCTGACGACAGCTGAGTCGACCTGCAGCTGGACCAGGGTGTTCCTAATAAACTGTGAACCTGTGTTTGCTTAGCCGGCCTGGTCGGTCAAACACCTGCGGACAGGTAGCTCACGCCCGGGCCGTTCTAACCGGGCTACCGGGCCTGGTCCACCTTTCACCGCGGACTCGCTGACAGCAGCTCTGTGCGTTCACAAGTTTCACACCTATTCCTCACCTGTCTGACGTCGGTGGCTCCGTGAAGCTAGGATGCTAATGTAGTTTTTAATCGGTTAGCATGTAGCCTAGCAGGCTAACAGACTCACCGCTGCCTCAGACAGCTGAGTAACGCGGAGATGTTGAATAAAGCGACATTAAAGTGGCGAGAGTCACGTCAGCTCAAGTAAATTACGAGGCCGAGATACTTTTCGGAGACTGGACTGGAACGGTAGCTAACTTAGCGTAGCCTAGCTAGGTTAGCTAGTGTGGAAAAGCTGTGAACGACGTTGACAATTTAACATCATAGCAGTTTGTTGCCACTTTACTGAGACAGTTCCATCGTTAAGCTACAACGACTCACAGTCAGATCAGACGCTAAAAGGCTTTAAAACACTTTAAACTTCAGGAGCAAGTGAGTGAGAAGTCAACACGTCAGCTAACTGCGCACCTAGCTAACAACAACAACAACCAGCCTACAGCGTTAGCATTAGCGTTAGCTTCTCCGCTCCGTCCCTCTCCGTTTGACAGCCAGAGACTCTGTTGCAGATAAAAAACAAAACAAAATAAAACAAAACAGCGAAACTAACCATGAGATGTATTCCGCGGATATCCATGACTCGGTGAAAGACGCTGCTTTCTGCAGGCTGTCTGGTAGACCGGCTCCACTCGGCAGGACGGCTGGAAGTGAAGCAGGAGTGAAGGTTGAGTCCGCCGCCGGTGACTGCTACTACCGCCTCAATCTCCCAGCATGCATCGCTGTGAGGAGCCAGAGACACCGGACAGTGCGGGTTCGCAGACCCGACGATCCGTAGCGATACGGGCTGTAGAAAACCACCAAGTTACCAGAGAAGAAACAGATGATTGAATATATGAAACATGGAGCTTTTCACATGTTCGCTGTGACTCACAGGTGTAATGATGTCAGACTAACCAGCCAAAGCTGGCAGCACTCTCACAATAAAAGCACTTCTGTTTTTACACTACAATAGCAAAAGTACTCCCTGTAGTTATAGTCATAGTAAAAGTAGCGTAAAATAATAAAATATAAAGTAGAATTAAATGAAAAATCTCTGCTGTTACTTGTTCTGTCCAGCAGGTGGCAATCTTAATGCTCTCTCTCACACACACACACACACACACACACACATCGTCTGCCAGGCGCCGCACACTGACGTCTGACGCTCATTGTGACGCCACCACCACAGTGAGTGCATTCTGAAACTTCTGAATGAGAGAAAACACCCGGATGTTACATGGATTTATATTACAAGTCCTGTTACTGTACAGGTCCAGGTCCTGTCCTCTGACACTGGGAGGGACCTGGACCTGGATCTGGGTCTAAATCTGGGCCTGTATTCAGAAAGATTCTCAGGGTCTTCTCAAAGAGGTCCTAACTTAGCCTAAAAGCTCCTAGCAAGGAATCTTAGCCTAAGAGTGATTCAGGAAGTTTCTGACAGCAACTCTGATCAAGGAGGTGACAGAAACTTTAATCTTAGTGAGGAGATGTGGTTGACCTCGTTGCTGTGTTTGGTGGGACAGTGAAATCATGAGATCGTAAAACTTAGACTGTCATGATGATGAAACTCAGCAAAATTAAATGAATTGTTACACAGCTTCAAAATGACTCAGCTGTCAGCAGTTACTGTGGTTGCTCCCCTCCTTGTAAAAAAGAAGTTTGATTTGTCAGAACGACCAAAACAATGAATGTAATGGAGAAAATAAGAGAAAGCCGGTAGCGTCTTATTAAATCACTGTCGTTCAATATACAGAGAATATCTCTCCTTCCTCTCTTTCCAACATCTTCTCGGTTTAAGACTTTTGGGCTTCTTAAAAGTCCTTCTCCCTCCTCTTAACAGTTTTTCACCTTAGAAGCTCTAAAATGCTAAGATTTCCTTAGAATGACATCACTAAAAGCTACTTTTAGTCACAGGATTCTTTGTGAATACAGGCCCAGGTCTCTGAACCTTAAGATAAACTCTAGATGCGTCAGTTTTTTATTATTATTTTGAAAATCTTATCTTTAATATTATAACTTCATTCCGCTTCAGTCTCAAACATTTGTGCCATTATCGTGGATTTCTCTCTGTTCTTATAAATAAAGTCTGCTGCCCCCCGCTGGTGGGAAAATATTCAGACCTGGTCCAGTCTCCATGTGGCCTAGTACTCCTCCCTACAGGACACAAGTGAATGTGATGTTACGTAAACAGGTTTATTGTTGTTTGCTTTTACTGTAGTTTGTGTTTAAATATTTATTTCAATAAAAACTATTAGTATTAAAAAGATTGTTAGTCAATGACAACACAAACAGGAAGGTGCAGCCCTTCCCCCCTCCACACGCCCCCTGGTGGTGACGTCATCCACAACTTTTCATTATTGTCATTTAATAAAACTGTTGTTTTGTATTTCACTGTGTAACAGCTCAGTTCACACAGAGTCACAACTGGAAACATCTGGAGCTTTTATATCATTTACTGTCCTGATCTCTGGTTAAACAAAAAACAAACAAACAAAAAGAAAAAAAAACAAACAGAAAATCAAGCAGCAAATGTTTTTAAAAACAACAGATTATTTGGTTTCAGGTCGAATTATCATCAGAGGCGCCTGGTTCCCCGGAGAAGAAACAGCATCAGGACCAACAGGTTGCAAACATCTCCTTCATTCTTTTAATGGTCGACATTTGTGCCACAAAAATGTTTGTGTCCGCAGCCGCAGGTCATGTGATCACTGCCGCCGGCAGACGCAGGTCATGTGATCACGCCGCCAGCTGTTCGTCACGTCTACACATCTGCAACTCACTGATGTAGAAATATATACAGTTTACAGATTATTATTCTGGAGTGGAGGGGGGCAGGGCCTGGTGGGGGGGGGGGGGTGGGGTGGGGCCAACGTCACATTTCCCAATGCAGCACATGCTTATAGTATGACGACGAGAGGCCGAAACGTATGTTACACAGGAATGTTAACCACTGTCGTACAAGGTGGGGTCTGTAAGAAAATCATGTGGGGCAGCAAAGGCATAACGTTGTGTAAATCTCCTGCCGTGAAGGCACTGGGCACATTGTTGTCAGGGGCGGTGGTTACACGCGATAGCGGCATTTTTTTCATTTGATTTTGGGCGGCAGGGCAGGGATGGCGGCAACAATGGGTTGCGACCTCCCCTTCCCCCTGCAGTTGTGGCGCTTGCTTTTAAAGCATGTGCTCGGTTTCAAGTGCTCGCGAGAACGAGGACACAGAGGCTGCCGCCCCATTGTTGCCACAGTGACAGACTTAATCTGTGTCTGTCTCAGAAAAGGAGAAGATGCCGCGCACTTATTAAAAATAGTGAACGTGTCATTTTGGTGGAAGGACTGGGGTTTCTGTGGGTGTTAGGGGGCGGGGCTTACCATCCTATTGCTGACTAAGGGGGGGCGGGGTCTGGCATTGTAGCTGCACACACAATAACTATCAGGTCCACTCAGAGTCCTCCTGTCTGCCCCTCCCCCCTGTGGTAACGTTGAGACTGGTCATGGGTGAGTAGGGGTATTTGGGGGGCCGTGATGGGTTTGGATTCAGGTCGTCATGGCGATGTTGGTGGTGGTTGTGGGCAAGGTCTCAGCAGCACCCTCCAGAAGAGGTGTTGACGGGCTTGCTCTGGATCTTGACGTTGGATTTCTCGGCGGCACCAGCCGTGGCACCAGGGCCCATCCTCTTCTTGATCTCGGCCGCCATGGTCATGAAAGCCTGCTCCACGTTGGTGGCGCTCTTAGCGCTCGTCTCCAGGAATGGGATCCCCAGGTTGTCAGCAAATTCCTGGCAAAAGAACAAACAAAACACACTTAGTTGATGACCCACATGGGATCAGGCGGATGCGGCAGGCTGTGTGGCGAGCACTCACCTTGGCCGTGGTGTAGTCCACCACCTTCTTGGTCGTCAGGTCACACTTGTTGCCGACCAGCAGCTTGTTGACATTTTCGCTGGCGTAGCGGTCGATCTCCTGCAGCCACTGCTTGACATTGTTGAAAGATTCCTGAAGATGGAGACAGATGGACAGTAAACATCTAAACACACTGACGGTAAAGACAGTCGTTCTTTATCCTTGCCCACCTGTTGCTGCATTATGTTACATTTCCAAATAAAAGCCTTGAGAGGAAACAAGGGCTTTGTCTTCACCGCCGTGTACTTCTTGTCAGTTGATGTCACACAGTGAGCGCTTGTCTTTCTATCTCAGCTAGCTGTTAGCATGCTGGCCAACAGCAGCTAACAATGGGATGGTTAGCAGAGACTAAACATTTTATCCTGTTGTCAACCTATGTTTATTATTAAATGACATTGATAAGGATAAGATCAGACTCACTGAGACCCGATCCAGGACTCTACTGAGACCAGGACCAAGACTAGGATTTTGTAAACATTAGCAGTGAATAAACACTGACCTGGTCTGTGACATCATAGACCACAATGATGCCATGGGCTCCTCTGTAGTAACTGGACGTGATGGTGCGGAAGCGTTCCTGACCGGCTGTATCCCACTAAAACACACACACATATAAAAGAGATTCATTGTGAGGAAGAGATGGTTGATGAGGAGACTGAAGCTCTGAAGCGTTGAGGTTGAACTGTAGGAAATAAACGTGACAACAGTTGGATGAAATAGGGCAAACATTTATTTAAACCAGTGAATGTTAATAAAGCATGTCCTCATTTTAATGTTTTTCACTCCTGGGCTCTATAGACATCTGCCTTTAGTCCTTATGGGACTTTCAGTAGCTCTCAGCAGTTTCGTCATGTCACCACCTTTCACGTGGACAGATCTCGTTGCTCAGAGGAAACTTTAAGAGTCATTCAGCCCTAACAGACACATAAATAAACACACATTGTCCTTACAATCTGAAGTTTGATGGTCTTCCCGTCCAGCTCGATGGTCCTGATCTTGAAGTCCACGCCAATGGTGCTGATGTAGCTCTCTGTGTACGTGTCATCCTGAAACACACAAACACAGGTGTGTCTGAGTAATGTAATCAGCCATCACAGAGTTGACTGGTACACAGACACACACACAGACACACACACACACACACACACACACACACACACACACACACACAGACACACACACTTACTGCAAATCGAAGGAGGAGACAAGACTTTCCGACACCAGAGTCACCAATCAGGAGCAGTTTGAATAAATAGTCACTGTGAGGACAGAGGAGACAATCAATAACTAATTATTAATAACAAGAAGACAACCTGTGGAATTAATAAGCCTCATTTAAAAATCTAATTCTAAAAAATGTCAGCTTTACCTGTTGACATCATGTATTCACTGATTTAATTATACATCGTAAATTAAATATTCTATCGTGGTTTGAGGAAAACTTTGATTTTGGTAAGTGCAGGAAATGTGAACAGATGAAAAACAAACATGGCGTGTGAAATAATTCTCACATTTTTCAGTTGTAATCAAACCAAATATAAAATTCTATCGGCTCGTTCACCGTTCAGAACAGAAATTGATTATAGTCTGACCAATCAGATCTGTGTTCGGCTGTTCTGTTCAGATCGGCTGTAGTTTGCCAACTCTCCACATCGGCTACTACTGTTGGGACTTCCCGTTAGCGGCCGCTAATGACGCCGAAATCGCCGTTAAATCTCGGACACTTCGGTTAGCTCCGTGTTCGCCGGTAGGGGCCGCGACCGGGAGCCGAACCGCCGTTTGTTCCGCGGCTACAACCGAGCAGATGCGCCCGCCGAGGACCGGATCCCTCAGCTGAGCTACGTAGTTAGCCTGTTAGCTTCAGGCGCTACCTCCAGTGAGCTCACCGCTCAGTGCGCGGACACCCTTTCCAAACAGTCAGTTGCTTTATTCGGTGTTTTATCGATCGGAAAACGTAGGAAAACTTGAGCTCGGCGGTGAACATCGGCGCTGTCACGACCGCCGCTGACCGAGAACCGGAGACAAAGCAACTGACGTTCATCTTGTACCGGTCCGCCCGGCTAAGCTAACGTTAGCCTAGCTTAGCTTCGTTTAGCTCCCAGGGCTAAGCTGACAGCTCAGCCCGGGACCTGTCACAATCGACATGAAAAGTCTGACTTACTATTCGGGATTCATCGTTGGCTACCGGTGACAGACGCTCGTTGTGGTGGAAGCAGCAGGAATTAGTCGCGGCTGAAGCAAATTCCGCGTCGTAATGGGAGAAAAAACACCGTTGTTGTTGAGAACTGGTTAAACTGGTTGTCGCAGCCACAACAGCATAATCGAATCAAATATGGCTGTCAGCGCTACCCGGAAATACCAGAGCACGGAATCATGGGTGTTGTAGTCTTGTGGCTATGGGCGTTCACGCAAATAATATGAGCTACTCTGAAAATACCTCAACACACATTAAAACATGCCATTATCACGCTAACCCTACCAAAATAGAGGTTTTATACGTCATAATTTAATCACAATTTCATCATTTGTTTTACAGAACAGATGATTCTTCAGTTTATTGGATGTTTCACAAAACAAAACATTATGTTATTATTATGTCAATGTCACAGCAAGGTCCTGGAGCAGATAAATAAATTCATAATATAAATGAAAAATAAAATACAAATATAAACAAAATACAACTGGTTAACTGGAAGCTACTTACAGTTGCTAACTAAAATGTTTTCTCTTGACTGGTATCAGAATGGCTGCTGGTGCTAATATTAACCATATAGCGGCAGCCCAGAAGCAGCTGCTACATAGTTAATATTATGTATGTGTCTGTGTTAATATTCTGTGTGTGTGTGTGTCAGCAACAAAGAGGTGGATCCATCTGATTCATCACACACACTTACCTGTGGATTATGACTCTTGTCAACATCATCAGAAACTCTGCCCATACTGAACTGTTCTCCCTCCAGGCAGAAGTTTTGCAGCATGACCAGGACAGCCAAACTTTGCAATAGTTTCCCAATAGATTCCCCCCAAAAAATAGATTTTAGTTGCATTTGTCACATTGTGAGTCAATGTACCGAAATGTCGCTCTAATGTGCGCTAATTGGTGTTTGTTCTGAGTGACAATAAAGAAGCTATTGTGTTCCTTCTATTTTATTCTAAAAGGGATCAACTGGGCAGCTAGAAGCTAACTTTAGATTGTGTATCAGTCTGCACAGTTTGCCGTAAACAGTTAGCAGTGAAACAGAAAAAAAATGTAATTAAATTATAATGAGTGAAGCTGAGAAAAGCCGAGTTATCTACAGTTAACTGATTTAACAAATCTAATTGTTCTTAATCGAATTACCTGAGCTGGCTGCTGTGTCACAACATCTAGCAGCTAAATCACAATTTGATAATTTTTTCCCCCAAATTGTTCAACCCGACTGGTTGATTTCCTCCTTTCAGTCTGTTAGCATTTCCTCCCACATCACAGACATTTAGGATCGGGATAGAGTTCCTCATGTGAACACGTGGTGACATCATGAAGGATATGGACAATGTCTGGACGAGGGAGGAGTATCAGGAGAAAAAGATGCAAGTCAGATAAAACACAATCACACATAAATAATCTACCCCCTTCCATATAGTCAATTACTATTTTGACCTGAATACAAGACAACCACTCTTTTTCAAGACCAGTCTTTGGAAAAACCAGTGAGTGAGTACATGACCTGTAGTAGCAAGCATGCATCATCTAGGAGTGTTTTTTTGTTTGTTTGTTTGTTTGTATCATTAGTTGAGAATTTTTGTCTTTAATGATAGAGACAGTGTAGAGAGGAATAGAGGAGAACACACACAGGGAAGATGTCTGGATGGGGATTCGAACTCATGAACAACTGCACGGAGGACAAGTAAAAACAGCCCTATTTCGTCAGTGTATGACAAATTGGGTCTGCTGTTTGTTAACTTGCTCAACATTTGAGTCGCTGTTTTCTAGCGAGTCTCCGTGTCACGGTCGCAGTTCTCCAGGTCACTGGTGAGTGTGAGTGAGGAGAAGAAGCTCTGACTCATTTGGGGAGAAGATGTTTGTCACCACCTGTTGGTTTAGAGCCCCAGGTCTCTAGACCCCAAATATAAGACGAACCAATGTTTTCAGACTTTCTTCTTCTTCTTCTTCTTCTTATATTTGGGGCAATACGGTAGTTTAGCATATTTAGCTCAGCATATGAACCAGAAATGGGATGGAACAGTTAAAAATAAAAGGAAAGAAGCCAAGCTAAGCTGGCTCCAACTTCACATGAAAATGATATTACACTACATAGCCTATAACAAAAGATAATGAATTTCAAATCTGAACCAAACATATTTTTATTCTGTGGCAAGGATGGATACTTGCCTAACCCACTCCTCCCAGTACCAGCAGAGAGGCTTTTTCCTTTTAGCAGCATGTTGGGGTTGAAAGAAATCAATCAAAGAAAAATGATTGCATGAAAATTACCTTATCAACGCATCTAAATTCGCGCCTACAGTATCTTTGTTGAATTAAAAAAAAAAAGATACAGTAGGGGCTGCTGCAGCCAATAAGCAGCCGGCGGACTGCAGATCGACTCAACCTCCACAGTTGAGTCAGATTTTAATGTTTTATCAGGAAATAACTACTCAAGATTTTGCTTTAGTAAAATTTTTTGGACAATTTGGGCCGGATTAGGGCGGCTTAGTTTTCAGGACTCGATTCTTTTGGGACATCTGGTCACCCTAAGTCCTGCACAAGTCCAACCCACTATAAATTAATACCGACACCGGACCCCCCTGCACCATTTTTAAAAAAATAAATCAGAAGCAAACATACAGGGCCTCTTTGTGCTGTTAAATGACACACTCTCCCCTCCAGACTGGCCCAGGTGTAATTGTGCTAGTATTTTTTTTTTTATTACCTTTAATAGCAGACATTTTTGTGTCACAAAAAAAAATTGTGTAAAGAAGATTTTAAATGGTGAATTTAGAACCATGCTCTCATCATGTCTGACCCGACCCAAACTCGTGTCCAACACAGTACATTTCATCCATTTCATCAAAATTTGCAGTTCTCTAAACCTCACTTAATTTTTTGCCCACTGTTGCCATTTTTAGCTGAAAGACATCTGAAGTCATCTGAAAAATACATCTGAAATTTTTGTCTGTACAGAACTTTCCAGCTTTGAGCATATAGAGCATTTCAATAAGAAATCCACGCAATTGTTAGTACATGATGCCCCTGGACAACGACTGGCCCCAACAAGGTCAGTGTTTATACCAGAAAAGAGAACACACTGATACACATAAATTCCTGCATTGCTAACAAAGTGAGGCCTGGGAGAATTGACCTTAAGAACATGGAAACCCGCTCACTTTTTCCTGCAACATTTCAGCAGTAGTTGGTGCCATGACGCCATTTTACATTTCAGTTTACAGAGAGAGAGAGAGAGAGAGAGAGAGAGAGAGAGGGACAGCAGGCGTTTCCTGTTGTTTCCAGATGTTGTATTTATTTTACATGATGTATTTATTCTCAATGTCCCAGATTTTATGTCCATCATATTAGAAACAATAAAAAAATAGAACTGAAGATGTACATCATACACTTCTTACATGTGAATATATACTTTACATTGGTATAAATGTGAATTATGTATATAAAAAAAACAAAACAATAAATTAATCTTTGTGGGGTTTATCACACCTATTTTCTTATTTTTTGATGCTGTGACGACAACAAGGCTTCAGGCACTTTCCTGTATCAGCTAACGGAGACACTGTCACCTGCAGACTGGCTGCTGTAACTGTACTACCCCTCACCCCCTCCCACACACACACACACACACACACACACACACACACACACACACACACACACTTACAATGAAGGTTAAATTCTCTGGAGCCGACTTCCTGTAGTTACACTGTCGCAGTAAAAGTCCTTCTTGTAGTCAGACTGTCACAATAAAATTACTTCCTGTAGTTACAGTATCACACACTGTGAAAGTAAAAGTGCTTCCTGTAGATAGACTAACACACTACAAGTACTTTCTGTTGTTTCAGTAAAAGTACTTCCTGTCCTGTAGTCACATTAAAAGTACTTCCTGTACGTAAGCACAGTATGACAGTAAAATACTTCTTGTAATAAGACTGTGAGAGGAAAAGTATTTCCAGTAGTTACAATATCACAGTGACAGTACGCGCTGTAGATAGACTAACACAGTAAGAGTACTTCCTGTAGTTATCCTTTCACAGTAAGAGTGTTTCCTATATCTACACTGTCACAGTAAGACTTTCTGTTGTACTTCCTGAGTTCATCAGGTCAGCATTGTAGGTATCCTGTTAGCAGGAGGTGCTCCTGTTCAGCTGAACCGTTATCTTTTCGCTAAAGCGCCATAAAAACTATGACCTCCACCTCTTCCAACGTCACCTTCATTTTTCATGTTTCACGTGACGGCGACTCATTAAGTATATACCTCTTTCAGCTGAACTCGTCGTTACACATCGCAACATTCACACTGAACCTTGCAAGATGCTGAAAAATGGCACAGTCAAGTCTTTGAAACATGAGTGTAAAAATAGAAATTACCTGTTTTTATATATATATATATATATATATATATATAAATTATATATATAAATTATATATATATATATATGTATTCTTTATATAGAAATGAAAATAACAGGAACTTTTCTTTCTTTTCCCTCCTGAAAATCAGAGACGAGACGAACAACAACAAACAAAAACAACATAACTCCTCCCATGAGTCCTCGCTGTCAGTGTGTGGAGGGCAGTGCCTACAGAGCCTCAGCCCACAGCTTTGTGTTTCCCACCACAGCAGCGGCAGGCGACACCGCAGTGGTAACACGCTCTGAGGGGGGCGTAGCAGCACATGCAGGGCGCCAGCAGTGACAGGCCCACCAGCGCCGTCCAGCGCAGGCAGAAGCGCTCATCGCCGGCGTCACAGGAGCACGGGTCCGAGTATTCACCCTCCGGGTCAGACATGCAGTGGTAAAGCAGGCTGTCGGCGCACCACAGGAAGCTGACCCGCCGGATGCAGGTCTGGACGGGGTCAGGTGCTTCCTGGCAGCGACCCCGACCATTGTCCTTGTCGTTGAACATGTCCTGGCAGTAAACACACTGCGAACGCTCACCATCCTCCTTCTGTCGTTTAGTTTTGGGCTGCTGAGCTTGTGGTTGCACCATCACCACTGCTCTGTGGCCGCCACCGCCACCCAGCTCCAGGCAGCCTGGTTTACCATTGCAGCTTAGCGGATATGGGTAGGTGTAGTCAGGTTTGTGCGGCTCAGTCTTTGTGAAGTGCACGTAGGCATCTGGGTTGTCCATGTGAGCAAGTTTGTTTCGTGTGGAGTTGGCGTGGCGGTAGTCCTCGTAGCCAGTGAGCCAGGTACGCTCACGAGGGCGAACAATCTCTTCCTCCTCTGCAAGGAAGCTGACGTGACGAGGAAACATATGCCCTGCCTGCAGAAACAGGGATGGTTCGGTCATCAACACAGACAACACAGCTGCCAACTGTTGAACGACACCTGAAGCATTGTGGATAACATCTGACCTCACCTGGTCCAGGAAGCAGTGGTCCGAGGGCCGGTGCTGCTCATAGAAATGTCCCAGGATGCAATGGTGCCGGCGTGGCTCACAAAAGTTGGGAGGGGCGAGCACATGGGTCGCTGGCTCCCGCTTTTGGGATGAGTTGGACGAGCTGTCAGTGGCGGTCTGCAGGATGAGGACAGAGACAGACAGATCAAAAGGTCACATGGGATGGAAGACTCAGGCCCCCTCTAACCAGTGATGCCACTGCTGGTGTTTTCAATGAGGGACTGGCACCATTCATAAGTACAGCTACCGTATCTAGTTTAGTTCCTGTAATTATAGTGGCATGTTCCTGGGCTTCGTTCCTGTGGTACAGAGGTAAAGATCCTTGAAGACACTTTCTCACCGTGAAGACATCATCGTCACCAAGCTCCACCTCGTTCTGTAGCGTCGAAGAGGACGTGGTCGAACCTGGAGTAGAGACAACACTGTCATTCTTCTCAGATTAAACCACATTAATCTGCATCACAGATTAATATGAACTAAATAATCAACCAATGAGCCAGTTAAATAACCAACCAGTAAATCAACTAATGAGCCAATCATATTTAAGCATAACTTTTAGAATGAGGAAAGTAAAAGAGAAAAAATACATGAGTTATAAGTTTCTCAATTATATAATAAAATTAAAGTCTTTCAGTTGTAAGTTAGTTTCAGTGAGTATTCATCCATAATGGATTATCACTAGTGTAGCCACAGATTGGTGTGAAAACAACATTTCCCACTGCGGTTCTTTTTCCTCCTATGTCGGTTCTCTTCTGGTTCTGGTGGATCTTGAACCCCTTGAACCCTTGTACCTTCAGTTATGTTCTCCAGGGCCTTCCTCACGCCACGGTCAAATGCCCGGGCGTCTGATGGGCTCTGGAAGGTCAAACCGCACTTCTTGTTGTCAACCTTCCAGTGGTGGAAAGTGGGTGTGGCTTTGGTGTAAACCAGATCTTTCTTTAAAACACACTCCAGGATCACCTGGAAAAACAAAAGAAAACAGGAGACACCTGAGCTTGATGTTTTACTATGAGAAACAAACACAGCTTCTATTGTAGAGGGACTGACCTGCTTGTCTTTGAGGCGTTCTCCATGGATCAGGAACGTGTTGCGTCCAAGCAGTTCAGTCGGCAGCAGCTGGCACACGCCCACTTTGCTCAGGCAGCCGTCCTGTGCCAGCCAGCCGCCGCTCGAATCATCCCTGGTCATCACCACCGCTTTGACTCGCACAATGTAGCTGTCACTACAGTGGAGATGAAAAGATGCATGTCATAAGGACGGATTTTAATTTGAAAGTCCAGCTGCTGTGAACCAGGTAAATATACAAAGGATTTAAATACATACAGATATAAAGATGTAAAGGACATAAATACGTAAAAAACCTAAGCACGAAGAATGTAAAAATATAAAATACATAAATATGGAAAGGACATAAATATGTAAAACGACATGAGACATAAATATACATAGAACATAAATATGTAAGATGCAAATACATGTAGGACATTGATACATAAAACACATTAATATGCAAAGGACATAAATATGTTAAGTATGTAAACGTGCAAGGAACATAAATCCATCCATATAACATAGATGTGAGTAGGAAATTTTCTGTGGGATAAACTGTTTATTCTGACCGGATCCAGTGACGCAGCCCTAAGAGACACTCATATCTGAAACTAAAACCATCACCAGGTGTCGCTCTAGTGTCGTATTGGGGCATGAACATGTCGCACGTGGAAAACGTCTGAGTGAGTGGCAGCGGGCTAGTTCACACAAATACACACACACACTCTGCCTGCCTGTCGAACAGATGGTGTGTGTGTGTAGCATGAGTCATCACTGCATTTGCCGACAGCAAGCAGTGACACACACTTTGAGAGAATCCTCCATTTGCAGACATTTATAAAACGACCAGTGACGACTTCCTGTTATTGTTCAGACAGTGGCATCATGGTCAAGAGCGGTGTCATTATTTTTATCATTATTATTATGATTATTATCATTGTTGTTATCATTACCTAAGCCTAAACCAGCTGTTAGATCAATGCTAAAGTCTCTAACATGACCACCAACCCACCCCATTGTTCTTCCTCAGCTGCCATTTTCACAAATTTGAAACAAGCCGGTGGCTCCTCACTCACCATTTGAGCGACACCATGTGGGTAGATATCATCACTGCATATTACTACATTGACTGATGGACCCACTTTTGTGGCTACATGGTGGTCACTACAAGGTGGTCGCCATTATGGCTACATGGTGGTCAGTACAAGGTGGTCACCATCATGGCTACATGGTGGTCTCCATCATGGCTACATGTTGGTCTCCATCATGGCTACATGTTGGTCTCCATCATGGCTACATGTTGGCTGCCATTGTGGCTACATGGTGGTCATCATCTTGGCTATCTGATGGTCACCATCTTGGCTACATTGTGATCGCCATCATGGCTACAAGGTGGTTGCCCTCATGGCTACATGGTATTTGCCATCATGGCTACATGGTGGTTGTCATCTTGGCTACATTTTGGCTGCCATTGTGACTACATGGTGGTCATCGTCTTGGCTATCTGATGGTCGCCATCATGGCTACACGGTGGTTGCCATCATGACTCTATGGTAGTCATCATGTTGGCTACACAGTGGCTACATGGTGGCTGCCATCTTGGTTACCTTCTTGGTGGAAGATGATGAGTCACCTACAGTCACTTCATTTAGGTGGAACCCCCATCAGGATAAAGACGGGACCCTCACCCCCACGCCCCCCACCCTCCTCCAGCAACATACATTTTAACAAAAGTCAATGTATTGAAGCGCGCCCATCAGCGCTACATCATAACAACGGTTATTATCATCATGACAGGTGGACATTGGGTGGGGGTGGCGGGGTACTCACTCGTCTGGGCGCGTGTCCTCGCTCATGTTTTCCGTTTCACCTCCGGTAATAACAACCTCCCGCCGCGGCGGCACAGCGCGGTGTCTGCATGATTCCTGAGCGGCAGAAGCGGCAAAAGCGGCGGCGGCTCCGGTTCTCTGTCGCTCTCCGTCAGCTCCTGAACCCAGGTATGTGCTGTCTGTTCTCGGTTGACGGTCAAATATCCTCCTCCTCCTCTACGTCCCACGCCGGGTCGCGCTGGGACACGGTGACCGAGCACGGTGCACTGCTGTCGGAGAGGATGGCCCCGGACGAGCCGCATCTTCTGTGCGCTCCATGTTGGATCCAGACAGAGCGGGATGGAGGGGGGTCGGGGGTGACGTCAGACCCGAAGGACTGCAGAGTCACGTGCCATTACCATATAACAATAATAATAATAATAATAATAATAATAATAATAATAATAATAATAATATCATTGTCATCGATAATAATAATGATGATAATAATAATAATAATAATAATAATATCATTGTCATTGATAATGATAATGACAATAATAATAATAATAATAATAATAATAATAATAATAATAATAATAATAATAATAATAATAGATACATTACAAGAACTTTTACTTTGAATACTTCATTACTTATAAGTACCAGGCCTGAGTACTGACTGCAGTGGCAGTATTTGTATTAGTACTCAGTACTAATACAAATACAAATTAGTACCTTAAAAACAAAAGTCCCAGCTCACGCCCCTGGATAAGCCCAGAGCCGTTAATACTTTGGCCAACTCAGGTTTAACTATCCTGCCCTATATCTGTGGACATTCTCATTCAGTAGAGAGGGTGAAAAACTTCTAATACCTGGGTGTCAAAATCTCTGAGGACCATACATGAACTGATCACACCCAGGCAATAAAGGCAAACCAGCGTCAGTATCATCTGAGACAACTGGGGAAGTTTGGGGTCTCTCCGGCCACCCTGAGGTCCTTCTACTCTGACACTGTAGAGAGTAATTTAACTCAGAACATCATGTCCTGGTTTGGGAACAGTGGTGAACTGGACCATAAGTCCCTCCAGAGAGTGACCCATGTTGCAGATCTGCTCTCCCATCTCTTCAAACCATCTGTGAGAAGAGATGCAGATGCAGAGCAGTGAGATTCTTCAAAGACCTCTCCTGTCCCTGTAACCAGCTGTTCCAGGTCCTTAAATCAGATTCAGGAGCATCATGGCTCAAACTGAGACATTTAGGAGTTTTTATCCTCAAGCTGTGAGACTTCTAAATAAGAGCATGCCACTCCACACAGCTAGTGGCATTGACATTGATTTTTACTTATTTACTTATTTTTAGTTTTTTCAATATCATCTCTTCTTTAGCTCTTTTTAATATTATTGCCATTTTAAATATTATTTTAACCAAGTAACTATCTACTAATGCATCTGTGTGTATCTATGCATGTGACAAATAAAATATCTTGTATTTTGTATCAGTTGCCTTAGTTTCAGCTGTTCTACCCTATGATTGGTTTAGTGACTCATAGGCGCCATGTTGTAACCCCACTTACATCAGAATAGTCATTTACCAGCATTTATCACAGTACATAAAGATATTCAGGTAAAGATCCAGTGCTTTAAATTATTGCTGCTATTTTAAAAGAACATAATGTTCTGCTATGTTCCTGCTGAATGCATGTAATGTAGGACCAAGTGGTTAGTTGATTTTTTTTTCCCCCTCATCAGTGTACACACAGCAGCCGATACTGACAAGAAAAACAAAAATACATTAGACAGAAGACAGAAATGTATACATTTTTCCAAATTTATTAAAAAGGAAAAACTGAAATATCACTTGGCCATAAGTATTCAGGCTCTTTGCTGTGACGCGTGTATTTAAGTCAGGTGCTGTCCATTTCTCCTGATCATCCTTGAGATGGTTTTACACCTTCACTAGAGTCCAGCTGTGTCTAATTAAACTGACTGGACTTGATTAGGAAAGACACACGTCTGTATTAGACCTTACAGCTCACAGTGCATATGCAGTGGTGAGATGTGTGAAAATTCTAGAAAGTCAACCATCACTGCAGCTCTCCACCAGTCAGGGCTTTATGCCAGAGTGGCCCAACTGAATCTCCTCAGTGCAAGGTACATGAAAGCTTGCACAAGGACTCCCTGACTATAAGAAATAAGATTGTAGGCAAGGGATCACTGAATATTATGTGAACTGTTGTACTGGAAAATTAGATACACAAAGTACACACAGTACTTTGTGTTTGTCAAAATTGTCAAAGTTTTGATAGCAAAAACGTCAATCAGATGAGTTTTGAGTAGGTATGTGTTTTGCAGTTTCAACTTAAAGAGCTATATGTTGTCCCTCAGACAGTAGCACTGCTGCGTTATTGACTCCTACAATAATTAACAAGGATATTAAATAACTGTATTTTATTACTGACACATTGTACAAATGCAGCCTGTTTGGAGCTGCCAGGTTTCGACGACACACCTGTCACCTTCATTAACTGTGCTTGTCGTCCTAAATCAGAGACTGATTGAAACTGTACTAGGACTTATAAGATATGAAAATATGCCTACTGACCACTTTGAATTATATTATTATATTCATTTTTTATTTGCTCCCAAGTCCATTTTGTGCTACTAGGGTTGCAGCTGAAAATTAAGGTTAAAGTTGTATCAGCCTATTCACCATAAGAACAGCCTAGATTTCAGCAGTGCATTGATTTGATTTTAATTTAATTACAGTCCCATCTACTTGTCTCTGTGGGGTTGTGAACTTACACGTTTACACAATCTGCGATCTTTTGCCAGTTGTCTTTTCGGCTTTTAGCAGCTGCCACTGTTTTGCTTTTTTCCTGGATTATACGTCGTTATTCCTCATATTGTTGTAAAATCATTGTCTGTTCCTCAGCTGTGAAGTCCGATGCTCTGCTACTGGTTCTCTTTTCCATGTTTGTAATTGGCAAACACCGCCTCTTTTATGTGCACTCGCTCAGATCTAGATTGGAAAAACCTGGGTTGACTAATCGAGTTTATAACCAGCTTCGTAGGACCGCTTAGCCAGACTGAGATCGTTAGGATTAGTGAAAGATAATCAGAAAGAGATAACTGAAAGAGATCCTGGGTCTGTTGAACTCACTTTGTAGAACAGGCCTCTAGAGAGACGTGACCACAACACTGAGACTCTCTAGAAAACAGCGGCTCAAATGTTGAGCAAGTTAACAAACAGCAGAGGAGACAGTGTCTCTCAGACATTGACGAGACCGTGACTCTCTGTCCTAGTTTCAAAACTGGAGCAGTGATAACTGTCCTCCGCATTACAGCTACCAAGAAATACTATTTTGAGCCTTACAGTGGGTTAAAAATAGAGATTTGATGATCAAGATTTGATCTTGATGCAACTCTACTGTATGCCCTGCACACTACTGTTATGGCTCTTTTAGAATTTCTTTGCTACTTGTGATGTAAATACACTTGGAGATGTTTTGTTTTTTGTAGGGATGCTTTTCATGTTGTCAGACAATGATGATAACATTTATGAGAATTCATGAGCTCTAATGTTGGTTAGATGTGTAATGCCTCAGAAGCTTCATAAAAACCTCTCAGAAAGATATTTTGGGGTAAGCGATTTCAACAACCTCAGCCTAATTGTGAAATGCAGGCAGTTGACTCTGATTAGCTGCCTTCACTGCCACTCAAATGAATATAACTTTGCCAGCTTCGCCAAACACAGACAGACTGTGGCTGCATCTGAATCCTCAGTACTACTGGGGCCTACTACGTGAACAGTCGTAACAGTAACAGTAGTAGCCACTACATACCAAGTTAGTCAGTAGTTGGCACAATTCGGACATACTACAACGCCGCCATCTTGCCTGTCCTGTGACCTAGTTGTTTACATCAACGTCATGAGCTACCACAGCTAGTTAGCATAGCTGCGATTTTTTTACTCGCATTGGTGATGTGAACAACTATGGACATGTTTTATTTACTGAAGTACATGTGGCTTTTATTCACTGAACGTGATAGATACAGTTGGAAAAGGAGTTATACATCACAGGACATCTGACCCCTTTTTGCTGTTCCCCTGTTGGAGTTAGGTCACTAAACAAACTTTGAATAAAACTGTAAAAATATCAAAACAATCTCTCTCTGGCCGCTGTCTCCATTTCCATTGACTAACGCGCACACAGATGTGGTTGTCGATCACCTTTTACTAATTACTAAGTAATGAATTCATCCGAGCAAGTATCAGATTAACTTTTATAATCACTTTTAGCAGGTGAAGTTTCTTCTTCTATGGTTTTCAACCTCCTCTGTACATCCTTTGCACACTGCAAAATCCTACCGGACGTAGTAAACCATCAAGTACCTATAGCCTACTACTGAAAGGGATTTGGATGATCGCCTACTCATTTTTGCCCATTACATACGTGGCTAGTAGGGGTATTCAGATGCCCGTCTTTTTACAGCTATGGGGAGCCTAAGTCACGTCCATCTACTTCCAGTCCATGGGTCCTATGCTCGTAAAAATTATGAGTCTATGAAGAGATAAAAATTATTTTCTCGTCCTGTTTGAAATGTGTCACGGTTTTCACATATGATGTTTGTGAATTTTAATGATATTTTTTGACATGGAGAGAGGACTGTTTTGTGACAGGCAGCAAATGTTATTTTAGTTTTTGTGTGAGACCACGTAGTAGACTACAACGTTCGTCTCGCAAAATTTACGTCACCATCAAACTCTGACAGCTAACGTTAGCTTAACATCTAGCTACACTACCTAGGAAAATATCTCACCTGGTGAGTTTTATCACCTACTCCTCGTTCTTGGGAAAGAAACTCAATGAAAAGTTTGTGTTGTGACGTCACCTACGAGACTATTTGGTTTGTAGTTTAACCAGTTATGTATTTTCAGAAGCATATAAATCAACAATTACACCACAAACATAGCCTTGATTCACGCTAATAGTTATTATTTAAATCAAGATACGACATATGTGTGATTCAGGGTAGAAGACAATCTAAGGACCTAAGGACCTTTTTCGATCTAAGGACCCAGTGGGTCCACTGGAAGGCGATGTGACTTGGGCGGGAATGAAATCAGAGTTTGTGTGTGTGGGGGGTTACACTTTATCTCTACCTCCTTTTTGGAATACCCCAAAAATAGCTTTATATGTATTTGTTTTTAGGCAATAACATGAAATAAACACACGCAAAACCAGCAGGGGGTGGTGTTACACCATAGAGGCAGAGTTTTCCTAAATTAACATTTTGTTGTTCACCTTTATCAAGTTTCAGTGACAGAGGAGGGACGGTCTCTAGGGGCGTGTCCTCTGTGGCAGCTTCTGATTGGATAATTGACAGAGGTCAGCCAATCACCTAGTGTTTATAAAGGCTGTCTGGTCCACACCTGTTCCCGATCTCCGTCAGTCCAGCACAGTCATGGTTCTGGTCTGTGATGTAAAGGATCACGTGTTTTAAAGGTTTGTCAAAACATTAAAACCTGTTTAAAGAATATGCGGGACTGGCTGTGGTCCTCAGACTGGACCCGGTCGGACCCTGTAATGAAACAGTTTGACCACTAGGTGTCGCCGCTGTCGCACGTTTCATCAGAACCTGAAACTTCACAAACGTTTATCTTCATACCGTCCTCTTTGAGCAATCTGATAAAACTGATTGGTGGCTGTGACGTAATCACAGATTTATTCAGGACAGGTTACAAAAAATATTTTATTATAGCAGCTCTGTCTCACCTCTTGGCGGCGCCCCCTCTCCCTCCCTCCCTCCCTCCCTCCCTCCCTCCCCCTCCGGCCTGCCGCTCCTCCGGAGCTGTGCAGGGATCCACCTCCTCCTCCTCCCCGGGTTTGGATGCAACCTGCGCGGACACGGCTTCAGACGGTGCCGCTGCTTGTTTGGTAGTTGCCTGGAGACGGAGGCCGGAGCAAGACGGAGTCTGTGTCCGGGCTGAGGCTGCGGTGTGCGGGAACGCGGAGCCTGCGTGAGCCGTTACTACTCCGGCAGAGAGAGAGAGAAAGAGAGAGAGAGTAGTGTGTTGAGTGTGTGTGTAGAGAGAGAGAGAGAGAGAAAGTGTGTGTTCGCTCCGCGGGCTGGACTCGTGCTGTGTTTAACGCTCCGGTACCGGGAAGGTGGATGTGTTTTACCCCGCAGGAGGCAGCTGCAGTCCCGGCGCAGACACGCGGCGGATGGCGCAACGGGTGGGTAAAAACAAGTTTATTAGACAGAGCTGGTCCGAGTCTCTGTGCGTGTTTTTGTCTGTCACTGAATATTAGTAACATATTATCAATAATGATCACAATAAAATTGATATTACTATGTAATTATTATTGTCTTGGTTATTATTACCTCTTTTCCATAACATTTTAAATATAATATAACATCATTATTATAGTTTAATTATTTATAATTTAACAGCCAAAATTCAAGTTTGAAATTTGTCTCGCGCGTGAAATTAAACCCCTCTATCAAACTCTGTCTATTTTTTAAATTTCTTATTTCTTCTTATTTAAAGTTTGAAACTTTCTTGTTTTTATTATTTTTTTTACAAACTTTGACATTTGAAACTAAATTAAAGAATCGTAGTTTTTTTTTTTTTTTTTAAAAAAGATTGAGAAGTTTAATTTTTTTCTCTTCACGCTAAAGTTTCAATTTATTTCTGATAAATTAAAAATAAAACAAAACGAAACAAAAACATATATTCGCTGCATATTAATTTATTTATTTAGGAAAGTTGTTTTTTAAAAAAAAAATAAATAAAAAAACTAAACTAAAATAAAGCAGAAGTGTAACGATTTATCGCCAGGCAAGTTTCCGTAAAAATTTTTTTTATTTAATTAATATATATATATATATATATATATAAACTCACTGCAGTTTCTTTAATTGCAGAAAAAAAGTTTCAAACTGTTTCTCATGTTTTAATTAATAATGAACCGATAATAAGATGAAAATATAATTAATGTCCAGATTAATGATAATAAGATTATTAATAACAATGTATGATGACAATAACAACAACAACAACAATAATAATAACAATAATAAGATATTAATGATAACAGATTAAATAAATCGGTAAATTGTGTTTTTTATTTTGAAAGTTTTATTGTTGTGACTTTTCTTTTCCCAACAGCTTACCCAACAACTTAAAAGTTAAGTAAGTTTAAAAGTTTTTCTTCACAATGTCACTTCTTTTTATGTAACATAAAAAATAATTTAAAAAAAAGGAAAAAAAGAAAGGTTAAAATGTAGAATGTTTTTTTTCTGTTTAATGAAATTAGATTTAACGCATGAAACAAACTATTTGCAGTTTTTTATTTGCAGTTTATTTTTAAAAAATCATTTTTTTATAGCTTTCAGTGCAGTTGTTCACTTTTCTTATTAATTTGAGTACACGTAGTACATGAAACATATAGATATAAAATGAATAAATATGAAAATAAATATGTTTCATGTTTCTATGTATTTACCCAGAGCAGATGCTTCCATACTTGAATGCTTCATTTCAAAAACAAAACTAAACACAGTGTTGATCATGTTACAACAATGAAGAAAACAGCAGTAATAATAATAACAATAATAATAATAATAATAATAATAATAATAATAATAATAATAATAATAATAATAACAATGATAATATATATATAAATTTATTTATTTGTTGTCTTAAAAGAAAATTCTATTTTGATTCAGGCAAAAAGTGTTAGCGTGAGTGATTGTGTGTGTGTGTGTTGGTTTGTTTACCAGAGGAGCTAAACAAGGATGGACATGATAACAGGAACACCTGAGGCCTGCGATCGGTTTGTTTGTGTCTTTGACATCGACTCAACTGGTTTCATATAATTAGCTGTGTGTGTGTTGTTGTTGCTGTTGTTTACGATGACATCACTGAGGCTGATCATCCATCATCTCCCTGCTCACAAACTGTCTGTATGTGCGTTTCAGTATGAAGACCTGGCCCACTACGGCCTGGAGGTGGGGGGCAGGTTGTATGACCCGCACCCTCATCATCACCACCATGCTGCCGCCGTCCACTCTCTGCAGGCTGTTCACCTGGCCACCACTGCTGCCACGGCAAGGCCGTACCCCCCCCATCAGTACTGCCACCCCCCACTCAACAACAACACCAGCAGCAGCAACAACAACAACATGGCTGCCTCAGGCAGGGACGCCATCAAGACGGACAAAGACGCCATTTACGGGTAATGAAGAGTTTACTGGTGATGAGATGCTGTGTGTGTGTGTGTGTGTGTGTGTGTGTGTGTGTGTGTGTGTGTGTGCGCACACACGCTGAAGTAAAATGAACACACATGCTGTTTTAATTTTGTTTTCATGTTTATTAAGACATGAAAATATGTATATCACATGTTTATCAAAATACGTTATTTTTAATGTTGCTCTAATGTATATAATATAATCATCTTTCCTTCTTCTGTCATAGAAACGTAAATTTCGTCTTTAAAAATGTTTTCTTGGCTCTGTCGCTGTAGCTTCACTGTAAAATGCAGGTTTTGTTGGTGAACGATTGCTACTTAGTTTGATTCAGTTTTCAAGTTTTTCAGGTTCAAACTATTTGAAAAAGATTTATTTCTGCTTCAAAGCTTCACAATACAATATTTATCATGATGATTTAGGTGTTGACTGATTATTTTTTTTTTTTTTACTTTTTCATTGAATAATAACTCAACATACAGCCTGGACATTACAGCAACAGTGTGTCCAATATTGTGGCTCCTTACTTTACCCTTTAAACTGAAAGTGCTTCTGCTTTCCTTGTTAAATTAAATTAAATAAAAGTAACCAGCCACAAAACTGTCTTAAAATCAAGTAATAATTAGTAAGTCATTAATAAATTATTTATAATAATTTAATTAAAAAACAAAAACTATGTTGCAGTTAGTAACAATTATTTTATAAAATAAATTAATAAAATAATATATTATTGCAGCAGCTGGATCCTGTAAATAAGTCACTGTAACATTACTGCCCAACACTGCTGCTGTCTTGGCCAGGACTCCCTTGCGAAAGAGGGTTTTAATCTCAGTGGGATCTTTTTTCTGGTAAAATAAAAAAAATAATATAAATAAAAGAACATCACTATTTTTGTACTGCCTATACTGCTACCTAGACACCTAATATGTCAGGGAGGCAAAAGTCAAATCACAGATAAAATTCATCCATTCATTTTCTATCCCTTTATCCCCACAGATAAAATGTTGCAGATAAAATCTTATTCAGTCAATTTAAAAACATACCGATCCTACTACTCAGGTCACGTGACCTTTAGCTTTAACTGCATGTCACAAATCTCACCTCTCGGGAAAAGAAGGCTGGTGGGGACACAGCTACCACCTCCTGTCGACCCTCCACAGCCCCGTTTGATGCAGCTGGTTCAGTTTTTCACCTCTTCTTCCTGCAGACATCCTTTATTCCCTCTGCTCGCACTGATCTTTGAAAAATGTGAACTGGCGACCAGCACACCAAGGGAGGGTGGTGTGGCCGGAGGAGACGTCTGCTCCTCGGACTCCTTCAACGAGGACATTGCTGTCTTCTCCAAGCAGGTGGGTGGAGACTCAGTTTTGAATGTAAAGTAAAGATCTGAACATGGAGAAGAAGCTCTTACTGCTAAAATGGGGGTTTTCACCACTAAGGAGCAGCCATCTTTCACCAATCTGGATTGTGACATGAGCAGATTCGTCTCTCCAGTTGTTGATTAGCTTGTTGTGAGTAAAACAGCCGAAAACTTTGTATCGCCCCCTGGAGGCTGAAAGCACAACTGCACTAAAGACAGTGGTACAGCTAACTGATGAACCAACAGTTGTAAATCGGTGAGATGGTCTAGCCTACAGAGAATTTCCTGTTCATGTCCTGTGTGTTTACGTCCTTAGCATTTTTTGTGATGTCTAAAAAGACTAGACAAGACTGTTGTCTTTAGTCTGCCTGCCACTCAGAGTTGTCAGTAAAACAAAGGACCCAACAGAGGACAAGGTTGTCCAAATGTGTCACCCCCTGGAGGCTGACATGAGTACTTGCACAAAAGTGAGTGGTCCACGTATTCAAACAGTGATAGATTTGGAGGTTGTGTAGAAGATGGTTGCCCCTAGTGGTGACAAAGCAAACACAATCTTGTCTAATTTAAAAGCAAATAAATGACATTCAAGCTGAGTCCAAATTCAAGTGCTTCATCCCTCAGAGAGCCCACTTGATGAAGGCCTGGACACAATAATGTCTGTTCACCACTGCCTATCTGCTTCTGACTGGACGATGTTTACGGTATCACTGGGCTGTTTCGGAGCAGAGCATTAAGGTTTTTGTGGTTTTCTGTTTGTGTGCAGATTCAATCAGAGAAGCCTTTGTTTTCATCAAACCCAGAGCTGGACAACTTGGTGAGTTAATCTAAAGTCCAATGTCGATCTTTCTTTCTTTGTGATGTTAGCTCTCACTAAATCAAGACAACTTGATTTTGACTTGAATTTCACAAATGTGTATAAAGATGGCTGACATATATTCGGGTTCCATATTATAAAAAAAAGTCACTTTTGGTGGCTTTTGAATGTCTTTTGGGGTCTTTACTGCCTCTACACATACTGTGAGTTTGATAAAAAGCCTCAATTATTTAAATAGTAAATTCACCAGTTAGAAACTGTGTGTGTAATAAGGGTGAACACTTTTTAGCTGCTACAGCGTTCTGTTTGTCTGTCTGACGATAGCTCGCTCACTCACATACACAAACTATATTTCCCACCATGCACTGCAAACTAAGCTGGAACTGGCACCCAACACCGGTGGTGTTAGTGTAAATTAATGATCACAAACAACCATAACACAAAGTAGGTTACTGTCAAATTCTATTCATTATTCAAATATCATAGTGAACAGTGAGGTACCCACTGCTGACACAGTGGGAGGGAACCTCTTTGCAGTCGGATGTGTGGTTATTTGTTATGTATTTAGATTATAATATTTATGTTATTTCTATATATATTTTTGATATTCACCTTGAGCTCTACTGATTGTTCAATGAGGGTGGGCTGTATTTAAAGGGTCAGTCTTGCTTAGGCTCTGGTGGATGGCAGACACTGTGACTGACAGTAGCATGTTGCGGCAGCTTGCTGTGAGGCTGTGAATGTTAGTATATAGACTTGCATATTTATTGATGCCTTTGATGGCTGGTTTTTTTTTTTTCTTTCCCTTCAGTCTTTTGGTTTGTAGTTTTGAGCACCTTTGCGCACTGTAAATCAACCTGCAACTTTTCTCACTGAAAGCTGTTTCTTTATTGTACTTACTTTGGGTGGATGTGCTAAGGGAGTTAAGGACAGCAGTCTCTGTCTCGCAGTGTGCTTAAACCATCCATTTAGATTTTTCCTTGTTATGTTCATCACAGAATTTATTTGAATAACACCCGCCTCCACCCTCCACCGTAATGGAATATCTCCTCCTACTCCACATGCGTACTTTACATCGGTATAGTTGTTAGGCAATGCATCGGCTAGGGCAGTGTTGAGTTCCGAACTCCAACAAAAGTTTCAGATAAAAAAAGGCAGCACTGTAGACGCAGTGGTTTGTGCAGCTGTTAAAAGTGACAGAGAAACAAAAAAACGTTCGTACCTCATCTTTGTTGTAGAACGGTCGTCCACCCACATTCAGGAACAAGTGAAAAGTGCTAGAAATTCTGAACATTTCCTTTTCACAAAATTCCTGTTTTACAAATGTTCACTAGAAAATGCATCAATTTCAAAAACAGCTGTTTGTGATGTAAAAATATATCTCACTACCCCCCACTCTGACTCCATTCCCTCCCCTTCAAATGTGATTAGCTGTAAAAAGATGGTCTGTCCGTGATCTGAAGTCGGAGAAGCTACATTCATTTGAGTGACAGTGAAAGAGCCAATCAGTGTCCAGTGCTTTCATTTCATAATGTGGTTGCTGATTTCTTCTTCTTTTTTCCTATTGCTGGTTGCACTTAAGCTATACTGCACAATACCGCCCCAAGGGATACCAGTAGCATTATTGCATTTGCTGCTATGGATCAGCAAAATCCCTGAAAACTGACCAAATTACACATGTAATAACTGTTGAAAGTCTCCGTCCATCTCGTATTAGTATCCTATGTAGAGCATAAATGGGCCAACAGGTAGAATTGAGCAGTTTGGATCAGTTTTCAATGGTGCTGGTGCACTCCCCCACTTCCAGAATGGGGCGTGTGATGTTACAAACTAGCCTGTTAACAATGTTACACACTAGCTTGAACGGATGTTAAAGACCAGCCTGTTAGTGATGGTTCAAATCAGCCTGTTAGTTTTTAAAACAGTTTTAACAGTTTTATTTTGGTGTTTGTTGGCATCTTGAAACATTGCTGTGTGTTTTCTTTTGCAGATGATTCAGGCGATACAGGTGCTGCGCTTCCACCTGTTGGAGCTGGAGAAGGTGAGCATTTCACGTCAGCTGACCACCTTCACCTGATGAGACAGGAAGTGTGTGCCATGTAAATATGTAAAAAAAAAATGTAAAAAAATCCATATATGTCTCCATATTCCCAGGTCCATGAGCTCTGCGATAATTTCTGCCATCGGTACATCAGCTGTCTGAAGGGGAAAATGCCAATCGACCTGGTCATAGACGACAGGGACGGTGACAAGTCGGACAGTGAGGACTTCATCAGGTCATCAGGGAACAGCTTAGATCAGGTCAGCTGACATCACTTCCTGGAAACTGATCTAAAACCAGACCTGTTTGAGTTTCATCACAGTGATTGTCTGATAAAACAACCGTATCTTTTCAGCACCTCTCCTAGCCTGTCAAACTGCAGTTTAACTTCCTTTAGGTGACACTGTTGTGATTCCTGACCGTCTCCCACCACAGATTTCATGGAGCAGAGATCACGACGATGCAGCTTCGATCTGCTCGGCCGGGACACCGGGACCGCCCAGTGGCGGACACACGTCTCACAGTGGTGACAACAGCAGCGAGCCAGGTTAGCACTAGCATTAGCTGCAATTTAATTTGAACCAGGTTAGCATTAGCATTAGTTAAACTTTATGTTACACCAGGGAAGAACTGTTAGATGCTTTCCTCTGTTAGCACCATTAACAAAATTAGCTTTCAGGAAGCAGAACTCTCATTGGTTGTTATGTTGAATTTTTGTAGGCTGTGAAACCCTCCATCACCAGCTTAGCAGGAATGTTTGGTCTGAACTCACCGCACGCGTGTGTGTGTGTGTGTGTGTGTGTGTGTGTGTGTGTGTGTTGAACAGAGCTGGGTGAAAGAGAGCCTTTATACGCACACACATGCAGAGCGAGAGAGGGAGAGAGAAACATGAGTGAGAGGCCGCCACTTCCTGTCGCCATCTTTGTTTACTCTGAAACTGGCGTTCAGAGGAGTCTGACATGATTACACACCATTATTGTGTTGTCTTGCCTGTAGGGGCCGCTCTAAGCTCAAACTGTGATCAAAATGAAACTCCTGGATTGGATATGAGATCATAATGGGTAAAGCAACAGTGATGACAGTTTACTGTACTGTGATCTGAATCAAGTTAGCATTAGCTACACTTTGGTCTAAACCAAGTAAGCGTGAGTGTTAGCTGCACTTTGCTCTGTAAGAAGTTAGCATTGTATTTTGCTTTGAACCAGCACTAGCATTAGTTGTACCTTTGTGCTATCATTAGCTGCCTTTTACTTTAAATGATATTTAGAGGAGTGATAAAGTTTTAATTGGCCTCCACACATCCTTTGTGTGAAGAGATTGTTGAACATGACATCACATTTCTACCATCCACAACTTCCTGTCCATACTTTCAGAATAAAACCAAAATGTATCCAGCCTGTACAATATAGCTGGATTTCCTTCTGAGGATCTGCAAGTTCAGCCTCCTTCTGGAAACAGTCGAGCTTTATTGGTAGGTTCTGGTCTCTGCAACTCGATGGATCTGGCTCGCCCTGCGTCAGCCATTTAAACCACGGCCAGATGTGGTTAATGAAAAACTTTCTGTGGCTCAGAGTGAAAAGGCCTCAGAGCAGCCAAACCCCACAGCTCGTCTGGCCTGAGCCTCAGTGTTAATTTGCGATCGTGGAAAACATAAATACAGAAACATGTCCTCAGCCATGAAAACCATAATACTGTCACTGTGAAGCTGCACTGGAGAGAGTCGCTGTGATTCACACTTGTCTCCTCCATCTGAAAGATGGTGGTTGTGCAGCATATCTCTGTTCGCACACTTTTTGGCATGGGAACGACATCTAAAGCAATGTGCCATTAACCAAGTTAGCACTAGCCTTAGCATAAATTCTCTTTAGGCTAGAAATGTATTTTTCTGTGGCTGATGTAGAACTTCTTTGACCACATTCTTGGAAGGACGCAGCAACATTAGCTGTAATTTCGCACTAGTTTGAGCCTACAGTTTTAGCCTAGTGTAACCCAAGTTAAGTTTTACTGTACTTTTCTATAAGTTAGTGTGAGCATTAGCTAGACTTTACTGTGAGTCATGTTAGTACTGGATTGTATTTTCTTGTGAAGCAAATCAGTTCAGTTGTTAGTTGTACCTTATAACAGACTAGAATAATACTAGCTTTAGTTGTAATTTAGCGCTAGCGTTAGCCATACTGGGCTATTAAGCATGTTAGCACTAGCACTGGCTGTACTTCAGTGCTATTGTCAGCAGTACTTTTCAGTAAGCCAAGTTAGCATTGGCTGGACTTTACTGTGAAACAAGCTAGGTAAACACTAGCATCAGTTGTAATTTAGCACTGGCGTTAGCCATACTTGGCTATTAATCAAGCTAGCACAAGTCAAGTTAGCACTAGGTTTAGTTGTAATTGTACTAGCGTTACCCATACTTGGCTATAAATGATGTTGGCACTAGTCTGTGAGGTCACTTCCATTAGAACATCAGATTGGCTGTTTCTGATCTGACCCCTCCCTCTTCATTACCACCGGCTGAGGACAAATGGTCCGTAGTGGAAAATAAAGAGTCTCTCTTTCCTCCATCACAGCAGGGACAATAAAACTCTGCACACTGCAGTTCAATTTGTTGTAGAAATTTTCCGCTGGCTTGTGTCTGGCCGTGTGTGGCTGTCGTCCTCAGTCCACAGGTTGTTGTGAAGCTCAGTTGTCACAAACCATTAGCATGTTGAGAGGGACCTCTTCGCTCAGAGAGCTGCTGGGGGGAGTAAATCAGCCTCAGGGGGCTGGGGGTGGGGGTGGAGGGTTGGTGGTTCAGCCTAATGAGGCTGAGAGCTTGTTTATGGAGTTAAGCATCATTTTTATGATTATTTCCACCTTTTCAGGCTTCTGCCACCCCCTCCCTACGTCAACCCCTCCACCTGGTCCACTAGGCAGGACGGGCAGCAGTGCCCTGACCCCAGCCTGGCACTGTTAAAAACACTGAAGAGAAAACGAGCCTCATTAAACAGGCAGAGAGAGTGCAGTAAAACACTGTGCTAGTTTTTAGGTGAAACGCTGCATTATGTACCTCACCCCAATACAGGAGGGGGGTCCTTGCAGGGTCACAGTTTTGAATCCAATCATCAAGTGGTAAAATGTGTACAGGGAAAGTTCAGGAACACTTCACCGGGTCAGTACTAATGTCAGCTAGCTGGTCTATGCTATCATTAGCTAGCTGGCTAAGTAATCCAACTACAAATAGAACCTGTTTTCCAAAAGTCAAATGTCATACTGAAGGAATGTCCTGTTTTACACTTTTCACTTTGACATTGCATTTGGCTGCTACTAACATGGTAGCAAGCTAATGGTACTCTGTCATCTGTCGCTTTCCTTGACTATGAGCCAAGCTTTTTAGATGTATTTCAAAGTAATAAAACTTAAACATGCTAGTTTAATCATTTAATTTCATGACTTTTGTCATGGGGAGACTGACGAAGTTCAACATGCTTCTTTTCTCTCATCCCTGTGTTGGTTAGGTGACTGTGTTGATAATGGCTTAGCGTCTCCGAGCACTGGAGATGACGAAGACCCTGACAGAGACAAACTGCACAACAAGAAGAGAGGTATCTTCCCCAAGATGGCCACCAACATCCTGAGAGCCTGGCTGTTCCAGCACCTCACTGTAAGAACACCAAACAGTAGTAACACTCAGTGTGTACAGTTAATTTAATCTTTGAAATAGTGAACTAATAATATTTAGCCTTTAAATAGTCTAGTCACAATATCCACTATTTTCAGGGGAAGCTACTCAAACAACAACAGTGACAATTTACTGTTGATTAACAAGAATTGAGCAGAGCTAAGATCAGTCCACATTTCTCATGTGGCCTCTGATATATGACGATGGATTGAACAGAAAAAGATGTTTGGGCTCTGTAACTACATGTAACCATCTGTAACAACAAGTAACTACCTGTAACAGCCTCATTAGTTTGTTCCTCGTCAGGATCCTGATGGCGCCATAACAGAGTCTAAACCGAGGTTTATTTTAAAATCAGTCGATCAGAATAAAACACAAAGTTGTTTCCAGTCGGTCTCGCAGGTTTTTATGAGCCTGAAGCTGAAATGAATAGTCCAGTAAAACTGGGAGGAGGAAAATCCCCATCCATACTGACTCATGGGTTTTGGCTGAGACCTGCATTACAACCTAAACACCTCCACCACCACCTCCACCCCTGCCTGTCTCCAAACACAGAGACGCTAAATCAGTCCTCACTCAGCAGGAGTCAGAGGCTGCTGCCAGGACTGAACCTGGAGTACGGAGAGTCCTGCAGCAGATGGAAGGAGCACTGGTACCTGAGGGGGGTTGAAGGTTGTGTGAAGGACAACAGACTGATGGTGTCATGCTAAAAACATGTTAGCATGATGCCATTACCTTAGCTTCAGTCTGTTAGCATTATAATTTTACGTGGGATAGCCTTGCCCCCGGCTGGTGCAGAAATCACAGTCAGGTCTCAGCTGTGGCCATGTTTGTGTCTTTAATTAAAGCTATGACTCAGATACATTGAAAATAAAATCACACAGGAAACTGGTTTCACCGAACAGTGTCACACGTTTTGAAATCGTCTAACAACCGTAGAGACACTGATTTTGCAGCGACTGATGTCCCCGGGCAACCTGCGGCAAGTCAGAACATGTACCAGGTGTAAACCCCTGGGGGGTGAGGTAAAGTGGGGGTCGGTCAGAGCTGGTGAGGAAAGTAATTACTAATATGAAGAAGAAGTGAGAAAGAGAAAAAGAAAATCAGCTTGTATGAATACATTTCTATGCTTTAAACAATGAGGACACCACTTAAAAACAGTGACTGCATCTTAGCATCAGATGATACAGATGTTGGTAAACTTTATTTTAATTCTCTAGCTCATAAAAGGCTGAACCACAAGCTATTCACACACAAACACACACTGCTCCCGCTTTAATTTTATGATGTTTTGTGTAAAAGTCATCCAGTTAATGTGATGAGTGTGTTGTTGGAGCAGGTGGAGACGATGCCTTCGTTCCAATTTGTTTACAGTTGCTGGCCCGTTAACAAGCTGCTGTGGTTTTCAAACGACACAAGACTCTGTCAGAGCAGCTGGATCAGAACAGCTGGAAAGACTTTACATGTCTGACTTCTTACCCGCATGACAACAAGTGAGTGAAAAAGAAAAAAAGAAGTTTAAAAATGACTGCCGCGGTCGACTTCAAAGCAGCAGCACCTCGAGCTTGGCTGTCCGCTGCTGAGGAACGAGCAGGAAGCCCCAGCGCTGACCCCACCCCCCCACTCACATTAGGGGGTCAGAGGTCACCGGGGCGCCTCCATCCATCAGCGGCTGTTTACAGCCGCACAGCTGCAGATGTGGGTGACGGGGAGGCCACGGTGCTGACACGTGTTCAGACGCCTGCCGCCATTAATGCAAAGTAATGAGCCTCAGCCTGTGATGTTAGCTAACGTTAGTAGCTAATGCTAACCCTAAATGTTGGTGTGATGAGCTCAGTGGCTAATGTCAGCCATTGTTTGCTTATAACATAAAAATGATCATAAAGCATTCAAATATTATAAAATTCTCAATAAAATTGACTACAAGTTTGACAACAGTCACTTGTCGGTCAACATCACATCTGCCAACATCACACCCAGTAACCTGCCATGTTTGCTGCTGAGAGCTGCTTTGTTGTGGTGGCCTTACTTATCACAGTTCTGACATCATGTAGTTCAATCTTGGATCTTTTTTTCCATCTGTGCTTCATTGGCCTGCTTTCAATCTATTGATAATCTTACTGGCTGGGAACCAGATGAGTCTGCTGGTTCAATACACGTTAATGTGATAATGATATTGATTTGTCCTCACATTTCATTGTCTTTGTGATGCCAGGTAATATTGTAAACTACTCAGTAGCGAATGTTAGTTGAAATGTAGCAAAGTAGATTACAAAGCATCATTTATACTCAGTCACAAATAAAATTGCACACTGAAATGAATACTCAAAGAAATATAGGTACCCCAAAATTGTTCTTAATTACAGTAATTTGAATATATGTAATTTGTTACTTCCAGTTACTTCCAAGTTAGCCAAATGTTAACACCATGTTTTCATGTCATGGGTTCAGTGGTTAACATATGCATAGCCCAGCAGTTCATATTACATTTTACATGATATGAACTCCTGGGCTAGATGCTGGTGTGTTACTTAACATTAGAAAAGTTACAGTATTGTGGACTAAATTTGCCAACAATCCACAACACCAGAAACACCAGCTAGATAAAATTAACCTTGGCCAAAGTTAGCTATAATATTTGTGTGATGAAAATAGTTGTTAATGTTAGCTGATGTTAGAGAATTACAAGTTACAGAACTATGGAAACAATTCACTGAAAACCAGCACTGAAGCAAGCAGATAGCTAATTTTAGCTAATGCTAACCTTAACTAATATTATCTTTATGTTAACACCAAATATTGGTGTGAGGAGCTCCATGGCTAATATTAACATGAGCCCATGATCCCACGTTACCTCAGTAGCTAGCTGTAGTAGCTACGTTAGCCTGCCAGGTAATGTTAGTGTTGCGGTTTCCTGCTCTCAGGCTGTAGTCTGTAATCAGACCTGAGACTGGCCTCCTCATCCTGCAGAGAAAACATCATCCATTACTTCAGTGACAGGCCCTAGAGCCCCGAGGCCCAGCTCTCTGTGGGGGTCACCTTTATTGACCCCTACCCCCATGCCCCCTCACATACACCACAGAGTGGCTGCCACATGGAGGGAAACTACATCACAGATACAAAACCAGACGCAAAATGCAGCTCTGATCAGGTGTTTATGTTCAAACACATGAGTTCACTGAGCAGTGATTATAGGCCCTTTACTGGGACAATGATCAGCACCAAGTCTCCACATCAGCTCTGAGATGACTGAGTGTCTGTGTGTTACAGTCACTGATATAAACCATGATGATTTTACTTCTCTAAAATATTTTTGTTTTTTATTATGAATTTATTATTCCAATCTTTTCTATGCACATTTACAACCTTACTCCCACAGAATATCTACATTTTTTTCTGATAAAATTACATTTGTGACTGATTTGATTTTTTTTTTCCTACATATTTTTCCACTTATTATTTACATTGTGGGCGGGTCTCTGTGATGTCACCACATTACACATATCCTGATGTTCTGGTTTTGTTTTCATATGGGCTCATGTTGCCCAGGCATATGAGTACAGGTGTTGCTGGCCATCTTACTTTACTGTTGTTTTCCAGTGGAGTCATTTAGTTTTAGTAGTCACATAGTAGTTGCGTGCAGGCAAATGCGACATAATAGAGCATTTCTTGGTTAAATTCCGAGTGCATTTGCGTTACTTGTTACTGTTATCGCCTAGAAACAGAATTCCCGCCTAACTCCATATTGCCCCACTCCCACAATTTGTTTACAGTGCTGTAGTTTGTGATGTTTGTGTGTGTTTTGTCCCTCCTCAGCACCCGTACCCGTCAGAGGAACAGAAGAAGCAGCTCGCTCAGGACACTGGCCTCAGCATCCTGCAGGTCAACAACTGGTCAGTGTGAGCGCCTGCACACACACACATACACACATGCACACACAACACAAACATGCATGCGCACACAAAAGTCTCAGTCTATAGATAAGTCTAAGACTTATTATGATCTTTTCTTTAATGGAAAGTTCACAAACATTAAAAAAGTGCAGTGTCATAAAAATACAAAAACAGTTTTCACTCATACATTTGTATGTGCTGTCATGGGAACATTGAGTTATATTTGGTAAACTAATACTAATTTATAGTATTTGAAGGAAAACTAATAATAATGTGTATTTGTAGGTTATTCTTCTATTTTCTTTCTAAAATTCTGACAGTGCAACTTTCGCCAATCCAGATGTTGTAGTATATACAACAGGAGCCCATTGACATATGAAATAAATCTGGTGACACTATAGTGTATAAGAGTATAGATATTAAATATTTCTGCAGGTATTACACTTTGTAGGCGGCTCCTGAGCACTTGCTCTCAGCTGACTGCTAATGGGGAGCAGTTAATGTCCTGTTAATTAGTTAACAGCTAATGTGACTCCCACCAGACAGAGGACAGTTGGTTTGGATGGAAACAGGGTTGTAGTGTCATATTGGTAAATTATCTTTCAAATTGACTGAATTCTAATCAGGTCAGTCTACATAAGTTCTACATTTTTACTTATTTTACATGATCAGTTGTTTCAAACACTATTCTACCTACCTGAACATTAATTGATTTAAAACTAATCTTCAGTACAGATCTGTATCTAACCCTCAGGTTAGTATGTGAGTAAAGTACTAACTAGTGTGGTAATTAAAACAGATGACATATTGGCCTTCCAGGATTAGTTTAACCATGGTAGTTTTTTTATGTAAAACTTGAGTACTGAAGTACTCCTGTGTGTGTGTGTGTGTGTGTGTGTGTGTGTGTGTGTGTGTCAGATACTGCAGCAGATTTTCCTTCTACTCCGCCGATGGCTTTGTTTTTGTGAAGGGGAACTGCCCCAAAAGCCTGATTTATGCCTGTACGTATCCGTCGATACGTAATGATGCACAGCCTTCTGCGTTGTTGCGTACCCCATCTGAACCCCTCTCCGTCAGCTTACAAGCACCTCCCCAACTTTTTAACTATCTGTCGAAACGATGGAGAGCTCACGGAGATAGCATAGCTCTGATTGGTCCGCTAGAGTTACCTCATTTCCAGAATCTTACTTTGCCGGTTGTATTTGTTCCACAACAATAACATTGCCACGAATCTTCTCTTTAGTTTTTGTCTCAGTATTTACAATAAAACAATCTGTTGTTCAATGTCGATCAGTTTCACTTCCAACAAATGTATTCTCTGTGTTTCCATTGTTTGTTGCATGTGGAGGAACAAGTCCGGGCCGTAGATAAACTATCAGCGATAGTTGATAATCATAACGGAAAGAAACGTATCGCCCCCTGTTCTATTGTTCTGGCTGTGAATTACTTTACAACACCCGCAGCCGATGGAGAACTCTGAACGGATTCAAGACAGCGTCAAACCAACTGTGTGACCACGCAGTATGCAGTCAGAGAAGCATAATTCAGCCTTAAGATTGGTGAGGAGGGGGAGGTGGTTTGTAGAAGGGAGGCAACATAAATCAAGTGTGAAAGCACAGAGCTGTCACTACAGGAGGGTCGGGGGTCGACTATAAGCTGAGGAAGACCAGAGCACTCCTCTGAGGGGAGTGGAGGGTCACAGGAGGTGGCAGGTCAAAGGTCACACATACCAGGATGATGGTCTTCAAAAGTAGAGGACGACATGTTAACCCCCAGGCCTGAGTTGACCTTCTGTTTTCAGCTCTGCATTACCGCTACAGTTGCTAATGAAGACTGTTTACTGAACAAAAGCTGATAAACTCACCGTTAGCTAAGAGCTATAGCTGCTAAACTGCTGGCTAATGAAAACTAATGCTAACTATGTTAGCTGATTGTATAAAAACAGTTTCAACTGTTATACTTAGCTGTTAGCTAACCTGAACTCAACTGTTATAGCAGTGATTCCCAAACACTGTGTTGCGGTACATCAGTATGCTGTGGGAATTGTTCAATTTTACTTGATTACTAAAAATGTATTTTATTGTATATACTTTTTGTGACATTTTTGTTTGGTTGGTGTGTCGTGGCATTTTTCTAATTGTTCAGTAGCACAATAAAGATTGGTAAACACTCAGTTTCTAAACTGCTGGCGAATGAAAACTAATGCTAACTATAGGTTAGTTAGGTTATTGTAGAAAACTCTTTCAAAAGTCAGGTGTTAGCTTATTTCAACTAAGCTTTTAGTTACATATTTGTGCTGTTAGCTAAAAACTTGTTTTTGGGTCTTTCTGACACGAAATATTGTCATTTTTCCATCTGACTCCACCTTCATTAAACTGCAACCTGTTCAAGTACAATAACGAAAAACACCAGTTTGTTAGTTATTTAGCGTTTCATTCATCTTTGCTCTCAGGTTCATCAACGCAAGACGGCGAATTGTCCAGCCCATGATTGACCAGTCCAACAGAGCAGGCGAGTACCGTCGTTCACCACAAACCACTTAATTCAATGTTGTGATAAAACATCCAGTGCAAGAACCACGAGCTGCAGAATTTCACAGTCTGTCAGTCTTAACAGCCAGTGGAAGTCCTGCTTCCTGTGCTAATTGTTGATTATGATGACTGCAGGGTTTCACATCTAATGATCAATGTGTGGCGGCCGCCACAGAATCAACACTAGCCATTACAAATTAATTAATGTTTTTTTCCAATGCGACACACAACGTTAAAAACAAACGGTTCACACACACACACACACACACACACACACACACACACACACACACACACACAGGTCTTTTGTAATAGTTACACGATTACGGTCACAGAGAGGAGACGATCTGCAAAGTCTGTCCCGCCTCCCATTGCATCACTGATCAGGGTTTTTAACATTGGTGGAGACACAGACACTACAAGAACCAAGTGAGACAATGTTTACGTAAAGTTCCCGGCCCCTATGCGTTACCAGGAACTTACTCGGTGGAAACACGGGTTTTGCTCTAAATTAAACACAGCTAATGCTAACTGAATTCAATCATCACATTAAAGCTAGTACTAACAAGGTTCAAATAATGTACGTATATGGCTGATGTTAGAGCTAACCGGATTTAAAGTAAATTACAGCTACAGCTAATGCTAACTTCTTACTTAAGCACAACAAATGCTAGTGCCAGCATAGTAAAAATGATAATGCTAGCACTAACTTGTTTCTTGGGTGAATGGATGTGGGATGATCTGTGGTAGAATGTTAGATGGCTGCCATGTTGATCGGACTTTTGGCTGCTTGCTGTATTGAAGCAAGCAGAGGATTAAACTCTAGCACTGAGACGCCCCTAACCCCCAGCAGGATTAGCTGCACAAAAAGATGCTAATCGCTTTGACTGACTGCTCCATTGAACGTTTTAACTTGGAATTAAATCAAATAGCAGTGTGACTAAAGTGAGGCTAAAGTGCTGCTAGCCTTTTGGCCCTGAGCTTTGTTAGCATTAATTCCGGAGGCAGACCCCCCTCCACACTGAAGTCGTGATGAAAAACTGAAAAACTTCACTCACTTCCTCTGGAGACAAAACTTTATCGAGCTAATTTCCTCATGAGGGTGAAAATGTTTTATTTACTGTTGTTTTATCAATGATTCATGACCAATGCTGCCACTGTTGCTGCCGCCCTGGCTTTTCCTCCCTCCTGAGATCAGATGCAAAATACTCAACATAATCAAGTGAAGAGCAAAACAGAAGGTTACAGTCATGCACGCCTTACATCATCTGCATGTTTGAGATGAACACGTGACAGAAATACGTTAGACTGTATGACAGGAACCACATGTTCACTATGAGTTTCAGTTTGAATTAATAATTCTACCCTGTGACTGTGAAAAGACTTCACCCTCTGATGTTTCTGCTATTATTGCTTTTATAAACACAATCATCACTGACAAAAAATTCTTTAATGTCAAAGTGAAAATAGATTTCTACACATTCACATCAGTTAATCAAAGATATAACATGTAAAATAAGTGTGCATTAAAAAGCCAAATGATATGAACATTTATAAAAGCAATAAAAGGAGAAAATATAAGTGGGTGAAGACAGACAGACTGTGTTTACATGCAAAGTGTGTGCACCAACGAGGGTTTTTGTAACCACTCAACTATCAAGGCACCCCAGCTATCCTGACTAATAATAAACTGTGGCTAATGTTAGCGATAAAATGGATCATAACAAGTGTGGCACATTTGTGCTTTGTTTATAGTACAGCTAGCGTTAGTTCTAACCTGGTTCATAGCTAAGTACAGCTAATGTTATTGCCAACTTGATTCTTACTAAAGCACAAGTAATGCTACTACTAATTTGAATCATAATAAAATACAGCTAACACTAGTTGTTCATAACAAGGTATAGCTAGCAGTTGTGCTAATTAATTTTATAGCAAAGCACAGCTAAGGCTAGTGCCATCTTAACCCATAATAAAATACAGCTAATGTTGGTGCCAAACTGGACTGTGATGAAATAATAGTGCTAACTTTGTTCACAGCAAAGTATAGCTAGTAGTAGCTAGAGTAGTGCTGATTTAACGTATAATAAAGTACAAGTAATATTAATACTAGCTAGGTTCACAGTCAAGTACAGCTAACCCTAGTGCTAACCTCTTCCCTAGCATCTGTTCCCAGTTCAGGGAATGCTACTGTTAATGTGGCTCATAGGAAAGTACAGTCAACACTAGTGTGATCTTCACCTATAATAAAGTACAGCTAATGTTAATGATAACTTTCAGGGGCAGTATAGCTAGGATTGCTAGGATTGGAAAAACATAACTAATTTGTCTACAGCTATGCACATTATTGAACGTAAATTTATGTTTTTCTCTGAAGCAGTTCATAGGCAGATATTATGAGGAGATATGTGTGCAACGGCTGAGCAGCATCTTCACCTCAGTGTGAGATAATGAAACACTGTGTTTGGTTTGTCCATAGTGAGCCAGGCTGGCCCGTACATACCAGATGGTCAGCCAATGGGAGGCTTCGTCATGGACGGACAAACGCACCTGGGAATCAGACCACCTGGTACACACACTCATACACACTCATTAAATTCTTAATAAACACACACACACAGAAAACCTTGATGAAAGCGAGAGAGACGTACGCTTTGTCCTGAAGTTGGCACCACAGCGAAGATCATTCTGTTGATGCTACACAGCTAGTATTAGCAGCTATTAAGTTAAGAGGCTAGAAGAATTAAATTCCTTTATTCACCATCAGGTATCTCCAACAACTGCATTATTAACTTGTTTATTAGTTTTCACTGAAGTTAGCATGCTAACCAGTTAGCACATCTTGCCACTTCCTGCTATTGAGCGGATGTGGAAACAAACTAAAGTTATGTTAAAAGTGCTATGTAAATTTTTTTGATTACTATGTTGCTAATTTTGGCATTACTAAGCATTACTTAATTCTTTTACTCACAAGTAGGTGTCACCATGAATGTAAAGATTGCTGAACGTCTGGTGAGCAACCGTCATCACCTGCTCCCAACCAGGCACCTCAAATACAGTGGTTTAATGCGGCACTGGAAATGTTTTTATGTTAAAGCTGACAAAGATGTGTGTGTATTTGACCACAGGTGCTATAGGTGGCGTGGGGATGGGCATGGAAGGACAATGGCAGTACATGTAGCACTGCTGCAGCCCTGGAGGCAGAGAACCCGCCCAGAAGCCCAGGAAACCACCGTGAGTGATGTTGGCAATGCGGTTTGAGGACAGGAAGTGGTTTATTCCTTTAGCATCTGAGTTAGTTGAGCTATAACTTTACTGTGGCTATTGTAGCTTTTCTCATGGGACTGAATATTTAGAATGCCATCTGTTTTTAGAGCCTTCATACAGTCCAAAAGCAGACATAAAAATGTGTGTAGAGCCAAAGGTAATTACCAAATGTTAGCAACCAAGCTAGCTGTCTAGCTTGGGTAGCAATTGAGGCTGGCTAAAATGAGGGCTTTATTTTCAGCATACATGTATTAAATAAACTGTATATTGTCTCGTTAGCAACTGCACTAACTAGCTTGTTAAGTGACAGTTAACATCATTAGCAAAGCTGTTGTCCAAACTGGAACTGGAACAATTTTATTACAGTTGAAGAAAGACTCCAGGGCGCTCTCATTACAAAAAAAGACTTTATTGTTATGGCTTGGTCATCTTAACCTATAAAACACCTTAACCTATAAAACACTCTGACGCATTCACTCAAGCCTCACTCAAGCCTTCTTCGGGGAAGTAAAACAATTCTCACAGGGAAAGAAAGGTTTCTTAAAGCAAAAGTCAACCAATCAGAAACCTTCACCTTGCAGAGGTGCTGGTCAGGTGAAACGTGTCATTGTGAAAAACATCCATGTAAGTTAACACTAAATCATGCACTAGCTAAGTACAAAAACAAACAATAAAATAAAAACAGTTAAGTAAAGGTCCTCATTAAGGCCTGGATATTTAGTGGCCTGCGATTTAGGAATCCAAAAGGTTTCCCTCTGGTTAAGATGTTTCTGTCTATCACTTTTTCTCGGTGATAGTGGGATGTGATCAACCCTTAAACCAGTAATGAGGACGGGTCAATTTTGTAGTGTTCCATGTAGTGTCTAGCCATGTATCCCATGGCTAGACAGTTAATGTTAGTTAGCTAGTTAATGTTGTTGAGTGTTTTATAGGTTAAGATACACAATAAAGACTTTTTAATTTGTAATGAGAGTGCCTTGGAGTCTTTCTTCATTTGTTGACTTTTTTCCCATCCAAAGAGCACCTCATGAACATCGTTCAGAAAGCGCTCCTGGGTGGACATTATGTTGATTTTATTACAGTTTTTGACTCATCTTCATCTTTTAACTCTACTTCCTGTTGACATGGTGCCCTCTTCTGCTTCCCAGTGCAGGGCTCTTTCAGCCGTTCACCATGATGAGCATGGGGCAGGACCCCACGCTCCCTCACCTGCCCTCCCCTTGGCCACAGCTCTCTAGGCATTGACCTGGCCTAATATGGAAACGCCACCGCCACTGTTGCCACTGCTACGTGGCGTCTCTACGCTTGGTCACTTCCTGTGATGTCAGAGTCCCAGGCCAGCAACAGGAATCAGCCCGTCTGTAGATGGCGAGCGGACATTTTTAAAAACCAGCAGAACTTCTCTCCCATGTCTCATCCTGCGACAGCTGATGACTCATAGTGATGCGTCACATTTCTCTGGACACAGGAAACCTCCATATAACATGTTTTTTAAAAAGGCTGGGCAGCAATGGAGGTCATGGGACAGAGCACTGTTTTTATTGTGGACAAAAGCGCTGTGTTGTTTTTAAGTGAACAGACTTGTCGTCTGGCTTTCACGCCATTTGTGTTTGTCTTTTATCATGGACTGATGTTTTCCTTTGAGTCTCTGAGTTCTAAAATAAATACTATGAAGCAGCTTTGTTTTCTTGCACTGGTTCTCATTTACATTGATCCGGTTCAACTTTGCCTCCCTGATGTTGAGTCCTGATGAGGCCCTGCAGCCAATTACCACCTTCGACAACGAAGATCATCGACCTTCACTGGAATTTAACAGTAAAGTACAACTATAACTTGTGCTAACTGTGTTCTTAATCAAGTACAGCTATTGCTAGCAGTAGCTTCATCCACTATAAAGTATAGCTAACATTAGTGCTAACTTGGTTTAGAGTAAACTACAACTTACGCTAGCACAAACTTTGCCATTGGTGTCGGAGGAAGAAAGAATCTGTTCCAAACTCTTAGAAGTAGAGATTAGCTCCCTCAGCCTCCGGTTGGCCTCATCACTGAATCTGCTCTCAGTCTCAGTCTCAGAGTTTCCTGCATACGCCTCATTTCGAAGTTGAAGGCCACAAAAGATGTAATTTATCTTCCTCCTCAAATCGGTTCCAGCTCTGTGGCAGAGGCAGCGCATGGATGTCAACGTCCAGGGACCAACTTTAATGCTCCTGGAGATTTATTTTTGTTTGAAGCAGTTTAACTTGCAGTTGACTGACAGGCAGTGGCTTCAGCTCTCAGGTTATGCTGCCCCCTTTAGGTGATGGCAGAAACTACCCTGATGTCTGTCTTCAAAGACCCACGACCATTTGGGAGTAGAAATGTGTTTCTCCTTAAAAATGCAGGGAGCAGTAAAAAAAACCATTGAAGAGTCTCTGAGGTCAAACCATGAACAGAAAAAACACTGGATATTAAAATAAAACATTAATAAATAATTTACACAATCAAGTTTAGACCAAAATGTTTCTGAGCATTTCTCTCTTGTAGTTTGACTCCAGTCCACCACAGTCACTTTAACAATTTGGTACCTTGTGGACTAGAGTGGGGTGGGTCAAGTGGGTGGGTCAAAACTGACGCAATGACAACTTTACATGAGACAAAAACATTAGTAAACATTAATGTAGGCAATGCTGTACTTGCTGCCATCTTAAATTCACTTATGATGAGGTAGCCTATGGCTATAACTATGGCTCTTGCTGGTGTTTAAAAATGGTGGTTGATTATTTTCTTGATGCTCTCTCAACTTGCTTACGCCCGGTCGCACTTGTAACGACACTCCCCCTGACCAATCAGTAGCCGGCAGTCTGTTCACTTCACATTTTAGCATCGGCTCAACTCGTTTGGGACTTCGCCAGAGCAGGTAACAAAGACAGCACCAGGTACCAGGTACAGTTCTTGATGGAAAACCAAAACAAGCTAGTACAGTCAAGCTGAGTTGCGTCAAGTTGTGTTAGAAAGGTATAGTAGAAAAGCCCTATAAGTATTCATTGTGAGTGATCACCCAGTGAATCACAGTGAATCTGTGGAGGTAACAAGGTTTATCTACACAAACCCTCCCCATCTACCCCATCTACACAAAGTAACAAGCCCAAAGACATTAATCTGCCTGGTCCAGGTCTGGACCCGTGACCTGCTGGTCCATCAACACCTGAAAAACAACAGACACCGTCAGGATGTCTCCTCAACAGGCTGGCTAACAGCTAACTGCAGCTGGAGCCTGGAGCTAGAGCAGGCATCTGAGAGGCATGCTACATATCTCACAGCACCAGTTTAATAAAAATACTTTCAGTCATAAACATGTAACATTATAGAAAGATCTGTCATGTTCCAGTGACTTTTCAGTGTATTTATAATATATTTCTAGTTCCACGTTGACGTGTAAACTGTAGTTTAAATGGTGATGGATCACTGACACTAAGCGTGCTCAGACCTTCTCTAATGAGCCTTCGCCACCATCTCAGGTCACATTTCAAAGATGTCAGTGAAGAAGAGACTTATTTCGCTGCTGCTGTGATGTAAAAAACAGGTAGAGAGTGGTTTCCTTCCTCACTGCACTGAAATGAAACTCAGTGTTTTCCTTAGAGCCGCAGGTTTTTCTACTGAAGCGCAAACACCATGAAATATGGTGCGTATCTGAGTGTGGCTGTAAGCCAGGTACAGGGTCGACCCAACAGGACGCCAATGAATCGCAAATTTCACTACAGTGCAGGCAGAAGAGAGCTGAGAATTAGCATTAATAAAACAACCAGTAAAGACAAAGGTCCTGTGAATTCTTATCTTGACAATATATGGTTCTGATTGTTGTAATTTCTATGGAGATAAATAAAAGAGATAAAGACAAATTAACCTGTTATCAACTGAAAACAAAATGAGTGTTGTAATCGCTCTCTCTCTAAAGTTAAGTTGTTTTTATGGCTGCACAACAGTCATGTCAAACAAGTTTTTGTCTGATTCGACAACAATTGAACTTCCGCGGCCTGTGAACATATGATCGGACTGTTTGGTTGGAGACGCATGATGGCAAGGTGGTGACAACTTGAATAACAATTTAAAGCAGATATTTATTAGAACAAGTTTGCTCGCAGTTTTAGTGTGAAAGTGTGGTTGTCTGATGTCGTTTCCAGCAACTTCAACATGACAGACAGTAATATACTGTTGGCTCAGTGGGATGTGACACACTAATACTTCCTCTGGGGAAACTAAGGAGCATGAGGAGGAGGAGGAGGATGAAGAGGAAGAGGAGATCAGCCGCCAACAGTTTCACAAACATCCCCTGCTGCTGATGGACTCTCTGGTCAATGTCTCTGAACCAGGACTCTCTGATGTTTAGTTGTGATGAGTATAATAGTTAAACAGATCATTACACACATGTTTATTTCACTATACCTGTGAGGACTTACAGGAATATTGCAGCAAGTTTCCCAGAACATTAACCTATACTTAATTCCTAAAACCCAAGTCTTGAACCTCAAACAGCTCATTGAAGTTGGGATGAGGCAAAATGTCTCAACACTCAGTTGTGTTTATATAGTCACATCAAAAAACCTTCTTGAGATTTTTAATCCACGCAATTTCAATATGGTGTAAAATGTCTCCCCCTTCTGGCAGTGACTGTAATTACATTTCTCTTCTTAGACCAGATAAATTCTAAAAAATATAATACACATTTATATCAACTTTCATGATCAGACAAGATATTTTCTGTGTCACATCATCATATTTGTAACAAACAGATTCACTTAAATCACAATATATCTCCCACTATTTACAAATAAAACAATAAAAACAATAACCACTTAGATTAAGATTTCTGCAAAAATGTTTCTGTGACTTTGCATTAAACAGACAAACAGAAAGGAAAACCTGAACATTTTCATTTTATCCCATAGCTACCATAGCTATGGTTAAATGATGGTCTGGAGTAATTTGTCAAACAAGTCAAACAACCCCTCGAGTTATTTTACTTTGGTTGAAGAATTTTGTGCTGTCAGCCAAATAGTTAAAAATGAATGTAAGTGGGGAGGTCAGCCAAATGTATCTAAATTACCATTTCTTAACCACTAATAAAGTTCAAAATAGTACTACTGAAGGGTGAAAGGGTGGTTCAGATGCGTAGATTCGTCATTGTCCTCACTCTTCACAGACACATCACGAAAAACAAGATGGTGGATAAATCTTGTAAAACAGTCCCTTTAATAAACTCTTGGTACACTTACTAAGTTATTGGTACTTTGGTTCATGTGTAGGTAGCCTATTTATGCTACTGCTGAAGGGAAGTGATATTGAGCTTTATTAGTGGTTAAAAAATGACAAATTAAATGAAATGTATGTAAATGAAAAATGTAGGTACATTTGGTTGACTACTACCCCACGAACCTATTTTCATTTTTAGCTATTTGGCTGTGAGCATAAAAGATGGTCAAACTGAAAACCCTTCAACCAGTGTAAAATATCTCTTGAGGGAGTGTCTGACTCATACTCATGATGAAATAGACCATCTATTCTAATTAGTCCAGAACATCACTTTAATGACATGAATCCTCACCTAGTCATCATCAGGCTCAGTATATACTGACTATATATATACAGTTTGATTGACAGGACAGATAATCATAGGAGCAGAGTTTTTACCACCATCATTATTACAGGGATTGAAGTATGGGTAGAGTTTCTCAGTGAAGAAGCAGCCAGTAAAGCAGTAGATAAGAGCTGCAGTATCTACGTCATAAAAGGAGATCAGACCCTCCTCATAATCCACAAACACCCCCACCTTCTCAGGACCAGACTTCAGAGAGAGGTCAACTGAAGGGCCAGCAGCAGCTTTGTACTCATTTTCATTTCTCAGTGCTATCATCCAGTAACCATCCTGAGGTCTTGGTGTGATTATCCCCTTCCTGTTGATTGACTCTCTGACCACTCCTAAATCCCAGTCAGTCTTTCCTTTAATTGTAACCTCAAAGTAAAATCTGCCTGAAGAGAAACTCTGCTTTCCTAAAACACAGGGACAAACAGAAAACCTCCCTGGGTTGTCTGGAAGATTCTTCTCCACATCACTTGTGTGAAGTTGTTTCCCATCGTCAGACAGGATTAGTTCAGGATGTGCTGTATCAGGATCCAGAGTCACATCCACTGCATACTGCTGGACCCACTTCAACTCAGCCCCAATCCTCTTCTTCATCTGTTTACTGAGCGTCTCCTCCAGCTGAGCCACAGCTCTCACCACAGTCCCCTCATATGATGGAGGACGGACTCTGAGCTGTGTCCAGTCCTTGGTGGGTGGAGCAGCTTTCAGGGATGAGAAGCTTTGGAGGGGGTGGAGGTGGTCTTCAGAGTGTGAGAGCTGCTCCACCTCAGTGTTTCTCTTCATCAGCTCAGAGATTTCCTGTTCCAGCTTTGTGATGAAGTCTTCAGCCTGTTCCTCTGTGGTTTTGAGTTTCTCTTCGATCTCCTTTATGAGCTGGTTCAGGCCTCTGTCAACAGACTCCTTCAGAGCAGTGAAGACCTGAACACCTTCTGCTTTCTCTCTGTCTGCAGCATCTTTACTCATCTTGACTGAGTGTTTGATCACCTGAATCTTCACTCGTCTCTTCTGGATCATTTGTTGAATTTCAGCCTCTGTCTTCTTCAGCTCTGTCTTCTTTCCTTCATATCCTTCTTTTATAGAAACAAACTCGTGGTTCTTGTGATCTAAAACAGGACAGACCACACGGACACATGTCTGGTCGGTCTTACAGAACAGCTCCAGAGGTTTATCGTGCTTCCTACACATCCTGTCTTCCAGGTTCTCCACAGGGTTGATCAGCTGATGTCTTTTCAGGCCTGACACTGTCAGATGAGGCTCCAGGTGAGTCTGACAGTAGGAGGTCAGACACACCAGACAGGACTTCAGGGCCTTCAGCTTGGTTCCAGTGCAGACATCACAGGGAACTTCTCCTGGTTTGGAAACTTGTTGCTCTGAGCTGCTGCTGCTGCTGGTTTTCTGTTGAGCTTCACGTCTGAACTGAGCAACCATCTCAGAGAGCAAAGTGTTGATTCGTATCAAAGGTTTTATGTTGAAAACCTCTTCACACATTGGACACTGGTACAAGACGTTAGTGTCCCAGTGTTGAGTGATGCAGGTTTTGCAGAAGTTGTGTCCACATGGTGTGGAGACTGGATCAGTGAACACATCCAGACAGATGGAGCACAGAAACTGATCTTCAGACAGCAGACAGCTGGCAGCAGACATGTCTACACAGAGTGGGAAAGAACAGAAACATTTCATTAAATGACATTTGAATTCTTCTCTGAAACAGACAGAAAATAATGTGGTGGTTTGTACAAAACTTGTTGTTGGTCTGTTTGTTGTGTTTCTCTGTAATATTCAGGAGTGATCGACTGTAGACTCAGGTTTTATTGAAGAACAGCTCTGATGATAAAGTTCAGCTCATTGGGGTCAAACACACTGTATTTTCTGCTGCTGCTTCACAATAAGAGCCGCATCCAGTGGAAAGCTTTTATTGTGAAAGAGCTAGTGGAAGTAGAGCGTGATGTGTGTGAGAGAAGTGAACATGAAGCAGTAAAAGCAGGAAATGAGTAAAGGCAGCGCTGAAAACTCAGAGACTCAGTGAGAGGTTAGAAAAGTCCTGAGCAGTGACACAGACAGTTTAAAGTGGACGATAGTGGACCTGTGGACAAACAGCCACAGTCACAGTGCAACACATTTCACAAGTGTCAGTGTGAACTGAGCAGAGTGAAACTTCCCACCTGAGCAGAGCTGAACACTTTGTTGATGCTGCCTGTTGAAACAGTGAATGTGAAGAGCTGTACTCACCAGTGTTTGGCAGAGACTCTGCTGTGTTGTTGACAGATCTGATGGACTCGGTTTAACAGAGCGGTCTGGACGGCAGCTCACTGCTCCACACTCTTTAGTTCCGTTTCTAGACTGTGACGTTGAAACACACTTGTCTTTGTGATGTTGCTTCTTTTTGTGCTCATATCTTATCAGAATCATTAAACGTTAAAAGTCCAGGTCTGTTGTTCCTGTTTTCATTTGGCAAATCAGATAAACAAACACAGTCAGGTTTAATACACACACACATTTTTTTTTTCTTGTCAAGATCAAAGTCAACATATCAAGATTAGAGATTTCAATTCGACAGGCAAAATTTTAAAAAGTCTTTATTTCTTGTTTTATTCTCGGACGTTCCAAATTTCTGAAATACAAGCCAACATCATGATGTCATCCCTCACCCTGTTCGCTGGGTGAACACAAAGGAAAGTTGAGTCAGGAAAGTTTGAAGTGTTTTTTTTTTTTTATGTTCAGGGCAAAGTGTAGCTTGGTGTTCAGTGGATTCAGATTTAAAGATAGGTGGAGGCGGAGGATGGAGTTTGGGAGGTCAGTTTATCTCCGGTAACAGGGAGTCAATATCATCAACACTGTAAACATTGTCACTTGTCCCCTCACAGAGGATCTAAAATATCTGTGGCACCAGTAGGATTTCTGTTCAAGGCAATTTTTAGTTAATGTTTTTAAATGTGTTTGAACAAGTTACCATGACAACATATGGAGAGCTCGTTCCAAATCGAGATGCCCAGGGGCATCTCCCTCCAGAGGTCAGAGGTCAGAGTCGTTTGTGGCACTCAGAAGACAAGACTAATGATCCCACTGACAGGTAATCTGTCTACGCTCATATTCAAATCAATTAGTTCAACTCGTTAGCGGAGGGAGGGTGGGGTCACATAGCACAGACTCAGACTCCTTACTGTTTTTTAAAACAACACAATGAGCTAATTTTAACATTATCCATCAGAAAGTGATTTATTTTCAATCACCTCAAGGAAGGGGCGGAGTCGACTCTACGTGACCATTCACAGATGTTTTGATAATGTCAGACATGAACAATTGCCTTCAACACTTTGTTGCATTGCCTTGCTTCTACTTTTAAAAACTTTAATAACACAAGTCTGACTCATTTATGAACTTTGACCAGAGGTTGCATTTGATTTCTGTCTTAAAAGTGATGAATCTACACCTGTGTGTCAAGCTTCCCTCTAGCAAGTAGGCTAAAACCTTAAAGGCTAATGTCCATTGCCAATATGTGACCTAAAGAATCAGACTTGTAGTTGTGGCAAAGGTGATCAGACTAGCAGTCCCCAAGAAAAATGATGGATGTTCAATTTTAAATCTGAATTATTGACTACAAGGCAGGTTTATTGATGCCAAGCTAAGATAAACAGGTTCTCTATTCAACAAACAAGAGGATTTCCCAAAACATACTGTTCCTTTTAACTTTGACATGTTCCATCAGATGTTTTCATCAAACCAGTTCAAGATGATTCTCCAGTAGAGGCTGTCACCTCAGGAATGTCTTCCTCTGACCAATGTAACTATTTATAAATCAGATTAAATTCAACTTATATTGTTGTCAATGAAGGAAAAAGGGTGTAGGTGGCACCATTTTAACGTCTCTCAATGTCAACCACTTTGCATCTTCCACCAGTTGCCAATGGAAGTAATTAGTCGTACTAATATGAATCACACTGATCACCTACATCCAGACAAAATATTAATAACCAAGAGCAGTAAAAGTAAAACAAAAGCCTGGCCGACGTATATTATTTGTTTACATCTCTAGCATATGTATATTAGAAACAACAACAGCACTTAAATATTTACTGCCCTTACAAGAAAAAAAAATCATCATACATTTTACATATTGAAGTGGCCAGTCTGGTGTCATGGTGTGACGACACCAGCTTCACCCCTCATGGACAAGACATAGTGGACATGAGGAAGGATGAGACCTCATTGGCCACTGTTCATCCGGGAGCTTCAAGTGGAGAGGGTGTGCATCCATATAAACAAATTACCTTGGTATCCATATCAGTGAGGACCTCACCTGGATACTTAAAATGACATGTTGGCTCTATAAGATTAATGCTGGTATCAGCCACGTTATACATAAATACATAAACATACAAAAGCACTCAATTCAATTTTAGAAAATTCTTTCATTCATAGCTGCCATTGTTGTTTACATCTGGGTAGTGATGTCGGATGGTTGCACTGGTCTGCATCCAATTGTTGTGACAGTACAACGAGATGAACACGTCTTCTGTTCAGCCTTTTCAGTTTGAACCTGAGCACACCATAAATCAGGAGAATAATGCAGAAGACAGTACTCGAAATTTATATGAAAACAAAGACAATTAGAGAAGTAAAAGAGCAAGAGTGAGGCAACATCAATGGAGCTACTACGTCTGTGTCTATGCAGCTACTGTTAATGCCAACTAAGGGGAGAGTGTTTGTTGTAAAGAGCTCCATCTTCTATCAGCAGCTGTCCAGGGTAAGAATATGGATCAAACTGTCTTATGATAAAAATGTTTAAATGTTTACCTCTGTAAGTTTGATTTCATTGTTATTGGATAGTAAACATTAGATGGCCACTGTACTGCTGTGTCTGACTTGATATCCAAGTTGCTGCATCAGTCTTTCTTGCAAGCATCAGTGTGGACTCTTGCCACTGGGACAGGAACAGGTGGGGAGTCTACATGGACCCCCAAGACAGGAACAGGAAACAAGTGACAGTGTGGAGCCTTGGCACAGCACAGGAACAGGTCAGTGCACACCCTCGGTGCTGGGACAGGAACAGGTGGGGTGTCCTCATGGGCCTTCAGGATAGGAACAGCAACAGGTAGGAAGTCAGTGTGGGTTCTTGGCACTGAGAGAGCCCACAGGGTGAGGCTGACACCACCCTCGTTGTTGCCGTCCTCCCCATTTAGGCCTTGGTCTTGGGGCCGCTATTAGTTAGCTCAGGGAGAATCGGGGCTTACCACATGGAGCTGGCAGCTGAAATTGCATAGCATGCTGATGGCTAGTGGAAGACCACAATGTTGAGCAGTAGTGGGCCGGGGGAAAAGTGCAGCGGTACTGGGCACTGTGAGCTTTGGCTGGTTCACTCATAGTGGAGTTGTTCTGTTATGGTCTGAACGTGAACCCAGACCACTGGTTTTCAAGCACTGCTGTGGACCAACTGAGCTGACGGAGGTGACTGTGTGGGACACGTCCCAAGGTGGTACTAACTTAAAACTGAGCTTTATTGCATTTCATAGTAAAGCAAACAAACAAAGGTGCTCAAATCAAATATTTTTTAACATGCTGTCTTTTAAATTCCCTTTATAGTTTTGATTGTTTATCTATTTTTCTACTAAACTGTTGATAGTTTGGTGTTCTTTGTGGACATCAAAGAATTTTTCATATTCATTTTCATACAGTTTCATGTACAGGGAACATGTTTCCCACTGTGCATATGACAATAAACAGTTAGAATTTTGCAGATGCAGCCTAACAAGCCACAATGCAAGTGCTGAGATCTTACGCTAGTCTGAAATTAAAACCTAAAGCTAGTACTAACCTAGCTCATACTAAAGTGCAGCCAACACTAGCACCAGTACTATATAGCGATAACGCAAATGCTAACTTAACTATTAACTATTATAGTGCTAATTTATAACTATTGCTAATGTTACTCTAGCTTATTGTAAAGTACAGCAAAATCTAGTGCTAATTTGGTTAATAGTGAAGCACAGCTAATGCTAGCACTTAATTACAATCAATGCTGGTGCTAATGTGACATGCCACTGATGTCATTATGGCTCTGGTTCTGTTTTCAGCTGGTCTGCTTTTGTCAACATGATATCTCTGTAATGATTCAAGGGAATTTCTTTGATACAAAATTTAGCTTGGACCTTCAAGGACAACCTGGTTAGATTTTGGTGGTTATAGGTCAAAGGCCACCCCACAAACAAAGTCATAAGCTGTGCATCTGGCCGGTCATTTTTTAATTAATATTTTAGGTTCACATCAGGATAAAATGTTCAGTCTCTGCTAACCAGCCCGTTGCTAACTGCTAACATCTAGCCTGTTACCTGCAACTGGAGCTGCGACTGGGTCCCGTGAGACCCAAAGTAAATTTCATGCGTGAGCTTGAACTTTGCTGCGGGCCGGAACAGGTGGCTAAAAAAAACACTGCGGAATTGGGATGTAGCCTAATAGTAATAATAGTTCATAGTTTTCTGTAAAATTCAACAATATCGTCTCATGTTTTCTCCTGTTGGACGAGAGAAGACACAACATCAATGCATCTCTATTGTGCGGGCATAAATTCTTTAGAGTTTCACATGTGCAGGCAGTAATGGTCAGCGGAGCGGGATGAAGAAAATAGTCCCATGCAGGGCTCTACTGTGAAATATGGTGCATATCAGAGTGTGGGAAGAGACCCAAGGATCAGCTTCAAGAAAACAACCTGTAAAGATGTGTTAATAGTCGCGTTAATTAATTTGTTTTTGTGACAAAACTTTGTACCCATATCTTTGTAATTTCTCTTGAACTTAAGAGATAAATTTATCTGTAAACAATCTCAACACAAAATGAGAGCTGTAATCTCGAGGTAAAAATTAAGTTGTCATTTGTTTCTATGGCTTCATTTCATTTACATCAAACTAATTGGTCCTTGTGATATCGACAGAGAATCCTTTCAAATTTTGGACAAATCTTTGACTTCCACAATTTGTGATTTTAAGTGCTAACTGATTGGACTGTTTGATCAGAGACACACAACATCAAGTTGGCAATGACTTGAGTTATGGTTAAAAGCCAATATTTATAAGGGAGCTGCAAGAAAAACAAGTTTGTTGACAGTTTTAATGTGAATGTGTTTGTCTGATCTCGTCTCAGCAACATCAGCATGACAGACAGGAATATACTGTTGGTTTAGTGGGATGTGACACACTAATACTTCCTCTGGGGAAACTAAAGAGGATAAAGAGGAGGAGGAGGATGAAGAGGAAAAGGAGAGCAGCCGCCAACAGTTTCACAAACATCTCCTGCTCCTGATGGACTCTGGTCAACATCTCTGAACTAGGACTCTCTTAAGTTTATTAAGGGTGGAGCAGTTTTTTGGGGTCACAGTTTACGGTTTGGTTGGGTTCACTTCTTTCTATTTTGTCAATACTCCAGAAATACTGCACATCAGCAGTAGATAATCCACCATTTTTGCTTTAAAATATTAGTTATTCTCATGGACATGTCATGTAAAAACTGAAAGACTGAGGCAGTCATTGTGACAGACTTCGGTTAAAGCTGGTTGTGATTTTTATACAGTGAAATGTATGGTGAGACATTGCCAATTTCTAAATGCTCTTGATTTATTATGGCAAAAAAGGTTTAACCTGTTTACCTTACATTCTTGCTCACTGTGAAATCTTAACTAAAAGAATAAATTTCATTTCAGATTCACAATCTGTCTCGCAGTAATCATAAATGAAGCAGCAAAAAAAATAACCACTTGTTAAGATTCATGTAACAGTAGTCTCGTTTCCACTGCCAGAACTTCTGGATAATTTTTAAGGGAACTCGACCGTTGGCACGTCTCAGACTATCAGTCCCTGAGGAGCAAAACTCTGGAACTTTTTCAGGGGAGAGTGGGGTCCCTGTCTAACCCTGGATTTCCACTGAATGTGAAACGCTCGCATTGTGTCTCGGATCTGCGCATTCTGGTGTGGTCCAGCAGCCGGCATCAAGAGATCTTGCGAATTCATGCACAATCACGCAATAACATTGTGTAGTTTCCATATAGTGTCAACGGGGTGAAATGATGGTTAAAAACCTTGACTTCGTCTGCCTTTGCCCATTACGATGTTTTCAAGGTGAAGCGCAAGTAAATATGATCCGCTGTGAACACGGTTTGTTTTATTTTGAAAGTTAACTGGATGTTTTATTTATCTATTTTTTTCATGACTTTCTGTCCCGTATGATCTGTGTACCGGACATATCACACATAGAACACAGAAATTGCTCAGAACCTGATCTTAAACGCGCACTTCCTGTGTGAATACTTGTAGTGTGTGAAACATGGCTTCCCTTGGCCTCCGGGAGAAAATGGCACTGGCCATTTTTAAAACTCAGCAGCAGAAGCGCATCAATAAATAGTATCAGAAGCAAATGAAGCAACACAGTCAAAACTGTATATTCCCATATACTGATCATATACTGATCAGATACTGATCTGAGTGTGGCGGGAAGCAACAGAATCAAAACTGGCTGCTAAAAATTAATGCCCCAATGTGTAATTTGTTGTCTATTAACAAAAATAATTTCTTTTATTCACAACTATGACCTCCTTAATTAATAGTCAGCTCCATCAACAAGTTGAAATGTTCTGGTCGGCTGTGAATTTTCCATTTATATAAACATAGAGTGTTTGCACTCTGTGCAGGTCACCATATTGAGACTACAGGAGCTGACAGGGGACAACACTAGATAAATATGGTTCCGCCTTTCGCGTTTTTACATTCAGTGGCAGCGTGACCAACTCACAGAGGGAGATAGCCACCAGACATGGTCTACCAGAGAGCTCTGTGAGAAACGATTTATATATGATAAATTAAAAAAAATCTAGATAGCCAGATATCTGACACACGATCACCAGAAGCTCACTCTGCATGGACAGCAGCAGGCTGGAGGCTGTGGTACATTGCCGGACCTTACAGTAGCAGAAAAGAAAAGGTCTCTCTCTGTGTGAGTGTGTTCATCGATGCTGAACTCCTCAGCCTCTCTCTCTGTTCAGATACAGAGAGTGGAGGAGAAATGTAAACATGCGACCATCGTATAACATGGATATGTTAAGCATTTTGAAGTAAACAATCATTTGCTGAATTAAAACTACTGTGAGGGGTAATTGTGTTAGCACGTCTATGGTGTTTTCCATTATGTGTTGGCATCAAGCTAGTGGACTTCTTGCTAGTTTTCTACATTAAATGTTAAACATGTTTGTATTACTGAAAAAAATAAGTAAGAGAGTGAAAGAGAGAGACAGAGGTGTGGTAGAGGTTTGGTAGGAAACACCGAGTAAATATCGGAGGTGCTTTTTGGAAATAGAAGAACGACATCTTGTTGATACTTCTCAGCCACCGTAGAAGGAAATGTACACATTTCCTCACCACTAGATGGAAGTGAATCTTGCATAGTATGTCTTTAATTTGTTTATTTTCCAACGCGAAACACAATGTTAAAACAGGGCTGCCAACTCAATCTCAATCGCTCCTCAATCTCTCTATCTATAATCTCATCCAGACGTTGAGACTGATGAACGCCACTCATGATCGATTAATGTTGCCTTGTTCACAGCTGAACTGGCACAAAGAGCATTAAAATAGAAGTTTGTTCCTTTAGTGCCAGGCTACACATTGAGGATTCAGTAGTGTCCTTCCTTAAAAAAATGCATATCAAAGTAGCAGCGACAACCAACAACGGGACACAAACCCAGCCTTTTGGTTGTAGAGCAAAATATTTACTAGCTGAGCTAACAGGAGCGATGCTTATTTATACAATGTAGCGGTTTTATTGTTGGCAATTCTTGACGTACGCACCGCTGGTTTCTTGAAAAGTTTGTCTTAAAAATGGCTTTGAAAGGTTATCTGCGACAAAATAAATTTCATCTTCTCTGTCAGCCATTGTGTGTTGAAAGAACAAAAACAAATTTTAATCAAATTATCAAACCTTCTTGCTTTTGCACACATTTGCCTTAACTGGTTCATTTTCTAAACATCCAATCATTGAATTTGAAAATGGTGACATCAGCACTTGCCCCCACCAAATCTCACTCCAAGGTTTTTTGAAAAGTTGGCAGCTCTGCATTAAAAACACATTGTTCCATTCTCTCGCTCTCCCTCCCTCTCTCATAGACACACACACACTATGCACAGACTGCAGCGTGCAGTCTACTAATTATAGTGTGATGAAGCAGTTGCGGAGAAGATGGTCGGTGAAGTTCACAACAGTAAGCATCGTTCCCCTCATCAGTGACCGCCACAAATTATTGCCACAATGTCTGTGAAAAACCCTGGCTTGCATAACCTCTGGAGTCAGTTGGAGCCTTACTAAGATCCCACTCTCGATGGAGACACAGGGGCTACAACAAGGCCGAGTGAAAGGACGTTCCTGAAGAGTTCCCACCTCCTAAATTTTCCCCAGAAAGTCCCAGATGGAAACAAGACTAATGTGTTCCTGTGGCTTTGCATCAAACAAAGAGGAAAACCTGAACATTTTGCAACATTTTGCCCACTGGGTTGATGACATGAACCCTCACCTAGTCACCACAGTCACCAGCTTCACTATTTACACTGATTATGTTGTTAGTTCATTTAGTTTGATTGACAGGACAGATGATCATAGGAGCAGAGTTTATACCACCATCATTATTACAGGGATTGAAGTATGGGTAGAGTTTCTCAGTGAAGTAGCAGCCAGTAAAGCAGTAGATAAGAGCGGCAGTATCTACGTCATAAAAGGAGACCAGACCCTCCTCATAATCCACAAACACCCCCACCTTCTCAGGACCAGACTTCAGAGAGAGGTCAACTAAAGGCCCAGCAAAAGCTTTGTACTCATTTCTATTTCTCAATGCTATTGTCCAGTAACCATCCTGAGGTCTCATTTTGACGTCTCCCTTCCTGTTGATTGACTCTCTGACCACTCCTAAATCCCATTTAGTTTTTCCTTTAACTTGAACTTCAAAGTAAAATCTGCCTGAAGAGAAACTCTGCTTTCCTAAAACATTAGGATATTTAGAAAACCTCTCTGGATTGTCTGGTAGAGTCTTCCACACATCACCATGTTTCACTTGTTTCCCATCGTAAGACAGGATAAGTTTAGGTTGTGCTGTATCAGGATCCAGAGTCACATCCACTGCATACTGCTGGACCCTCTTTAGCTCAGCCTCAATCATCTTCTTCTTCTGTTCACTAAGCGTCTCCTCCAGCTGAGCCACAGCTCTCACCACAGTCCCCTCATATGATGGAGGACAGACTCTGAGCTGTGTCCAGTCCTTGGTGGGTGGAGCAGCTTTCAGGGATGAGAAGCTTTGGAGGAGGTGGAGGTGGTCTTCAGAGTGTGAGAGCTGCTCCACCTCAGTGTTTCTCTTCATCAGCTCAGAGATTTCCTGTTCCAGCTTTGTGATGAAGTCTTCAGCCTGCTCCTCTGTGGTTTTGTGTTTCTCTTCGATCTCCTTTATGAGCTGGTTCAGGCCTCTGTCAACAGACTCCTTCAGAGCAGTGAAGACCTGAACACCTTCTGCTTTCTCTCTGTCTGCAGCAACTTTACTCATCTTGACTGAGTGTTTGATCTCCTGAATCTTCACTCGTCTCTTCTGGATCATTTGTTGAATTTCAGCCTCTGTCTTCTTTAGCTCTGTCTTCTTTCCTTCATATCCTTCTTTTATAGAAACAAACTCGTGGTTCTTGTGATCTAAAACAGGACAGACCATGCAGACACATGTCTGGTCAGTCTTACAGAACAGCTCCAGAGGTTTATCGTGCTTCCTACACATCCTGTCTTCCAGGTTCTCCACAGGGTTGATCAGCTGATGTCTTTTCAGGCCTGACACTGTCAGATGAGGCTCCAGGTGAGTCTGACAGTAGGAGGTCAGACACACCAGACAGGACTTCAGGGCCTTCAGTTTCGTTCCAGTGCAGACATCACAGGGAACTTCTCCTGGTTTGGAAACTTGTTGCTCTGAGCTGCTGCTGCTGCTGGTTTTCTGTTGAGCTTCACATCTGAACTGAGCAACCATCTCAGAGAGCAAAGTGTTGATTCGTATCAAAGGTTTTATGTTGAAAACCTCTTCACACATTGGACACTGGTACGAGACGTTAGTGTCCCAGTGTTGAGTGATGCAGGTTTTGCAGAAGTTGTGTCCACATGGTGTGGAGACTGGATCAGTGAACACATCCAGACAGATGGAGCACAGAAACTGATCTTCAGACAGCAGACAGCTGGCAGCAGACATGTCTACACAGGGTGGGAAAGAACAGAAACATTTCATTAAATGAAGTTTGAATTCTTCTCTGAAACAGACAGAAAATAATGTGGTGGTTTGTACAAAACTTGTTGTTGGTCTGTTTGTTGTGTTTCTCTGTAATATTCAGAAGTTCAGTTCAATGGGGTCAACCACAATATGAGCCGCATCCAGTGGAAAGCTTTTATTGTGAAAGAGCTAGTGGAAGTAGAGTGTGATGTGTGTGAGAGAAGTGAACATGAAGCAGTAAAAGCAGGAAATGAGTGAAGGCAGCGCTGAAAACTCAGAGACTCAGTGAGAGGTTAGAAAAGTCCTGAGCAGTGACACAAACGGTTTAAAGTGGACGATAGTGGACCTGTGGACAAACAGCCACAGTCACAGTGCAACACATTTCACAAGTGTCAGTGTGAACTGAGCAGAGTGAAACTTCCCCCCTGAGCAGAGCTGAACACTTTGTTGATGCTGCCTGTTAAAACAGTGAATGTGAAGAGCTGTACTCACCAGTGTTTGGTAGAGACTCTGCTGTGTTGTTGACAGATCTGATCGACTCAGTTTAACAAAACGGTCAGGACTGCAGCTCACTGCTCCACACTCTTTAGTTTTGTTACTCAACTGTGACGTTAACATCCTGTCTTTGCAATGTTCCTCTTCCTCTTGCTCTCTCTTACAACTTATAACATTTAAATGTACAGGGTACACTGACAAAGTTCTATCATAATGGAACCATTGATTACAGGTTGAAAGTTTTCTTTTCTTTTCCTTTTACTGAGCAGCAGGTTCAAATAAAACAAAAAAGGTTGATTGTTGAGATTGTTTTTTTTTTTTTTACTGTAATGATCAAAGTCAACATATTGAGATTAAAAATTTTAATTTGATAGGTAAAAATATAACAAAACAATTTTATTATCTGAAGCAAAGGAACCAGAGCGGTTTAGATTACATTAGTTCTCTCTATGGCCCTGAAGGAACGAGCATATTTGGCTGCGCATGCGCAGTGTTGGCGCAGCGCTGTTGCTCTTCGCAATGCACTCTGGGAAAGAGAAGATGGCGGGACGTTACAAACCTCCGTTGACTGTTTGGAACAACAACAGCGAAAAGTGTAAATAACGGAAACAACCAGAGACCGTTCACCGGAAAACTGGTGTTCGGTGACAATGAACCGAGGCCGGTCGGACCGTCCTCCCGGTTCTCCCAGTCCTCCCGTCGCTCTGGAGCAGCAGCCGCGGACGCAGAAACCAAACCGGCTGAGCAGAACTCAGCGGCGGAGTCAGGCGGTTGCGGCGGAGCCGCGGAGCCCGCTGTCAGGTTGGTGCCCGGTTAACTGTGTCCGAAGCGCCATGTTGGTTGAACATGACCGCGTTTTATACAGTTTACTATCATTGGTGACGTTTACAAGGTTATATTTGCATTATATATTGCTGCTACATCTGATGATTATTATATATTGATACATACACAATTACAGACACACACACGTGTGTGTGTGTGTGTGTAATATATGACCATAAACATGCTGAGTGCACTGTCAGGCTGAGACCTGACATTATGTGCTTCCTGTTGTTCAGACTTTAAGAGTCCTCCCAAAATCCTCGGGTGCAGAGTTGCCAGTGGTTTCAGCGGCGAGTCTCCACACAACGAGTCCGACCTTCAGCAGGACATTGTGTGGGACGCCACATCACCATCACCCAGCAGGCTCGGTAAAGGTCCAACACAGCGGGTCACTGTTTGCTTCTTTTTGTCAGTTGTTGTCATTGCAACACTTCTTTGTGTGTGTGTGTGTGTGTGTGTGTGTGTGTGTGTGTGTGTGTGTGTGTGTGTGTGTGCAGGCAGGAGGGGGCGGAGACACGGAGCTGTGAACATCTCTGACATCGTCAACAGGATTGCCCCCAAGGTCTGAAATCTATAGTAAGAACGAATATGATAGACAACATAACATCCAAGCTAGGTCTGCTAATGCTAACATTCGTGTCTGTGTCGTGATTTCGGTGAAGCATGGCCGCCCGGAGGTTGCTGAGCCGACGTTGCAGCAGTGGATCGGAGACAGTGCCACCATCCCGTGCACACCAGATGTCCAGGTTCCCAAACCCAAAAAGAAATCACCAAGGTGCGTGGGGAGCAGATGTGCAGGTTTTGGATTGTCCTGATCCAGATTTAAATTGCTTCAAACTGTTTGCAGGTTGAATGGCGTGGATGACCTGCTCAAACTGGCACGGCAGTTTGATTTCAACATGTTTCGTCAGGATGAAGAGGATGTGCAGCGCTGGAGTCCAGACCCTCAACCTGCTGCAGAGGACGATTTTGATTTTCTGTTCGACGGACCAACACAGCACGTGAGCGGGACTTTGACTCCAGCATCGTCCGTGGAAGCTGTTGCTGCGAGCGTTTCTGTGGTAACCACTGAAGGCAGGATGGCATGTAATGAGTTTGAGGACGACTGGGAAAATGATGACCTTCTGAATGATTCGCTGGTGTTTGAGATGACACAAAATCCGCTGAGGTTTGCAGCGCCGCAGCTCAGCTCCACCCAGAAACTGGCTTTGCCTCGCTCCACTCTCAACCAATCAGACTCCTTTGGAGATGGAAAAGTAAATGTGGGACAGAGAGCAACTTTCAGACTTGAGTCTAATTCTCGTTTATTGGACACATGGACAAACTCAAAGCTGGATTCCCACAGGAACGCTGCAGGCGGAGAGGCATCTGAGCAGAAACCCATACGGAGTTCTTCCCACATGGTTCCGGCGCCATCAATCTGCGACGTCCCGGATGACGACCTGGAATCCTTCTTCTCGTCAGACCCAGTTTGGGACGACCCGGCAGACGACGACCTGCTGCGTGAAATGTGCGAAGACCTGGAGAACCGGATCCAGAGCGAGGACAAGATGTCCGCCAGGATGTCGAACCACAGAGCAGCGCTGCAGCCATCCAACAGAAACTTGGACAACAAACAAATGCCCACAATCCTCAGGTCTGCGCCTGCTCCACCGCTTCCACAGGATGCCGTCAAACCCCAATTCACCTTCAAGAAGCCAAACAACCCAGTTGCTATGGTGACCAACAAAGGTAAGAGCAGGACGAGGATTTAAAGCTAACGTTAGCACATTAACATAACTGGGTTTAGCAACCATTTAGTGTCAGCCATGTCAGCGATAACTTTTTGGCTGTTTGTTTGCAGCTCCAGTGAAATGTTCAGCAGCTGAGATTGAGCTGAAGAAGCAGCAGGCGATGGAGAGGAGGCGACGACGGCTTCAGGCTGCCCAGAACCTCCGAGCTCCAACCTGACGACAATGAGGACGACCAATAGAGCTGATGTTGTCTGTAAAAAAAAAAAAAAAAAAAAAGTGGGAAAATAATGTTTTAAATGTGTTTAAACATGAAATTAAACTCTTTTTCTGTTGTTGTGGCTTTTATTGTTGAAAATGACATCATTCACTTTCCTTTGTTTCAGGAATTTTGTGCTTTTATTCTGGTGGCAGCTGCTTTGTGGCTGGAGTCAGGACAAGCTTAGCTTAGTGCAGAATTAAGACAGGACCAAGCCTCACTGAGTCTGAGGAGACAATAAAATCATGTTTTATTGTATCACATGTTAAATCTGTGCTTAAACAAAAATGAGTTGAATTTCATTCAGTTTCTGTGTGTTTCCAATGCTTTTGCTGGCTAAGTAGGCTAACCATCTCCACCTGCTTCCAGTTTTTGTGCTAAGCTAAGCTAGGCTAATCACATATTCTATCTACTGTTATTTTCATTAGACTGTAAATTTCTCTTCAGCACTTTATTTTTTACCAACTTTTCTTGTGGGTGTTTTATCAATAAAAGTGATTTTCATCTTGACGTTGTTTTTGTTGGTTTGTGTTCTCACCACGTCGCAGCTCAGACTGATCAAATAATAAACTAACAAAGGAAAACATGATGTTAGGACATGAGAGCATCTTTACAAGATTTGTTGTCATATCATTTCATAATAAGTGAATTTAAAGTTGAGACAGATGTGTCAAAAATAATCAACAGTCAAACGCAGCAGTTTATTGTGCACAACAAACCTGAGGACCCTTCAAGTGACTGTTTACATTCAGTCTCCTTTCACACTCAGACATCAAGGTTGGCATCATGTCGTCAACCAGTCATGTTTCACTTTCTTATCTTTTACTGTCCCCAATGCTGAGACGGCCACTTGAACAGGTCTAAACTGGATCTGAATGGTTTAGGCTGGCACCTCTGACCTTATGTTGATCCTCTTTTTTATTTTTTATAAGCCTTATACACTTCTTATGCTTTCCTTATGTTTGACTTCTTTTGGAATTGCTCTTTAATCAAACAAAGTTTTATACTCTGCCAGACACCATTGTACTCACACACACACACACACACACACACAGTGCTGCTTACACACACCAGCCATGTCTCTTTCTTAAACAGGTAGTTGTTTCTTACACACATAGTACTCTTCAGTGTGTCTGCTTTAACTGAGACTTAAGTCCAGAACTGTTAGTAGTAAGACACTGGTTTTTATAAAACCATCAGTAGTCATATATTGAAGATACGGATCAGTAGTCACACATTGACAATATATTGATATGCTACCAAAGTATAAAAAGTAATACACTACACAGACTTTCTACAGTGTGAACATATGAGGTTAAAGTGGCTAGTGCTGCTGTTAGCTTTGTTAGCTGTAGCACATGTTTGTCAATATACAAACTAGCCTTTCTCACTAGCTATAGCTAACTACATTTAAAAAACTCACGCTGGTTTCGTCGACCAACGGGAGTTTCATTCCGAAAATGTTAAATGCTCCACAGTTTATCAGCTAGTTGTGGATTCTTTCAATACGTAACGTTGGCCATCTTGCTGACATCCTGCTGCTCAGAGAGGAATGAGCAGAGCTCAGTCATGGGAGTTTGGATCTATATTTGCCTTCAAAAGCAGAAGAACTTTACATGTGACTATTCAGATACACTATTAGAACATTAGCTTACACTCTCACTATCTTTTCTTAGGCTTATAACAAGGGCAAACATCTAGCTTGTCTCTGTCCACCGAAGTCCACAAACACATTAGTCATTTTCACCATCTGGTGGTTACCGAGCTGCAGTGACATTCAGCGTTTAATGTTTATAGTTTATATCCTGTTCACTGCTGCTTCATTTTAACATTTTTGTTTAGTGTTTCTGAGCTGTTCATATCATTTATTATTATTTGTGTGTGAACGTGTGTTTGTCTGCTTAATGGATGCATGTGTCACAGTGATGTACCTGGTACCTGCCAGGTTACCTGAATGTTACGTACGAAAATTACACTTAGACATAAAAAAAAATTGCAAACAAGTACAACATTAAACTCAGGACTACGTAATTAATCACAGACTCTGTTTCAAACATTCAAACTTTTTATTTGTGATTTTTCCATGTGTGAAGTTTCAGTGTCGAGTAAAAACCGTGGCCTTGTCGTCTTCCTGTCACAGCGCCAGCAAACATCTGTAGGTCGACTGACACGACCTCACAGAGTCCAGTTACAGATTACTGCTCTCCTCAGCTTCAGTCATTTTAGTCACTTTAAAATGTTTATTGGCAACTTCTATGTGTTTGTTCGAATCATGTAAACAACAACAAACAGTCAAAAATCAAACACAAATTATATTAATCTTACTATTACATTATCAGATCATAACAACCCGTTACATTGTGATTAGCATAAAATAAATGACCATTATTAAAGTTCGGGTTAAACGTCTACTGAAAATATGTTTTTATTACATAATTTCTATTCAACATGCATCAAAACCTGCAGGCTTTATATTTTTATTTCACTGAATTATTGTATAAAAATTCAAACATTCGACGGCATCATCGCTCAAAGTGTTCAAACTCTAACTGGGATTAAAACGCAGCATGCGAGAGAATAATCTGGACAATGTACGGCGGACCACAGCAGTGCAAGAAACTAATGGAAATTCAAATGAATCTGATGTTTTTAGAGTAAAAAACAGAAGAGTCCAGGTAATTATATTTGAAAATTTCAGTCATGTATAAATTCTTTAATGTATAATGATGCAGAAATGTATTTACTGTTGATTTAGTAGTTTGATTTATTCATTTTTCAAATGTCAAATCTTTTAAATCTTTAAATAATCAAATAATGACTCATTTTGAAATTGGTTCATTAAAGTATCAACATGTATTTGTATTTACAGCTAATTTTTAATCAACACGTTATTGTTTGCGTGACACTCGCGGTCCTCCGTACAGACTCCTGGTCAACATGCAGCGAGCAGCTTCGATCCACATCATGCAAACATGTAACAACGAAGCGTCAGCGTGCGAAGCGTCGGGTCCTGCGGCGGTGAGCACGGCGCTGCCGCCATTTTGTCTATGTATTTATTTAAAAAAGAAAAAAACAGAAAGACGAACAGAGAAGATTATTTGCAACAGGTGACGCTGGACATCGGCGGCAGAGTCGCTGCGGTCGGGCGGCTGAACGAGGAAATGTCCCGTCGACCGACCGACGGCGAGAGTGATGATTGGCAACAGTTTTCAACGTCCGAAACACGACAAAAACAAGAAGAAACGAGAACTCACAGGAGCTGACACGAACAACGCATCAAAAACACAATTTGTTGTTGTTGTGTCCAGACTCTGACGGTCAAAGTTGCACCTCTACGCCACTGAGGTCACGTCAGCTGAGCAACGCTGTGATGCAACAAAAACACACGACGACAAAATAAATACAAAAACCCACGCACCTTAAAAAACCACACACACTGAAACGCTCGCCCTGCATCACCAAGCTGCCGTCCGTCAGCCGTTAAAGTGCGACGTCGAGTCACTGAGACTTCCTGTTCGGTAAACGTTTGGCTTCAGAAGGGGGCGGGGCCAGGACGGTGTCGGTAAAAAACAAAACACAAACAAACAAACAAGACTAAACTAAACTAAACAAAAGGCGTCAGACGTCGACCACCATCTTCTTGTGAATGTCCAACCCGCCGACGACCTGCAGGAGACAAACAAGAAGACGGGATGTGAGCGTCTCAAGCATTTGTCACAAATGATCTCTGATGTTCAGCAGTGTCCTGTGACGTCAAATTCCTGATTTTATCGATGGCGTCTGGTGTTTGTGAACCCTTACCGCGCAGAACTCCTCGAAGGATATCCTGCCGTCGCCGTCCTTGTCAGCGTTGATGATGGTCTTGTCGACGATCTGCTGCAGCTGCGTGTCCTTCAGGTTGTTGCCCACCATCATCTTCAGGACCTGGAAGAGCTCGCCGTTCGATATGTAGCCGTCTTTGTCCATGTCATAGATCCTGAAGGCGACTGAGGTCAGACACGTGACATGCAGGAATTTATCACTTGACAATCGACAACAACACTGCAACAACAGCCTGTGCTGCCTCCTTGTGGATAAAAGATGTTAAGTTCAGACAGAGTTTAAAGACATGTTTAATAATTATGAGGATGACGACGATGTGTCATGTGACTTACAACGCAACTTCTGCTCCTTGTCTCCTTTAACGCTGAACTGAGAGACTCCTTCAATGAACTCTGTTAAAAAAAAAAAAAACACACATTCACTTATAATGTATATTCATTTTATCTTAACATACTAATAGTATCTATGCACAAATATTTAATATAAATATACTTTATAATATTCTATTGATATGTTATTGTCATAAATACTTAATGTATATCATAAATATATAATGAATATTTTATTACTTCAATTTTTTAATTTATATAACACATCATAATATTAATGATAGATATCAATTATATATATCCATACATCCATTTCCTACCCCTTTATCCTGTACTCAGGGTTTGGGAGGATTGGAGCCAATCCCAGCTGCTTAGGGACGGTCACTCACATCCACACCTACGCGCAATTTAGTACACTCAATTCACCTATCCCCAATGTTGCATGTTTTTGCCAGAGCCCCCATAGGAAACCCACACAGACATGGGAGAACATGCAAACAAGAACTGGGAGTTGAACCCAGGGAAAGAGAGATATTGATATTGATATATACTCTATATAATATAATGATAATATGAAAGTTTATTTCACGCGTTTCTGGCTGCCGTGTTTAGTTTAAGGGCCATTGGAAAGTTGTAAATCCTCTGGTTGTGAGGATTTTTTTTTGGACTTTACATCATTGATGCTGGGGATTAAACTCTGATTGTGCAATATAAGATGTTACTGTTTAACAATAAATAACTTGATCAGTGTTGTTTTGCAGTAAACTTATGAAATGTTAAATCAAAAAGTTGCTTGGCGATATTTTTGGTGATGAAAGAATCAAAACTAAAAGTTTGAGTGTAGGTCAAAGGTCAGTGGGTCGGAGGAGTTAATGTGTTTCTTACCCTGAAAGTCGACTTCCCCATTCCCGTCTGTGTCGAATATGTCGATGACTCGCTGCACAAGTGGATTCTGCTGCAGCTCTGGTAAAGACATGAACTCCTCCACGCTCAGGGAGCCCGAGTTATCTAGGTCAAGTTTCCTAAATCTCTTTCCCAGCCTCTTAATCTCATCAGCATCGACTGAAAAGAAACACATAGATATTTCAAGTGAGACAGTGAAGCTGCAGGATTCGACATGACAGACGTCCAGCATCGGACATGATGTTGCTGGAGTCCCCGTCCATCACGTCTCACCTGCTTTTTTCTTGGTGGAGGCCATGACAGCTCAGAGCTACCGCTGCCTTCACTGGCGGCGGGAGAAAGTGAGCAGCCAGCTGCCGGACCTGACGCTGCCTTTCTCTAAGCTCTAAGGTCATGTGACTCCTCTAATACTGTTGGGTGGGGGTGGGGTGGGGTGGGGTGGGGTGGGGGTCTGATCTGATCTGAAGTGTTTACGTAACTGACTTGAACTATTACACACAAACAACAACAAATAAATTATATATATTTCACACACACACACACACACACAAAGTCAAGCCGGAATTATTCAAACAAAAAGTGGCATGTCCAATTATTATTATTATTATTCATACCCTTCTCAATAATCAATAGAAGAGCCTTTACTGGCAACTGCAGCAATCAATCAATCACACTTTCTATAATTGCTGAGCAGTATTTTGCATGTCTCAACTGGTATTTTTGCCCATTCATCTTTAGCGATAGCCATGACATTGCCAGTCTCCTTGCCATCATCCTAATCTTTAGCTCCCTCCACAGATTCTCAATTGGATTCAAGTCCGGACTCTGACTGGGCCACTGCACACATTAATGTTTTTGACTGCTAGCCATTTTTTCACTACTGTTGCTGTGTGTTTAGGGTCGTTGTTGTGCTGAAATGTCCACTGGTGTCCAGGGTTTCTCTGCAGACTGCCTGATGTTGTTGTTGAGAATCTTGATGTCTTGCTCTTTTTTCATGGTGCCGTTTACTGTTATTAGGTTTCCTGTTCTACTGGCTGAAAAACACCCCCAAAGCATTAGGTTCCCACCACTATGCTTGACAGTGGGGATGGTGTTCTTAGGGTTGAAGACTTCTCCTTTTTTTACCCCAAATGAAGGATATATCATTGCGGCCACACAATTCCAACTTTTGTTTCATGTGACGATAATACAGACGACCAGAAGTCTTCTTTGTCTAGATGAGCATTTGCAAAGGCCACCTTGGTCTGCGTCCGTGGAACCAGCAGTGTGCAGCGTCCATTGGACTGTCTGCGTTGAGATGTTGCCACCAGCAGAGCCTTTGCACTGTAGCCACTGGAACTTGAAAACATTTAGATACGGCCTTATAGCCTTTTCCTGACTTGTGAGCAACCACAATGTACAGCCGCAGGTCTTCAGTGAGCTCCTTTGTCTTAGCCATGACTGTCCACAAATCAACTGTGTAGAGCTGCTGTTTTTCACCTGTTGAGTTGATTAAAACAGCTGTTCCCAGTGAATCAGTATATTTAGGATGCTTTCGAACAGCTTGGACTATTTGGACTGGTAAAGAACTTTGGATTTTCCCATAGACTGTGACAGTTTGCAAAGGGTATGAATAATTTTGGACATGCCACTTTTTTTTCAAATGTAAATAAAAGTTCAGAAATATCAGAGGGTCACAGACTGATAATGGGTGTAGGGTTTAATAATTGGTTTTGGATTTGGCCAAATCTTACAACAGTGGAAAAAAATAGGGATTCAGTACATCGCTCAACAAAACTCAACAGATGAAATTACAGGTTACAAAACTGACCTTATTCTTTCAAGAAAAAATTAAAGAGTGTCTATGTCTAGGCTGAAAAAAGATGAAGGTGAAGAGACTGCCATGACACACAATGACCACCAGATGAAGTAAAGCATAAAGGGAGACCAGAAGCTGATAAACTGGTGCAGCAAGGGGAGCAACATCACAAAGACAGGTGTGTTTCAACGTCACAGACTAGAAACGAAACTAAAGAGTGAGAAGCAGTGGGCTGCAGTTCAGACCGCTCTGTTAAACCGAGTCCATCAGATCTGTCAACAACACAGCAGAGTCTCTACCAAACACTGGTGAGTACAGCTCTTCACATTCACGGTTTCAACAGGCAGCATCAACAAAGTGTTCAGCTCTGCTCAGGTGGGAAGTTTCACTCTGCTCAGTTCACACTGACACTTGTGAAATGTGTTGCACTGTGACTGTGGCTGTTTGTCCACAGGTCCACTATCGTCCACTTTAAACTGTCTGTGTCACTGCTCAGGACTTTTTTGTCTCCAATGAGCTGAACTTTATCATCAGAGCTGTTCTTCAATAAAACCTGAGTCTACAGTCGATCACTCCTGAATATTACAGAGAAACACAACAAACAGACCAACAACAAGTTTTGTACAAACCACCACATTATTTTCTGTCTGTTTCAGAGAAGAATTCAAACATCATTTAATGAAATGTTTCTGTTCTTTCCCACTCTGTGTAGACATGTCTGCTGCCAGCTGTCTGCTGTCTGAAGATCAGTTTCTGTGCTCCATCTGTCTGGATGTGTTCACTGATCCAGTCTCCACACCATGTGGACACAACTTCTGCAAAATCTGCATCACTCAACACTGGGACACTAATGTCCAGAACCGGTGTCCAATGTGTAAAGAGGTTTTCTACTCAAGACCTCAGTTGAAGATCAACACATTCATCTCTGAGATGGTTGCTCAGTTCAGACGTGAAGCTCAACAGAAAACCAGCAGCAGCAGCTCAGAGCAACAAGTTTCTAAACCAGGAGAAGTTCCCTGTGACGTCTGCACTGGAACCAAACTGAAGGCCCTGAAGTCCTGTCTGGTGTGTCTGACCTCCTACTGTCAGACTCACCTGGAGCCTCATCTGAGAGTGTCAGGCCTGAAAAGACATCAGCTGATCAACCCTGTGGAGAACCTGAAAGACAGGATGTGTAGGAAGCACGATAAACCTCTGGAGCTGTTCTGTAAGACCGACCAGACATGTGTTTGTGTGGTCTGTCCTGTTTTAGATCACAAGAACCATAATGTTGTTCCTCTGAAAGAAGAATATGAAGGAAAGAAGACAGAGCTAAAGAAGACAGAGGCTGAAATTCAACAAATGATCCAGAAGAGACGAGTGAAGATTCAGGAGATCAAACACTCAGTCAAGATGAGTAAAGATGCTGCAGACAGAGAGAAAGCAGAAGGTGTTCAGGTCTTCACTGCTCTGAAGGAGTCTGTTGACAGAGGCCTGAACCAGCTCATAAAGGAGATCGAAGAGAAACACAAAACCACAGAGGAACAGGCTGAAGACTTCATCACAAAGCTGGAACAGGAAATCTCTGAGCTGATGAAGAGAAACACTGAGGTGGAGCAGCTCTCACACTCTGAAGACCACCTCCACCTCCTCCAAAGCTTCTCATCCCTGAAAGCTGCTCCACCCACCAAGGACTGGACACAGCTCAGAGTCCGTCCTCCATCATATGAGGGGACTGTGGTGAGAGCTGTGGCTCAACTGGAGGAGACGCTCAGTAAACAGATGAAGAAGAGGATTGAGGCTGAGTTGAAGAGGGTCCAGCAGTATGCAGTGGATGTGACTCTGGATCCTGATACAGCACATCCTGAACTCACCCTGTCTGTTGATGGGAAAAAAGTAAAACATGGTGATGTGTGGAAGACTCTTCCAAACAATCCAGAGAGATTTTCTAAATGTCCTAATGTCTTAGGAAAGCAGAGTTTCTCTTCTGGCAGATTTTACTTTGAGGTTCAGGTTAAAGGAAAGACTGACTGGGATTTAGGAGTGGTCAGAGAGTCAATCAACAGGAAGGGAAGAATTACACTAAGCCCTCGCAAAGGTTACTGGACAATATGGTTTAGAAATGGACATGAGTGTGAAGCTTTCGATGACCCTCCAGTCCGTCTCTCTCTGAAGTCTGGTCCTGAGAAGGTGGGGGTGTTTGTGGATTATGAGGAGGGTCTGGTCTCCTTTTATGATGTAGATACTGCAGCTCTTATCAACTACTTTACTGGCTGCTCCTTCACTGAGAAACTCTACCCATTCTTCAGTCCCTGTAATAATGATGGTGGTAAAAACTCTGCTCCTCTGATCATCTGTCCTGTCAATCAAACTGAATGAACTAACAACATAATCAGTGTAAATAGTGAAGCTAGTGACTGTGGTGACTAGGTGAGGGTTCATGTCATCAACTATGGGAATGGGCAAAATGAAAATGTTCAGGTTTTCCTCTTTGATTCATGCAAAACCACAGAAACGCATTGTTGCATACATTTTAAGTGATTATTTTTTGTTGTTTTATTTGTGAATACTGGGTTTTTTTTACTGCAGTGCTGGGGAATTGCAATTTACTTATTGTGAGAACAAAGTTAGTAACTGATTTATTGTTTAGTCACATACTCAGGATAAATACATAGGGAACAATGAGTGGGTTCACAGGGTTCATGTCATTAATGTGTCCATCATTAAAGTATAAATGTTGAGTTTCTCCTTGTAATAATATTTGTGAACACTGTCAGACAAACTGTGATCTACATTGAATCAATATGTGTGTGATTTGGGGAAAAAAGTAAAAATAAACTGGGCCTCAGACACTATGAGTGAGTGAGCAGTGATTTTGGTTTGTCAAAAAATCAACTGTCTACTTGTGGGAGGAAAAGGTTTGATCAATGCACACTGATGAACAGCTGGTTACAAACCAGAGTACAGATAGCCTTTGTCAAAGTTCATGACTATACCCTCTGGATTCTCAGGTTCACTGCACATCTTGAAAGCTATGGTAGGATAGTAATGGTTGGTAATGGCACTGGTAATTGCGACATACAGCAGCAGTGTGTGGTTCTTTTTACCTTGTTCTTATAACTTTAATGACTTTTTTTTAAACATTTCTGTGGGCTTGATACCATCAGCCATGCCTCATCGTGGCATGGCATCAATGTGCTTTTTTAAACATTTTTTTGGCCTTTTTTAAATAACTTTTTGAATTATTTTTGTGGAGCCAGCAAGCTTCACCTGTATAGCTGGGAGTTTCTACTCTCGCTATGGAACACTGGAGCGGGCACAATGGACCCATTGGCAGTCTTACCTGCGGAAATTATTCACAACAACCATTCTGGGTAGAACTGGGTAATGTCCAGTCACGCAAGATTGACAAATTCCAGGCAATTGACAAGTTTCTGACAGAAAAATACTTGTCTTCTCGCCTTAAAGGAGACTTGGCTGAAGGATCGTGACTTGTAGTTCGACCTGGAGATTGAAGGCTTCTGTGGTCCTTACCTCCTTGACAGAGAATCAGTGATGACAGGTATATTACACAGCAGAGATGTCTGTCTGTAAGAACTCACATGGCTTAAAGATCCACCGAGCAAGGATGAAGTACTTGTTGGTAGCAGCAGCAACACAATGCACAGGTGCTACACTTGGTGAGACGCAGGAGGGGCCAGGCGTAGAGTCACCCCACACCGCCCGGAAACTCCCAGTGTTGCAGCTCGACCCCTCAAACATTAAGTCTGATGAAAGGCAGATCAAATGGCCGGCAGCAAACACGTCTTCACTGTGGAAGCAGTTCAATGATGACATCGACCAAATTCTGGAGGCAATGGCAAAGGGAGAGGGCAACCGAAGACTACAAGCTATGACATCAATCATTATCTGCATCGCAGCTGAATGGTTCGGTGAGGAGGAGGAAGCAATGGACCAGAGATGGACCAGAGAGCTGTAAAGATCCACAACATCAGGCAGGAGATGAGGGCACTGAAGTCCTTGTACAAGGTGGCAGGAGAAGAGGAATGCATTGGCCTTGCCCAGTTAATGTGTATCCTATGTAAGAAGATCAGGGACCTCCGCCTGGTGGAGTGGCATTGGAGAGGTCGTTGACCTGCTGGGTCAGAAGCACAGTAGGAAACTTGCCTGCTGGAAAACTAAGACCATCATCTTAAGCAGACCTACAGTGACCCTAAAAGACAGAATGGGTTAGGAGAGTGAAACATCCTCATAGACCCCCCTGAACCGGAAGTGCAATTTGACGTGTCAGAGCTGCAGCTCTGACATATATATAATTATACACACACACACACACAGTACACGTGCCAGTATTTTGTTGTTTAATACATCACCCTCCAACAAAACTCAACAGATGAAATTACAAGTGACAAAACTTACGTTATTGTTCGAAGACGTTAAGAGTGTGAACATTAGTGTAACTGAGCTGAAAACAGAACAAGCTGAGTGAAGGGACTCTGATGCCAAGCTCTTTGCTGCCATGACAAAGAATGACCACTAGATGGAGTAAAGGGCAAACAGACCAGAAGCTGCAATATTGGTGCGGCAAGAGGAGGAGCAACATTGCAGTTGAGTTTCAACGTCAGGCCTGGACTTTCAACCTTTCATGGTTCATCAGATCTGTCAACAACACAGCAGAGTCTCTACCAAACACTGGTGAGTACAGCTCTTCACATTCACTGTTTAAACAGGCAGCATCAACAAAGTGTTCAGCTCTGCTCAGGTGGGAAGTTTCACTCTGCTCAGTTCACACTGACACTTGTGAAATGTGTTGCACTGTGACTGTGGCTGTTTGTCCACAGGTCCACTATCGTCCACTTTAAACTGTCTGTGTCACTGCTCAGGACTTTTCTAACCTCTCACTGAGTCTCTGAGTTTTCAGCGCTGCCTTCACTCATTTCCTGCTTTTACTGCTTCATGTTCACTTCTCTCACACACATCACTCTCTGCTTCCACTAGCTCTTTCACAATAAAAGCTTTCCACCGGATAGGGCTTTTATTGTGAAGTAACAGCAGAAAATACAGTGTGTTTGACCCCAATGAGCTGAACTTTATCATCAGAGCTGTTCTTCAATAAAACCTGAGTCTACAGTCGATCACTCCTGAATATTACAGAGAAACACAACAAACAGACCAACAACAAGTTTTGTACAAACCACCACATTATTTTCTGTCTGTTTCAGAGAAGAATTCAAACATCATTTAATGAAATGTTTCTGTTCTTTCCCACTCTGTGTAGACATGTCTGCTGCCAGCTGTCTGCTGTCTGAAGATCAGTTTCTGTGCTCCATCTGTCTGGATGTGTTCACTGATCCAGTCTCCACACCATGTGGACACAACTTCTGCAAAACCTGCATCACTCAACACTGGGACACTAGCATCCCGAACCGGTGTCCAATGTGTAAAGAGGTTTTCTACTCAAGACCTCAGTTGAAGATCAACACATTCATCTCTGAGATGGTTGCTCAGTTCAGACGTGAAGCTCAACAGAAAACCAGCAGCAGCAGCTCAGAGCAACAAGTTTCCAAACCAGGAGAAGTTCCCTGTGACGTCTGCACTGGAACCAAACTGAAGGCCCTGAAGTCCTGTCTGGTGTGTCTGACCTCCTACTGTCAGACTCACCTGGAGCCTCATCTGACAGTGTCAGGCCTGAAAAGACATCAGCTGATCAACCCTGTGGAGAACCTGGAAGACAGGATGTGTAGGAAGCACGATAAACCTCTGGAGCTGTTCTGTAAGACCGACCAGACATGTGTCTGCATGGTCTGTCCTGTTTTAGATCACAATAACCACGAGTTTGTTTCTATAAAAGAAGGATATGAAGGAAAGAAGACAGAGCTGAAGAAGACAGAGGCTGAAATTCAACAAATGATCCAGAAGAGACGAGTGAAGATTCAGGAGATCAAACACTCAGTCAAGATGAGTAAAGATGCTGCAGACAGAGAGAAAGCAGAAGGTGTTCAGGTCTTCACTGCTCTGAAGGAGTCTGTTGACAGAGGCCTGAACCAGCTCATAAAGGAGATCGAAGAGAAACACAAAACCACAGAGGAACAGGCTGAAGACTTCATCACAAAGCTGGAACAGGAAATCTCTGAGCTGATGAAGAGAAACACTGAGGTGGAGCAGCTCTCACACTCTGAAGACCACCTCCACCTCCTCCAAAGCTTCTCATCCCTGAAAGCTGCTCCACCCACCAAGGACTGGACACAGCTCAGAGTCCGTCCTCCATCATATGAGGGGACTGTGGTGAGAGCTGTGGCTCAGCTGGAGGAGACACTCAGTAAACAGATGAAGAAGATGATTGAGGCTGAGTTGAAGAGGGTCCAGCAGTATGCAGTGGATGTGACTCTGGATCCTGACACAGCACAACCTAAACTTATCCTGTCTGACGATGGGAAACAAGTGAAACATGGTGATGTGTGGAAGAATCTTCCAGACAATCCAGAGAGGTTTTCTAAATGTCCTAATGTCTTAGGAAAGCAGAGTTTCTCTTCAGGCAGATTTTACTTTGAGGTTCAGGTTAAAGGAAAAACTAAATGGGATTTAGGAGTGGTCAGAGAGTCAATTAACAGGAAGGGAGACATGAAACTGAGACCTCAGAATGGTTACTGGTCGATAGCATTGAGAAACAGAAATGAGTACAAAGCTTTTGCTGGCCCTTCAGTTGACCTCTCTCTGAAGTCTGGTCCTGAGAGGGTGGGGGTGTTTGTGGATTATGAGGAGGGTCTGGTCTCCTTTTATGATGTAGATACTGCAGCTCTTATCTACTGCTTTACTGGCTGCTCCTTCACTGAGAAACTCTACCCATACTTCAGTCCCTGTCATAATGAGGGTGGAATAAACTCTGCTCCTCTGATCATCTGTCCTGTCAATCAAACTGAATGAACTAACAACATAATCAGTGTAAATAGTGAAGCTGGTGACTATGGTGACTAGGTGAGGGTTCATGTCATCAACTATGGGAATGGGCAAAATTAAAATGTACAGGTTTTCCTCTTTGATGCAAAATAACCACTTATGAATCTTCATAAATGGTTATCTTCCTATTGTAACAAAGTTAGGAACTGATTTATTGTTTAGTCACATACTTGGGATAAATACATAGGGAACAATGAGTGGATTCACAGGGTTCATGTCATTAATGTGTCCATCATTAAAGTATAAATGTTGAAATTCTCCTCGTAATAATATTTGTGAACGCTGTCATACCTGATATTTTTTAACTCAGATGTAGATTCCTAGCTGAATTGCTAATCAAGTTAGTAAGACTGATACTCACAGTGTGAGCACATCTCCAGAGGGTAACTGGCTTCATTTCCCTGTAAAGAGAAAATATTTGTCATTTAGCCCAAACGACCAGTTAGTCTGAATGCATGAATGTCTGCTATTCCTCTATTTTAAATTTTCAGATTATTTTAGTTTTTAAGTTTTAATTTTATGAGATTTGTTGGTTTTACACGTAGAGATTTGACGACTATAACAGCCAAAGCAGTAAATACACAATTACAAATACAAATACAAAAATACACAAATACACAATTAATCTGCGGGAATTTTCAACACTTAGAGCGGACATTCTGTTGTATATCTTTTATTCTTTTAAAATGTCATTATTTCGGACCATTTCCACACGAAGAGAGAAAACGCAACGAGTGACTGTTGCAAAAACGAAAAACTTTTATTTTGGTTGCCACGTTGCTACACTTCCGCCCACACATCCGGCTACTAGCTAGCCTGCTAACGGAGCAGTGTTTCTCTATGGGCGCAGTAGCTAGCATTGCGACTGCGCTCCATCAAACCGCCCGTAAGCGTTTATTTACGTTTGTGTGACAGTTACAAAAAAATAAATAAAAACAACGACGACGACCGACTAGCACCAGCGTAAAATAAAAGACACACAGCTTACGGATGGTTTTCATATTCGTCGCTGAGCTAACTGCGGCTAACGCTAACCGAGGAGCCTCGGCAGCAGTCGGGCTTTAAATTAGAATTTTTAAAATGAAGGACAGGAAATTTCTCACCATTTTGTCGTCAGAGGTTTGAGCAGCTGCCGGGAGAAAACGGGTCCGAGTCGGGTTTACTGGCAAGAAAAAGAGAGAGGCGGCGTCTCCGGGGGATTCAAAGAACCGAGCACCGGCTGTGAGACTGCACCGTGACCGACGGCGGAGCAGAGATTCACCGCAGCGACGGAACCGAGAGTCGCAGCGGAGGAGGGGCGTGAACCAGAGCTCGTCTATGAGGAGGATGGATCACTCTGTTAAAAAAAAAAAAAAAACACACACACACACACACACACACACACACACACACACACACACACACACTCATATACGAGACAAAGCTCGTCTGTAAAGCGGACACATCACCGCATCCTCAAACTGTGGCTGCAACAGAGGGCCCCATTGACTCCACACCAGAGGTGTCCAAACTATTCTACAAAGGGCCACTTTCCACTGGTTGGAACAAAATCCTGCAGCCACACGGCCCTTTGTAGAATAGTTTGGACATACCTACTGTACCCTGTCTCTGTACACCATCAGTAACACAGTGGCACCATCACACACACACACACACACACACACACACACACACACACACACACACACACACACACACACACACACACACACTGTAAATACATGACAGCTTAATAACACTAATGTTTCAACACCTGTGATTCCCCCTGATGGCTGGGTGTTATAGGGGCCATAAGCCCTGCTCCTCCATGTTTGCAAATTGAACATGGTTATTTAATGAAATGAACAGAAGTGTCTAACTTGTATATATGGATACATAGTTAACTACACAAGCATATACATACAAACATATTATTCATACATGCATATTATATGTAATTAACACTACATATGTTAGCTAGATCAATCAAGGTGTGGATGAAAGACCACCAGATCAAGAACAAATACCTGGCCTCCTAAGCCCATGTGGCTATGTCCTTCACAGTAACATGATGGTTTCTAATGTAATACTGCCTAAGACAGAGGTATCCAGACTATTCCACAAAGAGCCATGTGGCTTCAGGTTTTTATTCCAACCAAGCAGCAGCACACCAGACTTGACTTAATTAACTGATCTCAGTCTTCACACAGTTGATTGGTCAAAATGTGTGATTTTGACTGGTTGGATCAAAAACCTGCAGCCACACAGCCCTTAGTGAAAGAGTTTAGACATGCCTGGCCTAAGGGCTCAAAGGTCACGCCCTGAATCTTTTCACAATTTTATAAACTGTAGATGGTGACAGACCTAAATTCTTTACTATCTTGTGCTGATAAACAGTGTTTTTAAATTAACAGATAATTCTCTCACAAAGTTCAGCCTTTAGTTGGTCTAAATACATATACCACATATGTTGATGATTTGCTAGTGTATTAACACGTGAGCCATTTAACTAAAGGTTAGCTAATGTAGGGTTTTCCATAATAGTGGTTGAGAGGTAAAATGAGCCTAATGCCTTGGAGTAAATGGAGCCAGTGGTTCAACTTACCCTGCAATGAGACACTAGGTCATTTGCATCTAAAAAGTCTAAATTGGTATTTCAGTGGAGTATTACATAACTGACTTTTCCCCTTCATATTCTAGACATTATAGAAAAGACATCATGCCAAGAAAATATGAGAAAAAGACAGACTGAGGCTTAACAGCCCTTAAGGAGATTGAGAGAGCAGCCCCTGGAGAGAACAGACCTACACCTACTTGTGTGATGTAAAGTCCCATACAGCACATACTGCACTTTGATGTCATAAAAATCAGACTCTGAATCATTAAAATACTGAACATGATATATTGTTCTGCCAATTGCCTATAGTTTTGTTGAGTTTTATATTGGAAAAAAAGGAAAAAGGACTAAAACAGGATTTATCCCCAGTTTATACCCACTGACTGGGATCAACTCTAAAGCTGGGGCAAGTTGAGCCATGAGACCACTTGTTTCTTTTTTCTATTTTTTTTTTTTTTTTTTTTGATAAAAAGATGTGTCATAGATATGTTCTTATTATTTCCATTGACAGGAGAGATCCTGAAATCATGGTACATGTCTTTATTTTACATCTGTAAAATTACACACACACACACACACACACACACACACACACACTGTTTGTGTTGGTTCATATCACCGTTTTATTCAGACACTTTACACTCCTCAGTTCAACACGTAACAAAATCAATAAATACATAAATAGAATCAAGAGCAAAAACTGAAATGATTTGGCAAAACTGAATCCATCCATGAACAAGAAAATGATCAATCATACAATGCTAACAAGATTTTCTACATTGTACTTTGCTGATGACAAGAAAAATACAGAAAAACAGCAGCTTTTATTTATAAAGGAAAAATCCACTATCATCATTTTTAATCTGACATTTTTTTTTTACAAAAACATACATCTCCAGCACTGTTTGTCTGTATATAAAGATGAGCAATGTGTCAAAGCCAATCGACTAGTTAATTTATGACCTACAGCTCAGCCAACCATCAGGGGGCGCTCCTGATGTACGACCAGTGCTGTCATGTCGACCATCTTCGTTTTCAACCTGTGGTTTCGGCGTAGCAACTATAGGACATATCCCTTTTGATTTTACTGTGAAGGACTGACTGAGTGCTACATGTTTTAATTTGTTTCTAATTTTTATTTTAATCTATATTTATATTTTTATAATTTATATTTTCACCTTTGGGCCCAAGTATTTATCGGAGGATTAGCCTCATCGCTAACTGTGTCTTCAAATAGTATTTCATGGCTTTATAAAATTATTTTAGGTGGATTTTTCCATTAAATTACACAATAAATAAAATCTAAAAGTCAAAACGATCTCATACACCCTCTCTTCAGACGCACAGTTAAATTATCATTAAGGTCAATTATTTTCTTCCATTCACAGTTGTTTTCCATCCTGGTCTTCAGCTAACACTTTGCTAGGGACAGCCTAGTCGCCACCTACAGAAAAAAATGTACGACAAATCCATCCTTTGAAAGATGCAACTCCTTATCTGAACACAACTATAGTGAAGTGTAGCTAATGCTATCTTATTATAGTTAACCCTTGTGGTAACTTGGTTCCTGGTCAAGTACAGTTAATGCTATCACTAAACTACAGCTAGCATTAGTGCTAACTTCTTTGTGGTCAAGTATAGCTAATGCTAGCACTAACTGTGCCCCAATTTGAGAGCTGCATCCTTCAGAGGACCCTGTCTACGATGTATTTAAGTCTTTACGTTGCACACTTCTTCTGTCACTGAGCAACAACAGCAACAGCTAGAAAAATTGAGAAATTCAGTGCACGTTTTACGTACAGCAGGGATGTGGGCGTTAAATGGGACGCAGCTTTGCAGTGAAGCTGCTGTTATCTGAGACGAAACATCGATGAGCTCACATTTCTGAACGTCACCTTCTCTTTTCAAACTGTGACCAAGCGCAGCATTAAAGACCAACATAGCAAACAGCTAATTCCTTTTTAAAACAACTCAAACAGCTTCGCCGACACGATCGCGAGCCTTTGTGGGTAAAACGCTGTTGTTGTGATGCTGATGTTCAAAGATTAGTCCGGGTACGACTGCCTGGCGCCCTCTGCTGGATGGCGCCGGCGGCCTCAGTTGAACGCCTCTTTGTTGATCCACATCAGGGTCCGCGTCTCATTGGGTTTGCATTCGTATTCAATGCAGCTGAACTTGTTGCCAAACTGGCAGTGCTCCCTCTTGTAGTAGTTGTAATACTTTGCCTGCCAGACCGTCTCAAACGTCCCCGCCTTGTTGAACTGGACACATAGAGAGAATCAGCGTTAGTGTTATCTGATACCTGCCTGAGGGGGCGCCGCCGCCATTACCACCATCACTGTCGTGATCTTACCTCGATGCTGACTTGGACGGGCTGCCGGTCGCCGCTCTTGGTGTGTGGGACGCCCTCAGTGTCGTACTGGCCGTGGTAAACCACCGAGTCCTCGTCCCTGGACTGCTGCTCCAGAGGGAAGATGATGCCGCCAATGTTCATGTTGCTGCGATGAAGAGGAGGAGGAGGTAGAAAAGGTTAGACCTGACAAAAAATCAGAACAGAGATGGCAGACGCACCTCCGCTTCTTCCATAGCAAAAAAAAACCAAACAAACAAGCAAACACGCAAAGATAAAACATCCTGCTGTCTCACCCTGTTTTTAATCTGTTGTAGACTAAATAAAATGTCAAATATGCCCCTAAAAACTTAAAATATGGAAGACAAATTGGACAATAAGTAAAAGTTTAATATATTTCTGTGGAAACTTTTTTTCTCCTAACAAGAGAAAAGGAAACCTAACTTCAAGTCTGAGAAATAAAAGCAATAAAATAAAAAACATGATATCAGAGATTATATGGGACTATATTTAAAACAGCTGTAGAATTTTGATTTCTTTCATAAAAAAAAAAATCTAAATTCTAAAGGATTTTTTTGCAGAAATTGTTTGTGGATGGATTTTTTCAGTTAAAACAATTAATAATGAATTAATGATGATGATGATTTATCAGTTCACATTGCCATTTTGTTTTGTTCTTTACATTGCAAACATTCAAATGAACAAAAATGTTACAATCGTAGACAACGTAATATTTCAGGATTTCTCCATTTAAAGATAGATTTATATTCTTTATTCTTAAAGTTTTCTTCCTACAAACCAAATCGTATATGGTGCAGTGTGTCTATACAGTTTTAATTCATTTTTCCCGCGGACCGGACCCGCCCTGCCCCCATCCTCCCCCACACTGACCCAGCAGACACATCATTAATTCAGCAGGTATCGGATGGTTCAACCTCCCCCTCCTCCCCCCTCCTCCTCCCGGTGTTTTTCGGTCTAAATGTCTTATTTCTAACGGATCAAGTCCGGATCCTGGATCCTTACGTGGCCTCCACGGTTCCGGGCTTCAACACCACCTCGATCCGGTACTTGGAGCCGGTGAGCAGCTTGATGGTCCGGCTCTGGCCAAACCGGGTCCCGTCCACCTTGAAGAAGACAGGTCCATCATTGGGTTGAATCCGCAGCGAGATGGAGACGGTGATGATCGGGGGAACGTCGTCCATTGTCCCGGGAGGCTTTGCGTCTGGTCCCGTTACCGGAGGAAGGGGGGAGGAGGAGGATGATGCGGTGATGCTGAGGAAGAGGAGGAAGACGAGGGGGGAAGGGGAGGGGGAGGAGCGTAGAGCCTGGACTGGAGGACACTTCCTGTTATAGCTTTCAAAATAAAAGCGGCATTATAGCGCTACTTGGTGTTTATTCATTTAGATTTACATTTAACATTGATTCTACAAAGTCAATGAATAATCTGATCAACAATAATCAGTCAATTGATCATAAATAAATTCATTGTTTTATTTTTAGTATTTATAACACAATAATCACACAGCGACAGTTCTCAGATCATTACGTTTATTTTCATGTCCATTTTTCCATCATTTTTTGTTAAAAAAAAAGTAAAAAATAAAACATATGTACATATATTTATGTTCATTCTATAAAATATACATTAGAGTTAAAAACTTAAATTAAAGTCCGCCTCAAAGCCGTCATCGGTCCAGTTCAGCCTGCAGGATCTCCCCCCACGTCTCGGCGTCCAGAGGCGTCATCCTCCTCCCGCTCAGCTCCTCGGCCGACGACATGTGACTGTAGAGTCCGTTCAGCCAGTCGCTCTTGACGCAACTGCGAGTGTAGTTCCTCACCAGCGTCACCTGCAGACAGGAAGCGACAGGTGTTCAACTCATGGTTCAACGCCTTGAGTTAAAGACAGACGTCAATCCATCTACCCACCTTCCAGGACAGGCCGTCCTTCCTGTCGCCGTCGACCTCACGGTGACAGACGGCACGCACCAGCAGACACTGCTGCCGCCACAGCTGCTCACTCTCCTCAATGATGTTGTGCCACAACTTGCAGGTGCGCGAGGCGCTGCACAGGCTCGCTGCGTCCAGCTCGCCAAAGATCCGCACACTCATCTCCATCGGTAACATTTCTGCGAAGTTCTGGGGCCTGGCAGCGTTGATGGTGGCAGACGATGACATCAAGGATACGGCCGACATCTTTGCAGGGTCATGCTGCATAATGACCGAGAGTCCAGCTGTTTGGCGACAGTCAGAAGAAAGGACGTCAGCATGCCCCAAAACAGCTGCCCCTGGTGGTGAAACTGAAACTGAAACTTTTAAATTATTAATTTTAGCATGAGCTCACTTAAAAGAAAAATTAAATGAAAAATGTGGCTCTGTGCATCTTCCATATAAATACCTGCTTCTAATTTAATATTTTATCTAAATATTCTAGTCATTAATGTTGCATGAAAAATGTATTTATCAAATATGTCCCTCTTCATCTTCCATGGAACATCTGACTTTGTGATTCTTCATACAATTTCACATATGGCTCTAATCATTTTCCATATTACCTGCATTTGTAGATCCTAATGTAATTATTCATTTTATCCACTTATTATTTTACTTTTCCTATTTATTTTATTCTTATTTCACTGTGTTTTATTTTTTGTTTAGAAATAAATCAGCATACTAAAACATCGAATTTCCACAAAATAAAATAATGTTATTATTCTGATTATATTCTTCTAAATTCTACTTCTTTTAGTTAAATAATAACAATTACGTCACTTAGGCACGTGTGACAGTAAACCCCATGGTAAACAACCGGATATGTCAGCTGCCAGACGTCACATGTGTCAGAGTCAGACCTGCCACTTCCGGTTTATGAGAACCCCACAAATCAGAGTTCTCTCCACCTGTTTCCTGTTTAGACTCAGGATGAAGCTCAGATTTTATGTCTAAACGTCCCTTTGGAGAAAAATGTGATTTTACGGCGGAGTCCGGCCGCGCCCCGGCGGCTAACGGCTAGCTAGCTGTTAGCTGGCTAGCTACCTAACAACGCCTGTAAAGACATGCAGCTTTAATGCTAAATGTTTTAAATTGTTGTATCTTACCTACCGGCTCCTACATACGAACAGAGGTGGTGACCATGTATCGGTGTGTCTGAATAAAACCGGAGGTGAGACGGTATGGTACCGGCTGTCTGCTTACTCGGCTCCTTCAGCTGGACGTTTAAATGTCTCAACGGATGTTTACACACGTCACCGTGTTTTTACTGTAGCGCGCATGCGCTCAAGCGACGCGTCCTCCATAATACAGAACAAATAACAAAACGTGTTCCTGTGTTCCCATGGTTTAAGGAAATCAGTGATTCATATATCCTTTCTTCTTTGATATCCGAGTCGACATCAGTAACAGGACCACAGCACGAAACACGTCAAAATGTTTTTTTTTGTGATGTACTGCATATAAAATATGAGCCGAATCAAAAATGATATTTATTATTTCATAAACCGTCATTATATTTGCTTTGTATACACAAATATTTCGTAAGTAGCGAATTGAACATTTTTAAGTATCAGTGAAATGTTCTACTGCGCATGCGCTCCAGAAACCCGGAAGTTTTGAATGGTGTTGATAGTAAAAGTTGTTTCTCTCGCGTGTCTGTGAGTTTTCACCCTCGAATCAGTGTTTCCATCGCTGCAGGTCAACACGGGCGAAGTTTCACTGCGGAGTTAGTCTTGGATTTAAACTCAAATCTTCTTTAAAATCCTCACACGGTCTCATTCTCCCGCTAATTTCGCCCAGAGCTGACTGGCGCAGGTCACTTTACCGCGGAGTGTTTTCTTAATGGTGACCCGGGGCTGAAGCCGCCTCGACGGTCCCGCCCAGCTCAGTAGATGTCCAGCTCCGGATTCGACCTCGTCCCGGTGGACGGCGGCGTCCCGGTCCACCTGCCGCCCGGGGAGACGGTGCTGGGCAGGGGCCCCCTGCTGGGAGTGAGTCCTCCAGCTTTAATCTTAGTCAGTCAGTCAGTCAAGTTATAATGATTCTGAATCCAAACCCAGACATGATGAACTTCCTTTAGAATAAACCTGAGGATGTTGCAGGTTCATTACTGAACCGCTGGAGTGCGCTGTGACACTAACAACGTGGAGGAGCAGACTTTCCCAAATGAAACCAAATTGCCCTGATCAGGTTTGACCTCACCACCCATCTCATCCGTCTTCCTGTTGTCTCAGGTCACTGATAAAAGAGTGTCCAGACGTCACGGGGTGCTGGAGATCCAGGACGGATGTCTGCGTCTCAAACCGGTCAGTTTGTTTTTTTGCTTCTTTAAAGGAAATCAAAGGGACGTCCTTCATTGACGAATTGGGGAAAAACATTTAGGATGCACAAAAGCCTCTGATCCAGTCACTGGATGTTAGAATCATGGGAGGTGCTACGGCCGTGTTGAGAGAAAAAAAATCCAGATTTGCCAGAAAGCAGACTGACATGTCACATGTTCCCTGTTTTAAACCAGGTTAGCGCCAGATGTAACCAGGTTACATTTCAACAAGTTTGAGAACCAAACACAATGTTGTTTGTGCTCCAGGCCACCAGGTGTCAACAATGCACCGACACTGTTGTTCATCAACTGCAAATAAAGCTAAAAAGTTGGTCCTCACAAAATGGTGTATAATTTCTCCTCCTGCACCACATCACAGATTGTAATTTTTGGACCAGTGGTTGTTACGTTTATTTAATGACGTGTGCATGCAGTTTAACCACCAACACCACATAATTTTAAAGTTGATCTTTATCCTTATGAAGATCAAGATCAACAGAAACCTTCAGGAGCAACTGGTCTCAATGATCCCCGAAATGGTCCTGGGATTGTTTATAGTCTGTCAGAATTAGTCCATCAAATCCACAGACTTTTACTAGTAAGACATAAATCACATAAACCTCAGTCTATTATCATTTATGTTTAACTGCCTCAGGCAGGTTAATGCATCAAAGTGTCGTCTGTGGAAAATAATGAGCACATCACCATGTTTTTTTAATCATGATGGCTGAATCAATCAGCAGCAGATTATTCTTCACTAAATGGCTGAAGGCTGTTAAGTCCAGATCATATGTTAAACCTTCATACTTGTGTCGCAATCAGAGAAAAAATCAGAATGCTGTTGAGTTTTTCTGTTCCATCAGTTGTTTATGTTGTTTAGGTTTTTAATCGCTGCAGGGAGACGTGTGTAAGGAAGCTGTTCACAGATGTCGAATGATTGACTTTGAGGTGAAAAATCAGGTCAGACATCCCCCGTGCAAATCATTTGAAGCCAGAAGGGAAGTAACTAACGACTCCCCCGCACTTGGAGAGCTTTGAGGTACGGTGTGAGAGATTTCCAAGAAACCTGGGTCCTAGATTGTGTGATGAACAGCAGCTGGATTGCCACGCTAATACATTAACAGAAATAAAAAATGTACTGATATGGTAACACCCTCACCTTTTTGGCAGTTTGTGGATTTGTTGTGGCTCCCATCATAAGCTCCTTGATGGACTTGGTCTGGCAAAGATCTCAGAGGCAGGATCAACGGGCGTCTATCAAATGCCTCTGTGTGCTACTGGACAGAGCTACAACCAATCAGACCAATGATTCTGACGATGTATGTGTAGCGACGGAAACAGAAAACCTCACCGACTGTAGTTTGCTACCCTATGCTTCATTTCCAAAGAAAACTCTGCTGTTAAAATCTCTTAAAACAGCAGCTTTATGTGAATTGAACGATTTCCGCTCCTCTAAACAAATGTGTTTGAGATCGTTTAATTAGTGCGTCAATGTGTTAAACCTGTGCTGGCGTAAGAGCTTGTTTTTCACTGGCTCCTGAGTTTTCAAGATCAGGAAGAGCAGAAAATAGTCAGGTTGGCCAGACTGACTTGAACGTGAAATTCAATGCAGCGTCACAGGCGGTATGGGCCCAGGCATCTGTGAGCACAAAACTCAGCCAAACTACTCCTAAAGGTTTGGGCGAAGTGACCTGTTAAATCTGGAGACACAAAGTCTTCAAACAACAAAGACTCACAGCACTTGTTGTCAACCAATAGTGATGCTACAAAGTGTCAGGAAACAAATTGTTCAATGTCCCTGCTCAATAGAAGAAACAAACACTTGTAGCTCTTCATTCATATCTACGTTCTCATCTTTGTATTAGAGTATAGAGCAGTTTACATGAAGGCTCATGTGATAATGTAACATCACGTGATGTTATTACACAGTCAATAATCAACTTCAGGTCCAAAAAATAGTAATTGTAATAGCTGGCAGAAATAGTAAGAAAAATCCACCCTTCATGTTGTTCCAGATCAGTAGATTTGTCATTTTCATCACTCTTCATGGACACATCAGCCTGTTGTTCAGGAAAATTATGAATCTACTGATCTGGACCACCCTTCATCACCAGTTGTTATGAAAACAAGACGATGGGTAAGTCTTGTTAAACAGTCTTTTAAATAAACTGTTGATACACTTACTAAGTTATCAGGACGTTGGTTTATGTGTAGGGACCCTATTCATGTTACTGCTGAAGTGAAGTGATATTTAGAGATTTATTAGTGATTTAAAAAATGGTGATTTAGATGTTTTTGGCTAACGGCCTAACTTACATTCATTGTTAGCTATTTGGTTGTGAAAACAAAAGGCGATCAAACTCAATATTACTTCAGCCAAAGTAAAATATCTCTTGAGGGGGTGTTTGACTTGTATGCGTGGTGAAGTAGACCTTGGCTTCAAATTACTCCAGACCATCACTTTAATTTAAGGGCTGCGTGATTTGAAGGACCTGTCCGATAAAGATCTGGCTAACATCACTCAATGGCTGTCGTCAAATGAAATTAGATGTTGGGATATTTAGGGCTGTGAAGCATCCAACCATTGTAGTCTTCTTGGCTCAGGAAAAGAAGCTGTATTTGAAAAAAACACAGTCTAGTTGCCACCTGTGACGTATGTAGCTGACGAAATCCAGTTGACAAAAGAAGCCACCCTCAAATTGGGAAACAGTTCCTGTTTTCTGGTATGTAGATTGACCCTCCTCAGGTCAGGACGTTCCAACCTGTAGTTGTGATGAGCCTTGTCATTTTGGAGATACTCTGACCCTTGAAGTCACTAAAATTAAAATGTAATCTTTCATCCTACCATCAGCTATACCGTATATCTTCTGAATGTCATTCTAACATTGTGCAAGAGGCGAGGTACAATCTGGGTGTAAACCTACCTATTGTAGGACAAATGTAAAGTTTGAATTATACTTTAAGATACAGGGTGTTCAGCACCGTCACCTCTCAGCAACCTCTCTTCCTTGCAACCAATCACAGCCTTTTTCTGTGTCACATGGGGTTCCTTCTAGGGCTGCAACGAATGATAAGTTTGACAACTGATTAATCTATTGATTGTTTTTTTCTTTTTTCAATTAATTGATTCAATAAAAAAATGGGGGGGAATCAAAAAGCGTTTTCTTTTCTTTCTGTTCTTTAAAGGCTTCAATGCAAAGTGCTCCAAGACTTTTGACTTTATGCTAACTCTCTATAGGGAGAGTCATGCCCGTTCCGGTGGACCGACTGGGTCCTCAAAAAAATGAAGAATGAAGAGATAAAAATGATTTATTTTTTTTCAATCCCCTTTGACTTCTACCCTGAATTACACATATCCTGTATCTTGATTTAAATGGTAACTATTAGTGTGAGTCAACACTATGGTTGTGGTGTAATTGTTGATTTATATGCTTCTGAAAATACGTAACTGGTTAGACTACAAACCAAAAAGTCTCGTAGGTGACGTCACATCGTAAACTTTTCACTGAATTTCTTTCCCCCTCTCTTCCCGGCTGAAGAGAGAACAAGGAGTAGGTGATAAAACTTACCAGGTGAGATATTTTCCTAGGTAGCGTAGCTAGATGTTAAGTTAACGCTAGCTGTCAGAGTTTGATGGTGATGTAAAATTTGTGAGACGAGCAACGTGGCCCTTTATGAGGTCTCACAACCTATAAAGTAACATTTGCTGCCTGTCACAAAACAGTCATCTCTCCATGTCAAAAATTATCTTTAAAACATCAGATTTTAAAACTATGGCACATTTCAAACAGGACCAGAACATATTTTTTATCTCTTCATTGACTTTCGTTCATAATTTTTACGAGCATAGGACCCATGGACTGGAAGTAGATGGATGTGACTTAGGCTCCCCATGCTTCCTTATCCTCTGATGTCTTCGTTGCCGCCATTTTGAAAAAAAAAAAAACACTTCTTCCAGACATGGTCATGTGACTGACACAAGGCTTGTAAGCCTAGTCGTTGCAGCCCTAGTTCCTTCGGGTTTTCTACTACAAAGACATCAACCACAAAAGGACAACTGGTATAGCTGGTGGATGACAACCCTTCTGCAGTTTATCAGTTTTATCCTCTTGTTGTTTTTAACTTTAGATCCACCTGAACCCGTGCTTTGTTCAGTCATCCCTCACCGACGACCCTCAACCTCTTGAGAAAGATTCTTGGCATCTTCTTAATCATGGAGACTTCTTCTCTCTGCTGCCCGGGCAGTTCATCTACAAGGTGGTGGCTGTGGGTGAAGAGGAGCACACTCCCAGGTACTAGTATGTTAATATATTAGGTAAAGATCAAAAGATGAATCTCATTTATTGTGATTTCCCTCCAACATGTCTGTGAATATTCAAATCAAGACAGATGAAGCTGCTCTTCACCGTTTAATTAAAATCTGATCTTTTATCTTTAGAAACACAAGGACAGAGTAGAGCCGGGGGCGGTTTGAATGGGGCCATCTGAATGGTATTTGTTGACTCAATTAAAAGCCATCATTACACAGTTGATTTATGTTTGGTTAGAGAGTTGACGTACCTGTCATTGTCCTGACGCTCAGTCCGTTTGAAGATCAGATCAAAGAGCAAGCAGAGCACACTCAAGCAGATGTTCCTGCTGCTCAGTCGTTGCTCATGTAAAATTCACTCTTGTATTACAGCAATTTTAGAAAATCACAAGTTTCAGTTGCGACTCATTTCACACTGTGGTCCTCTTTTTTTCCTGTAGGAACAGTCAAATATTTGAAGACAAGGAAGAGGAGGAACATCCCATTTCTCCTGAGTTAGATGTGGAACCGGACTGTGGGAGGACTCCACCTCACGAGTTGACGTCAGTGGATCCATCCAACGAGGGGAAGGACGACGACAAGGTTTGCAGACTAGCAATTAAATGTTTATAAGATAATAAATAAAGATAATTAAAGATCAGATAATTAAACAAAGATAATAATAGAGATGCATTATCTTTTGTCCAAGAGACATCAACGGATAATTCAACCATTCAGATTCTTGTGAGCAAAAGAATTTATGACTTTATCATAATATTACTGTTCCCATTGTATCGCAACACCCCTGATCCATATTGGAAACAGAAGAGAATGGAAATGCCTTGATACTTTAACTGAACAAGAACAGACATAAAGGAAACGGGGAGGTGGGTCCCCACTTTACTCTGCTTCCTTTATGTGCCGTTTCAAATTAAAAGGATTAAGAATTATCTAGTGACAGCATTGTTACAATGACTTTTCTGTCTCACTTCTTAAGATACATAGAAGTTCAAACTTCAAATATGGTAATTGATAGAAACAGTTTGGTGAAAAATCAAAGTTGTATCTGATTGGCTTCATATGAATAAACGGATAAATCCGTTTCAAATCCGGGAATGTGTTGGTGGCAGAGCGAAACCTACAGCTCAGTCAGACATCTTTGTTGTCTTTTTTATTTTTATTTGTATTGTTTTTCATGCAGGGAGACCCTGTTCTTCCAAAGGAGGTGCAGGATCACAGCGATGTCGCTGCACCTGGGGTCAAGAAAAGAGTATTACCCATGTGGATGATGGCGGCTGTAGCGACTCCACATGCTTCTTCCTGCAGCACTAACACAGGTTCCATGGTTCTGTTTCTGTCACATGACAGGAAGTTGTGATTCTTTTCTCATGAAGCTTCTTGTGTTTACAAACTAGCTGTGTCTCAGTTCAGTGGTTTGATTTGTCAACAAATCTAACCTTTTTTTCCTTACAACAGTTGGAGCCTTTACAGCCCAATATGTAAAATTTAGATGTTGTTGTTGTTAGGTGATAGGAATAGCATATAGTGTAATAAAAGGTCAGGATCTAAATATGTAAAGGACATAAATAGTGTGTGTGTGTGTGTGTGTGTGTGTGTGTGTGTATGTGTGTTTGCGCGTGTGTGTTTGCGCGCGTGTGTGTTCTTCCACATCTTGTCTTGTCTTCCTCAGTTTCCCTTCAGTGCCTTAATGACGCTTCAAACAGTGGAAATTTTGAGCTGAAGCACTTTGGTCTTTTTATAGCATCGTACACTGAGTGCTGCCCTCATGTTTACTCTGTTGAGCTGACCCTCGCCAGCCAAGAGATGAGCTGAACGGGGAAGATTGGACACATGGAACAGATCCAGTTTTCATAAAGAGGAACCTGTGATGAAAAAGGGACCAGTTTATTAGATAGATAGATAGATAGATAGATAGATAGATGACTTTATTGATCCCTTAGAACATCACACATGTTTATGAAAACTATATAAAACTGAAATTAATGGGAAAACATTTAGTCAGTGTTGTGAAAACTGCAAAACTAGTGATTCTTTTGACAGGTCTAGATTTAATGTCTGGTTAGCAGCCACTGGACTTAAAAATTAAAAGACTTGCATGAATAAATGACTGCTTTGTCCAAATGCGCAGACTCCGTGTTAACTAAGAAACTAAAATCTGATTGATTGAGATACAGTTTGTAAAGTCAGTCACGGAAGCTGAAAGATATGAATTACAACGTCCTGTCAGGACTTTCAGAATAAAATCAAATTGCACACAGCGAAAAATACATTTTTCACAGGTTAAAAATGTAATGTAATTTTTCTCACCTCTGTACGTCCCCGGGAAAAATAATGAAATAATAATTTTTCTGTGTTTTAGTTGAATCACCTGTGAAGAGAAATAAAACTGCTGCAGGAGCGTCAACATCAACTGGTGCTAAAAGAGCAGCTGCCAAAAAGGCCACGCCCACAGCCACTTCTGTACCTGATGAGGTGGGACAAAGTGAGGAAGAGGAGAAGGAGGATGTGAGGCCGAGGAAGAAGAGGAGGAAGATTAGTGAAGAAGAAGAGGAGGACGAGGAGGCGCAGTCTAAAACAGTAGTCATTCTTGTTGTTTTTTTGTGCAGCCAAAGCTCTGGTTGCATTCTAATCTGTTTTTAAAAGAATTTAGATTATAATAATAATTAAAATAATTTGTCTGTTAACCCTGTGAACTTTCAGGACATTCATTCAGAGGAGCCCACTCTCAGCCAATCAGAGGTGGGAGAGGAAGAAAAAGGTGAGACGTCTACGTCTGATAGAGACACCACAATGCCACGAGCTTTGGACAGGAAGTTGTTGAAAAATGGACGACAAACAAATAAAGGAGACGAGCAGCTCGGGTCAATCGGCGGCTCAGCTGCTTCCAAACCTCAACTCCGAACGCCGTGTCCATATGGGAAGGACTGCTACAGGTGAGTCTGCAGAGGGAAAAACAAGCTGTTAAATGTTAAATCAGACGTTCACATTTGGTCATAACACCTGCGTCAGTGACTGTGTTCACGGTTGAGTTTCTTGAATTGACACTGAGGGAGTATTTCCTAGTTTAGTTGTTGTTTCTGGTTTAACTCTGCTTCCATCAGTGGCCATGACTTTGCTAACATAGTGCTTCCCATGCTGGAGAGGAAACAGATACTGGTATCTGGATAGTGCCACTATATAGTGCCACATAGTGACAACATCTGGTAAATACCATTATTTTTCCTGCAAAGACCCAAAAGTGCCTAAAGACCCGCAAAATCCTAGAGGGACTGAGCAATATGGACTGTACAGCCATTTAGTTTAGCTTAGCATGGAAACTGGAAAAGGGGTAATTATCATTATCATAATTGGCTCATTATCTTCCATACAACCACAGATGACATTAATTGTCATTTTTATCTTTTAGATGAAGGATCCAGCCCTTATGCTAAGCTAAGCTAACTAGCATCACATTTCAGTAGTGTCTTATCTTGGCTTGGCTTCAGTGCAGATGAGGATTAGAAGACACGAAATATGTAAATGAGCAGAACATGACTCAGCAGCCACATATCAAAATGCGACATGAATCGAATGAGCAGATAAAAGCGGATAAATGAGCAGATAAAGCAGATAATAATAATTATGTTCACATGTTACAACTGCAGTGTTTGATTTGAGACAGCGCTGCCCTGTGGACGCTCACACACGCTACAGCGTTCAACACTGATCTGATATGAGCTGGTAGAGCAGATTAAAGTGTTGCACGATGTCACTGTTTACCTGTAAACAACACCTTCTTCTTTGTTTTCCAGGAAGAACCCGGTCCATTTTCAGGAGTGCAGTCACCCCGGTGATACCGACTATGAGGAGGAAGAGGAAGAAGAAGAGGAAGCAGACCGTCCAGAGTGCCCCTATGGCACCGACTGCTACAGGTCAGCCGTGGTGGTGTCTTATTTTACTGCCATGTGAGTTGGTGAAAGGTATAAACTAGAAACTGTCCTAGATTCAGATCTAGGACCAAGTTTCAGCCTGTGGTCACATGTTAAAACAGCAGGTCAAAATTCATGGAAACCTGCTTCGTATTTATTTTGTGTTATATTTACAGTTTAAAAAGAGGCGTGAAGCTGCAGCCACTTAGCTTAGCATAAGGACTGGAAACACTTACCCTGACACAGTCCAAAGGGAATAAATGACAGTTTCTTCTTTTCAAATGGAATTTTGAGGCGTATCATTGTGGCTAAGAAAACGTGCCACTGTAGCTCTATATTGGACACTGCCAAAAACTATGGCTTATGAAGCTTTAGCTCAGCTTAGCTAAAAATGTCACCACAAACACACACCAAAATGCAGTATTAACCAGAATTGCTGTCAGTGGAAGATTATTGTTGCTTAAAGTTTCTCCTCTTTTTCCAGTATAAATGCTAAAGTGACAGGGCTGAAATATGAAGGCATAGCTAATTAGCTTAGCAAAAGCATAAACATAAGTAAGTTTAGCTAACTAACTGTTACTGTATATTGAACCAACAAACAGAAACTGAACTCTGACTTCTGTTTCCTTTGCAGGAAAAATCCTCTTCACAGGAAAGAGTTCAAACACACAAAGAAACCAGGTAGGTTCTGATTTTAAAACAAAGCAGTTCAGGTTTTATCTGTTAGCTTTGACCTCATGGTGTGAGCAGTGTGCTCAGGTATTGTCCTGCCTAAGCACATGCAGAATCGTGCTGCCTGTCGACAGTGACAAAAGCCAAATGTCTCTTTTCACTCAAAAGCAGAAAAGACAAAATGAGAAAAACCAGTAGAGGTAAATATGACATTTATCAACATGAGTTTAAGCATCGACTTGCTCTGGAACGTATCAGCCTGTCAGCACTGTTGATGTATCTACAGCGCGAACCACACGAGCCAAGAACAGCCACGCTGATGAGGATGATGGGGACGAGGAGGAAGATGACGACAGCTTCATCAACGACGACAGCGAAGACGCAGGCAATGACTCAGACTATCTCCCCCCTGACTCAGATGACAGCGGTAAGGAGGACGTCAAACGGCTGCAGAGAGAAGCGAAGGCGTTTCTGAGGAGAAAGAAGTAAACTCAGCTTCCCCCAGTTGTTTTTTATGGGTTTTTTGTTGTTTGTTTTTTAATGATGCGCTGCTCTCCAACTGTTAGACGCAGTGAAACCTTTTGTACTTTTGTCATTTTGTAACAAAACGTATCAGGCATCAACATCACTGAAAGTTTCCAGTGACACCCAGTCCTGCTGCTTTGTAACTGGAGTCTCTTAATTCTACAGTTGTTTCTATTACTTCAGTTCAACCCACATCTGTCAAGTTTTTCCTTTTGTCACGTAGGTAAAATTAGCATTAGCAGCTGTTTATCTAGTCTGTCAGAAACAATGTAACTTCAGTCTTGGCCTTCAACTTAGCCTTGTCTTAACCATCCTGTCTCACCAGTAACAAGTCAATGTAGCAGCCAGCTAGCCAAAACATGCAAGTGGTCTCTTTTGATTTTACATTTAATAGCTAACATTAGCATTAGCAGCTGATTACATGCCGGTGATCACAAACTCCATTCCTTCAATGGACAACTCCATTCCTCTATTTGGCATAAGCATTTCTCCCAGTCAAGTTAGCATGTTAACCAGTTAGCCCAGACTGTAGAGAGATAAATGTCACTGGATTTTTAATTGTAATTGTTAATTTACAATTAACAATTACAACAATTTACCAATTGTTTACCAATTTACCAATTGTAAACAATTAATTTACCGTACAATTACAGTCAGCAGCAGCCCTGTGAGCAACTATTAATATTGGCCAGACGGGCCAGGGCTAGCTTGTTAGCATGCTTACTTCAGTAGAATTCAAACAAAAGTTCATGTTAGAGTTGCTTTCCACCTCTGGAGACACCTGCAGGTGAAACAACAGTTCTTATAGAGATTTAATAGCTACAAATACTAATTTTAGCTATGTGGCAACAACTTACATATAGCACTTTTAAGAAAACAAAACCATGGAAAACAAACATTATCTGGCTTTTGCTAGCATGTCGCTAGGCATTAGCTTGCTGTTGAAAAGTGAGGCACATGGGTCAGGCCAAGGCTAGCTAGTTAGCATGCTAAGTTAACGTGAGTTTTGGTTTCCACCTGTTGTTGAGTAAATGCTATGGTCTGAGATGCTGTGGCCTCTCCTCTGTTTATTCACATCAACTTACAAGATTTTCTGACCTCATTTCTTTTAAGTTACTCGCCGATGCTGACATGCTAAAAAAATGGCGCCCCAGCATCGCCAAGGCAACCACAAACAAAACAACTGTCTGCACCAAGTTCAGGTTGGAAAGAAATGATTTTCAAATTCAACACTCACTTTGATCAGAAATTTGGTCCAAATTTAATTTATCAGGATTTTTTTTTGCTGTTCAGTTGAAACATCTGTAAATATGTAAAAGTCTCTCTCTCTCTCTCTTGTTTAAATAAATCTGATGAAAATGGAAAAAAAAAATCTCCCCTGTCTTGATATCATGTATTACTTTAGTCTCACATGTATGTAGCTCAACAACAGTGTTCAAACCAAGTGAATACAACGTTGCATCTGAATCCTTGACAACTTTTATTTCAGGGCTGAATTGTGAAGACAAGACAATAAATTAGTTTACACTCGCTAACCTCATCAGAGCCTTGTAATGAGGTTATAGCTATCTTAAAAAGCAAAACGACAACAACTCCTCCACCTCGATGCTAGCAAACATCAGATACCACTTGTGGCTCTTCATGATGTCACCAGGTGCAAAGATGGCAGCGCTTTCATCTACGACATTTTGGTTTGAGGGAAGAAGTTAAGGGGCTGGCAGCCAAATTTATACACATTATATATATAGTTAGTGAAGAGGTATTTATAATCAATATACATCTGTAAAAGACCTCCACATACATAGCTTTATTGTATAAAGGAAAATAAATGCAGCATTTGTTGGGGACTGTTTTCAGCAGCAAATTAATCCATTGTTGAAATGAAGAAAAATGCAATTATTATTACACTTACTACATTAATCACATCTGTATTCACTGGTAGAGACGAGCCTACTTTATAATAAACAATAATTTTACATTTTCACCACAAACTGTGTTGATTTTGTCAAAGTTTTAAGTTTTACAAATCTGAACCCTTAACCAAATGTAAATCTGGATGTTGCCAGCAGTGATATACTGTGGGACTTCTAGTTCACCTTTGTACTTGTTACAAATCCAGGCCTTTACCTTTTAGCTCAGTGACAAAATTCTTCAACAGTGAAATTACCTGGCACATTAATGCTGTGTCACATTTCAAGTGCTGCTTCCACCAGAGGACCTGGTCTACAAAGGTTTGTCCACAGCTGAACCAGCAGTCCTTAAAGGTGACAGAGAATGGTTAAACAGGGTTTTGATCCTTGTTCTGTGATGTGACATCCACACAATAAAATGTTGGTTGGATGTGTAATGCCTCAGAAGCTTCATAAAAACCTCTCAGAAAGATATTTTAAACACATGGTTTTGCACCTATTTGACATCTTTTCAGGCTTAACTGGCAACCTCATTATGAAATACAAGCATTTGACACTGATTGGCTCCTTCACTGTCACTCAAATGTCATTTCACCTGCTTCAGATCACAGACAGACCATCTTTTTACAGTTAATCGCCTTCTAAAGAGGAGGGACTGGAGTCAGAGTGGGGGGGGGCAGTGAGATACATTTGATGTCACAAACAACTGCTTTTAAAATTGACCAATTTTCTAGCGACATTTGTAAAAGAGGAATTTCTATGAAAACACGATGTTCAGAATTTCTATCAGCAGCATATAGCGAATGTTTCGGAATGCGAGCGGACTACTGTTCTACAACAAAGAAGAAGTAAAAAACGTTTTTTGATTCTTTGTCACCTTTAAATGAGACAGTCTAGCCTGTGGATAATTTCCTACTTCCATCCTTCAAAATCCTAAACAACAACAGTGCTGTGGTTACAAAAAAAAAAAAAAGAATTCAGCTACATTTAGATATCAATAAATCTAATTCAGTTGATTTAAAAACATGTTCCTCCTACTGTTGACGTGTGACCTTTAGCTTTAATCTGCATGTCCATATCACAAATGTCCCTCTGTATCGCAATAAATCTTGGGATATGTTGGACTGTGAAGGTTTCAACCGTTGTAGCCTTCATTACTCAGCAAAAGAAGTTGGATTTGTTGAAGGAGCCTTTGGAATGAGTAGTCTCCACCTGTGATGTATATGACCGACCAGTCCAGGCCTGAAACTGAGACAGCTTTTGTTTTGTGATTAAAGCCTGACACAACTTCTTTGGTATCAGTGGTTGACCATTCGACAACATTCAACATAAATCCTGAAAACTCTGGATTCCAGTGGGCAACGTCTTCTTTTTATACCTGGAACTATTAAATATTTTCATTTGTGTTTCCCTGAGTTTCTGCAGAAGTTCTTGGTTCCTGTGGTGGAAAATCAACTTCTGCACTCCAATTGATTACGTCTTGTTGTGTCCTGTTTGAAACATCCGATGTTTGATCTCTATCTGAGCCGTGCTCCCTCTATATCCTCCGTCATTCGGAGGGAGGACGTTCGTGCCTCCCCTTCGTCCATGGACTTGGCAGCCACAAAGGTCACCAGCCTCAGTGGGAACTTGCCTGCTTTCTTCAGGCGCTTGGCGTTGTTTCGGACACTGACGAAACAGAGGGTGTTGATGACCCCATTGCTCATGGCGATGCACTCGATGATATAGAAGGCCACTAGGGAGTTCCTGTCCCTGGAGATAAGGGTGGGGTAAAAATCCCTGAGCAGAGTGAACCCATAGTACGGTGCCCAACATAGCACGTAAGCGACCAGCACCAGAATCAGGACCACCACCGTCTTGCGACGTTTCTGAAGCCTCTTTCGGATCTGCTCAGTCTGGAAACCTGGAACGTCTTTGAACCACAGCTCCCTGGAGATCTGGATGTAGCAGACGGCCATGACAGTCACGGGGCCCACAAACTCCAAAGCGAAGATGAGTAGGAAGTACGAGCGGTAGTAAACCTGCTGGTCCACAGGCCAGATCTGAGCACAGAAGGTCTTGTGGGTCCGACCCTCCGCATGAGGGTACGTTGTCTCAGAAGCCATGTAGGCGGATGGGATGGAGATAAAGATGGGGATGATCCAAACTGTCAAAATCACGCAGTATGCCGTCTGGTGCTTCATACGAGGCTTCAGAGGGTAGAGGATTGCCATGTACCTGTGGATAAAAATAGAAGAATCAACTGAACATGGTCTGATACGCACAGAAACACAGATGCAAACTAGCTGTCTATACAAAGACTTGTGCTAGCTCAGCAACATTATGGATATGAACGACCCATAACTACAACACTCTCAAAAACATCTTCTAAAATAAGATGACCCGTACCTTTTTCAAACGTGGTTTTCAACAATTTTTACTTTCAGTTTCACATAAATTTTTCCCAGCATTTCGTATAAAGTCTAAACAGATGTAAAAATAGTAATGGATCCTCTGGCTATTTAGCATCTACTTCTTGAAAATGAAATTGGTCAAGTGGATGAAAAAAAAAGCATGAATTGAAGAGATAAAGGTTAAAAAACACAGCAAACAAGACGCTCAAAAACTATGGTTCTTATCACTGAAAAGTCCTCACACTGAGCATTGGGGGACTTTGCTGAACATATTCATGTGTAAAAAGTCTGTATTTTTTGGAGAGGGCAGTTAAAAAACAGTAAGTTCTATCAATGAAGTTGTCACACTTCATGAAACAGCACAAATTACAATTTAATGTAAGAACTGTTTAAAAAAAAATGTCATGTGTCTCACTCTAACCTGCACCTATACACAGCCATTACAAACTCTGACAATGATAGATAAAACTAAAAACTACAGATGTCTATAATCTGAATCACAGGTGAAAAACTGAAACACTTGTGACTTGTTTAAAGTTAAAATGACGTCTGTAGCTTAATGTATGACAATGTAATTATACCTCTAAGAGGAGAACCTCCTAACTGAGTTGAGCATTGTTGATGTTTGATGAGTTCATGTGTTCAAGTTGTTATGTTGTTTTTGCCTGATTGGACGAGGACAGCGGACCCTGCTGGCGTCTTGTACACAACCTGACACGCTGCCGGGTGTAGGAACTGCATTCTCCCCCTGATGTGCAGAGATTATCCATCTTTCCTCTCTGAGATTTATATGTGGTGTTGGTTGTCAGCTGTGATAAATGAAAAATGGCTGTGGTGGGGGGATTTCATTCAGAAGCCCAGGAGCAGCTTTTATCGCAGCACAATGTAAATCATGTCTGTGCTGACAGCTGCTCTGAGGTCTGTTTGATTTGCAGCAACCATGGGTGCTATTTATTTATTTATTTCAAATTCTAAGAAATTAATGGAGAAGATCCTAAATGACATTTAAAAGGGGGCTTTGCCATCACACTGTGTGAAGCAATAAGAGTTATGATTTTTGTGTAGTTGCTCTTTTTGCACTAAGAATCCCCCATTAACTTCTCTTTAAAACTCACTTTATCGACACAAAACACACAGCAGCACGCGGCAAAATCTTGTGACACCAACAATGTCCAAATTTTGGATGTTTCATCATCTCCAAAACAAACAGACCAGGTGCTGTGTATTAAAAAGACTTAAAAAGGTCGTCATAAAAATGATGAGTTCAAAATGTTTAACAAGCTGGATGGTGACATCAGCCCGTTCAGCTGGCTTCATCAGTGGAAGTGCTGTGACTTGAAGCTCACCTGTCAACAGCGATGGCGAGCAGCGCGTTGGTGGATACGTAGAGTGAGACAGTGCGCAGGTAGTTGGTGGCAGCGCAGAGCAGGAGGCCGTGGTCCCACGACAGCTGCTTCACCACGTAGTAATCCAACAGGAAGGGGCAGCACACTGCTGCTACCAGCACGTCTGACACAGCAAGGTTGGCAATCAGCAGGTTGGTCAGGTTTCTGAGCTGCTTGTAGCGGGCCAGGCTTGCAATGAACAGGCAGTTTCCTACGCCACACACCAGCATGATGCCCACCAGGACCACAGCGATGACGATGGTGGCCACGAAGAAGGCCCGACCCTGTGTGGTGTCCGGGATCTCGTCCAGAGGAACCTCGTAGTCCAGGCCATCGCTGGACAGGAAGTAGTCTGTTAGCACCAAGCTGCTGTTAGTTGAGTCTCCCATTGTGGATCAGGTCAACATGCTCAGATTCAGAGTCTGCAAGGTTCAGAAAAAAACTGTGACTCTTAAAATGTTTAAGTGTTTAGTTTGTGTTGACCACTTCCTCTGCTAAATAAAGAAACCACCAGATTTGAATTTGGCAGGAGGCTGAGATTAGATGATTTGATCTTTAAATCAGAGCTGGAGCTAAAGTGTCTTCAGGAATGTGTCTTGAGAAACATGCTCGACGTCTATTTTAGCTAAACATCAATGCCAATCTGACACCGATATAAACACAGCACTGCATTTTTTCAATTCTTAATTTTTCTTATATAAACTTGGGTGGGGTGAGTCCTCCAGTGTATTGTAGCAACGATGCACAGGAGGACTCACAAGAGAATCGACGGCCAATTAAAATTGCGGATTTCCAGTTTGATGGTGATTGTGGCAGTAAACGTGAGACAAACGAATGAAGGATGGATGAAAGATAATTGATAATTGATCACAACGTCTCAGTAGACATACAGGGAATCCAACCACCAACAGGCTGCTTATAACCACAGTGGAAATTATTTTTACTTTAAGGAAGATAAAGGAAAACAGGATGGAAGGACAGGTCAACAGTCCTTCAAAGACATGAAGGCATTGAGTCAACTGGTCGGCAGCTCCTTTTTTCTCTGATAAGTTTGCTCAGAAATGTTGGGTTTGACTTTTTATGATGCCTCATTTTCACAGTTTTGCTGATGAATCTCTAGGCTACAGCGTCCGTGTCAGGTACTTGTGAGATTTGTCCACCGGACGGGGAATGTTGCGTCTCAGCTCAGAAGTCTAAGGTGTTCTTTCCCATTTGCTCTTAGAGCAAGGAAAAAAAAGCTCTATTAACTAAACTGTTGCTAAAGTGCTGCCCAATGTTTATATTAGCCCCCGATGGGCCCATGATAATATCATATTACCAAATCAAACACTGTCACAACCAGGAAGTAATTAAACAAAACGCTTTGCTTTTAGATGACACAATGTATACATTTTTGGATAACATAAATGTAATGTACATTTCTTATTTCTTGAATTAAATTAAGTGAAAAGAACAGAAGCTAAAGTGAAATCACTTTATAAATATTGTGTCATGATCTCAGAACTGCAAAACACAACGACAAATTATAACATTCAACAGCTTGTTTTGTTTTAGTGAACACTAGAACCATAAATTCATTCAAAAATAAGTTAATTATTAATGTTATTTCAATAAAGACATGTTAGCGAACATACTTGTTTACTAACAACTTGTTAAACATCATTAACATTAACAATAGGATTAACATCATTAACATTAGCAATTTCCTGACGATTACAACATAACTGAGGCTGCTCAGTTGACGTGCCCACCTAATGTTATGACAATGCTTTCTTTATGCTAATATTAACATGACTAACGCTGTCTTTATATTTGCTTTTGAAAGTGACAAATTGTGCACTTTGACGACTCCTCAACTGACCGACATCCAAGGGGGAATCTGAGGACACTTATAAATATGTTTGGGGTGTTTTAAGGATTCCTGCACACGTGATGAGGTCAGTCAAAGTAGGTGAGGTTACTTCAAAGATGGTTCTTTTTAAATATTACTTTTAGGCATGTTTTCCTTTAATGATAGAGACAGTGTAGAGAGACAGGAAACAGGGAGGAGAGTTGGGCAAAGACATCCCGGAAGCTCTACTTGGTCGGGACTCAAACTGGCGAACAGCTGCGTGGCATTTATGCGTCAACTTGGTGCGTCATAACTATTCAGCTACCCAGGTACCCACTTTAAAGATTACTCAAGTAACTGTTCAAAAGGAAGAGGTCCATGGAGGAACATCTGAATCCAGTTCCAAAATGATTCTTTCAAGAATCCAAGACTTTTTCTAGAGTCACCCCATGACCAGAAGAAGAACTGAGGTTCTACTCATGAGACTAAAATAAGATAAGATCAAATAAGATGAGGTTCCCCGGTCAAGAAGTGGCTCCAGGACTGGAGAAATAGGGTTTCTGGAAAACAGGGTTCTTTAAGGAACCTGATAAACTACAGTTCTTCAGAGAACTAATGATTTTCCTAAGGGTTTTCACTACAGGGCAAACCTGAAGAACCTTAAAAGATCCTTGAGTATGCTTTAATATTTTGCAGTAGATTAAAAAGTCATTCGAAATTCTTCTCTGTTAAAAGAGAAATATATGTTGTCTAACTTTTACTCTTTAAATCAGAAGTTTTGATAAATTAGTGTCAACACGTTTTGATTTGTACAACACAAACACTAAATGCTAAAACACTCTACTGTCCCAGATTATGTTCAGCCTGTTTCATTATTCTATTCATGCGCTACGTGGGTCCACAGACTGTATGTAGAGACCACACGGAGCAGAAGAAATTTTAAACTGCTTCTGTTTCAACAAACAGAATTTGATTGAGAAAAGATCGAAACTACTGAGGCAGGACTGAGCTTCAGGAAATAAACAACATAAACAACAACAACGACAACAATGAAAATAAGATGTGAACCGACCTGAGGTTGCTGCTGCTGCTGCATGCGCTCTGTTGAGTGACGGCAGGAACAGAGTCACGTTCAAGGAGAGCGCGACCCAGCACGCACGCACGCACGCACACACACACACACACACACACACACACACACACACACACACACACACACACACACACACACACACACACACACTCACACGCACGCACGCACGCACACTTCCTGTCAGAACTTCACACTTCACGTCAGACCTCGCTGGATCAGAGGGACAGACACCTGTGGACGGTGCTCATCTGTAAATTAACAAGAGAAGGCATCAGATCACAACATCACATCTCTGTAATGTGAAAAATGTAAATTTACGTTTTTCGCTAAATATTCACTGAAGTCAAAGTTGTAAGAAAGTAGAAATCCTCAGATTATAAATTCAAACATTTACAATAATAAACTCTCAATATCCTCAGAGATTTAAGTCGTCAATTTCCTGTAAAAGCAGCTGTGTTTGTTTCAGTCCCTGTTGGTTCAGTAACAGTGACACCTGCTGGCTCACACTAAGAGGACACACAACTCACTGTCTACAAATGTCCTGCTTTTATTTCCATTTTTCATTTACACCAGTCAGAGACTTTAAGGTTGAAACATTTAAAGAAAACAAAGTGAACATCATCACTACCTTCAAACCTCATAATATGATTCAATCAAATATTCAAATCAAACCAACAAATGTTTAAACAAAGTAATTTATGTTTTAAAAGCAGATTTGTAATTACAATCACTGAATTTCTGTATTTTTGAAAGGAAAATTCAACATTAAAGATTAAGATTAAAAAATGTAAAAACTGGACTTGAAGGAGGTGAATGGACTTTATTTACAAGTAAAGAACAGAGCATGTTACACTGTAGTATATACAGTCAATATGTTGAATGGACACAGTACGAGACAAAATCACAGGTTCACAGTTATTGGTATTTTAAAAATAACCACCTGAGGAAAACTGTAAAAATAAAACTCAATTATTTTAAAATAATGTTTACTATTTACAATTAAAATATCTTGAAACAAAAATTGTGAAATGACTAATGACAAACTTTTGACATTGACAAATCTTTTAACAGAAATTAACCCATTTAATATTTTTTCTAATTTCTAGAGTTTTTAGTTGTTTCTGAAATGTGGTGAACATATGATTGTGTCTCACACTGTATGAATTGTAGAATTGTGTCAGTAAAAGAAACAAGAGATTTCTCCTCAAATGAAATAAAACATATTTTCTAGCATCTACGTGATGAAAGCAGTTCAGTGTTTGTTCCAGTGAGTGAAGAGAAAATAAAACTTTACAACTGGTTTAGATCACTGAGTTTGATTGACAGGACAGATGGTCAGAGGAGCAGAGTTTTTACCACCATTATTAGGGCCGGGACTGAAGAATGAGTAGAGTTTCTCAGTGAAGGAGCAGCCAGTAAAGCAGTAGATAAGAGCTGCAGTATCTACGTCATAAAAGGAGACCAGACCCTCCTCATAATCCACAAACACCCCCACCTCTCTCAGGATCAGACTTCAGAAAGAGACGGACTGAAGAGTCAGCATTAGCTTCGTACTCATTTCCGTTTCTAAACCATATTGTCCAGTAACCATTCTGAGGACTCAGTCTGATCATTCCCTTCCTGTTAATTGACTCTCTGACCACTCCTAAATCCCACTCAGTCTTTCCTTTAACCTGAACCTCGAAGTAAAATCTGTCTGAAGAGCAACTTTGCTTTCCTAAAACACAGGAACAAACAGAAAATCTCTCTGGATTGTCTGGAAGATTCTTCCACACATCGCCATATTTCACTTGTTTCCCATCGTCAGACAGGATGAGTTTAGGTTGTGCTGTATCAGGATCCAGAGTCACATCCACTGCATACTGCTGGGCCCTCTTCAGCTCAGCCTCAATCATCATCTTCTTCATCTGTTCACTAAGCGTCTCCTCCAGCTGAGCCACAGCTCTCACCACAGTCCCCTCATATGATGGAGGACAGACTCTGAGCTGTGTCCAGTCCTTGGTGGGTGGAGCAGCTTTCAGGGATGAGAAGCTTTGGAGGAGGTGGAGGTGGTCTTCAGAGTGTGAGAGCTGCTCCACCTCAGTGTTTCTCTTCATCAGCTCAGAGATTTCCTGTTCCAGCTTTGTGATGAAGTCTTCAGCCTGTTCCTCTGTGGTTTTGAGTTTCTCTTCGATCTCCTTTATGAGCTGGTTCAGGCCTCTGTCAACAGACTCCTTCAGAGCAGTGAAGACCTGAACACCTTCTGCTTTCTCTCTGTCTGCAGCATCTTTACTCATCTTGACTGAGTGTTTGATCTCCTGAATCTTCACTCGTCTCTTCTGGATCATTTGTTGAATTTCAGCCTCTGTCTTCTTCAGCTCTGTCTTCTTTCCTTCATATTCTTCTTTTATAGAAACAAACTCATGGTTCTTGTGATCTAAAACAGGACAGACCATGCAGACACATGTCTGGTCGGTCTTACAGAACAGCTCCAGAGGTTTATCGTGCTTCCTACACATCCTGTCTTCCAGGTTCCCCACAGGGTCGATCAGCTGATGTCTTTTCAGGCCTGACACTGTCAGATGAGGCTCCAGGTGAGTCTGACAGTAGGAGGTCAGACACACCAGACAGGACTTCAGGGCCTTCAGTTTGGTTCCAGTGCAGACGTCACAGGGAACTTCTCCTGGTTTGGAAACTTGTTGCTCTGAGCTGCTGCTGCTGCTGGTTTTCTGTTGAGCTTCACGTCTGAACTGAGCAACCATCTCAGAGATGAATGTGTTGATCTTCAACTGAGGTCTTGAGTAGAAAACCTCTTTACACATTGGACACCGGTTCGGGACATTAGTGTCCCAGTGTTGAGTGATGCAGGTTTTACAGAAGTTGTGTCCACATGGTGTGGAGACTGGATAAGTGAACACATCCAGACAGATGGAGCACAGAAACTGATCTTCAGACAGCAGACAGCTGGCAGCAGACATGTCTACACAGAGTGGGAAAGAACAGAAACAAACAAAAACAACTGATGATAAAGTTCAGCTTATTGGGGACAAACACACTGTATTTTCTGCTGTTACTTCACAATAAAAGCCCTATCCAGTGGAAAGCTTTTATTGTGAAAGAGCTAGTGGAAGCAGAGAGTGATGTGTGTGAGAGAAGTGAACATGAAGCAGTAAAAGCAGGAAATGAGTAAAGGCAGCGCTGAAAACTCAGAGACTCAGTGAGAGGTTAGAAAAGTCCTGAGCAGTGACACAGACAGGTTTAAAGTGGACGATAGTGGACCTGTGGACAAACAGCCACAGTCACAGTGCAACACATTTCACAAGTGTCAGTGTGAACTGAGCAGAGTGAAACTTCCCACCTGAGCAGAGCTGAACACTTTGTTGATGCTGCCTGTTGAAACAGTGAATGTGAAGAGCTGTACTCACCAGTGTTTGGTAGAGACTCTGCTGTGTTGTTGACAGATCTGATGGACTCAGTTTAACAGAACGGTCTGAACTGCAGCTCACTGCTCCACACTTTTAGTTTCGTTTTTAAACTGTGACGTTGAAACACACCTGTCTTTGTGATGTTGCTCCTCCTACTCTTGCTGCACCAGTTTGTCAGCCTTTTTTTCCTGATTCACATTCTGATGAATAAATGAGAAACTGAGACACGATGTGTTAATTCAAGTCAATTCAATTCCCAAGTCTTCAAATAAATAACAAATACATAAAATAATAAGTTAGGTATGTTATGTTCAGTTATGTTATGTTACTTTTTCCTCTTCAGCAGTTGTATTGGCTAATCCTCCTTATGCACAGGCTCCATGTGTGCCTTCACAAACTGCCAGTAATCCTCCTGGTCCTTACCTGCACTGTTAGACTTTGCAGCAATTTCTACAGTACTATACTGCATATCAAACAGTAAAATTCTTTAAATTATTTTTGGGGTAAATAACTGTATATGGCATTGTATCATGGTAACGGTTTTATTTATTTATTATTCACGCCAAGACTGATTGTCCTCGGTAAGTTATGGTTTAACGTTTAAAGAAGGTTTCTTATCATATATAGTGTCTCAAAGGATAAATCCAATGTAAATCAATCAATATTCCTGTATTTCAATATTCCATAGCCCTGTTGTTCCAGGTCACCGAGTAGGAAAATGAACCAGAAAATGTACTTAGACCGAATAACAAACCAGCAGCTACGTTAACTGAACTCCATTCAGTTAATGTTACTTTCCTACAGACAGGACATGGTGAGCTGTTACAACAGGACTACACATTGAATCACACTGGATTTCTCATTCAGTAGTGTGCTTTTTCATCTTTTAGGGAACACACTGCTGACTTTAACCAGATGGATGATCAGCATTGAGGGGAAGGTGGCCTGTGTTTTAGAGGAGCACCTGAATTTTTCTGATGCCTTGTCAGCTTTTTTTTCCGACCTTGTATGTTTTCAACATAGAATACCAAGAATGTTCCTGTGCAACACTGGAATTCATACAGCGGTAAGTACATGTTTTGTTTTTTTCCAGATGTTGTTTGCCTTAGTTTTTTGTGTATATTTAGTAGCAGTTACAGTATCTCATAGAATTGAGTACACCCGTCACATTTTTGCAAATTTTTTGTTATATCTTTTCATTTGATAATACTATAGAAATGAAACTGTACAGCATTATAGATTTACTGTCCTCTGAAAATAACTCGACACACAGCGATTAACTTCTAAATAGATGGAAACACAAATGAGAATTTACTTTGAATTCACTAGAGCTTCATAGGTTGCTACTGGAATCCTCTAACACTCTTTCATGATGACATCATGGAGCTGACATCATTAACCTTATGCTTGAGAATGTGCCACAGGTGCTCAAATGGGTTAGAAACCTATGCAGCTCTGGTGAATTCCAAGCCAAAAGGGGTTAAGGCAGTGCTAGATAATAAAGGTGGTCACACAAAATATTGACAGTTCGGGCACAATTTGCTTAGAGGTTTACCCACTTTTGTTGCCATCTGTTTAGATGTTAATCTCTATGTATTGAGTTATTTTCAGAGGACAGCAATTCTATACTGCTATATACACTAACTACTTTTAGTTGTATCAATTTTTCATTTCTACAGTATTGTCCCATGAAAAGATATAAAAAAAAACATTCGCAAAAATGTGAGGGGTGTACTCAAATGTGTGAGATGCTATGTGATTCACAAATAGGACTAAGGAACAATTTTGCCAGATGGATGATGTTGCTGTTCACTCAGAAAAGCTGATTATTTTTCTTGTCTAAAGGTTCTTTGTGAGACTCAGTCCAGAAGAAGGCACAAAATGCTCCTCCAAGACTGGGGTGAGTCGTAAAACTGGAGTGGTGGTGAAGAGAAAGACAGAACCAATCAACAGCAGAGTGTCCTCTTTTCTTCGCCAACTGACTGAATTCGAATGGAAGAACTCTGATTAGGGGAGGCTGTTAGAAGCATCACATGTACAGCAAACATGGGTCGGTGCCACCAAACAACCTTCAGCCAACAAGATACTAAAGACACCAGAGATGGAAAAAAAAAAAGTAGCTTCAGCGCCGATGTTCCACATCAAGTACTTGAAAAAAAAATCTGTTGGCTGTTCTGCCAGTGTTTTGTTTTATGATTTTTTTGTTACTCAGCAATGTATGTATGCAATGTTTCATGAAATAAAATTTATAGTTTTACAATAATTCACAGATGTTTCATAATTATTATGAATGATTACCAATTAACATTTATCATCATCAATAATAATATAAAATAATAATAATAAAATAACAGTTTAAAGGGTTAAAAGGTGTTTAAAGGGATTACAGTACTGTACTGTTTATCTACAATTCTACAGTACTGATACTGTAAAAAGCTCTTTAAAAGGGTTACAGTACTGTACTGTTTTTTGGCAATAGTACAGTACAGGTACTGTAAACTGGAATACAGTATGGTACTGTATTTCTGAATTACAGTAACTAACTGGCAACAGTTATGAAACTGCTCCTTTTTCTCTGAATGTCCACAGTGCAGACACTGCTTACCAACCTCAGTCAGTTCCTCAGCATTCACCTCAGCAGTCACTGGGGTCACACAGAACTCATCCAGTGGCTGCCCCCTCCTTCGCGCATGAAGACCCCAGACAGTTTGCACTGCTCAAGATGACTCTTACAAATCTCCTACCCCAAGATGAAAGTGAGCAGTTTAAATGTAATATACTGTTGGACCACTTGAAGTTGGACATAGCCTGTCACCTTGCCTTGGCTTACACACATCACCCTCTTTCTGACACAAGAGTTATGCTAGCCTTGCAGCAGAGGTATGGTCAGCCACAGCAGCTTATCTTGAGGGAGCTGACAGCCACCTGAAATCTTCCCTCTGTACGTCCTGGGGATTCCAGAAGCTTCAGCGACTTTGCTATCCGAGTCCGAGCTCTTGTTGGCATGCTGCAGTCTTTGGAGAATGGTGCAAGGGATGCAGAGTAGGCTTGTGCATCTCATGTGCGGCAGCTTTTGGGAAAACTTCCTTCTGAGCATGTTGCTAATTACGCCACATTCAGCTGAATGTGGCGTAATTAGTCAGATGTTCCTTACAACTTGGTTGACTTTTCTAACTGGCTTGAAGAAGAAGCAGAATCTGAAGCTGTGGCCACTCAGACTCGTCATAAAGAGTGGGCCCCTGGAGAAAAGAAAACATATGAAGTCTGGCTACTTGAAGCCTAGTAATCCAGTGGCTGCTACACTTCATGGCATGTGTCATCCTCAAACCCAAGCTCAGCAACCTTCAACTGAGTCTGCTAGACGTCGTAGCCAGACATGCCCTTATTGCGGGGTCCCTGGCCATCATATAAGTGTCTGGAGTTGCTGGAGATGCACTCGTAAGCACAGAGCCATGAACTGTGACTTAAAGAAATGCTGCCCAAAGTGCAATAGAAGGCACCCCCATCCCCAGAGGCAGACCTTTATCGTGCTGTAGAAAGGCTGTGGAAAGTGGATGTATTGCCTTATCAGCCACATAGAGTCCTTGTTGTGCCACATATGCTCTTCAGTGACAAGTAAAGGATAGAGGAGAGGAAGACATTGGAACATCAGTCCTGCAGTCTTTCTATGTGGACAATTGTCTGTAGAGTTTCCCCACTGAAGAGCAAGCCAGAAGTCTCATTGACCGCCTCCAAACACGGCTTATCTCTGGTGGTTTTGAGATCTGACAATGGATCAGTAACCTCCCTTCAGTAATTCAGCACCTACCCAAAGAAGCTCAATCAGAAAGCAGTGAAATGTGGCTCATCCAAGACCGCGTTGACCCATGGGAAGGAACCCTGGGTCTAATATGGCATTGCTCCTCAGACACCTTGGGATACAAATATAAACTAGTTAATTATCAGCCGCTTACCCTTCACAATGTGTACAGGATACTGGCCATGCAATACGATCCCCTGGGGTTCATCATCCCATTTACCACCCAAGCAAAAGTTCTTCTTTGGAAACTATGGTCTAAGGAGGACTGGGGTGATCCCTGCCTCCCTGAGGCTCTTGTGAAGGCCTGGACGGTATGGGAGGAGCTTCCACACTTGGCCAGGATCAGACTCCCAAGATGTTATGGACTCACAGAGGACCAAGATTCTTCAATGAGCAGAGAAAGGACTGGTTTGTCATGGCAGATTTACAAGTGTCACCAAGACAGCAGATCACTATACCCCGCCCAGAGCTCAACGGAGCCCAATTAGCAAGGACGTTGAGAACAGAGCTGACTCTCCCTCTCCACTGTCTAGTAAAGTGGACAGACTCCACTACCATTCTAGCCTGGCTGCAAACAGAGTCCTGCCAGTACAAGATATTTGTGGCTAATCGCATCACAGAGATCGTTGAGTAAACTGCTGCTTCAGACTGGAAGTATAGATTAGGTACAGATAGTATAGATACAGATTCAGCCAGTAACCCTGCAGATGACATTACCAGGGGAAAACCCTCATAGAACTTGCTGCACCCCACCAATGGAATCAAGGCCCTCCTTTCCTGTACTTACCTCTTCATCAGTGGCCCTTAAATTCCTCCTTACCTTCTGCTGAAGCAACTACAGAGCTGAGGAAGTCTGCCTTTTGTGATACTGCTCATGTACTGACACCTAGTGTTCCCTTAAATGTATTGCAGTTCCAGTACTGGGAGGATTTGATGGTTGGCACCTCTCAACACATCTCTTCATCCTTGGCTGCAAATTCTCAGTCCTCTGAGAGATTCTATGTGGAAACTCCTCTCCTCCAACATGCACAACAGGAGAGTTTCCCAGAAGAATGTGCTCTGCAACAGGCAAACAAACCCATTTTAAAGCAAAGTCCCCTGAACAATCTGGCCCCTGAGTTCGATCACACCACAAATGTGATCAGAGCGGGAGGTCGCCTGCGTAAAAGTGAGGACCTGGACTATAACAACATGCACCCTGTCATCTTGGATCCAAGGATATATATCACACAGCTGCTGATCAAGGATTATGATCAACAGCTACACCATCCAGGCTCAGAGAGCCTTTGCCGGCCTAAGGAGGAACTATTGGATCTTGCGAGGGAGACAAGCAATAAGGAAGCATCAATATTCATGTCTGGACTGCAGGAAGTGGAAAGCTAAACCCCTGATTCCTCAGATGGCTGACTTGGCACCATCTCGTCTGCAGCTTTTCAAGCTCCCTTTTGGTCCACGGGGATGGATTGCTTTGGCCCCTTCCTTATTATTGGCCGCTGGCAAGAGAAAAGATGGGAGATTCTCTTTAAATGTCTGACCACACACTGCATCCACATTGACCTTCTCTCAGGCCTGGACACTGACAGCTTCCTCATGTCTTTTTGTTGCTTTGTGGCTCGGCGTTGAACTGCCTTTGAGGCACACTGAGACCACAGCACCAACTTTGTAGGAAGAGAGAGAGAGTTGCTGAAAGCCTTTGATCAACTGACCCCTGCCCTCCAAGATCAATTGGCAAAATACAAAGTTCGCTTCCTGAGGAATCCACCACAAGCTCCTCACTTTGGAGGAACCTGGGAAAGAGAGGTGAGAGCGATCACATCTGCTTTAAGTGTGACCTGTGGTTATGGTTGTAGACCCAAATCTACCTCATGCCTCATGGCCAATAAGAAAAGTTCAGAAGATCCTCCCGAGCTCGGATGGATTCAAAGTCAAAGAGGCTGAAATAGTTGTAAACGGAAAGACCTATGTACGTCCAGTCAGTCAACTGGTTGCTCTTACAGAGTTCAAGGATGATCTAGACTCTCCTTCAACATGAAGATTTTCCTATAAGTCAAATATGAGCCACATATTTGAGGGGCAGCTGTGGAAAATCACCACCATCTTTCCCCTCCCATCAATAAAGGGTGGAGCCCTGGAATCTATTTAGGCAGCCAGTTCACCTGTGTGACTTTTTTTCTCCACCCCTGAGAACAAAGGCTGGCTGGCCTCACCCTCAACATCCCAATTGTTTGAGCTGTGTATTTAATTTCTAAACCAATTAAACAATAGATGAACTTGAACTGGATCCTTTGTTTCTGTGCATTGTTCTGACGAACAACCCAGTGTGTCGATCTACTACACGAACCAGTTACTTCACTCAAGTCAATATTTTAAATTTTTTTCTGTCTTTTTTGGAGCAAACTCATCCAACTCATTCACCCAAGATGGCAGCCGTGGAGCTGTGTTAACGTGTTAATCGGCTGTGGATCTGTGTGTTGGACCAGTCACTAATAAAAAGACACTGTAACATCACTGATGAAATCATGTAAAAGACTTTTATTTTACAAAATAAGATGCAGGCCAGAAATTTTTCTTTCAAACCCTCACAAATGACCACAGTATAATAAAAAACAAAACAAAATAAAACAAAAGATTTACAAACATCTGAACAATCTGGCATCTCAACAGAAATCCACTGACCCCCCCCATTACTCAGAGTCTCTGTCCTGTCACTGATCTGGGGGCTACTTCTTGGCGTAGGTGATCTTCATGGCGCAGGTGGCTGTGATCCTGAAGCCCTGCAGGGCGTCTTTGGCCACACCCGCCTGAGTGTCGCTCTCAAACTCCACAAAGGCGATGTCGTGTTTCCCTGGGACGAGACGCACCTCTTTGAAACCAGGAAACCTGCAGAAAAAAAAAAGAGAAAAACACCATATCATTAGCATGGTAACTTCCTGTGACCCTAGACGATGTCTGCTGGCGGCGCTGGGTCTCACTGGTTGAACAGCATGGACAGCATCATCTCATTGGTCTCCTCTGGCAGGTTGTTGAGGAACAGGATGTAGTTCGGTGGGTTGTCTGGGACCTGAGGAGACGACAGAAACCTGATCAGACAACTGGATCTGATCCAGGTAACGTACAACAAACAGCTAGCGCTAAAGTACAACTAACGATTAGAACAAGTTAGTACTAGATCATTTTCTGTCTCACCTGGACGGCAGGCGTGGTATGGACTGGTGCTGCTGATCCCTGCAAAAAAAACAACAACAACAACAAAAAAATAAACAACATCAATGACATGTTTTGACTTTCCAGTAAAGACAACAGCGTCTGCATTACTCACCACTGCTGGTTTCTTTGTGACATTCGCTGCTGGCTCCTGAGCTTTCTTCTTCTTCTCTTTCTTCTTCTCTTTGTCGCCATATGTTCCCTTGACCTTGGCGATGACCTCAGAGTCAGTCTTGGCGTACTGTATCCTCTGGACGTGACAGACAGGACAGGAGTTGGAGATTCACCTTATGTGGCACGGTGATGTAGCACGCTTGTGACTGTGTTGTGTAGTATAGGTTTGTGTACTGTCAGCTAGCGATACATTTCTAAAATCATTAGTATAATATCTTTGGTAAGAGGAGGCATAATAATGTGAAGAATTGTGGAGAATTTCTACAGCAGGAGTGTTTCTAACATTGACATAATCCAAAAAAAGTTGTGTTTATTTCACTTTGTGGATAAAAAGTCGACAAAAGGCTAGTCATAACCAGAGTGGCTCAGCTATGAAGAGAGATGTGGAATGTAGTGAAGATTTGTTTTAAATAATTAATTACTAGTATTTAGGTCTTGACCACCACATTCAGTAGCTCAGAGGAATAGTGTTTGAAACAGTTGAGCATGTAAGAGGAAACTCCTTAAATGTCTCACTACACGCACGCACGCACGCACGCACACGCTCCTGGCCTTACCATGGGTTTGTTGTAGAAGGGGAAGCCTTGTAACTGCCTCAGTGCGTTGGTGGCAGCAGCGAGCTCTTTGAAGACAACGAAGGCCTGCCCCCTCATCCTCATAGTCTTCAGCGCCACAATGTCGATGATCTGGCCGAACTGAGAGAAGAGGGCGTAGAGCGAGCGCTTCAGCTCTGTGGGACAGAGGCAGAGACAGGAAACACTCTGATTCACGTCCATGGAGACGCTGTATGGTTAAACGAAGGATGAGTTGCCATGACACAGGCTGAGAAACACTCACCTTCTTTCTTGACTTTGTCATTGATGTTGTTGATATAGATGGTGTGGTTCGGGCGGATATCCATTGTGGATGCTGAGGCAACAACACAGTTTAATCTTCTACATCTCTTAAAAACTTACATTTATACACCTAAAAAACATTAGACACAACTGATCACAACTTATAAATTAAATGACGTGAAGAGGTATGGTATCATAGGTGGGTGAGAGCTGGGTGAGACGCGTTTCATCAAACAGGCAGCAGTTTATTCATTTGTTGTTTCTTTGTAGAAATGTTCTTGTATAGTATACAGACTGAGCAATTTCAGCAGATCTCTAAACATTTAGGAAGAATTCAGCTTATTTGCAGCATTCATTTAGATTGGTGGTGAGTTCAAAACACGACGTTTTAATTTCAACACTTTTCAGAAAAAAAGAAGAACAAAACGGAGCATTAAAAGTGCAGAGAAACAAAACGTTTCCAGCGCGTCAGTGGAGCGGGTTAGCTGAGGCTAACGTTAGCACGCGTTAGCTGCGTTCATTCATAACTTTATCTTAGCGGCTGGCAGCTTCCAAGATCTGCCTCGTGACGCCTCTTAACGCCGCGTTCAGAACAACACGAGCCACTCGACTGTCTGACGTCAAACTACAGGATCGGTGGGTGAAATAAAAAGTTTAAATTTGGAAATAACAAAAACTCACCTGCTCTCTGTTCACACACCACAGGAAATACCCAAGTTTGCCTCGGAAGTACCGGCTGCTGATTTAAATCCGCTGCGCCTGTACCGCCACCTGCAGGCCAGGAGGGGAACTGCCGCGTTACGTTGACCGACATTTTTATTATGTTTTTCTGTTTGCTGTTGTATTTATTTATCTATTCATTTAAAAAAATAAAATAAAGCCTTGTTCTGACGTGTGTAAAACCTTTAAAAGATGCTGACTAGCAATGAGCATTTTAGAGTATCTTTACAATTTGTGGGGTGAATACACGCAGAGATATTATTGATAATATTATTATTAAAGATGCTCACCATGTTGTCAGACAATGGTAATAACATTTATGATCCCGTCAGTGGTGAAAATAAATGTTTTACTTAACCCCAACACACGTTCGCTCCATAGGATTACACTGTAGGGTCCTGATGTTGAGATGGATAGTGTCCATGTTAACAGCTTAAGTCAGCAGTCTTCCCCATGATTGTGAAACCTACTGAACCAGATTGAGACCAAGGCTCAGGAAACCTTTGCAGGTGTTTTGAGTAAAGTAGCTGATTAGAGTTTAACATTGTGTGTCTACAATAAAGTAAAAATAAAGTTGTAAATGTTTCACTTTCTGTGTAATGAATTTAAATAACATGAGTTTCACTTTTTAAACTGAACTACTGAAATTAATGGATTTTTTTTCCACAATATTGTGATTTTTTGGATGCACCTGTGTATGTCTGCATTAAATGTATTTAAAAACAATAAAGACAACAAACAGACACAGTTTTTGCTTCGTTCCCTTTTACTGACATTCAATGTCAACAGCTTACATTTCAAGCACGTCGTATAGAAAACTATGCACATTCATATTTACAATGCATTTAAACATTATGGCTTATGGAAGAAAAAAAAAAGAGCAGTCCGTGGTCGGCTGTTGGTGTTCACACATTCAAATGAAGCTTTCAGGTCCAGACACGAAGCCGAGGCTACGCTGGACAAGAGGAAGACGTTCAGACCTGATTTACCACCAGAAATGTTGAAAATATCCAGTACTTTAATTCTAATCGTCAATCCTATTTTTTTTTTTTAAAACCAAATACTCCTGCAGTAGATTCAGAAACAATTCAGAAACACAGAAATCTGAGCAAGATTTGGCATTAAAAACAAACCTGGAGGACGACAGTATGATGATGTGTGTGGACTGGTTACAGGGTTTGTATGGATGTCAACCCCCTTGAAAAACACAACCGTTGTCGTCGTCATCATCACAGACTGATCGTACGAAACAACGACGGTTTAAAATGTCATTAAAAAAAACAAACAAACATACAATTTAGTGTCGGTGAACTCATTAGTGTTCTTGTGGCATTTGCAAGTCGGGTAATAAAACATTTTATTAACGCAGCTTCAAGCAGCAGATTCATCATACGCGAGTAAGTTTCAAAAACCGTCACTGTTTGATTCAATCTATCTGGTTTTATGCGCATCTTTAAATTTGCACAAAAATCCTGAAAAGTCACAAAATATGTTCTCAACATAACAAACTCCTGACAGTTTATGAATGAAACCGTGAGTTTCCAGTTTAGCGACGACTTCTAGAGACGAGATTTTAGTTTCACGCAACAAAAAGAAGAGAACTGTGCCAGTTGCTGATGTGGCAGCCGGAAAATGTTGCTCATCCCAAGTCGAGTTATGACTGATGGAGTAAAATGGCAGAGCTTGTATCCAGTGATATCCGGCTTCATGTTTGCACAGTGGGAGGAAGTGGAGGCATCTGCCGTCTTTACAGGAAACTGAACCCATGTGAATGTGTTCTACGTTTAGTGTTGTGCAGCGGTCACTACGTCAATAAATAATACAGCTGCATGTGAAGATATTAAGTATTGCAGTTTATTGCCTGAATGTGCTGATGACTTTGTGTCTAATTTTAAGATCCTGAACCATATAAAGACGTATAAAGTTACTAGGACATGAAACTCTTTAAACGGAGCAAAAAAAAGAACTTCCTACGTCAACATTCATGAACAGGTCAGGGATCTTCACGAGTTTTACGGATGATGGGAGGCTGGAGAGGAAACTGACCAGCATGTTCCCCCTCCGTCCACCTTCTGGGGCGATTCTCCCGAGCCAAGGCCCATCGGAGACAGGGGAAGGCACCGAGCAGATTTTTTTTTTTTTTTGTTTGTTTGATTTTGTTTTTGGTTTAGAGAGTATCTCGGCAGCAAACGCCGGTCTTTGATGCTACGTAGCAGCGGAGTCATCCGGTGCCGTGGCTGCTGTACTCGAAGACGCCCTTCTTAAAGAACGGCGAGAACTCACAGACAGCGTGTTTGGACAGATGGAGCCCAGTGTCAGACCTGAGGGGAGAGCTGGATGAAGACAGCATCACCCGGAACAAGCTCCTCAGATATCGCTGCAAAACAAACAAAAAAAAGAAAATCATGAGTTTCATTCAGTCTAAAAAAATCTACAGTATGTTTTCACACGTCTGAGTAAAACCGAATAGAAATGTCCTGCCTCCAAGTGATTCCGGCGTTCAGCGACCATCCGCTCGTCTCTGTTACCAAACAGTTTCTTTGGGGGGAACTCGAGAGCCGCGAGCTGAAATAAGAGACATGGACACATACATCAATAAAACACTGATATGATCTGAATCATCTTTAGATGTGGGTGAAGGTGTTTTACCTCTGGATATTTGACTTTGAGGCTCTTGTGCATTTCCCGGAAACGACTGTAACGTCTGAACACGGTCCACGTCTCGTCCATCACTGTGATCTGAGAATGGAAATTGTATTAAAGCGCATTTGAGTCTGAAAAGTCCACTTTGTCAGGAAGTTACAAAAAAGCAATGTACACTGAATTCTTCCTCTGAAGGAAGCATTTATGTTATCATGACCTTTTGTTCTCTCTCTCGTGTTGCTGTGTCCCTAATAAACTGAGTAACTAGCATTTCAGTTGTTGTGTTGTCCACACTGCTGCAGTAAAATCAGAAATTCAAACATTTGCTTATTAAATGTTCTTTAGGCTTGAACTCAATGAATCATTGAGTGTGTTTACATACACATCTTTCCCTCAATTAGCTTGAAATCAGTCGGATCAAAGAACCATTTACATGGCAACAATCAAATCGATCCACGTTCCATTGGTGTTTTGCGGCCCAGAACAATTAATCAGATTCCTCACACGTCGCTTCAAACATGTGCTGTAATAACTCATGTTTGCAATTCATCACCAGAACAGTAGGGGGCGACACGTGTCTTTCCACTAGGCACCGCCATGCTGTTGACTTCTTCATTGGCACTCACGCACGTCATTACTAGGGCTGGGCAAAAAGATTATTATTTTTTTATTTTTTTTAAGTGATTAATCTAATGATTATTTTTTCAATTCGATTTGATTAAATTATTTATTATTTCCACATTAATTGACTAACCTAGAAATTTATAAATGATCATTTACATATCTGAATGAAAAATCATTAATTTCATAACATTCCAATAAAATTTCTATTCAGTTGAAAATAAGATTAAAAGTAACAGTATAAAAGTGCAGATACATACATTAAATGAAAAATAAAAATACAGAATACTTTCTCAGAGCAATTAAAAGAGTAAACTTGGAGGCTTGAATACAGGAAGTGCTAACCCTAAACCTTTCCAACAAAAACATAAAAACAAACAGCAGCACAAACACAGGCTCTGGTCCTGTGTCTGGTGCTGTCACCGTTGTCTGGAGACAGACGCCACACACCGGCGCTGCTCACAAAACCCGCATCTTTTAAAAATGTGATCCTCCACCACGTCCTCAAAAACGCTTGTAAAACGCTTGCAAAAGTACCGACGTCAGTGGGAAGAGGTGCATCCTTGAATCCGTACGGAACGCAGTTTGTTACTAATTTTTAACAATTGAGTCATTACGAAAACCGCCGGCGCCGCAGTCTTTGTTTTGATTCTGACATAATTGGCACACACGTTTTGCGTCAAACATAATCTATGACGCGTCGGCTCAGCCCCAGACATTACATCACCATCTCCACATACGCACACATGCGCAGTAACATGTGCTCCAACGATCTGGTTGCATGTTTACGTTCCCAGTGATCAGATTGTCAAAAGGAGTTCACCACCTCTCAGTCCCATTCAAGTTTCAATCCTCTCGAGCCAAATCCGATAGAAATCAGACGGCGTGGACACATGAGGTGTTCTGAATCTGATTTGGCCTATAATCACATTAAAGCGATGCATATAAATATACGTGCTGTGAAGACTAAAGGCCCATTTATGGTCTACACAGGATACGCATATAGACGGATAGGACATTTCGTCCGTCATTACCTGCGTAATATGGTCCATTTCAAAGGGAGCTCAGTGATCCGTAGCAGTACGGAGCAAACGGAGTAATATACCACCGGAAACCGTCGGGGCAGTTTTGAGCAGTAGCTCATGTGCGACGAGCGAGAGGAAGAAAAAAAAAGTAGACAACAGAAATCTCCAACCGTGATGTATTTAACGGCCACACAAACCACCACCGTCTACAGCGCTGCCCTCTAGTGGAGGTGTCGTTAACAACCATGTAAAACATGAAATGCGCAGGAATGGGCCGACGCTGGGTACGTATGTACCTATTTACGTGCGTACAGGAAGCATGCGTAGAGCATAAACAGCTTTAAATGAGATGAAATCATCAAGAAATAAATAATAAAAATAATAAAATAATCTGTTATGAGCAGTGACGTTGGGAGAAAGTTGTTTACCTCAACATTAGACCAAATCTTAGAGTTTTAAACAACCAGAACATCGGACACCAAGATTGGAGAATTAATTATTATTTACTTTACTTACTTATTAACCAACTGGAGACAACAAGGAGAATGTCAGACGTAAACAGATCTAACTGGTACTGGTGCGCCTCTAGTGGTGTGTAACAAATAAACACAAAGTTTGTTTGTGAAGGACGTAAATAGGACATACTTCACAGGCCGACCATCTCTTTTAAAGATCACTCCTTCTGCCACAGCCAACATAAACTGCCTCTGAAATGTGACACAGCTCATGAAGTGTTGCTTTTCTAATTTAGTTTAGTTGGCATAGCCAGCTTTTAGAAAGGACCACTCCCATTGGCTGTTTAGGTCTATTTGTTGAGGTTATTTAGTTAGGAGAAAATAAATTATGTCATGTTGCATCATCAGAGGGTGGCGCTACACGCTACGCTAGTCTAAGAGTTTGCAAAAAAGATGCAAGTGCTTTGCCAATCACCAAAACACTCTAGAAAAAGAAGAAACCAACAAGTCGCCTTGGCTGCATGAACTTACCTTCACCTCGAACTCGAAGTGCTCATCCTTCCCCTGCCCCCGAAGAACGTAACGAGGAATGCTAACTTTAACGGGCTCCTGGATGCTGTCGGTGCTTGTCCCAAGAGGACGAGAAACCAAGTGCTGCCGAGGAAGTTGGTGGAAGAGAATTTTGAAAAAGAAAGAGATGAAAAGAGGTAAAGTGCTGAAATATTTGTGGTGAATTAAAGTCTATAGTTGATTTTAAACAGAAATTGGAAATGACTCGCACACACAACAACAAAAAAAGGATCTTACAAGGTTCAGTCTTTATTATGTTAACAATCACAAGGCACATTAAATAAACATCGCTCTTAATAATCATATTTTATTTGAGATCATCCGCCCTTGTTACCATCCCTCCCATTTTCAAATCATCAGATCCCATTTGTTTTTCTTAAAAATGTGTTTTTTTAATGACTGAGGATCAAACAAGAATCATGAACACAAAGACAAAATCCACAATATATATGTTTCATATATACAAATACAAACAAAGTGTTTTTATATCCTGTTTTTTCTTCCAGTGATTTCTCCTTATCAAGTTTTTAAAAAATGTCTTAAAATATTTAAAAACAACTTTGAGATGTCTGTATTTTGTGTTAGTTCGATGACGAATCACCTTTACAGACAATATCTCTGAATCTTTGAATGAAAATGAAACACACTAGACACAGGTAAGTAATTCTGCCAACACAGGAGTAACTCAAGTACACACATGATTAATAAATACGACAGCTTCAGCGGTACAACCGAATAATAATTTCCAAGAGTCACACTGATGAATGAAATCTGAGTCAGGGGACATGTCTCCAGAGCTGAGCCCAGTCTCCGTCTTCTGAACCTCAGTTGGTGAACTGTGACTTGAAAAGACAATATCTACCACCAGGCAGTCATCGCTCTGCCTCACAAATAGGCATCTGATGTCTGATCGCTTGCGGAGTTCGAGTCCCTGAAACTGGGGTTGGACGGGGACCAGCGTGGACCCCCGTGGCACTGGGTGAAAAACGCCATCCTCTCGGAGAAGAGCCACGTGAGTGTCTGTTAGAAGGAACTGGAAGATCGAGTTGTGATGCACTCTGGTGGAGTTTTTCACCTTGACGCTGGTGTAGAGCAAAGGACAAACATCAGCCAGGGAGGGTTTGTCAGGACCGTCCATGTTTCCATGGACAATGTAGAGCATGTCTGCGAGGATCCGGTTGAATCTAGAGGTGACGTGTAAGCCGCCGTCCAGGATGATGTCAGGAGCACTTGATGTCCAGTCCAGAGATTGGATCATAATGTCATCAGAGAGCCAGGGGTGATTTTCAATCCCTTCAGAGAACCTATCAGGTGCAAGAGTCTTCAACAAAGCCTTGCAGAACTCCTGGGTAAGCTCTTGACTGTGGGTGAAAACCGCCAAGACGGCATCTTCGCAGCTGATAAGGCGGACATGCTGCCCTGCCAAACTAATCTCAACTCTCTTGATTTCAAGGAGGTTAAAATGATGAAAAAGAACCAAGGTTTCCTCAGAACTGGTGCTGGTTGAGATTACTGTTATGTACTTTTCCGACAATAGCAAACAACCAGGTTTTGGGATTGGTTGCTCACTGTTGGCTGTTTTGAGCCAGAAGATACACAGAAGCTTGCCAATTTGTATTTGAGGAGACAGAGTTTCCAACTTTTTAAGTATCTCTGGAGACGAAAGTGTCTGTAGCTGAGACAAAGCTGGTGGCAACTTGACCAACCTCTGGTAAAACACTTCAGGATGTGTATTTTTGAAAGAAGACACTGATCCCTTGGGCCATCCTGAGGTGCTGGGGGATACAGACCCGCTGTTTTTCTTAAGATGACCAAGGGCACCATCGTTTGACAGGTCAACCAAACTGACTTTGTTTACGGCGCGCACGTAGGGTGCTTGTTGTGGTTTTAGCTGCAGTCGATGAATCAGTGGCAGCTCTTTGGACATCATGGTCATGTACTCAGAAAGTACAACCTTCATTTCACCCACACCAACATTTCGAATGATATCTCGTGTTCCCTGTAGCTTTCTACCAGCATCCCTGTACGCCTCAGTCAGTTTTCCAGCAAAATATCCCAGAACGTGGTTTCTGTCGGCTGCCACCTTCACAGCCTCTGTGTTCGTTTCTCCTTTAATTTGACCATTGGCACATTCCTCCGACTTCTGCTTTGAAGTTGAACAGTCATTGATGGAGTTCTGTGAGTCTGACGATTTATCGGTTTTATCTTCTGTCCCTGGGTCACATGTTTGGTGTTTGATAACTTCTGCTTTATCTTGGTCAATCTTTTTATAATCATCAGGAAGACAGCAAGAAGAATCATTTCCTCCACCAGTGATGTTCTTGTTTTCATCAAAGCTGTTGCTCTTGGTCTTGGATGAGTTCACACAGAATAACTTGTTGTGATTCACTGGTCCTGAAATATTCGCTGCTTCCTGCCACCATGTGTTTTTGCAGGAAGGCGCGTCTTCTTTGACTGAGACGTTAACATTGGATTCTGGTTTTTCTTCCCTGTGATTCTCTAAGAGAACATTTTCTGGTTCTCCTTGTGTGTTTTCCATGACCTTAGAAGGACAGTTTGGCTCAAGCTCCGTTGCAAACAGGAGGCTAGACCACAGCCCGCCAGCTCTCTGTGTGCACAAGGGGGAGTCCATGACTACATCGTCAAGAAGGACGTGAACTGAAGTCCAAAATTCACCCCAATGAAAATTACAGTTCCTCCATCACCAGGTGCACAGGTGGTTGGTAAGTGATTCACAATTAACGGTGTGAAGAGGTTTGACATGCAAATTAAGATGGCAAGTGTAAAAACAAAACAAACTTTAACTCATCATTTTAAGGTGTTATGTTACGTGTTAGTTGATTTTGTCTCAGAATGAGCTTCCTTTTCCACAAAACTAATAATTAAGAATAAAACTGAGCCATAACATAAAGAGCTACCAAATTTGAAATGTATCATATGTATAATGTGTCATAACACTTTGTCATCTTAACCTAATCTTGTGTCAAAATAAAAGTCGAACCAAAACCAAACGCCTTGTTGGTGTTTAGCAACTCTTGTTTTGTTTTTTTTAAATATATATTTTAGTGTTTAGCAACTTTGACGATTTAAAATAAAACCCATTCACTCACTTCCTTTACGATTTAATTATTAAAATTAAGAGGAATCATTTTCAGATGCACAGAACCGCAGATTTTTACTGATTGATTATTGGGTTGTAAAGTAAAATTCTTACCTCATATTTGAGTTTCCTTGGATTAATGTTCTGAAGCTTTTCATCATCCTGAAAAGAAAAACACTGATGAACTCAGGTTCATTAAATAAAAACTGAATATGAATAATTTCACCACATGATGAAAGGAAAAAGGATCAACTGAACAAAACCAGGACAAATAAAACCAGGTGGGGAAAGAAACAAATCAAACTGATTAGTCCACAACCATACTGGGGCGGAGGGGTTCATGCAGATTTACAGCGGGAGAGGGAAAGGTCTGATTGTTACATAAAAAGCTGGAGGATCCTGGTCTTACCTCGTCTGTTAATCTAACAGAGCTACAGTCGCTAACTTCCTCCTCCTCCTGCAGAGTTAAAGAGCTAAATATCAGTTCTACACAGAGAAACCTGCTGGATCTCACTGGTCACACTTTTATGTTTAAAAAACCTTCCCAGATTGATGGACACAGAACCAGGACTGGTTCTGATCTGGGAATGGGACCACAATCTTCAAATGTGTTTAGGTTCATATAGATCAGCTAGTATTAACTGCCATTATTACCTTGTGGTTGTATGGCTCCAGTTGGACATAACTAGAACTGAAATTCATGAGTTACAAAGTACAGCTGTGTCCTGGTTCGAGGGCTGCATCATTAGGAGGATCCGGTCTACGAAAGTGGACCAGTCTCTGCGATCTACAGCTAAACCAATGTTCTTTAAATAAGATGGTCTAGTCTCTAAATAGTTTTTATAATTACAGTACTAGTATATTTTGTTAAATGCTACTTCTGTCAACAAACAACAACAATAACAACAGCGCATAAAAGTTTGTGATTGTAATGAGAAAGAATTCAGCTACATCTTATGTGTTGCAGATAAACCTTACTCCTCCTACTACTGTGGTCATGTGACCTTCAGCTTTAGACTGAGATATATTCGGCTGACAAACTTGGCTAAATTAGCTAACTTACGTAATTTAAGCCACCTCAGCTAAATAAGGCTGGTCCAGCCGTTGTAGCCTCGTCACGTGACGTATACGGTTGATGAGTTCAGCTTTGAAGGATGCAACCGTCGAATTAAGACAGCTTGTACATGGGATAGTAACCTTTGACCTTTGAAGTGTGTGGGATGGTTCTCACCCTGAGAGATTCACAGGACAGAGACAGATCCATGTTGCTGCTGCCGCCGTTCAGCAGGTTCATCTTGCGCAGCCGTCGCTGGACTTCCTCCTCAATGTACGCATTGATCCTGCAACACAAGAGAACAGCGTTAAACCAACTGGTGCAGAGTTTGTTCAAGCTACACTGAGTTAAAAAGATGCCAGGGGTGGCAGTGTACCTGTCGTCTGACAGCGGCAGCAGCGTGTTCAGGCTTTGGATGTGGCTGACCGGGGAGCTGTTGTGACTCGTCTTCTCCTCGCTGCTGATGGAGTGGGTCCTGTTGTTTTCTTCACCTTCGCTGATCCTCTGCCTCAGCTTCTGGATCTCTTGCTCCACTCTGCAGGAGTCGGACCATGAGCTGCTGTTATTAGTCAAAATATAACAACACCGAACAAACTCATCAGTTCAACTACATTAAAATGAATATCTTCAATGAACGTCACTGACCTCTGCTGGTCCAGGTCCGCCCCCCTCAGGTTCCTCTGGACTGAGCTCTTGTATCTCTGCTCCTCGGTGTCAGGCTCTAGGGAGACGCTGCGTCTTAAGGCCGAGTGCCTCCGCTCCAGCCGGGCCACCGCCTGCTCCATTGCTTCCCTCTGCTGCTTCTCCTTGGACTCCAGGATCTCCTTCTCCTTCCTCCTCACCTTCTCCTCCTGCCGGGCCACGTTGGCTGTGAACTCGTAAGTCTCCTGCAGCTGCTGGAGCTGCTGGGCGCTGTGCCAGTGGATGTTCAGCTTCTCCTCCTTGTCCTCAAGCTCCTTTTCCACCTGGAAAAGCGTGTTGTCCAGACCCAGCGGACCATTGCAGTTCCCGTTGCTGCCTCCGCTGCTGCGCTCCAGGATCTCCATGGCCCTCTGCTTCTCTTCAGCCAGCGCAGGGAGGAGGCCGTCTGCCAGGCGGGCGAGCTGCCGCTCCTTGAACTGCAGCCTGTGCTCGGCCTGTTTAAGTAGCTGCTCCTCCTGACAGACTACTGTGGCGTCCTGTGCCCCCTTCTCCTGCATCTCCTTCAGCTGCTGTTGTCTTTCTTTCAGGCTGTGGGAGAGGAGCAGCACGGTGTTGTGCTCCGCTGCGACCTCCGTCTCCAGACGTTCCCTCTGCTGCTGGAGCCCCTCCTCCAGCTGGTCCAGCTCCTTCACCTGAGCAGTCTTGAACTCCGTGTATCGAGCCTGAGCAGATTGCGCCTCCTCGCCAGTGTCCTCCACATCTGGTCGCTCTCCGGCTTCTTTGGCACGAAGGAGTGCTCCTCTGATCTCAGCCAGCGCTCGGTGCTCCTCCTCCAGGCGGCGGGCATCCTCCCGGGTCAGCAGTGTAGTAGCTGCCTCGTGTTTCTCCCTCAGCTGCTCCTCCAGCCTCCCCACCAGACTCAGCTGCTCCCGCTCTTGCTCCTCCAGCCGCCGCCGTTCGACCTCCAGACGGACCTTCTGCTCCTCACGCTCTCTCTTCAGCCTCTCGAGCTCACGGTAGATCTCAGTCTGCTCCGCAGCTTCCTGCTGCAACCGCTGTTCCTCGTCTTGCAACTCCTCACCTTCGCCTTCTTGCTGCTGTTTCCGCCGCTGTCGCCTCTGTAGCTCCACCCCCTGGATCTCTGAGCGCCTCTGCTCCTCAAAGCGCTCCTTCTCAGCCAGAAAGTCGCGCAGGCGGCTCTCAATGTCCTGATTGCGGCGGCGGAGGCTCTCCTCTTGGCAGAGGATTCGCTGCTGCACCTCCTCAGACTCTTTCCGCTGACTCTCCACCTCCTGCTGGAGGCGCTCCAGCTCCGCCTTCTCACTCTGCTGCTTCGCCTCCATCTCCTTGATCAAGCGTCTACAGTGACACAATCAGCTTTGTGTGAACACAACAACGATGAATTGACAGGGTTCCTACGCATTTTCCATTTCAAAGATCCAGACTCTTTCCATACTCAATTTTTCAGACTTCATAGACTTGATAGTACGAATAATATGTTATTGGCTCTTTGGCTTGAGTCTGTGCAGTAAATGCAATGCAACGCAACGATTTTTCAACTTTCAAAGTACTTTCCTTCTGTTTGGTTGATGTGTTCAAGGAGTTACCCAATTAGCTACAACTTGTGTGGTTTTCTCTTCATCTCAGTGGAGGATGTAAAAAGACACATTTGTGACATTGTTTGGTAAGAAAGCAAGGAATTGTTTAAGTATGTGCATGAATTAGGATTATTTAATGTCTCACCGAATCGCCTTTTAATTTGCTATTGGTGTAAGACTGATGTCACGCTACAGGTCGTTCAGACCACCTGTGTTTCTGTTGAATTCAACCTTTTGCTATGATTCCTGCAGACTGAACTTAACCATGGACATGAGAGATCCACAGAGAGTTTTGGTTGCACATGCACAAGATCACTACTTGTCTGTGTATCAATATAATATTGTATTGCAATACTAACTTTTACCTTTTTTTCCTCCAGCCCCATGAAGAAGCTGCTCAGAAAACACAAATGCAACTGATTCTTTTACCTTTTCAGCTCCAGTTTCTCCAGCTCCTCTCGCTGCTGACGCTCAAATTCCAACCTGTAAAAAACAAAAACAGCGACGAGTGCAACCTCCATCAGCTCTCTGTGGTCACAGTACAGAGGAGAAGAGCTCACACATCAGACATCACAGCGAGAAGAAGACTGGACACAGAATGATGACAAGCTTCAGTGAAAAGCCAGGCAATGAATGACAACACAAAAAGGTTTCTATTCTCAGATGTTAAAAAATGGGAAATGAGACAAAAGCAGCAGGTGACGTGCAAAATAATAATAAAAATCATCAAATAATGAGGGTCAGGTGGAGAGACTGGACGAGTCAACACACGTCTTTGGGACAGTTAAAACAGGAAGTGGACGACTGAAGCAAACCTGAGGAAGACGGGGCCCTTCTCAGTGAAGAGACTGTCAACGGGACAGGGACCAGATTAACAGATTAATAATCTGCACACAACAGTGTAAACAAACAACAAACATTTCCTCTGGTCAGTGACAACATCTGGCCTATAGATGGCACAGTGGCCATGAGGCAGTAAAGGGTTCATCCCCTGGAGACATTTAATGTGTTAAAACAACCAGTGATTAATGCCTGTGGCTCAGAGCTGACACAATGAGAAAAACCCTTGTTTGATGTGGAAAAGGTTCATCCTCTGGGAGCAGGACTGTTCTCTGTAAATGTCACAGAAATTGAAATTTGAAAGTTTTGCTCAAAAACAAAAGATTTTGTTTGAACTGGATGAGGTGACAACCCCTGTGGTGATAGCAACGGTCACAAATATCCACCTGGGGTACATCGTCTGGGGACAATAAACTTGTGAAAACAGTGAATTCCAATATTGTTACATTTTAAGTACAAACAATGTCCGTCAACGGTGACTTAATGTCAGTGTCCATAGTTGTTTCTAAACTGGTTACTGACTTGGCAGCTGCTAATGCTAATACTGGCTATGTAACACCTCGCCATCTTGGCTACGTAGCAGGAAGGGGAGGGGCCACCCTCTTGTTTTCAGATCTTGTAAAAAATTCAAAAAGCTCAGGTCAATGGGGCATATCTTGGTGGGGGTTGATGCGAAGGTAGAGGGGAGGGGCGCTGCAGCATTTGAGCTGGTCATCACACATGCAGCTAAAGTTTACATTCACTCACCCGGGATTGTAGAGCATCACAGTGGACAGGTTTTCACAGGACTTAGACAGATCTGTCATGGACAGACTGAAGGTGGAGAGCAAGCCACTCTGAGGGAGGGGGAGGGATCAAAGGTCAGAAGTCACGTAAAATAAATTCAACATTAAAACATTTTTCTATGGCTGATCTGACATTAATTTGGTGACACAAACGCTCACCTTTCGTTTCTCCCTCAGCTTGGCCGCCTCTTTCGGATGGTTGAAGCGAAACATGTTGGTCCTGCCGAGCAGAATCACAGCACCTACATGAGGACGACAACACACAGACACATTTGTTGACGCACAGCTTAATGACAGCAACGTCCAGACAAACGACTGCTCCCTTTTGTTGAAACATCACCTTGGTTAAGCTGCGATGGCTCCGTCACCTGAACGCCGTTGACTGAACACTGAGCTCCGCCAAGTGGCACCAGGGTCACCGTCCCATTCTGATTCTCAAACATACAGTGTTCACTCTCCAGGTCCAGACCGTGCAGGACTGTGGAAGGAAACATGTTCTTAGACGACTTTGAAGACGCCACAATCAACACCTCAAAAACTAAGGGTCCACTCACTGATGTCCTGCTCGGTGGATGCGTCCTCTCTGCCCACGTACGTCCGTCCTTCCTGAGGATGAAGTTAAAAAACAAAAATAAACTTAGATGTAAACCACTAAATGTGGTTCTGCTAATGTCCACCAGTCTTTGACCTTCAGATGATAAAGGATAATGCCGGTGCTGAGGAGGTCGTCGTCGATGCCGATGAGGTGAGGCAGCTCCGAGTCCAGCACCACACCGATCCCCTCTTTCCTCAGAGCCAGAGTCTCCTCCTAGAGACACGATAATAACAGTCACAGGACAAATCCAGTTCAAAAATTTGCTAATAAACACGTACACGATGTCACAGCGTCATCCTGTCTGGCGTTCGCAGGATTCAGCGCTTTTTCCATTTCCTTCTCTCATCCTCTCTGCTCACTGGCAGCACCAGATTCATCAAAAAAGTGTCTTTTTTCTGAAAATGACTAAAACGATGACACTTCCTGACAGCACATCTAGAGCAAAACTGTTCTCACCTTGAGGATGTTCTGTGTCTCGTTCCATTTGTTGGTCCACTCTTTCGTCAGCTCCAGAACCTGCAGACACAAACCAACACTGATGAACTTGCATTCGATAGAGTCGTAGTGTCCCGGGATGACCAGGAAGTGTCATTTCCCATCAGTCTTCACTGCGACTATCAAAATAAAAGCCCAAATGAAGAAACTGCAGAGCAAAGAGACTCACTCTGGCTTCGTTTTGATGCAGTTTCTCCTCCATACTCAGAGCAGTGGGTGAATCCAGGAGAGCGATCTGAAAAACAAACAAACCAAAAACATCAGTCACAGCCTGCAAATAAAGATGGCCAACATGAGGCAGCGTCAAGCTCTCACCTGGTTGCCCTGAACCAGCAGAGCTTTCAGTCGGGCGATTTCAGCCCGCAGTTCTCTGATCAGCCTGACGTTGGCGTCCTCGTTGATGGTCGGTTTGTTGATGATGTTCTTGGCTCGGTTCGCGTAGCGCAGGGTACTGAGGGTCTCACCGTAGTTCACATCGGCGGGGGAAATGGCTGTGATGAGAAAAAAAAAACATTGTGTACTTGTTTTTTTTTTTTTTTTTAAACATTGGCTAAATTGTTAACTTTAGCTTCTCACTGGCGATCATGATGGTCTTGGAGTTTCCGCCCAGACTGTCCTTCAACAGCCACGTCAGCACTGAGTCTCTGTAGGGCACAAACACCGACTTCTTCTTCAGGTTGGTGTTTGCTCCATCCTGCGTCATGTCGGCTGGACAGAACCAGGAAACACCGAACTGTCAGAGTGACAATGATCTGGAGTCCTCTGGGGACCCTGAACATGCTTAGTAGGTTCTGTTAAAACTTTGTTTAAATTTGGTGAAAGACGGCGCCCCCAAGGGCTGTGACGAAGGTTCATCTGAGGTTAATCCACTGAGGAATGTTTCACATTATTCACAACTTTTAAAACAACTTGACTTAGTTTTATATAGCGCCTTTCAAGATACTTAAGGTCTCTTTAACAAATAGCACATGGGGGTGGGGTGGGGGTGTTTAGTGTCCAAATGGCTCAGTGAAATGGTGTGTTTTGAGAAGAATATGCCCCACTTTCTAAAGTGATTTAGAAAGGTGTCACCACTCCTCAAGCTTTAAGTTAAAAATGTTAGTAATGAAAATACAGCTAGCTCGAGGCAACATGTTAGCATGATAACTTCACTAGAAGCTAAATCACAGGTTGGCAGCACTTGTTGTAGAGTAAAGGAATGATGCATTAACACAAGTGTGATTCTGACCCAGAGCAGAGATGACGTTTCCCAAGGTGACCAGCGACTTGTTGATGTTTCCTCCTTCTTTCAGTCGGACACCAGTGGCTCCGGTGGCGTCGGCCCGCTCGCTTACCAGCAAGGTCCACCAGGTGGATCTTACTGACCGTTTCACTGGGCATCTCTGCGTCAAACTTTGCCTGAGACAAAGATGGAAACACAGATATAGTTTGTGAAGATAAAAAAAGAAAAAACGGGACCTTTAGGGAAAAAGTTGCTGCTGACCTGTGTGAAGTTGATGGTGAAGATGGCATGCGAGCGGCTGCTGACGTCGTTCATGCCGGTGCTGGCGGTGGTGCGGTTGATGTTTCCAGCCTCCATCAGCTCCTCAACGTCGCTGTAGTTCTGCACCAGGTGTTTGGATAAATCTGAAAGAAAAGAAAATCAAAAATATACTGGTTTCACAGTATTTAACAGTATTTTTAGTCTCAGTGTCATACAATCTTGGTCCAAAACATGTTTGCGGCTAAAGTGGTGCAGCAACTTGCTAGTGTTGCTGCCACAACAGATACGGCTCCTTTTTTGGCAAAAGTTCTTCTGTCATGTTCAACTCCACCTCCACTAACACAGCTGCTGTTACATGTATGTTTAGTGGTGCAGCAGTGAAAAAGGTTCCCCCCTCAAACAGCTGCTGACTGCGCCACGTCCCCAACGTTGTTTAAGATACTCAATATGGCAGCATAAGAAAACTTTGTTCATCGGATGGATAGTTTTTCCTAAATGTCACTCTTTGCATGTCGTACCTTCAACGTAGGGTCCATCTTTTGGATGCTCCCGAACTCTTAGGTTGTAGGTCTGAGTGGATTTCCTCCGCAGCAGGTCTCTCACCCTCTCGTTGTAGATTTCCAGGTAGCTGACGAGACAAATCAGAGGAAAAACTTGAACAGTTGCCGCCCAGTGGTTGTTTGAGCTAAACTGATAGGTGAGTGCTGGATCTCACCTGACTTCAGTGCGAAACGAGGCTTCGTCCCATCGTGTTGCCTCAGCAACGCGACTGAACAAGCCTTCACAGATCCTCGGGATCAGACCAGCGTCTCCCTGAAACCAGAAGACAAGCGGCGTTCATTGAACATCTACGCTGATGATAACACCATGAGTCATGTTAAGACAAATAGCGGCACCTGTCTGGTTCATGCTATTTGACACAATCGCACGTTCACTGATTATTTTAAAATAATATTGGTTATTGTTTTCATTTTGTTTGTTATCGTTACAGTTTTGTTTTTAAGAGGATGTTAAAGTAAAAGCCTTTGGAAATCAAATGCTTTCCTTATCAAAAGTGATTCCCATTCTGTCATTGAGCACACAGCACACAACGAAATTTGCCCATCTAACATATCACACATGTGAGCTGGGGGCTCGTGGAGCATGTGTGGGGGCAGTACATTGCCCACCTGCCAGTGGGACTTTGGCAGTTGAACACGTGACCATCTGGACCCAAGTCCGCTTCCTTAGCCACCACTGCTCTCAAAAAAATGCCCGTATAGTCAGACAGTCTGCAGACCAATCCTGGTCTGTACCTCTGACCTCTGCCATTCACACTTATCATGTGAAATTAAATGAGGTCAGTCGAACTTGTCAACAATGACGACACTGCTGCAGACGAGCAGACGGATTGATGGTTTGTATAATCAGAGATTTGTTTAGATTAAAACAGGAATGTGATCATCATGTGTGTGTGTCTCACTGGATTCCCCATCATGGTGTAGGACTTCCCAGAGCCAGTCTGACCATATGCGAAGACGCAGGCGTTGTAGCCCTCGAATGCTGCCTTCAGCACATCAGAGCCCAGATCCCTGAAGACCTGCAAGTGAGACAAAAAAAAAAAAAAGTACCGGTATATAAGTTTTTCCCTCTGAAACTTGACCCATGTGACATGACCAAGTGGTCATGTCACATGGGTGAGGTAGGTATTGGTGCACGGCTGCATGTGACAACAGACAACAGAACTTTACCAACAAACTGTGTCTCGTCAGGTTTGTTGTTTAGTATAGTTAACGCTAGTGCTACCTTGATTCATAGTACATACAGCTAATACTAGTGGGAACTTCGCTACCAGGTAGGCCCAACTCATGCAGCTCCACCTCTCGGCCTGGAGGTGTCAGTGATGGTGGTTCCAGTTCAGAACCAGCATTCCAGTTCACAGCGGTTAGCAGGTTAGTTGTTTAACAGCTAACTAGGGGCTGGTTAGAGCAGGCTGAACGTTAAATCGTGGTGTGAGCATCTGAACTTCTGTGATGGATGTTTACCTTCTCCTGAGAGACGAACGTGGAGCTCTTACTGTCCGCCGAGTCGTAGGAGAAATCGTAGGTGAAAGTTTTAGTTCGATCCCTCGTCGTATCTCCTGCGACACCATCGGGGAGCTGAGGGAATCAAAAATCGAACTGTAAGTGACACAATAGCTGCTAAAAAGTTTTTTTTAATTTAGAAACAAAGCACATACCTTCAGGTTGGTAATGGATGTTTTTGTTCCTTCCATCTTGATGATGCTTTTTGCTGCCAAGTCCTTCTCCCTGCACAAAACCACAAATGACCTTTAAACCGATGAACACTGGCGATTCATTTTCACATCAAAATCTGATACTGATGGTGAGTTGTCTTGATTAAAACAATTAGATTGATTCTTTAATTTTACTCAAGAGTGATGAAACAGTTTGTAGTGTAGTGTAGTGTAGGCGTAGTCTGTAATTCAGACTACGCCTTTGTTTGTCCTGAGGATTAACAGCAACTTTAGGACAAAATTTCTGCAGAGCAGCCCTGCAGGAAGTCTCCATGATGATCTGAATATGAACTTATGATAATGGACCCGGCTCCAGATCAATCTCCCCATGTGGTTATCACTTTTCAAATCGTTTTACTTCTGCTGTTTATTGGAGAACCACATCTTTGTGATGTTTTCCCACTCCAAACCAACCGCACCACGGTTCAGTTTGATCCTGACCAGGACCAAAGGAGCTGGTCCAAGTCAGGTTAGACCAGGTCTAACCTTGTCACTGTTGTGTCTTTGAAGGTGCGAGTATCTGTTATCAATAACCACCATATTATATAACACTAAGGAAATGTGTTAGAAGTCGTTGACATGATTTGTCGTTTTTACGTATTGTCGTTATTACTAATGCTGTGTTAACAAGTAAATCTGCTGCGTTTCTATAAGTGAAATTTATTTACGACACAAACACAAATAATACCTATTAGCCTGTGAAACAACAGGGTTTTAGTGTTTTCCAAACAGTCACGTGATGAGCAGCACCTGTCCAGGTAATAACATTCTCACCAGACAGAAACCACCTGCGTCCACACCCCGGGGCCGAGGGCTGAATCAGCCCGGGCTCCGTCCACTGTCCGCGGCTGCAGCAGCTCGGACCAACGGGGCGTGATGGAGGCGGTCAGCCTAACTGTGTCCGAGTCCGTTAGCTTCACACCACCACCAGTCAAAGCAACGAATTGATATCCGTGACTCACCTCCTGTTCATGGGCCTGAGCCGGACAGCCACCCGTACCGATGCCATCGCACATCCCCGCTGTCGTCCGCCTCAGTGCAGCCGCTGCGTCGGTTCGTTCCACGGCAGCGCCGCCGCCTTATAACGACTGCAGGCTAGCGGGCTAACAAGCTAACGGGCTAGCATCAGCCGCAGCGGCGGCGGGGAAGAGAGAGCGGGGGCAAAAGTCGCGTAGATAACCGAGGGACTGTACACGAAAGCACGCACTGAACAGAGAGCAGGGGGGCGGAGGGGACTGGAGGTGAGAGGGTCGCAGCTGTAGACTGATGTTATCGTGTTCCAGTGACGCCGCGTCGCTGTCCCGCTATGAGCCGGCTGCTCTGACCCATACTGTACTATGGAGCTACCGCTAGCTGTTAGCTTCACTGCTAGCTAGCCAACTGTCACGTGACTGGAGAGGAGCGTCAGCTGATACAAACATTAAACATGTACAGAAGCCACGAGGAGACAAAAGTTAGATAAGATACAAAGAAAAAATAACATCATACTTAAAAAATATCATTATGTTTATTATTTGCTGCTGAATTACACCAATGTTTTATTAAATTTAACCTGAACTTAGCAAAACTTATTTCTAACAGCAATCAAATAAGGTAATGACTTAAATACAGTGTAGATTGGAGATGGAACATGGTCCAAACTAAAATGTGTAATAAGTTAAAAGTAAAATAAAAGCGGAATTTATTTTAGTTTAGGATAAAGAATCAGGGAAACAGCTGGTCTATTTTAGCTAAGATAGCTGCATTAGTGTCACTGTGTAAAAAATGTTTTTGAAGATAATGTTTGATTGATTGATTGAACAGATGTAACTTTAATTGTAGTGTGTGAAAATACAAACACAAAAGACAAATTGACAAAGTTTTGGTTTATTGATGTTTTGTTTTTATTATCTGGTAAACACTGTTGTCACCAGCAACATTGTTAGAAGCAGCAGCAAGAATAAATTTATATTTACATTATATAAAACATGGTCTCAGTGTAGACCTGACATCTGGACCAATTCAGGGTTCTGGTGAAGGTTCCTTCAAGATCTGCTCCGCCGGCCTGAAGGGGAAGTTGTACTGAGGGACGCCCAGAGCTGTGAGCCTTTCTGTGCAGCTCTGTAGCAGGTGGTCATACACCTGCGGGTCATGTAATCAGTTTATTTAGTGCAGGAAGTTATCACATAATAAAACTCTGAATCAGAGCAGTTGACTCACCTTGCACTGTGGAGCCAGGTCGTCCTGGAGGGCGGCGATGGCGACTCGTTTAGACTCCAACATTTCCTGCGAACAGGAGAAACAAAGACAGGGTGAGGAGCTGAGCAGGCTCATCTGATCAGGACAATTGCTGTTCAATGTTTTCTCTCCCGGGCAGGTTGAACAAACCTCCAGTTTGTTGACAGCGCTGCAGCCCGCTGTTTGGTCAATGGTCGATGCAGAAAGTGTGGCGCAGAGCTGAGCCTCTGTTGTCTCCAGTGTCTCAGTCAAAGCTGCCAATTTCCTCTCCAGCAGCAGCTCCTTCAGGCCGCTTCGCTGCTGCAGGTCCAGGACGGCGTCCGTCTGCTGCCTCAATAGCTCGTCACGCTCCTGCTCAACCTAACGTCCATGGATGAGATGTTAACCATGTCCATCACCTCCTGTCAGAAGTAACGGAGGTGATGTCATGTGACCAAATGTGGTTTTTTTACCTTTTCAAATGCCTGCACCAGCAGCAGGTGCTCCATCTTCAGATCTCTCAGCTCCTTCTCCAGTACCTTCACATAAGCTCTGGTCGTCTGTCAGACACAGAATCAGCCGTTTTGAAAGAAATCACTACTGTTAGGAACCTGAACAAAGACAAAGTTCAGAGTTGGAAGCTAAACCATGATCTGTGAACACACCACCATCTTGGCCTTGGCCCTCTTGTGGTCCTCCAGCTGCTGGCGGAGCTCGGGCAGCTTCCTGTCAGCATCCTGCAGGGAATTTCGTAGCCGTTCGTTCTCCTGTTGAGCCGCCGACAGGTCTCTCTCGGTTCGCATCAGCTGCCTCTGCATAGTCGTGACTTCCTCCTAACGGACGATGACAAGGAACGACCATTATTGACAGGAACATCAAAGTCAAATCAGGACACATCACGGTGTCGTTTCTGACCTTCAGCGCTTTTTTGTCAGCAAGCACTTTGTTCTGAATGGCAGAGTAGTGCTCCTCTGCTCCTCTCAGTGCTCTGTCATGGTCCTCGATCAGAGCAGCCACACGACTCCTCATCCGGTCCTCCAACTCATTGACCTCTGCCCTCCGCTTCTTCCCCTCCGACTCGCTCAGTGACTGCATTTTCTCATGATATTTGACCTCGATTTCTAATTGAAATGACGATAAGAGTTCCTACAGTTATACATGACATCCATGACAAAACATTCAGTATGGCAGACATAGGATTGATGACCTGGTCTTTTCACCTCTGATCCTCCTGTCGTAGTCATTGGTCAGCTCCATCAGCATCACCTGCTGTTTCTGTGAAAGAATAAAAACATGAAATGACAAATAGCCAAAAGTGAAAACCATTTAAACAAGTTAAAAGCAAACAAACCAGTTTGAGCTCCTTGATGCAATTTTCGTTCTGGAGCCTCTTCTCTCTGGAGTCCGCCTGCAGGCCGTGCACGTCTCTCCGCAACCCGACCTCGGAGGCTGTATGTCGGTTCTGGACCAGCGAGGCGGCAGCAGCGGTGTCCATCTTCAGCTCAGAGACCGTGTTGTGATGCTCGGACAGAACGTGTTTCAGCTTCTGCTTGTAAACCTGCAATGTCAAAACACAGCCCAGTCAGTGTGAACACGACTGAAACTGAGTCAGTTCTCAGCTGGATCCTTCAAGGACTCATTTCCATCACAGGTGAAGACAAATCCAGATTCTTTTTCTGAGCTGTCCAACATATCCCAAGATTCATTGCAGCACAGGTGACGTTTCTGATGTGCTAAAAGGTCACATGACCACAGTGGTAGGAAGACTACATTTTTAAATGATCTGAATTAGATTTCTCCATCTCATTTAACAACCAGATTCCCCTGAAGGATGCTCAGACAATGCTAACAAGCCTGGAAAAATCACTGTTGTCACTTTGTCAACTGAGCATTAATACACGTTTAAGAGGCCACAGCAGAGCATTTTTATTATTATCATCATTATTTGGTAATTTTGCCCCACAGAAAGCTGCTGCCTCTGTCTGTTTGTTTGTTTGTGTTACTGTGTGGTACAGATACTGGCAGATTTGTGGACAGACGTGTGTGTGCAGCTCACTGTGATCTCCACACGGTGACGCTCCTCAGCCTCTTCTCTCTCTCTGTGGCGGTGCCTCAGCTCATCCTTCGTCCGCTCCAGGTCCCTCTTGCAGATCTCCCAGTAGTCCTGGATCCGGTCTCGCTCCAACTGGAAGTAGCTGCGCTCCTCCCGCTCCCGGTCCAGCTCTTCCCGCAGGCGGATGATGTGCTCCTCCAGCTGAAGATCACACAGAGATTCAGTCAGGAATCATGATATAAAACCCCCTAAATTAATTGATTATAACGGGAAAAAGGGTGATATGTTTTAATTATTGCCTCTTTGGGCTTTCGTTCAAATTCTTTTCTGTTATATTTCCGTTTCAGACAAAATTAACACGGTGTTCTTTGCTATTCCAGGTGTTAGACTGAGCCCTGGAGCAGTCTAACACCTGCATGTGACACTTATTTCCAGGCTAGTGTTAACTGTGTTGGGTGTGTTAGCATCTCGGACCTCATCCTTGGACATCTCCTCCGTTGACAAACCATCCACCACCGCGGAGGACTTCCCCTTCCCACCCTTCTTACTTTTATTCTTCGGTGGCTGGCGAAAGAAAAACAACGACAAAAACAAAACAACAATGGTTACAGGACATTATTTTAAACGAGCTAACGGCTAACATTCACACCCAGCTCGCCCAGTGCTAAGCTAACACGTGCTACTGGCTACGTTACCGTCACTGTGATTCAAAGACACCGACTTTTACCGGAGACGGACTCTACTTACCATCCTCAAGCAGCTCGTTAACGTCCACTTTGACGGTAAACGGCGGTTAGCTAACTACAGCTGTTAGCTGTTAGCGCAGCCCTCAGCTACATGGAAACAAAAACCGCTGTCATGGCAACGCAGTCACGTGACCGCTGTTTTCAAAATAAACTTTATTTATATCGATTTTTACAATCATGAGCTCAAATAAACCGTGAACTGTATGTAAACATAATACAAATTTATAAATAATTGCATTGAATTTAAAAGTTAAATATAAAATAATAAGACAAAACTTTTACAATAACATGAATTTATTTTGTATTTATTTAATATTTCTACGTTGATGTTGGGTACCTGCAGTGTCTTTTTTTCTTGCTCTTCTTTTTATCTTTTTCTATTTTAATCAAATAGATAAGAAAGATAAATAATAGATAAGAAATAAAAAATATGATTGTAATATACCATGTGTAATATGATATATATATATATATATATATATATATATATATATATATATATATAGAGAGAGAGAGAGAGAGAGAGAGAGAGAGAGAATTATTAGATTAGAATAGAATATATTTTTATTTGTTCCTCAAGGTGATATTTATATGTTTGACAGCACAAATAATGTGAAAATAGATTAACAGAAAATAATAGACAGAAAATAGATAAATAGTTTATATAAAAAAGAAAAGGTGCTATTATGGTATATTATACATGATATGATATGTAAAATAAAATAAAACTTGAGAAAAAAAAACCTTAAATGTACCATGTAAACTTTCCCTGAGTAAATTTGTATTTAAACTTGTAATGTGGTATTTTTTAGTAACGACTTTGACCTGAATACAACATCCATCACGTTACAAAAATGGTGAGTGTGGTTATTGCCATCAAAAATCAATGAAATCAAAACAGTACAAGAAAGAAAAAAGAAAGATGAAGATGATGCTACATTTATTGATCAAAAATAAACGAGCAATACATCAGAAAGGTTGAACTGGTTGGTCTGTGTGGTATGGAAGCCGCAAAAAGCAAGTGATGCAATTTTTTCCAACAACAATATCTCATCTTTATCATTATTTCTCTAACTGTGTCTTTAGATCAAATTTTGCTTAATTTTCATGTGACTGGTGCTTTCCCTTTTAGTGTTAACCTTAGCTGCATTCATCTATTAGTTGATTCAACCATTAGCTTTAGCAACCTTTTTTGTTGTTTAAGGTGAATATTTGTAAACTAACAAAATCTCGACAAGGGGGTGAAGTGTCCCACAGTAACAGATAAAACAATGAAGAAGCATCACTAACTAACGTTTGTCATCTGCACTGGATGTTGTACAAGTGAGTACACACACGTAGTTTTCATCTTGTTGATAACGTTGTACAGATCTGTGTGGTTCGGCATCGTAGAGGTGTTCTGCGTCTCAGTGACATTCAACCAGGCAGATCTGAGGTTTTCAACCTCAGATTCCCTCCTCAGCTGCTCGTTACCGTCTTCAATTTCCTCATAAATCACCTCAGACAGTACAGGGCCACAGGGTTTTTGTGCCCTGGCATTTCTCTTCGCTCTTCTCTTTGAATATAACCTGAGAGTAACAACAGGCAGAAGCACCAGAGTGGCACCAATAACCACACCAACAGGGATTTTCCACAAGTCTGATGGTTGCAGGGTTTCTGAGTCCGGTCCAGAATCCAGTCCGCCATTGTCTGATTCAGGTCTGGGAGCCCCTGCATTGGGATCTGTGCTCACATTCAAATATACCATATTTGAATTACAGAAGTACATCCCAGAATCAGAGACTTGAACGTTTTTAATGACTAGAGTGTTGTCAGACGGGGAACTGTAGCGGCTATTTTCTTTATGCTCAGGACCATTTTTGGTGGTGAACAGAGTGACCTGGCCACCAGTCTTACTAAAGCGCCTCCAAGACACATCTCCTGTTGTAGAAGAACAGAGCAACTTGGCCTCACCGCTCTGTTGCACCATCACTGTAGTAACAGCTGTAAAAGAAGGAAACAGCAGTACTTCATGAGTTATAACATAATGTGCAACTGTTCTGCCTTTTTTACTTGAATTTACTTTACTGGTTCACTCTTTGTTTGGGGTTTAACGTCAGATAGCCGAGTTAGTACCAGCTTTAGTACAATCATTAGCACAGCTCGCTATCAGGAAGGAGGACTGCCATTGGCTCTTAAGGGTAAATATGTATGAAATACTCTAACATCAGTCCAATTTGAACTTAAACAAGTAATGTTTGGTCTGAACTCACAATTAAGAACCTGATGACCTTTTGCTCTGCTAATGTGATCTATGGCGACAAAACTCTGCCAAAACTCACTCGAGCGAAAAAAATGTGTATGCGGGTGAAAATATTATACCACATGCGTAGATATGCTCTCTGTGCACTTCACAAGTCTGCTAGAGGAAAACAACTGCTTGCACGAGGGTGATGTGATCAAATCCAAACATCATTATTGAATTTTATCCAAACCATGCCAAAACCATCAGATCCTGTAGGGTCTACTGGATCACTTTGGGGCCTAATTAATCCTGTTGGGTCCTGCTCAATATTGTTTGGTCCCACTGAATCCAGATTCTTTTGATTCCTGTGACACCCTGTTAGGTCCCATTGGATCTTTGGGACTGGATCCAGTTGGGTTCGATAAGGTCATGTTGGATCCCTTTGGATCCTGATGGGTCTCATTGGATCACTTTATCTCTCATTGGATCTGGATTATGTTCAGTCCTGTTGAATCCAGTTGATGCCTTTGGGCCTTTCAATTTTGATGTATTTATGTACAATGACAATAAAGATTCTGATTCTTTTGGATCATGTTGGGTCCCTTTGGGCTTGGTTTGATGTTCACTCACCTGCAGAGACCTGAACTTTGGATCATTTCCTAACTTTTATGTTTATTGCACTTATCTTTGTGTAGCTTTGTATTGAACGTGAGTTCAGGTCCAATCTGACCATCTCATCTCGTAACATCTGGCTACAACTGCTTTGGTCCCATTTGCTTCAAATCAAGTGAAATCTTAAATTACATTTTACTTACATTACTTACATTTTAGACTATTGTGTCTCGAACATCCAACAGCCTTACTCTCAAGTTTGGTCTGAACTCCATCAAATCAAGGCAAGTGTTTGTTTTTATAAATGTGAAGTTCCTACTTCCTCTTTTTATTTCTAACTGCATTGCCTTTTAAATGATTTTTATGCTGTTGATTCTTGATTAAAACATGATTGTAAACATTCTGATTCTTAGATTCATACAATGATTGCATCTTATCATTACTTCATGATTAATTATGTATCTGAGCAAATCTTAGCGCAGCAAGATCGATGTGTTACAGGCATCGTGTTGAGTTAATTGTCACGGATTTTACTTTTTCTACAATATATGAGTTCATCAAAACTATATTTTATAAATGTTGACAAATTAAATGTTGTTACCAGTGAAGCTTTGATGGAAGCATCCAGCAAGGAGAAGCAGCAGCATGTCTGCAGCCAGCGGACACAATGAAAACACCATTTCCCGTACTGATTTTTTTTTAGAGGAAATTACAATACAAGAGATGTGCTGGTTCCCTCTTCATCATATGCGAATGACAAAAACAAATGATAGTTAGAGTTTCTGCAGAGGAAATGAATAAGCTTCTATTTTGAAGTTAGCTCCTCATTGGTTGAGTGTTTCACCACCTTCAAAAGGAAACTGAAGTGTTTTTGTTGCTCATCTTTATTTATATTTAACACAGCTACAAAACACGGTGCTTTAAATAGTGTTATATTTACAGTATTTATTTATCTGTGTGGTACGCTGGCTTCGCGGTAACTCAGTTAACAAATCTACGACTTGTCCACACTGCTCGGCGGCTGGCTGATCTTTGACAAATCTCCGAAGGACACGGTTGCTGAACCTCGCTTCGCTGGTTTGGCCTGAGAGAAAAAACAACAACATTTAAAAATGTTCAGTTTGCTCCAATAACAACAACAAAAACAGCAAAAAATTTGATGCCGTTATGAGTAAGAATTCAGCTACATTTTACACATTGCAGATGAAGTTTAATTCAGTCCGTTTAGAAACATGCTCCTCCTACTACTATGGTTATGTGACATTTAACTTTAACTGCACATCCACATCACAAACAGCACCTGCGCTGCAATTAATCTTGGGATATGTTGGACTTTGAGGGATCCAACAGTTGTAGTCTTGGCTCAGGAGAAGAAGCTGGATTTGTTGAAGGAGCATTGGAATTGAGACACAGCGCTCGTCGCCAAACTTTACTTATGTTATTTAATGTTTGTGTTTTAACCCTTGGAGTCACCGTACGTTAGTCCTGGCACATACCCTCTACCCTGACAACTTCTGTCAGTACGGAGCATCTGTGTACCTGTGTATCTGTGTACTTTACCTGTGACTCATGAGGCTTCCAGCCAATCATGTAGAGGATCTCAAAGGTGGCGGGAACAGACCCGTCCTCATTACCGTACATCTCTGAAACAATGTCAAACAAGTAAGAGATGTCATGTAGCGACGTCATGAGCTGTAGAAACTTCCTTCCTCTTTACATGATAATTAAGAAAGAAACTGAGGAAGTTAAGAAATGGATACTGATGAACGGTGACAAATCGGGCTTAAAAAAAGTTGACAGTAGAAAAAACAGCACAAAGAAAACAGAAGTATCAGAAATAAAGCCTGTGCATGGGATTTAAACCATCTTGTATCTGCTGTTTTGAATCTCTCACCTTTATAAATGGCGGCTGCTGCTAATATGGTGTCTCTGTGAAGCAGTGACCTCCTGTTCCAAGCACAGTTACTCTCACCCATACCTGCACAGACACGGAGATTAATGAGATAAAAGCTCTTATTACTTTGTAGAATCAGGTAAAATGCATCTAACTTTTTAGAGCATGAAATCACTGCTGAACAGCTGGTACCTTGTAAGTCGGTCATGACTTCAATGATTCCTGGGTACTGAACCTGAACATCGTCGATGTCCTGCAGCAGAAACACAGAAAGGATGGTTATTTATCGACGCCGACATTAAACATGTGAACACATCATTCATCATTATTTATTTGTTTAATCTCGATTAAGTTCTGTTCATTGTAGTTGTTGTAGTTCTCTTTGTGGCTGTTTTGTCTCTTTGTGATTGTTTAGTGTCTTGTCGTCCGTCATTCTTTTGTCTCTTTGTTATAGCTTTGTTTTTCTGTGGTAGTTTTGTGTCACTTGATAGTTGTTTTGTCTCTGTGTGGTTGTTAAGCAGCAGCAGTTGCTGTTGTCGCGTCCTGCCGTGCGGTCCGTTTGTGTCTCTTACCACAGTCAACATGTTGAAGCCGGCCTGACCCAGCAGATTTCCCAGGTCTGTGACAGCGGTGTAGGGGGACACGTGGGGGGAGAAGCCTCCCTCCCTCTCTGTCTCAGCGAGCTGGAGCGAACACCTGAGCTCATACAGTGTCTCCCCACCGACCATCGCCCCGATGAACACGCCATCCGGTTTCAGTACCTGGTGGATCTGAGAGGAGGATGTCATGGGCTCTTTATTGTTATTATTATTATTATTATTACTGTTGTTAAACAATGCCAGTGTTTTCTGAGTCTGACCTGTCTGAGAGCACCTGGCAGGTCGTTAATCCAGTGCAGACTGAAAGAAAAGACGGTCAATGAGATTATTGTAACAACAACATGGATAAATCACTTGTATGTTCATTTGTTGATGGACACCACCTGCTGGACAGAGACAAAACAGCACAGGAGTGAATCACTCACCTCAGGCTGCTTACGACCAGGTCGAAGGTGTTTTCTTTAAACGGAAGAAACTCCTCATCGGCCAGAACAAAGTGAGTCGGGACCTCAGACTGTCGTCTCCTTTTCTGAGAACAACAAACATAAAGTCACATCAATGCTAATCCATACTCATGAATTTATGAAATAGATCTTTGAGATTAACGTCACGTATTTAGGATAAAAAAGCCCAAATACTATGGGCATGTGTGGGCTTTGTCTTAGTTTCTGCGTGTTCAGACTCACCAGACTCGACTCCGAGACGTCTGTGAGAAACAAACGTTCCACAACTTCCTGAAACAATCAAACAGAGGCAGAGTGTAAATATGTTTCAAAATATCGAGGTGATCTTCGCTGCTGTGAATAATCAAACAGATCAAACCAACTTTGCTTAAATGCTCCGCGATGTGACTTTTTCCACCACCAATGTCCAACGCCAGAGGAAATGTCCTGAGGTCAAGAAAAACAACCGTCAACCAAACTTTATCTATAAAAACCTGACACAAGGTGGTGAAGAACTGGACTGATCTGGTGCCGGAGCCGGTTGTGGTGAACACACCTGGCGATGTCGTAGACACGATCGGCCACTCGGCTACCGACCTGTGAACATCCAGAGCAGAAACCAATCAAATCAAATCGCCTTGGTTCTGGTGTTTGTAGGATTAAAGACTGAACTGTTCTGACCGCTGTGACCCAGCTGGTTGTGACCTCCATGACCTTGTCACCATCTCTGCAGGCTTGTCAGATATATTTATACACCCAGTACCAGCCGATAAGGTCATCTGGCTTCACAGTGCTGCTAGCGTAGAAGCTTCTATGACTTCATTGCTACAATGTTACAATGTATCAGTGAGTCCTGGATCAACACAGTCTGGAACTGGACTGTCTCTGTTTATGTGTTTTACAATCATCAGTTTACATGAAGACAAAGACAAGACAAATTGGAAGTTCAAATTAAAACTTTTTAGTTTTTCCTAAATGAAGCGCTTCAATCACTTTAAGAATTCATTTCATTTTACTTATGTATCATTATTATTAATAAACATTATTGTCATAGATTTGTATGTTAAGGCAAGAAATGTGGTGCGAAGAAAAATAGCAAAACGAAATTCATTCATGATTTAGATGTTGTGTGGGTCTGGTCAGCCTCGGGTCGTACCTCGTCTCTCAGGTAGTCGTACACGGCTCCGTCCTGCAGAGACGCAGCCCAGTTCTTCTGCCTCCTCTTCATCTCCCTGTTGAACACGTTCATGGTTCCTCTGCCCGCCGCAGACAGCTCTCTGCGGGGCTCGGCCCTCAGTCCGGAGCCGGGCCAGGAGGACGAGACCCGGCTCAGGACACGGCTCAGGACCCGGGCTGGGCCACTGCAGGCCCCCACACTGCTCATGTGTATGAATCCGAATCAGACAGAAAACACAGTGCGGCCCCACTTCCGGTCCTCGACCCCAGGAGGAAAATGTGGCGCTGGATTCCAGTGAGTTCACTGCAAACTGCGGAGCTGGATCACAGCCTGGGAATGGACTGAAAAGACGTGTTCAAACGTCAAAGTCAAACAGTTAAACTCTCACATACGAGAAGATGTAGGCAGCGAAAACATTATATCTGTTACTTTTACTTAAAATATATATTTAAATGATTTAAAACCGAGTATTTTGGTTTGACAGTACAGTAATGATTGCCTGTCGGTCAAGTAATGTTATTGATTGATTAATTGAGATAATAACGTAGATTTATCATTGTGTTAAAAACAAACAAACTAGATATTGTATAATCAGAAAAAAACATATGCTAATAGATAAACAATATATGTTTTTATTTAAATGCGTCTAACACATTTTCTACATCTGATAACTGCGTTAAATGGTTTTTAAATAGTAATAATCGTTTATATCGTTGATTAAATGCAGAGAAACGTCATTATTTTTCTTACGTACCTGAAGTTTCACTCCGCGTTTTCTCTCCGTTTGTCCCAGGTGAGCTGCCGTAGTGAGAAATGGGCGGAAAGACGAGGAGGTCACAGAGCAGATGCATGATGGGAAAACAAACACGTGCGGTAGCACAGCCCAGCGAGGAAGAGGTTAGTGTTATCGTGTGTGTTATTTTTTATATATTTTAACTTGTTCTGAAATAGTTTTAGTCACTAAAACTGAGACCGGAAGTCAAACATGTTTGAAATAAAATAAGAACGTTTCACTTCCGTGTTTAGAGCGTAACTTCCGTTGCAGAATTCAGATGTAAACATTTTTGTCTGGAGTTTTCCTCACTTTTACTCGTCACGGTTAATTTGACTCAAAATCTGAAACAAATAATGACCTTTCTTAACATAATAATCATCCAAAAAGCAACTTTATTTACACCTTAAATGAATTAAGTTACTGACACTGTTTATAACATCTTGTGTTGCTGAAAAATACGATACGTAATTTTGTCTGTATCATTCATACAACATGCACATCACTCATTATATACATACATAATCTTTTGCAAATATGTTTAGAAATATATAACTTCTTATTGTAGCACTTATGGTTATTTGATAACTAATGGTAATAATTAGTTCTGGACATGTTAACGCCTGACATTAGCTAGCTAAACTTTACCTTAAATAATGTCCATTACTGACATTGATTAAAGGTTATAACAGGTTTAACTTGTCATTTTCCCCTCATGTTTCCGGCAGGTGACGCTGTGATTTTGCCACCATGTCGTCCAAAAAGAATCAGGATGGTGATGAGCGTTTCCAGCGAGTGCAGAAGGACCCACGCTTCTGGGAAATGCCGGAGCGAGAACGTAAAATCAAGATCGACAAACGCTTTCAGTCCATGTTTCATGACAAACGCTTCAAGGTGAAGTACACGGTGGACAAGAGAGGACGCCCCATCAACCACACGTCCACAGATGACCTGAAGAGATTCTACAAACTTGATGATGACGAGGATGAAGACAATGAAGATAATGCAGAGGAGAATAAAGAGAAGAAGAAAAAAGGGAAGGAAAAGCTGGTGAAAGCAGAGAGAGGAGTCCGTGTGATGGAGGAGGATGGTGAGATGATGTTTAAGTTTGTTACTGAAGTTGGTGCTTTATCTAGTTTTGTCAAAAGTGAACTGATCATCATTTACTCCAAACACAGTTGATCTGAAATGTTTCAATTCTCCACAGATGATGAAGACAACGATGAGCAGCAAGATGAAGAGGAGGATGATGTCGTCTTGGGAGACAGTGAGGACGATGACGAAGATGACGATGACGATGATGATGAGGAAGCAGAGGAGGAGGATGAAGTTGGAAGCGGATCAGATGAGGAAGAGTCCGGCCTCGATTCGGAAGACGAGGAGGACAGTGACAGTGGTCCGGATCTGGCCAGAGGGAAAGGAAACATAGAGACAAGCTCAGATGAAGACGATGATGAGGACGAGGTGGAAGCCATCCTGAGGAAGGAGGAAGAGGAGATCGAGCACGACTGGGGAGAGCTGTGCAAAGATGCTGTGCGAAATGATGAGGTGAGGCGATGTGTCATGTTGCACAAAGTTTCATCACAATTCAATATTTACCAGCATGACAAAGTCAGTGTCTAACCCATGCACGTAAGCTTAAACAATTCCTTTCTTTCAAACTCTGCATACATACCACAAATGCGTCTTCCTACATCCTTCACTGAAGGGAAGAGAAAACCAAGCTAGCCGTATTTATAAACAACTTGACTAGAGGCCATTATGCACTGGCTTTTCTAATCAGCGGGATTTATATACATGTTGGTGGTGATTGTCGCCTTGCAGTGATTGTCTGAACTCTGTGAACACAACTACCAAATGGGAGAAAGCTGTAGCAAAATTTTGTGATGCTCAACTCGCCCCAGGTTGTGCTCCTCCTAGCAAATATTTTTCTGAAGTTAAAATCAATTAAAATTGAAAATCAGATTTTTTGTGAAAAAATCAAAGATCAAAGGCCATATCACCATATAAATGTGACAGTGTTTTGACTCTGCATCAGTAATATCGTATTGTTAATCACTGAGTCGATATATAGGTCATTACAAACCTAACTTTGTTCATGTTTGTGTGTTTGTCAGGTCTCATGTCGACTTGCTGTCTGTAACATGGACTGGGATCGTCTTAAAGCCAGAGATCTGCTCGCTCTGTTGAATTCCTTTACACCTAAAGGTGGCGCTGTGCTGTCTGTGAAGGTACGTGGTGAGACAGTAACACTTTTTCTTTTAAAACTGTCAACATATGAATCTTGAACCTGTGTAAATAAGACATAAGCAGCAGTGCATACTGGATTTGTTTTGTCCAGATTTACCCATCAGAATTTGGGAAAGAGAGACTGAAGGTGGAAGAGACACAGGGACCGCTGGAGCTGAAGACGCTGCCTGACGACTCTGAGGACGACAACGAGGAGGAGAGGTAACACAGCTTGTCCCACCTCCACCTGCCCATGTCCAGTTCTTCCTCTGGTCTGATGAGCACATGTCTGCTCTCAGGGTTTACAGGGAGAAGATGCGAAACTACCAGTTCAAGCGTCTCAAGTATTACTACGCTGTGGTGGAGTGCGATTCGGTCGACACGGCAACAAAGATCTACGAGGAGTGTGACGGCTACGAGTATGAGAGCAGTTGTTCCATCCTTGACCTCAGGTACGAGAGTGCAAGCTTGAAAACGTGCCCTGTGGTCTTATCAAGAGTTGTTGTCGTTAAATGCAAACCTCTTTTTCAACAGGTTTATTCCAGTTGATGTCAAGTTTGACGAGGAGCCCAAAGATGTGGCGACAGACGTGAACCTGACGGCCTACACACCCAAACTCTTCACCTCATCGGCCACTGCCACTTCAAAGGTTTGTTGGTGACATTTGATTTTTTCATTTGATGCGACCCTGGTGTTCCCCCTACAGGCTCGGTGTAGACCTCCTGAAAGACCAGTTAAAACCTCTGCAGCCTCCTTTAAAACTCAATGTCCAGTGACCATCAGAACATTTGAAAACAATGGTAAAAAACTGTAATCATGTCTATTGAAAAACAATTGATTGACCCAGGGAATCCAGAGAAACTGTTAGAGGATCTCAAGTACTTAAAACTTCCTTACTTAAAAATTCCTTTAAGGAAAGGTCTGGTGTTACATTCTAGGGCTATTTACAGATTGGGTAAGATAAAGATTAAGTTTCTCTAGATACCAGTAAGACCTTTGAAAGGATCCCCCAAGAACCTCCTAAAGAACCATTAAACCTTACAAACCACTAGGTTCTCAAGGGGGATCAGAAAAACCATTTTCTTTTAAAAAGATACCAGGAAACTCCTGGTACTTCCTGACTAAGTAATACAACCACTTAAAGGACACCCAGAACCTCCTCAGTGTCTTTGAAAATCTCTTTAATCCTCTAAACAGCCTAGCATCTTCTTAATTACCACACACATTTTGTAAATGATTTTAAAAAAAACAGAATTTCTTAAGACCATCTTAAGGTTTACTAGAAACAGTTACTACCTCCAAAACACCCTGAAAACTTCTAGAGGAACACGTGAACCTCCTAAAGAACCACTAGAACCTTCTCAATTCCAACTAAACAATTCCAACAGTAAAACCTTTTAAGTGACCATTTAAGCTTAAGCAACCCTAGAGGATCTTAAAGGATCTCTAGAACCTTCCCATTAACCACTAAAATATCCTAGATGAGAATCTCCTCAATATCCTTTAGCGTCTTTAGAAAGCTTTTATAGAACCTTTTAGATCTTCTAATCAGTCTAGAACCTTCATACTCCACCAAAACATTGTAAATGCTCCTGTGAACCTCCTCATTAATTACTAAAACTTTTGTATGATTTAAGAAACCACTAAAGACAAAACCCCCCAGAAACCACCTATAACCTTTTTATTGACCATTAGAGGTCTTTGGAACTCTTAAAAGAGAGAACCTAGAACCTTCTTACTGTCTAATAAAACCTAACTTAGGGTCCCCAGAACCTCCTCAGTGACCTCCAAAACATCTTGTAGTCCAAGAACAAAACTTCTCAAAGGACCACTAAAACACTTTGAAAACCAACAATAAATAATTTAAACCTTCCAAACAAACTGTAACCTTCACTATAACAATGTGTACCTCTTTCTTTTGAATGTATTCTTATTCTTAACACTTACTTTCAAACATCTGCAGAAAGCCGAGGGAATTTTGGCTTCTATTTTGAGGATTAGTTGTTGGTTTCACGAGTTTCTGTGTTGGACCAATCAGGTGCAGCTGACATGGGATGAGACGGACCATGATCGGGTGACCGCCCTCAACAGGAAGTTCAACAAGAACGAGCTGCTGGAAATGGACTTCAATGCCTACCTGGCCTCCTCCAGCGAGGAAGAGGAGGAAGATGGAAGGGTTGAGTTTGGAGAGCAGATGAGCAAAGAAGGTTAGATGACTTATTATAAGTCTGTTCTTAAAACTGGGGATCATCTTCTTTTGTGGTGAATTTATTGTTTGTTGGTTTCACAGCTGAACGAACAGAAGAGCCTGTCACAGAGGAAGAGGAGGAGGAGGAGGAGAAACAAAAGAAGAAGAAGAAGAAGACAAAGAAGAAGAGTGAGGAGCAGATCTCCAAGTACAGAGAGCTGCTGAAAGGAATCCAAGACAAAGAGAAGAAACTGCAGGAGGACAAAGACATGGAGATGGAGGTCACCTGGGTGCCAGGTACCAGACCATACGTGTAATATGTTTTCTGTCGGCCTCTGGTGGCAACTGGAGGGAACTGCAGCTTCTTTTAATGGTCAGATCAGATAAACGAGTGCTGTATTTTTTCAGGTCTGAAGGAAACGACGGAGCAGCTGGTGAAGAAGAAGCTGGAGGGTAAAGATAAGTTGACACCGTGGGAGGAGTTCCTGCAGAAGAAGAAAGAGAAGAAGAAGCAGAAGAAGTTACAGAGGAAACAGGTGAGGAGGATTTGGATCGACAGCTTTAAAAACAGCGACATCTGTTTCTGGTTTAAACAACAACACTTTTATATTTGTCTCATGACAGGAAGAGAGCAATGAAGAGCTCAGCGACGACGAGCTGCCTCCAGATGTCGACCTTAAAGACCCGTTCTTCGCTGAGGAGCTCGGTATCACAGGTGATCAACACCGTCGGTCTGAGAGCGAGTGGTTTTGTGGGAGCTTCTTTTGTGGGAGATCCTAAATGACCAGTGTTGGTCTTCTCTGATGTTTGTTCAGATGTTAAAAAGAAAGAAAAGGGCAAGAAGAAGAAGCAGGAGAAAGAGGAGCGGACGGCAGAGAAGGAGGAGGAGCTGGAGAAGCAAAAGGTCAGAAGTCATGACTCATCATGTGAATGTGGATTTGTTGAATCCTGTAGGATGTCTAAGCCTGTGCTTGCTGTCATGTGTGTTTGCATAGGCTGAGATGGCCCTGTTGATGGAGGACGACGACGACAAACACAAACACTTTAACTACGACAAGATTGTGGAGCAGCAGAACCTGAGCAAGAAGAAGAGGAAGAAGCTGGTGAAGAAAGGCGAGGCGCCGCTGGAGGACGATGACTTCCAGGTGAAATCTTCAGTCTGAGTCCACATGATTTAATAACAAATTTAATTTAGTAGCTAGCTCCGCAACTATCAGGTCCTGTTTATAATCTGTAGTAACAATGAACGGCCACCAGGTGGCACTAGAAAAAAAAAAAAAGCTCTTCTGAGCTCAAAACAATGACATTTGTCTGTTGTCAGTTAGCTCAGGCTAATGCTACGCTAACAAGCGATGGGAAAAGTAGGTTCAGTGGTTTCTTAGGAAAATTACATCAGTTCTGTTACATTTCTTAACTATTAGTAATTCTGTTGTTGTCTGTGTCCGTCCAGATGGACGTTAAAGATCCTCGTTTCCAGGCCATGTTCACCTCCCACCTGTTCAACTTGGACCCGTCCCACCCCAGCTACAAGAACACCAAAGCCACTCAAAGCATCTTGGCTGAGAAGCAGCGGCGGCGGGAGGAGGTGGAGGAGCAGCGGCAGAAGGGCGAAGTCATCACTGCTCAGAAGACCACGCCCACACAGGCGGAGTGCGCTACCACGACTACAGGGAAGAAGCAGGACAATGATTCAAAGAAACCGATGGACCCAAGTCTGTCGCTTCTCGTCAAGTCCATTAAAAGCAAAACAGAGCAGTTTCAGGCTCGGAAGAAGCAGAAGATCACGTAGGTTTGACTGTAATGACTCTCACACGTGTTGAGTAAAAACTGGATCCTGCTGCTTCAGCTCATATTGAAATGTTTTTATTTTTTTTCTACATGGACAGAATCAGTGCAGACAGTTATTTATTGAATTACACTGAATTACATTCATAAACTGGTATAAACTTGGACTGGTCCTTCACTGAGCTGCTTGTAAACATGTAATAACTGTAACAAACTATAACATCAGACGCAGATGAAAACATCTTACCACGTTTATTATCCATTAACAAGCTCACTATAGTTTGTTATACACCAGTTATTAAACGTTAGACTGTTTAGAAAAGTTAAAATGAAAATGTTCAAACAGTCTCTCACGTTAAATTAAACAGTGTCTTTACTTATCATTGTAGATGTGTCACAATAAAAGCCTCTTCCTGTTTGCATGTGGAAGGCTTTTAATGTGTAGTTTCGCTAATCATTTTAAAACTCTCCTCTGCAAACTTTTATGCTTTTATTGTGAAGAGAAACAGGACGAAACAGGACGACGCTGGACGAGGTCGCCATGAACTCAAAGGCACTAAAGTTCACAGTTTTAAATGTCTGTGCTGCTTGTGTTCAAAGATGGCTGACACAAACAAAAACAAAGCCAAAACATTGCAGATATAAGAGCTGACATCAGAGGACCAACCAAAGATGGCAGCCTGTACATCCAGGATGTATTGGCTTTGTTATTATAATGTGGGAATAAGTGGAGGTGTGGCGGCCATCTTCGTTTACAGTTGTAAAATTCAGCTGCAATCATATTTTCAGAATCTGGTTTCAGTTCTGTTTTTTTTTTTTTTTTTTTTTAATCTAAATTTGAACAGAGCTTGAGTTGAAAAAATAGCTAAATTAGACATTTTGTTGCCTCCTGGTGGTGGATTTCTCGGGCTGTCTTCAAGAATCCTGAATGAAACTGGTTCAAGAAGCAGCAGGATTATTGTTGTTTCCTTGATTAGTTGATTTATTATTTGGTCTGTAAAAAGCTTTTGTTAGATTCTCAGAAGCTGGAGAGTGAAAACTATGATCTTATCAGTTTTGTTGCTTATTTTCTGTCAAATGATCAATTAATTGATTGTTCATTGCCTCTCTGAGCCTCAGATTTTTACGAATCATATCTGAAAGAAGCTTAAATCACAGTCGTGGCCGCTCTCTGTGGTGGGCTCCTACGGTCCAGGATATTCAAAGACTGCGGCGGCTCCCATCCCAGTCCCGATGCACATGGATACGACACCGTACGCCCTGCGGTAAAAGTCAAGGTGGTGGAGCATGAGAAAAACCTGAACTCACTGTTTATAATCTGCACTGACAGTTTGTGACGAACCTCCTGCCTCTGCGTCGCAGTTCGTTGAGCAGTGTCACCACCTGGCGAGCGCCAGTGCAGCCCAGCGGGTGACCCAGGGCGATGGCACCTCCGTTAGGGTTCACTTTCTCTGGCGGGATCCCCAGCTTCTCCACGCAGTAGACGGCCTGAGCAGTGGGAACAATTCATACATCAGTGAGACGTTACAGATGTTACAGACTGAACAGGAACCGGCATCACTGAGCTCACCTGACTGGCAAAGGCCTCGTTGATCTCAAACACGTCGATGTCGGCCACAGTCAGTCCTGAAGAGGAAACAATGAGATGTTACCACTACAGCCAGGCAGCTTTTCATGGTAAAACGTACAAGAATGAGGCTTTTGTAGATTGTTCACAGACTCCAGAGGTCTCTGGGCAACGGTTTTGCAGGTAAATATGGTTCTCGTTGGCAGGGATCACTTAGGTTCTACTAGTCATTGACATTGACTAGTCATTGATTGAAGTTCTTCAGAAGGTTCAAAGAGTTTTGGAATTTTTTAATGGTTCTAGTTCTAGATGTTCTAGTGGTACCAGAACCTCATGTATTTGGATACAAGGGTACAAGGTTGCTTTTAGGAGGTTCATTTATCATATATATATATATATATATATATATATATATATTTATATATATATACACACACACACACTCTCACCAGCCTGTTCCAGAGCTGCAGGGATGGCAAAAGCTGGTCCGATACCCATGACATCAGGAGGGACCCCAACCACAGCACTGGCCCTCAGGACCCCCATGACTGGCAGACCTAGACCCTCCACGGCAGACCTGCGCCCGATCAGTACAGCCGCTGCCCCGTCGCTCACCTGGCTGGAGTTACCTGCATCAGGGGACATTTTGAGTTTGTCACATCTGTCCATCCATGTGCTTGTTGCTGCAGCGACGCCACCTCACCTGCTGTGGTGCTGCCGTCAGGTTTGAAGGCTGGCCGAAGTTTACCGAGTCCCTCCAAAGTCGTCCCAGGTCTGATGCCATCATCCCTGCGGACTGTCACCTCTCGCTCTTTGCCCTCAGCATCCAGCAGCTTGGTGGTGACAGGGACGATCTCCTGGTCAAACAGACCCAGACTCTGAGCCCGGGCTGCTCTGTGAGGCCAAAGTCTCTGTTAGGGTCCATACAGTCTCAGATTCACATCAGACCAGAGACCACTTTTAGATTATAGGGAAGATGATTTGAGCCGCAACAGAAATTTCTTTGACTCCATTGTCAGATTTTATTTTCCTGAAAATAGTTTGTCAGAATTTAGACTAAAGTGAAACAAATCCAACAGTTATTAGTAAAAAAAAAAAATGAAAAAAAATGAAACTGTTTTAACTTAATTTAAAACTTCATCATAAAACAAAAATCTATTTGCGACTGGAAAAAGTCATGAGAAAAGCTAAGTTAATTTTAAAAAAACACAGCTTGGTTACTTTTGCTGCGAGCTGAGAGCGAAGGCATCCTGTTTCTCTCTGGAGACTCCGAATCTTTCTGCAACGTTTTCTGAGGTGATGCTGCGAAACAACAAGACGAGTACAGGTGAATGAAGAACCACAGTCGGTTCAGGTGGCATCTGACCGCAAACAATAAGTGTCAGACAAAACAAGATCTGAGGTTTTTAAAGGACCAATGTGTTTGAACTAATCATATTTTTGTGAAACCCATCATCTCCTCCAGCAGGTGCCGTGATGCAGTTTCTCACCCCATGGGGATGACACAGTCTCTGGCCTTGTCGTTGTCCACCAGTCTGGGGCTCAGGTCTCCTGGGTTTCCTATAGATTGCAGAGACATGCTCTCCACGCTGAAACACACAAACATGACAAAGTAAAAACAAAAACAAACCTGGATCCTCACACCTTTTAATTCTTTCACCACATTATTTACAGAGTCCACAGGAGGTTCTGGTGGTTCTTTGAGAGTTTGTGTTAGTCAGTCAGGTGGTTCTACAGGTCCTCTTCCAGTTTTGACAGGTTTTTTTAAAAGGTTCTACATGTAATCGATAAAAGATTCAGAGTCATTGGTCTTTTGAGCTTTTCAGGAGATTTCTATTGGGTCTTTAGGAATCTTAAAGAAGCCCTGAGTTGTAATGGTCAATGGCGAGGTTCTTAAGGCTTTTCTAAAGGTTCACTAAGATGTTAGGAGGTTGTGGTGGCTGATGAGGACATTCAACATGTCCTATGAGAGTTTTATAGATATTCTGGAGGTTTCATTGGTCCCAGAATTTTATTTGGTTCCTAGGAGGTTGTGGTGGTCGTTACGGAGGTTACAGAGGTCTTTTGGAGGTTGTAGCAGTCCTTCACATGGTTTCTATTGGGTCTTTTGGAGGTTCTGGTGGTCATTAAGGAGGTTACAGGGGTCTTTCGGAGGTTCTCGCAGTAAGAGGTCCTTCAGTTGTAATAATCAGAGGCGACATACCCACAGGCGAGGCCCAGATCAATAGATTTGCTTCTGATGGCTCCTGCACAGATGGGTGAAAACCAGATAATTCTGGGTAAACAAACAGTAGATTTTGGTTTTGAGTCATTTACAGATATGTGGAAATTTACCTGCGATGTTAAACAGAGCCTGCAGCCCAGAGGAGCACTGTCTGTTAACGGTGTAGACAGGAACCGTCTCTGGAAACCCACTAAAACAGAGAACAGGAGTGAGTGGGTGAACCAGTGAATGAATGGATGAATGGATGGATGAGTGGGGATCAGACCTGAGGAAGTGAGCCACTCGGGCCATCAGGGCTCCGGCTCCAGGCTGCAGCACGTTACCTGCAGAGGAATGGTTCTGTAGGTGAGCTCTAGTTCTCTTCAGCAGTGATGACTGAGATCCCCAAGAGGGTTGTATTAGTCCTTTAGGAGGTTTGAGGTAATGATGATTGACAAGGTTCTTTAGATCCTCTGGGAATTTCAAGGGGTCTTTTGTAGGTTCTACTGGTCATTAAGAAGGTTTGTAGTTTTAGAAGTTTTAATGAATGGCAAGATTCTAAAGATTCTTCAGAAGGAAGGTTCAAAGAGTCTTGCATATTTTTATGGACCCTTAATAAGTTAAAGTGGTCAATGAGAAGGTTCTAGGTCTAGTTTTGGAAGTGTTGCTCTGTGGTTCTAGAGGTTCTTCATGGTCAGTGGTTCTAGAGGTTCTTCATGGTCAGTGACAAGATTCTAGAGATTCCTTAGAAGGAAGGTCCAAAGAGTCTTGGATGTCTTAGTGGTCCTTCAAGTGGTTGCAGTGGGATCTCGGGGATCTCATGAAGTTCTGGTGCGTATAGTGGTCACAGATATGGTTCTAGAGGTTCAATTCAGTTGATTTTATGAGTTTTTTTTTTAATCAGTTATTAAGAGGGTTCTGTTAGGGTGTAATGGTCCTTTGGGAAGCCGTAGAGGTCTGTTTATTTCAAGGGGTCTTTGGGAGATTTTAATGCTCAGTTAGATCGTTGGAGGTGCGGATGACCACTTACCCACGCAGACGTCTCCCAGCTCGGAGGGGGACAGTCCCACATCTGTCAGCACAGCTGTCATGGCGGCGCTCAGCAGCTCGTCAGGTGTAGTGTCCTGGAAACAACATGTCGCTGACATCAGAGTCTGAACCGTATCCGAATCTGATCCGTTTTAGAGTCTGATCCGTATCAGTTCGTTAGTAAACGTCAGCGACATGTTACCTTGAAGGAGCCTCTCTTTGCTCTGCCGATGGCTGTCCTCAGTCCGTGGACCACCACCACGTCGTCCGGACCGGATCCTGATCCGCACTCTGACCTCCATAAATCCCGGCTGCAATCGGCGGATCCGGGGGGCGACAGGTGTCCTGAGATGATTTTCAACCTGTGCATAGTGAAGCTGTAACAGCTGTGGTTGAGTCTGAGACAGCTGGAGCCACTTCCTGTTTACTGAGGACGGACGGCAACTCGACAGGGACAATCTGAGCCAGAAGCGTCCAAGCGCGCGGAACCTGCCTGAAAAACGTCCTGTTTATAACGTTTCCTCCAATAAAACACCGATTCTCTGACAGTCGATCTGTATTTAACAACTCACTAGATAAATCAGCTGTTAGTGAAAAAATCGGCTTTGATGATTTTCAAAAGAGAAATGCTAAAAAAGGCTAAAAGGAATTCAAACAGTTGGATTTGTTGGAAACAGGATTTCTGATTTTTTTTTTTTATCACAAAAGTCTTGTGAAATTATACACTATAATTGTTCTACAGATTATTTATGTAAATTTCATTTATTTCACATTCATCAAATCACAACTGACACTTAACTGAATTAATTTGAACATTTTATTTCCAAAAACTGACTTTCGACATCACGTTCATAAGGCCACAAACTCTGACGACACATTCAGGCTGGAATCAACGGGAAACAAACACGTCCAAAAATATGTTTTCTTAAAAATCAGATGTAGATACAAAAACAGTTTGTCTTCAATGTTTTTTCTTTTCAGGTTTATATATATATAGATGAAGATGAAATAGTGATTCACAGAAACATATTTACACAACATTAACATTAAAAGAACTAAAAAGATAGTAAATCAAAGAGCTAAGGTTTTCAAAATAAAAGCATGGGTTAAAAAGGTGATTTATGGAGCACCAGTGGAAGATAAGGAGCGTGATGAGTTGTCGTCACAATACAAATATGAAACTTATTATTCAGCTTTAAATACAATAAACACTTTATCATAACTTTAGTGCTTCATGGTTTTTCTAAAATCCTTCAGTTCCTCAGTGACGATAGGAACTTGTTGCTGTTTACAAGTTAAAGTGAACATTCAACTCACTTTTTGAAAAAACATAGTCAAGAAAAGTGGTAAAGTGTTTTTTACTTTCGTCCTATTAAAGGGCAACATGACTTGACATAAAGATGGCTGACTGTAAACAAAGATGGCCTCCGCTGACACATCTGTCAATCATGGAGGGAGGCCGTGCTTATGACAATACTGGTAGTCAGCCACCAGGCGGCGACCCTGATGATTACGCCATCTTTACACCAGCTCTGACATGTTAGCATTACCTAGCAAACTTAGCTAGTGACACCGACACTTAGTGACACTAAAAAACAAAGCAAAAAATTAACAGATGATGGGGGTGATGGTGACGAGGATGGGGCAGCTGAGTCAACAACGTTACCGTGTCCATGCTAACACCATTAGCACAACAGCCCACCAATATTTCTGCTGTATGACCTTGAAACACAACAGTTAATAAATACATCTGAAGAAGACGCCCTCTACTGGTCTATGAAGTAAACAGTTAATAAAAATAACCGATATATCAACCAATCAACAGCTGGCGATCACAGATGTTTACATGGCTTCTTTTCTTCACTGCTGACGGAAACATTTGGGTGATTTTAGGTTTGAGTTTGAGCTTTTAGTGTTTTTAGAGATTTATTTATATAAAATATAGAAAAAATGTCAAACAGTTCATTTCAAGTGTTCGTGCTGCTGCAACACTGTCTAGAACTAAAACTGTGACTTCAAGCGACAGCAACGCCAAGGCAAGGAGCATAAGCCCCTCCCTCCTTCGACTTGTCTTGGCAGTGACGTGGGAATCTGGGCAGTGTCCATCATGCGTAGAAGATGAGCTCAGGGATCTGCCCCCCTTGCACACCAGTGCCATTGGTGCTGTCTGATGAGCATTGGAACTGGAAGGTCACCTTCCCACACTGCACTTCTGTCATTCCTTCCTGACCGAAGTAGCTAAGCTCGTTGCCGTCCAACACCACGCTGGCAGTGTAGAAGGCATCGGGCTCGATCTGCACTGGGTACTCGAACCAAACAGGGAACGTGCTGCTGGAGCCGTCAGAGAAGTACTTGATGATCCTCTGCGCCATCGGCACACCCTGACGCTTCAGCTCGATCTTGGCACTGTACTCGGCCGAGCCGCAGCTGGAGCCGTATAGGCCGAAGCCAGCGATGAAGACGCGTTTGTCAACGGCGAACTGGATGCTGTCGCAGCGTCCTCGGTAACGCCACTGGTTGCTCCTGTAGGCGCATGACTGGAAGCGGTGGCAGCGCTGCGGTGCCAGGCCTTTACGAGGTTTGGTGCAGAACAAGAGGTCTGGCTTCTTGGCGGCCGTGTACCAAAGGAAGATGTCGTTGGTCTCGTTGAGCGTGAGCACACCGGACTGCGCCGCCCCGTTGGCAAAGTCCTCCAGTGCCATGGTGGGGATGCGGATCAGGTAGATGGCCTTTCCCAGAACCAGACGTTTGTTCTCGATGGTTGGTGCGAGGTCCTGCCGCTGGCACTCTGCCTCAGCCCAGTTCAGCGCTGCCTCGAACACCACCATCTCCTTGGCGTTGAGCGTCTCCCGCCGCAGGATGCTCTCCAGCGTCTGGGTGTCGATGTCACAGAAGCCCTCAGAGCGCAACGCAAGCTCAGCCTGTGCGTCGATCACCTCCCAGCAGCGCTGCGTCAGGTCGGGCTCCTCAAACAAACAGCTCTGTGACAGCAGCACACAGGCATTCTTGGCGCTCAGACTCGTCTCCAGGAAGTTGACACAGGCCCTTGCCAAGTGAGGCACAATGTACTTTTTGGCGGCGTAGAGGGTGGCGAGCACTGTGTCGGCACACAGGTCGATCTCGTCACAGTAGATGTACCTGAGAGACGTCACAGACAGATTAGTTTTAATCTTCAACTTAACGTTGACTGAAGCATTTGGAGGTGAACATACTTTAACATGGCAAGGAACGATGGCGGCTCCACGTCCGGGATCCGGATCTCATCCTGGTCCTCAGCTAGTTCTCCATAGAACATGGCGTGGAACACGGAGCTGCCGACAGCGAGGACGTACTGACCGAGCACAGGGACAAGAAAACTCTAGAAAAAACTTGCATGCTATGAAACTATATGATATTATTATTTAATGAACAGTTGAAGTAAATACCGGTGGCAGTGGTTCAGTTTGTGTTGTGTTTAACCTCCTGCCACTGGATGGCAGTGCTCAGTAGCTCCTCCTCTTATGGACGTACTGTTTACGTTAGTGTTAGCAAGTCTGTGGCAACACCTCACACTGAGACAGTTTCATCTGGATCAGGTTCACATTCTGAATCAGTTTTAGATTCAGAATCAGGTTGAAAATCTAGATCAGGTTTAGGATGGGTGACGTTTAGATTCTGGTGGAGATTCAGATTTTGGATCGGGTTTAGAATTTAGATTTAGTTGAGAATCTAGAGCCAGGTTAATCTGGCTCTAGACTCTGGCTCAGATTCTGAATCAGATTTAGAATCTTGCTCAGATTTTGATTCTGAATTGGGTTTTATCTGGATCAGGTCTCTAGCCTGCAATGCTTGCACTGAGACAGTAGGTTTAATCTGGATTGGATTTCAGGTTCAGATCCTGTATGACGTCCTTGAAATTCGGTCCCTGGATCAGGGCCCTGATAAAGTTTTGAATCAAGATCCCAGTTACTGCAGATACAAGTCTGATTGTAGATCACATTCAGTCTGGATTAGGTTCAGAATCTGTATCAGGTTTAAGAGCGTCGGTTTGACCTGTGACCCTCGGACGTCCAGGTCAACAGAGTTGTAGTTGTTACATTCTACACTATGTATGGTATCATTGTATCATGGTGTATTGAATTGTAAACTTTGTGTCATGATACAAACCAAATTATCAGATTCTCATCAATACACTGCCCTGGTGGATTGCAGGCGACGTGGGGGGGTGTTTACCTTGTGTCCTGGGACTCGCTGCGTCCCTCCTGGTGGTCCGACCACAAAGTGAACATCTGCCATCATCTCATTGTTGAACATGACTGAGTTTCTACAAAACAAATCAGCAGCTGTTAGAGTCTGACGGCAGGAAACGACGGTGTTGACGTTCGTGCTGTGACACTTACCTCTCTCGGATGGTCGGGTACAGGCCCTGCCAGTTGCAGCAGCCCTGAGCGCTGCTGGTGTTGTTGTTGGTCAGGTTCTGCTGCTGGTACTGATGGAAGGAAACGCCGCCGCTGCTGCTCGCTGAGGTGGGAGGGACCAGCTTCTTAGCGGGGAACAGCTCTGCAGCCATTATCCTCCAGTCAGACTGTCATGGCTGAACACGACCAGGCACAGTTTTATCAACAACAACAACAACAACAGTCATCTAGAGCTGCTTCTACTTATGTCAATTTTGGGCGCATCGTGTCACAAAAGTAAAACAATTACAGACTTTTGTCTGCAGAGCAGTGATGGAAGTTACTACATCACAACACCGACACAAGAGAAAAATTCAGCGAGTAAAACATTAATTTACCGTTTCTGGAAGACGATGGTTAAAGATGACAATACATTAGCTACGAGATGGACATACTATCACTATTTTCAGTAGGTCAGAGAGAAGAACCAGAACATGATAGTCAAGTTCAGTCTCTGTGTAAAACTGGAAGAACTGCCTACATCAAATAGTACGAGCAGTTTAAAGAAACATCTAGAGCGGTGTAAAGTAAAAAATAATTATTTACCACACTTTGATTCTTTGATACTCTGTGATTGTGACGCCTCAGTTATATGAATGATATACAGTAGTTCGTAGTAGCCTTAAAGAAGTGAGCTACATTTTCGGCATTTTAATATATGTAAAACATATTAATATATATATAAAAGTCGTAATTTTTAAAATCTCTCAGATTTCAATCATAAACACACGCGAAAAACCTGATTATTGTCCGAAATAAAGGTCATAAGTTTAAAAGAAAAAAGCAACAATTATCTGACACCTTGAGTCGTAAACTTATGAGAGAAAAGCTTAGTTATTGTCTGAAATTAAAACTTCATCAGAAGTCTGAGCCAGACTCCATAAGTCTGAGGGTTTTAGCTGCTAGGCTAATGTTAGCGGATCTAGCTAACTAGAGTCCGACTCAACAGCTGCCTAGATTCTAAAAAATAACAAAACATCACATAGATAAAAACCTGACAACATCTGGGCAGAAAAAGCATCAGAACCATTAAAAAGATAAAACAAACAGCGACACCGACGAGCCGAGCCGAACCGAACCGCAGGCGTCTTTTCACCGTTAGCTTTAGCATCGTTATGCTTGTTAGTCCAGTACCTAAACTAAACAGTTTCTGTATGAATGTCTCCGCTGAGCTTCGTGTGTTGGGTGAACATCGGAGTCTGTTCTCACCTCAGTTTTCACCGCAGCTGTTCGGCTTCATATCGGCTCCAGGTTCAGAGGTAGAGTTTATTTGTTGAAGCGACAAAACAGCCCAGCTTTGTTTACAGTAGCTAACCCACTTCTTCTGCTGCTGTTTCCTGACAGCAGAGTCAGCGCTGCAGCCGCAGCAGCGCCGCCCTGGTGGACACACGAGACACCACAGGTAACCCGGAAACAGCTGGTAAAGTTTTTATTTTCCTGTTAGTGAGCAAATGATGAAACTAATTCAGACACAATCTATATTTTAACACCGTCTATGGAGTTTTTTTTTCAAGTTTTATGTACATTATAGTTTATAAATGTCTTTACCCCAAACGTCCGAGAAATTTTCTTCATCTTCAGTTTATTTCATGTTTGTTTGTGCTCATAACTAAATAAACAAATAAAAATAACACATACAAAAAGAGGTCAGTGCAGTTTGTTGTTTTCTGTCAACAGGGAGCGCCAGAGATCAAGCAGGAAGTGCTCGTCCAACTTTTTTTTTTTTTTTTTTTTTTTTTTTTTTTTTAAATGAATCAAGTCAAATAATACAAACAAAATACAAAGAGGAAACAATAGTATCAGTGAAACTATACCGGGGGAATGTATATTACAAAATAAATAAACAAAAATCAAATCATAGAAACATATTGAAAAGCACAAAAAGTATTTGTGTTTTGACAGCCTTCTTATTATTACTTTTCAAACTTGTGGTTACATACTGCCTAATATATATACTATACTATTCTATACTACTATATAAGTTGTGTAAAATTAGGTTTTCTACTCTGAAATTTTGATTTATGAATGTAGTATTTTGTCAATATCAATAACAAATTAATCAAATAAAAATCAGAGGCATTATTATAAAAACCAAACAATATATTCTCCCATTTCAGACTAAAATCTAAGTGAAGTCACGAGTAAGCTTACTCCACAAACGTTTTAAAAATAAATGAACAAGGGTTTCTCTTTCAGCCCAGTGCTTGTCCAACTTGTCCATTGGTGAAAAAAATACCCTTGTGTTCATAAAGTGCGGGAGCTCAGTGATAACAAAGTATAATTCACATCAAGATAAAACCACACACTTGACACCGTCATGATATACAACATTTTCCTTTATTGTTGTTACTGATAAATCTGTCACTCTCCTGTTGTGGAAATAAAAAGAACAACATGAAGAAACTATTTACAGTCAGATTAATAATCTCTATAATCTCCTCTGTACAGATTAAAGGACAAATAGATTCATTTAAACACAAACCGCATTCAACTGTTTTTTTTTTTTAAATGTTTAATTATTTTGGCCACTGATGATGACAAAAATATAAACGTTCAGCTGCCGACGTCACAACTGGCTAGTGTTACTGTTCACATAGTGTTCTGGTTCCATGGTTACGCAGTGTAAAACGGTTGTTGACATTTGTGTTTGTTGTGAAAAACAAACAAACAAACACAAAATTCTAAGAAATCCAGGCTTATGTAAATCAGTACGGAGGCCCTGAAAGACAAATTAAATGTTTTAAATTCAAAATCCATTTTTTTTTTTAAATTTTCATTTGTTTATATTAAGTGTTTTTGTAAAAACTCATTTTGGCCACAAACTGCACCACAACTAACAGAACAAACTTGATGCAAAATCTAAACCTGATCCAGAAATAAAAAACAAAAAACAAATTGCGTCTCAGAGCCTCCGTAGCTGGTAAACTAGTTCTCCAAGGGAAGGGGATTATAGGTAATTGTTGCAGACGGATCCAGTTTTCTTCTAGAAAAACAAGACGTTGTTTCCAGAGCGACGACACGTCTTTGTGTTTTCAGTTTGGTCGAGGACACAAGTGACATGAGACCAAAGCCTCAGAGTTTAGTTACAAATCTATGAGAAAAAAAACAAAAAACAAAAACAAAACACCAACATTGACTGAGTTGAAAAGACAGCAAGAGAAATTTTAAAAAATCACAAACACTAACTCGAACTCTGTCTGTTTTTTTTTTTTTTTTTTTAACATCATTTTCCAGAGGAGATGAATTTTAAAGTGCAGCTGCCGACTCTCTCTCTCACTCTCTCGCCGTCGTTTGATCGTTCGACTTTTAAGTTTCCCTCAACATCCTGTTGAAATTAGGTTAATAAATAAATCTGCTTTAATACAAATTGTTCTGTTTACACACGTTAAAAAAAAACAAAAAACTGAAGTTTCCACAAGAAGAATTTGGTAAAAAGCAAAAAAAACCAAAAACAAAACACAAAGAAAAAAGAAAAAGTGTTATTTATGTCACCTGTGTGTAAACAACACCCCCCCGCCCAAAAAAAAAAAAAACCAACCATAATTTTTCAAGTAAAACAGAGAAAAACATCTTTAAAAAAAACATCTACTTGTATTTTTATAAGATCATTTAAAAAACTAGTCGTTGCTCCGAACAACATCAATGATAATAATAATAATAATAATAATAACAATAATCAGCAGATTGACTTCAGACACATCTGGAGCAGCTTTTACTAAAAGTCTTAGAGTTTGTGTTTAATTTTTACAATAAAACAAGCTAATTAGCGTTAGCATCGACACTGTCGGGTTCCAGCAGGAAGCGTCTTGTTGTCGTCTCATCTAATCTTTTGTGTTTTTGTTTTGTTTGTTTTTTTACAATAAAATAAATAAGTAGAACAGAAGAACGAAGATTTTCAATTGGAAAAAATTAAAACAAACAAAAAATCAAAAATTAAAAAGCAGCCTCGGGCAAAAAAAAAAAAAACACACACAAAAAAGGAATATTTGATATTAGTTTTTTTTTTTTTCCACAAAGGTCACATGGTGCTTACATGTCCAATCACAGTGAGATGTTTCGTTTCAAAACCAGAAATTTAGGAGAAAAAAATCTGAATATTCTCTGAGATTAAAGTTTTTAAGTAATTTTACAGAAGAAAAAATGTATGTGGATGTGTGTATGTGGATATTTTCGGACATACAAAATAAAAATAAAAAACTACAAAAAAATCTAATATTGATTAAAGTCGTTAAATTCTCTTATTTTGAAAGGAAACCCCTCTGATGTTTATGATCCGACCTGTGACCTCCTGAGTCGTCGTCGTCTTCAGACAAAAACACAAAGTAAAAAAACAAACAACAACAACAAAAAAAACATACACATCAAATTTCAACAGCAAAAACCGAGTACGAGACGTGTGCAGAGTCTGAGTCGGTGCTTCCCCACCGCGTCTCATCCAAGAAAAAAGGCACATGATGACGGCGACAGACGGAGGCAGAGTCGCGTACCACTGCTTCCTGTTTGGTTTTGGTTTCATTCGTCTCGTCCAGAGGTCGGTTTGTTTTCAGGACCCAGACCAGCCGGAGTCCAGGAGGAGGTGGGCAGGCCTGCGGCTCCTCCCCCACCATTGCTCGGCTCCGGGGTCATACAAAGACCTTGGCAAGTGCGTCTGCGCCGGCGCTGCCGATGTAGCACTTGGTGGGGTGAAATGCCACGTCATGGATGGACTCGTCAAACTTCTTGCGGTGGGCGGCAATGTCCTGGATGCAGGTTTTACTCTCCATGTTCCAGAGGCGGATCGAGGAGTCGTGACCTGAGGACGACGCTGTCATTAGAAAACACACAACAGCCGGATAATGTAGCGAACCACAGCGCGGATACTCACTTCCTGACATAAGGTACAGTCCGTTAGGATCCACAGCGAGACTCGTCACCGACTCCAGGTGGGCGACCATCGAGTGGATCAGTTTCCCTGCGACAAAGATTCAGAGATGAAATCACCATTAGACTCTGAATAAGAACCAGAACCAAGAACATGAGAGGCGGTGCCTACCTGTGTTGTTGTCGAAGAACTGGATGTGGCGGTCCTCCTGAGCCGTGATGGTGATTGGCAGCGTGGGATGACTCAGCACTTTGTTGATTTTACAAGGAGCTTCTGTGGAGGGGAAAAAGTGTAACCAGCATTAGAAACATTAGCATTCTTTATAGACAAAAGACCTGCAGTACTTTGGTGTGACTGCAGGTGGCGGTATAATGGTGTTAGTTGATGAACCGTCACATCAGTGGATGCTTGACTTGCTAGCATTCCAAATGTTAACGTTACAGCATGCTAAGTATTTACTGGCTAGCACGCTAGATGTTAACTTGATAGCATACTAAATGTTAACTGTGTACAGTTAGCATGTTAGCATGTGTTCATCTAGGCTCATACCTGGAGGTCCAGCGGAGTCGAGCTTCAGGACGAGCTGCTGCGTCTCCATGTTGAAGAGGCCGATGTGTCCAGTGGTGAATGACGTCACCATATGGGCCGGCTCACTGCTCACCAGGTCCACTGAGGTCGGCACGCCGAGCTCTGACAGCAGAGAGGAGAGAGTCAGGTAGTGAAGGGCGTGAAGACGAGGAGGAGCGACGGGTGTTACTCACCTCCTCCCTCGTTGAACACAGCGAGACATGGTGAGGTGTCAGCGGCGTTCCACAACCGCACCGTCCCGTCAGCGGAGCAGGAGAGGAGGCGGTGGTGGGCGGAGCTGTAGACCAGTCCCCATACTGAGTCGATGTGGCCACAGAGCGCCCCCCGCAGCACTGACGGCTCTGCAGCAAGACAGACGCTGTAAAACTACCAAACAACTCAACTGTTTATTTTTTGTGGTTGGACTAAGAACATACCATACGAGTCGTAGGGGTCAATGTTGGGGCTAGGGGTGTTCCAGCTCTGGATGGTGCCATCCACCCCCCCACTGAAGCACTGATCACCACTTGAGCTCATGGTGACACATAGTACGGCGCCACTGCAGGACAGAGCATGTTATTGATCTTAGTACTGATGCTTCTGTGAAAGCTCAATGTAAACTAGCTTATAGTTAGCATGATAGCATACCTAGTTCGTACAGCGTTACTAATGTTGCAGTTACTCTCATATGTGAATTCAGCATGACTAATGATTTGAGCTTGTAAACGCACTAACTGTAAGCTAATTAACATTTAGCATGTTAGCATACTTAGTGTGATTTGTTGTTGTTGACTAACTTACAGTTAGCATGTTAGCTCTCACCTGTGAGCTCGGAACGTGTAGATGGGTTCTACATCTAAAGCTGCACATCTGTAGGAGCAAAGAGGAAGAAGAGTCAACGCCACAAATAAAACAAGGCAGGAAACATTGGGTAATTACAAAATAAAAGCCCGCCTCTCACTTCTTGGCCGGAGTCGTCTTTTGCAGGTTCCACAGTTTGAGGGTGTGGTCATCTGAGGCAGTGACCAGGACCGGCTCCACCGGGTGGAACGCCAGGCTGCGCACCGAGTCGAAGTGACTCCGCAGGGTGAACTTTGTGTTCCATGTTTTCCTCAGAGCGTCTTTGTTGTTGGCAATCTGATGTGGAAGGAGGACTTAGCACGTTAGCATATCCTGTGCGTATATTCAGTTTGAGCTTTGCCGCATGCTAAATGTTAACTAGCTTAGCAAGTTAACATAGATAGTACGATTAACCTAAGTTATGCTAGTGGGACTCACGTCGTATGCCATGCCATCTGCCTCATTAGCGACTGTCAGTCCGGCCAGTTCTCCCAGTCCTAGGTCGTCAGAAAGTGCCTCGTCAACTCGACCCAAGATAAAAGACTTCCCTGACGACGGCAGGAACGTCATCGCCTCTACTTGGGAAAAAAACCCAAACAAACCATTGTCATGATAGTCAGACACCGTGATAACGTGATCTGAAATGGTCGCAAAGAAGAGGGTGAAGCTACCGTCATCTGGGCGACCTGCCTCCTGCTCGTTGACTCTGGGGACGCTGGGACGAGAAGGTGGAGCCACAGGAGGCGCCAGCTCCTCGGCGTCACGAAGGTTGGCGAGCATGTCCTGTAGCTTAGAGCGGTTAGGTCCTGGAGGAGCAGGAGGACACACATCAGTGAAGTGAGACTTTGTTAGAAAATCTGAATCAAACATGAAGGAAGAAAATAAACCGATGAAACAGCAGCTGCAAAACAAACAGGAAGTAGAAAAAAAGAGGAAGATGAAGGTGAAACAAGGTGCATCGTGGGAAGTCATGGTTGTCACAGATATAACCTGCAACACTGATGTAGACGGTAAATTAAAAAAAGATGAAAGCCATCAGACGAGAGGAGGCAGAGATGATTCGGATGAAGTCAACACAAAATGGAAGATGAGGGGGTCGAGGAGGAGGATGATGATGAAGGCCTGGGCACGACTTACTCTTCACCCCCTTCTTGCCTTTACGTTCCTTCCTGTACTGCTCCTTCAGCTGAGCAATCAGACCCTGGTCCACGTCCCACGCCAGCTCACCGAGAGGACACGCCTCCTCTCGCTCTACAAGAGGAGGAGGAGGAGGAGGAGGAGGAGGGAGGATGAAGAGGAGGCGAGACGAGGAGCAAAGACATGTTTTTGCTTCTGGTGCAAAAGTGAAACATGTGAACAAATAACTCAATGTTGTCTCCCTCTACAGGCAGTGAGAGTAATTACACACATGGACGCTAGAGATCAGATAAATAAACAAACAAGAGGATCAGATAAACAACAGATGGATCCAGGGGCTGGATGATTCTGCAGATCTGAAAGAGAAACATTAACCAGCAAAGTAAAGAAACATGTCAGATGCTACTGAAATCTTACATATTACTGAATGGGAAGCTCCAACCCATGAATCACCAATCAGAAACCAGTCTTACCTGTCAATCATCATGTCTCTGCCTGTTTTGTTTAATGTCAAGCTGATTTGAAATGTGGAGGGGGCAGGGTTTATGATCTCTACCGCAGACAGCCACCAGGGGGTGACACACACAGACGCTTCAATTTTTACAAGCTTTCGTGTCGGCCATCTTCAGCTGCTCAACAAGCAGCACAAGTTCAACAAGGCGCTTTTTTGCCGCTAAATGCCGCTGTCTTACCCCACTCTCCGCTGTCCTCGCCACTCCTGGACTCAGGAGATCCATCAAGCTCATCTGGACTGGCCAAGAAATCGAAACCCCTCAGAGCCTCCTCAGTGTCGGGGTCGTCACTGAGGTCAGAGGTTGTGGAAGACGGCGTCGACAACTGTTTCTTCTTCACCATCTGTTGTTAAAAAAGAACAGAAAGTGGACAAGTTTTTCATCAAGGATGTGTGCAAACATGTTAGACAACTGCTCTTCAGGTTTTAGCTGTGCTAACAGTTTACAACTGCTTCTTGTCTTTGTGCTAAGCTATGCTAGCAGTTCTTCATTCTGCCTTTGTGCTAAGCTGTCAGGTTGACAGTTTTAGTCTGCTTCCAATCTTTGTGCTATGTAATGCTAACACTTTCCATTTCCTTCCTGTCTTTGCGTTAACAGTTTCCATGTACCCCCAGCTTTTGTGCTAAACTAACAGGATTTCTTTGGCAGGGAATGTTTGTTTGTTTGGTAAGGAAAACAAATCCACACTTAGTGATATGTATCTTGTGTGTTGTGTCTTATCGTACTCCAGCCAGATCCAAGATGGTTTTGTCCTTCCCCTCACTGTCTTCCTCCTCGTCCTCGTCACTGAACTCTGCCGCCGCGCTCTCTATGAACTTAAAAGCCTCCAACACGGTGGCTGAGTCGGACATGTCGGGTTTACTGACAGGAAACAGGAAGAGAGCAGTGAGTGAGTTGGTGGTGAAAGCAGAAGGATGTAGAAGAAAAGTTTCTAACTGACCTGATCACGCCGCTGTCCTTCAGCGAGGACGGCTCAGTGCCGTTCACCATGGGCTCGGTTTTCTTCTCCGAAGGTTTCTCCCCGTCAGAGTCTCCGGTCAGACCGAGCAGTGCCCTCACCCGCTGAGACTTCACATCCAAGATGGTGTCTGTGTATCCCACCTCCTGCAGGTATCTGAATGCCACACAGTAGACGCCATGGTTAGCATGTTAGCATAGCATAGGTGTGTGTAGCAGTAGTCGTCTCACTTCAACTACGAACATAAAATCATAAAAGATGTAATATGTACTAGGCATTAATACACTAGGAACATAAACATGCTAATGACTTACATATATTAAGGACAGAAATACTTGGTATATAATCCATACAGACGTTTATGTAAATGTATTGTTATTTGCCATATCCTTTGTTATTACCTGTCGTACACTGTCTGTTGCGGAATGTTGTCTATGGTAGCCAACAAACTTCCCCCTTGGGGATCAATTAATTTATTCTGATCCAACCGATTCCATCATAAAGGATATTAATTTGTAACAGATGTAAATGTGCTCAGGACATAAACACATTAAGTCGATAGCTACTTCAGCTAACCTCACTATTTTAGCTAACATTGCTACTTAATCTAATGTCACACCTTTAATTTAGTTATCTTAGCTAACATAGATACATAATTGACATAAATGCACTAGCAACATAAACAAGCTAGGAACATCACTGCGTATAGCGTATAAATAAAGGACCCATGGCTGATGGAGACTGTGGAGATGGTTGACAGTTCATAGACAGGGTCTTCTGAAAGATGCAGCTGTGATGTTGTGGCAACAAGGCTCAGTGCACAAACGCCTTCCCTTTGCAAAATTCACCACCTGTTAATTGACATATCTTAGCCACTTCAGCTAACTTAGCAGGTTTGGTCTTTAAAATGAGACAGTTTAGTCTCCACCTGTGATGTATACGGAGACGAAGGAAGCAGCTTTAGTCCCAAAGAACAGCAGCACTTCAGTGATTTGTAGAAAACAGATGTTGATCAAAAGAAGGTGACATACAAAGTGTGTGGTGCAGCAGCTGCCACATCACAGGACAACACCACAAATCAATAGCAACACTAGCAGCACCACGGACGTCTGTACGAGGAGTGATGCTACAAAGTGTCAGGAAACAACTTGTTCAATGTTCCTGCTCATTAAAAGAAACAAACACTTGTAGCTCTTTATTCATATCTACGTTCTCATCCTTGTATTAGAGTATAGAGCAGTTTACATGGAGGCTCATGTGATAATGTTACATCACATGTTTTATATTTATTCTCCATCAATTATCAACTTCAAAAAAAGTCAAAAATCTAACTAAATCTATCACGATATCTGACAGAAAAATTGCAATTGCATTAAATCACAGTGTTAGTTTAAAGTTAAACATCGCACTTACTGACCCGAACCTCGCAGCGTTTTATCCTGAAAGGACCGAGTTTTATTCTGAATAATGTCCAGTGTGTTTGAGACAGAGACAGAGGAAGGTCAGCCTCCCTCCTCCTCCTCTGTACCAGCCTCTGCGATCGCAGGAGGCCTCGCTGCCTCCACACAATCCTCCATTCACTGTCCACACACACGCACGCGCGCACACACACAAACAGACACACTGTCGATGTCTAAAACTGATGTGGTTTAATTTGTAGCATTTTTTTCTAAATGTAAGGGTGATGCATGTACAGTTTAGTTAAAGTTACATCGCTAACATTAGCAACTGCTACCTGTTAACTTACCAAGAGTTCCAGCCATTGGTACATTTACAGGATGAGATGGTGTAATACCCCAACTGAGTGGCTGATGCTAGCTGATTAGCATGCTAACTTCAGCAGAAACTAATGGAGACACCTGCTGGTGGATTTAAGTTTATTAAGTTTATAAAACTGACATGTAGCTCCTTCAAAACAGTTATGTAATGAAAAAAAAAGAGCAGCGTAAATGATGATGAAATGAATTCAGTACTACTGTTGCTACACTGAATCGCTATTGGGAAATAGTGAGACAGGTTAGCCAAGAAAAAGCTGACTAGTTAGCAAAATTATAGTTGATGTAACAACTCTATGATTTTGAGGCTGTTATAATGTTTCTGATACACTGGTAAGTAAACAGCTGCTAATGCTAACGTTAGCCACATAGTTAAAGCTAAAAGCAGGCATACGGCACCTTTACACTTTTCTCTTTTACATTAGTTTAACTGTTCCCTACTAAATTAGCTGTTGCTGTCACACACCATCTCTGACTGGTCTCAGTGGATTAGTGTTTTTGGTTCTCATTAAGTGTTAATCTGCATTAAGAAGATTGAATCTACTGCTCTACTCTACTGCTTTTTTTCTGAGACACACACGTAGTGATTATCTAAAGTGTGTGTATGTGTGTGTGTGTTGTGTGTGTGCTCACTGTCGCAGCAGCTGCCGTCCTTGTTTCCAGCTCAGCTGATGGCTACTGCTGTTTGGAGGACTGTGGACGTCGCTGTCATTCCCTTCATCTAAGAGAGAGAGAGAGAGAGAGAGAGGTTTACTGACCATCCATTCATTAGTCCGTCCTACAGCGCCTCCCGTGGACGTACAGAATAATAATGTTTCTGTATCTGCCTGCTGTTTACAACATATCCACAGGGAGGCGCTGCTGACGTTAAACTGGTGTTTCTCTGAATGAAGTCTGGTGTCTGTGGGTGCATTCACACCAAAACATCCAGTTCCTGAACCAAACTGAACCAGTGTCAGAAGATGACACATTGTTGCATTTTCCTACTAGTTCAATTTGTGTTAATTAAGGAAAAACTCAAAATGTCCAGAAGTCATGTGATGGAAAAGCTTTTATGTGATTGGCCAGTCAGTGGAAAAAACCCTGCAGACAAAGAAAATCCTCCTGAGTTGAGTTTTCATCATGGCGGACCATCAGGTTCTCATGATTTTAACCGTTAGAGAACCGCACACATGACAGATCAGACCCGTTAATACAGGCTTTTAGGAGATGCACTGTGATTTTATTCTACAGATATATATAAACTTATTGTCATTTAGATGATACACAATACACTGCATATTTGAACAAAATTATGTTGCACTGATATATAAACTCTAAAATCTATATAAAATGCAATATAAAAGAGCTTGTTTTTTTTATGTGAACAGGTTATTTCTTACCTGAGTCGTAACTCGGTGGTTTGATTTCCCCCTGGTTCAGTTCAGTTCCATATTTCAGTTTATGGTATTTGGCCCTGAGGACACACACAGACACAGACACACACACACAGACACACACAGACACACACAGACAGACACACACACAGACACACACACACACACACACACACACACACACACACACACACACACACACACACACACACACACACACACACAGAATTAAAGCAATGTGATTGACTGAACCAGTCAGTGTGAAACTGAACCTCTGCTCCTTCAAAGAGCAGCTAATCTTCAGATAATCTGCCGATGGCTTTGACCGCCAGGTCTGGAGGTTTACTGAGGCATTATGGGAACATGTTGGGGACAGTTATATGATGTATATATGAACTGTGCAAACGTTTTAGGCAGTTTTGAAAAACACTGTAAAGAACTGATGCTGCTTTGAAAGCTAAGGATGATAAGTAATACCATAGTACCAAATATTGATTTGATTGTGATTTTCTACTCTTGGTATATATATGTTATGTATATTATATGTTCATCCTGACCACTGTGCACTGACCTCTCCTGTTTGAGGGCGTACTCCAGCATCTTGATCCGCCTCACCAGGTCTTTCTTCAGGTTTTCCTGGCCCCGCCTCTCGCCCTGCAGGAAGGCGATCTGAGCCTGAGGGGGAAGAGTCAGAGAGTAGAAGATCTGAACTCTGAACTTTACTTCAACAACACTGTATTACTTAATCTAAGATAAAATCAGTAGCAGCTGTGATGGTTTTGTGGTATTAAAATGGTGGATGGTATGTGTCTCTCCAGGTGTTAAAACACCTGGAGAGACACTGAGGACATAGCGGGTTTTAATGATATTAGCTATGTTTCAAATGTTAAAGGCGCTATATGTGAAGTTTTGTAATTGTTACATATTGTTACATATTTCAGAATATGGCTTCTGAGTGAGCAACATCTCCAGGCTGGATGTCATCTCAAGACAAAACAGAGGCTAGCTGTTGGCACGCTAACTTTAGGAGAGTATGTTAGAAATACAAGCAATACGAGCACTACATCAAAGGAGTGATTACTTCTTGCAATAACAAATAACATTAACAGTTTAAAGTCCAGAATACACCCTCTGAGCAGCATTATGTCTTTACACTGTTATAAGACATGCTAGCCTTCTTAGCATGCAAGCTTCAGTCACTGTTGGTCAGACCAACCACAGGATGGCAGTGTTCGACTCCTATACCGACCAGAGGCGGGTCTACGTCAGGACAAGTTGTCAAAGGGGCCCAAAGCCTCCTGGGAAATGTGACGGGGGAATACTCGAGGTGTCTGATCCGGCTTAATAACTCAAGACGCCGCGCTGCATTGAACACGAGGCGGTGGTGACGGTGACGTTGGCGGCGTGGGAACAGACGACATGTGACCGACCCAGAGTCAAGGTCAAGTTAAACTGTCACTGAGCCTGAATGTTAATGTTTTTGATGTTTTTAAAATCAAATAAACTGATGATGACATCACATTTTTTTTTGATATGACAAGTATTTTATCAAAAATCAATCAGCTAAGTGATTAATTGACTGTTCAATTGAGTTATTATTAAGACGAGGTGATGAGGAAGATCCTAAAAGCCTTTATGAACATATATAGTTCATTCTGTTTTACACAACACATCATAATAAAACGTCAGACTGGTTTTCATTGATTGTATGAAGAGAGAATAAAGAGCTGATATGTTTATGTAAGAAAAAAAAGGTAAAATAAATGAGCTATCACATCTGAAGCTCTCTCATCTTGTTGCCATGGTGTCCGAGAATGACGGTGATGAACTCGTGGGATGTTTGACGTTTCCATCAGGCTTTTGTGTGGGACGGCATCTGCAGCGCATCGGGGGCGTCTTATTTTTATAATTATAGATTTTTCTGACATATCTAAACGTTTCAGCAGCTGTTTAGAGTTTCAGTGAGGACGATACAACGTCACAACTTCAATTTAAATCAATGTTTAAAACACCATCGGACCATCTAGTAGAGGGTGTTGTGACCATCATCAGATCATCACATCACAATGTTTCTGGGTTGAATCATATGGACACGGTGTGTTTTTACCTCAAATCAAGGCTAAATATCCAACGCTCAAATCTCAATGCTTCCTGTTTTCACTCTGATTTTATTCTGAAAGTCCAGAGCTGTTATTTATTTGTAGAGGTATTTTAATTTCAAAGTCCAGCCCGTCCAACTAAGTCCAACTAAGATACCTACAGTTACACCAGAACTAACTGCAGGTAGCGGGATAGCTGGATTCACTCACAAGACATCAATTCATTAATGTCTATATTAAAGGTGACACCGTCTCTCTCTCTGGGGGTGGAGAGAGACGGTGTAACACAGCACATCAGCGTTACTGAGCAGCGCTGCTCACAGGACATTGAGCTGTTAGCGTTTGTTCGTATGACATTCAGAGGAGTTCTCGCAAGTCACTGTGAGAACTTGCTGTCGGCCGACGCTACAGCTACCTGTGAACTCTGTCATGTCCCAGCTGAAAACATCACACCCACAAGCCTTCCTCCTCATCTCTGGACTACAAACTATTTATTTTATTTTCTGCTAACTTTTTTTTATTTTTCTGTTAATCTATTTTCGTGGTTTTTATGCCATCAAACAGATAAATGTCCCCTTGTGGGACAAATAAAATATATTCTATTCTATTTTAGGGTGGGGGTTTTAAAACCTTGGTGTGGTTTTGCACCTATTTGACATCTTTTCAGGCTTAACTGGTAACCTCATTATGAAATACAAGCACTTGACACTGACTGGCTCCTTCACTGTCACCTTTGAAGGGGAGGGAATGGAGTCAGAGTGGGGGCAGTGAGATACATTTGACAACACAAACAGCCATTTTTGAAATTGACCCATTTTCTAGCGACATTTCTAAAAGAGGAATTTCTATGAAAAGGAGATGTTCAGAATTTCTAGCACTTTTCACTTGTTCCTGAATGTGGGTTGAACTGTTCTACAACAAAGACAAGGTAAAAATGCTTTTTGATTCTCTGTCACCTTTAAGTGGTTAATTTATGCTCTTTAACATGCTAAATGGTAACCTCCCTACAGTTAGTAAGTTATTATACCTGATATATTTTTGGAAAAATTAGTGAGCGAGCACATGACCTGTAGTAGCAAACATGCATCATCTAGGAGTATTTTTTTGTTTTGTTTTAATCATTATTTATTGGAGATTTTTGCCTTTAATGATAGAGACAGTGTAGAGACAGGAATGGAGGAGAACAGACACAGGGAAGATGTCTGGATGGGTATTCAAACTCGCGAACACCTGCACAACATAGAGTCACAACCATCTACTTCCAGTCCGTGGGTCCTCTGATTGTAAAAATTATGAACTAGCGTCTAGGTAGAGAAAAAAATATTTTCTGGTCCCGTTTGAAATGTGTCATGGTTTTCACATATGATGTTTGTGAATTTTAAAGATAATTTTTGACATGGAGAGAGGACTGTTTTGTGACAGGCAGCAAACGTTATTTTAGGCTTAGTGTGAGACCATAAAGTGAACTACAACGCAATTTACGTCACCATTATACTCTGACAGCTAACGTTAGCTTAACAGCTAGCTACGCAACCTAGGAAAGTATCTCACCTGGTAAGTTTTATCACCTACTCCTCTTTCTCTCTTCAGCCGAGAGAAGAGAGGAGGAAAGAAATTCAGTCAAAAGTTTGTGATGTCACCTACATGACTTTTTGATTTGTAGTTTAACCAGTTATGTATTTTCAGAACCATATAAATAAACAATTCTACCACAAACATAGCCTTGACTCACACCAATAGTTATCATTTAAATCAAGATACAACATATATGTGATCTACCCTGAATCACACATATCCTGTATCTTAAGTCTGAACTCAGAGCTGGGCTGATTACGTCACAGCCAAGTTCCAGTTACAAGTCAGAAAAGTTGCCAATCCACGGATCCAGAGAATAGTGGATGTGGCTGCACAGCTGTAGCAGTGTGTGTGTGTCTTTTATAACGGCAAAACAAACAACAACATCATCCTCTCATACAGGTTGCTGACCGGCACAAGCCTCTAGTCACCGACACTCAGAGCATTTTAATCGTATCAGTTGACAGGCACTGATCTACCAGGATATTGTTAGCCATTATTAGCACGGCCTGCGTTGTAGTTCATATATTCTACATGAAAAATGTAAATTACACTATCGCAGCATTTCCATATATATATATATGCGGTGAACAATACTATGTGTACAAGTGATTTTGAGCAACAAAAACTAGAATAAAATAAACAGAATATTACAAGAGACTCTGCTACTGTACAACTACTACTGCAGCATGGTAGCTTCATAAAACGACCAATCAGCACGCAGCTAATTTCATTATTAATGAGTTTGCAAAAAGGAGGAGGAAACCAGTCGTTTTATTGTAGGGCCTTATCATAGGGTTGTATTAGACCCTCTAGCAGTGCTCCTGGGCCATTGTGAGCCCCCTCAAATAGAGGCTCAAAGAACAATAGTTTGCAATAGTTGAAAAAATGTGTTCTAGGACTCCTTTCAATGGTAACTATTAGTGTGAGTCAAGGCTGTGTTTGTTGTGTAATTGTTGATTTATCTGCTTCTGAGAATATGTAACTGGTTTGACCACAAGTCAAATAGTCATGTAGGTGATGTCACGTCACAATTTCTCCTCGCAAACTTTTCACTGAGTTTCTTTCCCCCTCTCTTCCTGACTGAAGAGAGAAGGAGGAGTAGGTGATAAAACTCACCAGGTGAGATATTTTCCTAGGTAGTGTAGCTAGATGTTAAGCTAACGTTAGCTGTCAGAGTTTGATGGTGACGTAAATTTTGTGGCTTTTTTTGAGCGCTGTAGTCCACTACATGGTCTCAAAAAACCTAAAGTAACGTTTGCTGCCTGTCACAAAACAATCCTCTCCATGTCAAAAATTATCTAAAGCTAAATGTTAACTAGCTAAGTTAATATATCTAGAGTGTGAATTCAGTGTGGCTGATTTGAGCTTGCTAACATGCTAATTATAAACTAAATAATACTTAGCATGTTGACATATCTAATCTGTACGTTCAGCGTGGCTGATTTGAACTACCTAACATGATAAATGTTAACTTGTTTACAGTTATTAGCACATTAGCTAGTAGTTGTCTCATGCCTTTCTCATGTTTTAGTTCTTGACAGCCCCTAATTTTTTCCCTGAGTAACCCACTTCCCACAAAATTCCCATCAACCTCTTTTTGTTCTTCTCTAAATCTGATCAAAACAGAAAGACACAAACACAAATGGCTGCTCCTCTTATCATCTAATGAAGAGTTTTCAAAATAAAAGTGCTATGAGCACAGACAGGTTTCCAGGACAACAGTGGTTCTGAGCAGGTCCTTGATGATATAACAGAAAGTCAAACAGCTCATCACTCAGCGGCAGGTTTTTGTGACTGAAATAAGCTACAACTGGCTCTTGTCACAACAGACTGTGAGTTAAACATGACAATGGCCCAACTGAACTGAACCCTGAAGGTTTTAACTGCTCAGCGTGGTTCAGTTTGGTTAGTGTGAACCAGACCAAAAACCAGATCTCTGGTTTGTTGTTTCTTGTGTGAACTCTGTTTAAACTAATCACTGATTGAGTTTTGTAGATAAAATCCAATTCACTCCATTTAAAAACTTATACCTCTACTGCAGTCCTGTGACCTTTAGCTTTCACTGTGTGTCCACTTCACAAATGTCACCTGCTGCTGCAATGAATCTTGGGATATGTTGGACAGTGAAAGATCCAACCATTGTAGCCTTCACTGCTCAGGAGAAGAAGCTGGATTTGTTGAAGGAGCCTTTGAAATGAAAGAGATGAGTCTCCATCTGGGACGTATACGACTAATGTACAATTCTGGCTTTGGTTTGGTCCAGTTTGGTTCTGGATCCAGTCTGAGAGCGGTTCATAGCAGCTCTATGAGAAAGTGCTGCTCAGAACCAATTGGATCCAATCAGACTAAACCAGTTGAGGTGGTGCTGCATCCTCATGGAGATTTTTTCTGGCAGGTGACCTTCAGATACATCTGATCTGGTCTGAACCAGGTCTAGAATCTGGACTACCTGGTTGTCCTCAGTCCAGTTTTCCCTCTGTGTTCACTGCGTTTGTGTCTCCCCTCTGATGTTCAGCGCCTCGACACATCTGGTGGATCTGAGTTTAATCTACAGGAAGTGAACGTTTCTTCCTGATTATCGCTGATCTTCGGTCGAACCTCAGGACTCTGCCTTTAAGACAACAGGGGATTAACGGTCCACGGGAGGATTAGAGCGACAGAACAACGCAGATGTGTTCAGATGAACGTTTGTTAATCTACCTCACTGCTGTGGGGTTTACAAATCCCAGTGGCAGTTGCAGTAAATGGACTGAAACATGTTAAAACTCGGGTGAGAGCCATTTCCTGTTTACATCTTTTCCAACAGTAGAGTCCGCCCCGCCCCCTCAGAACCACATAATATGTCTGATGGCTATGTTCACCCCCCAATAGTCCCTTCTCAAATTTGCTGAAGTTGCTGTAGCTTTGCGGCAAATAAGGACCCAACAATCCTGTGGGAGGGGGGATTTCCCGACACTTGAATGAGGAACAGGGATTACTCATGGGGGGAAAGTGTGGAGAAGAGGATAAACTGCTGAGTGGGGGTGGGGAGGCTGATAATGGAATAATGAATGATAATGAATGGTCTGGATTATCACATCCTCAGTTTAAATAAAGTTTTCATTTTGTATCTGGTGCTCCATCTTGGACGCCATTTATCCATCTGTGTAAAATCACATGAACCGTTAATCCTCAAGGGGGTGAAAATAAAGGGCTGTAAGGTTTAGGCCACATAAACAACATTAGCATTGACCACCAGCAGTTCTGGCTGGACTGATGAAAGTTTTCATTAAGGATTGTTTTTACGTAGCACTGGGTGGTGATTAACAACAAAATATTATATCAATTCTTTAGACAAAGATACAATATTTGCCAATATCACAAAGTCTATCACAATACAATACGGATTTGGATTTGATTGGATTCAAGCATGAGATCAATATGAGATGATATATCCATTTAACACAATCAGTTCATACCAACTCACAAAAAACAACTAAAATATTAATTAATTTTACTTCTGAGCTCTTACAGATATCTAAATGAATAATATATTTTTTTAATAAAAAGAATCAAACTAGACATTGTGTTGTTGTTCAGCTGTGATACTCAGAGCTCTTTTAGAGTTTTAGCTCAGTTTTAGAAAATAACTGGTCAAAACTGGTGAGCAGGTATCTGACACGTTAACACAGAGGTCAATGTCCTGCTTCTTCTTCTTCAGGTGGCCGGTCAGGTTGGTCAAAGTCTCCTGAACATTTTACCTCCTACTGAGTTTTATGTGTTTACGATTAGGTAATAGTTATTTTGAGTTGTGTTCTGAATGACACTTGCACCTCGGCCATTTCAGCAGGTTGAACTCATGTGGTACTCTGGCAGTGGTATTTTAAAAGGAGGAGAGCAGCAGCAGCAGAGTCAGCTGAGTTGTGTGGGAACACTTTGGATTTGAACAGACGTCGACCAAAAAGATATATTATGTAAGACTTGCTACTCAATGGTGTCTGCACCAAACGGCAACACGACCAATATTTTTGACCACATGAAATTCAAAGACTGGCTCATCTATGAGCAAGTACAACACAAACAGTTGTAACAGTTGTATCATCTCTGTTAACTGAATTGATTAGAGCCACTACATGGGTCCACCTAATAAACTCTTAGAAAAGAAAAGATGGCAGCTGGATATAAAGATAGAGACTGAGAGCTTCTTCAGTGTATCAGCACAATGGTCCATTAATATACAAATTTATCTGTTTTAATTTCAGACATGTTTTAATCCAGACAGGTTTTACTTGTTTACTTTGTATCTTGAGGTTGCCGCTGTGTGTGTGTGTGTGTGTGTTTGGACAACAGCCCGGTTAAACAAAGCGGTGGTTACAATGTGGTGGAGGGCGTGGTGCCAGATGGCATTCGCCTCCACACACTGATAGTCCATGTAAAAAGCAAGCAGGTGTGCATGCCATTCCTCATACAGCAGCGTTGTGGCGAAGAGGAGGAACAGGTTGTTGTTGTGGTACAGAGGGAAACCAGGAAGTGATGCAGGACAAGATGCCTCCACATGGCATTGCAGTGTGAATGTCCAACAGCAGTGTCCATGGTCACAGAGGTCAGACTTTGACATGTGAGCTAACCTGCCAGCTGCTACAACTGACACCGCCGCCGTCTGACGAACCCAAAACAAGACGAGGTAAGGCTGGTTAGCAGCCGCTGACTTTTCAAAATAAAACTGTTTAATTTATAAATAAGCCCCAGCTCTGTCCAAATGATCAGAGTCAACTGTGACGGACAGCTGAGACACAAGATACAAATCACAACTTCCTGTCAGGACTTTTCTGAACTGAAAGGGAAAGGAGGAATCTGAACTTCCTGTATTTAGGATGACTGTTGTGATGTGTCCTGCGCACGTGTGTGTGCATGTGGAGTCATGGCAAAGCTGCTCATGGATCATGGCTGCCGCAGCGTGGACTGACTGCTGCCTCGTTCTTTCAGTCTATTTACTTTGTTAATTAAATGATGTCTATGTCCTCACACACATGCAGATGTGTCCTGCCTCTTTGTGTGTGTGTGTGTGTGTGTTCACATTCCTGTGTCATCAGCTGCATTGCTGTTACACATGCTTCACATTTTTGTCACGTCCACACAGTTAGCGTTTCATTGACTGATTTTATTCTGAAAGTCCTGACAGGAAGTAATGATTTGTATGATTTGTATCTTGTGTCTCAACCAATAAAATTTGCTATTTAACATTTGGGATCGAGCTGTTATTTATAAATACATGGTAGTGTTTTAATTAAGTGCCGCTTAAAGGTCACTGGCTGCTAACCAGCTAGCTTCAGCTCGTCACACATACAAATAATGTCTTCTTTGTTTTTCAAAGACAATAAACTCACAGTAATCTGTGCCAGTTTCCTTGGTTTCCTCTTCCTCTTCCTCCATGGGAAGGAAGCAACGCTCTTGACCTCCTTAGGCAGCAACAGCGGCGGACACGTTTACAACACAACACCATGTTGGCCTGGCTGAGATCAAAAATTTAATTAAAACATCAAACTCGTCTTGAACATGAAGATGGCCATCCATGTATAAAGATGGTCGTCAGTAGAAGAATTTTATGTGAGGGCGCCTGTTACTCTGCCTTTTTGGCGGCAAAATATCATAAAGAAAAAGAAGATTCAATGGGGAGTGTTTATATCATGTGACGGTCATCCGTGGGTAATTATCAACTTTGGTATAGTGGTGCAGAAAGAGATCAGAAGGTCTGACTTTAAAAAACAATACTTTTATTCTGAAAATACTTAATCCTCTGTCTCAATGTGAACTTCCTGTTTTTTCCTCTTTTTTGGTTATTTGTTTTTTTCAAATCTTTTCAAATCGTCAGCCTCCAGACCTGAACCAGACGTGTTCGTGACTTCACTGAATGCCGGACCACCGGCGCCTATTTTCGGACAGTCTACCAGGACGAGCTGGGATCTCAGTACTGAGGATACAGAAACCCAGGCTGTGCCCGGGTCTGAGTCTGTGTCTGGACTTCAGCAGGTCCGGAGTGAAACAAACAAACAAAAACACACAAAACGAGCTTCTGGCTGAGAGTGTGTGTGTTTGCTACAACCGGGATGTCCGATAATGGATCTAGCGGCTCGTTTGAAACGTCAACCGCATCAACATCGTTAGCCAACAGCGTAGATGCATTAAACCAAACTTCATCAAACAGCGACTGGTTTGAGGTCGTCGTGTCCGGCGGTGACCGAAAAACCACGGGAATAGTTTTAACCACATTTTCAATAATTCACACTGACAAGTAATTTAATTCGGCTCCGCGCTGAGCAGCGAAAAACTCCAAATCACAATATAACGTTATATTTTATTAAGAACGTGCGTCATTCCGTGTCTCACCAGCGTAACCCACAGGACAGCAGCGAACAGCGCGAAGCCTCCAGAAAAGCAGAAATATGATAAAAATGACAAATGATCACTAGACACCACTACCGCCGAATTAAAGACCGGATCATCCTCAGTCAAATCAACTTACAATTGTTAATTTATTATGGATATATATCCGCAAATAAACGAAGGCGCCATGAAATCACACATTTCTCAATGCGTTTTGGTTCAGCGCTCACCGCATTCAGGTCGCATCTTAGCTAGCAAACAAAACAATGTCTGACATTGGAAACATGTTGGTGCTCACCTGCAGCTCGGCCCGCTCAACCTCCCACTGCGCCCTCTCCACCTCGAACCGGGCCCACTCATGCTGGAGAAAGTGTAAAATCCCCGGGATGCTGTACTGTGCCCTGGCCGCCGTTCCTCCCCCTCCGCCTCCCCCCCCGCCGACGTCTCCAGGCTGCGGAGCTTTAATGTTCCCACCGCCGGGAAGACCCGAGCTGCTGCTGTTGTTGTTAAAGAAGACACCGGGGCCCGCCTGCTCGTCCATGGTCTGGACCGGGACGACAGACCTGGTTCTGGTTCGGTCTGGTTCTTCTCAACCGCGTCGGTGAAATGTCCAGCGGAGGAAAGACTCGTCCATCAAGGGTCCGCTCCGCTAGCAGCTCCGCTACTGTCTGAGGCAGCTGTCAAACCGGGGGCGGCGTCAGGCTGACGGCTACAACACAGTCAAAACCTCCGCTTCTGAACTCCAAAATAAAACAAGCATTCATTCAATCACAATACAAATCGTACCAAAGTAGAAATAAAGTCATTTATTTTGGAGAAAGTATTTGGTATACCAGAACACTGCTCTTAATCAGTCATTAAATTATTAGAATCATTATTCTATACTGAATTAATAATAACGTGTTTTTATTTTGAAGGCAAAATCATACATTTTCCGGTGTACCTGTAGACAACATTGTCTGACTTGACGCAGTTGGGAGGCAACGTCAACCATTCGTGTCCCAGCCAATGAGATCACAGACGTTAACCTATTGGTTGAGCAGGTGAGTGGCAGGAAAATTGTCCAATCGGAGGCGACAATGGGTGTGAGGTCACGCAACAAGCTTCATTCAGTGTGAATCAGTTTGTATCAAAGAAGCAGCTGAAAAATAATTCATATTTAAAATCATCAGTTATCAATCATCATAAATCAAAATGATTTATATATTCAATGATCAAATTAACAGATGAATAGACAGCAAGGATACTAATCTGATTATTTTCAATCTTATCAGTTTCTAACTTTAGAAACTTTGTTTTCTGTGAAAGCATTTGTGTTACCTTGTTTTCAATAAGTTTATGATTTTATTAATTATTTTCAGAAGTGTTCACGTCATGTTCATGTCATTTTTAAATATTTTGTTATTCATTATAATGATTAATTATAGCTATAATCAGTAAATATTATATTATATTATTTTGTACAATTTGTAATATTTTGAATTATCATTATTATTATTTATTATTAGATATTATTGTTATATATTTTGAATTACCTAGCACTGCTGTTAACGTTGATGATCCACGACTGCTGCACCAAGTCCACTACTAATCACACTGTAAAGTAATCAGACCAAACAACAGTGGTGGGCCTTAAATGTGACGACGACGATCGGAGTCCTACAGAAAGGACTTGAAACAAGTGGTTGACCAACGCAACATAAATAACCTGGCCCTGAATGTCAATAAAACGAAGGAGATCATCACTGACTTCAGGAAGAACCAGCCATGTCACACACCACTCACAATCAACACAGCAGAGGTAGTCAGCAGCACCAAGTTCCTGGGGTGCACATAACCAACACTCTGACCTGGACTACTCACACCGAGGCTATTACTTGGAGAGCTCAGCAACGCCTGCACTTCCTGCTGAGGAGAGTACACTTACCCTTCCATCCTTACCATGTTGTACAGAAGCACTATAGAGCTCATAATGACCAAGTGCATCTCTGTCTGGTCGGATGCCTCGGATGCCTCAGACTGGAAAACTCTGCAGAGTGGTAAGGACAGTGGAGAGGATCTTTGGGACCTCACTTCCATCCATCCAGGATGTTGCTCAGGAACGCTGCCTGACCAGAGCACACAACATCATGAGACTCCCTTCGCCCTCATCATGGACTGTTCTCTCTGTTGGCCTCTGGAAAAAGGTTGTGCAGGATCTGAAGCAGAACAACAAGACTCTATAACAGCTTCTTCCCTCAAGCCATCAGACTGCTGAACTCTCAGTGCCACATGCTCCACTGGACTGACCCTGTTTTCATGACTTACAGACTATTGCTGTGCAATATCCTGAAGTACAACATGTCACTGTTTTAAATGCCTATTTATTTAAATTTATTGTGTATATGTATATATTTAGTTGCTGTTATTCTGCATTGTTTTTGAGGCCAGAGCGACGAACATCGACGAATCGATTTGATTTACGCTACACGGTGTAAATCTGAATGACAAAATAAAGTCTTCTCAGAAAGTTTCCGCTGTGCCTGTAACTCGATGACGTGGCAGTGACGTATCAGTGACGTGATGCTGCGGACATGTGTTAATCAGCTGATGAGCCACAGCCGCTATTTAACTGCAGCTCGGTCTCTCTCTCTCTTTTTTACACACACACAGTGGCGATGCCTCCGTTTGACAAAACGCAACTGCAGAACAAACCGTTTAAACTCCGGAAAACTTTCGGTAAAAATAAAAAAAAATAAACTTTTTTTTTTCTTTAAATGTTTCTTAAAAAAAAAAGACTAAACCTGTTTTTGCGTATTTTCTCTGCAGCCACGAGGAAACAGGAAGTGGCAGGAATCAGGTCCAAGTTTCCCAACAAGATCCCGGTGAGTCTTCATCTTCATCCTCATCTCCATCCTCCTCCTCCTCCTCATCCTCAGTGTCTCCTCAGGTGATCATCGAGAGATATGAGCGGGAAAAGTTTTTGCCTCCTCTGGACAAAACCAAGTTCCTGGTGCCGCACGAGCTCACTATGACGCAATTCGTCACCATCATCAGGTAACGTCCACGAGCTGAGGGTCTAAGTATTGACTGGCAGAGTCATTGAGTTACGACTAAAGTCTGATATCAATTAAACTTTATCAGCAAGTTGTTGCAGTTTAGATTAAATCAATTTGAGGCATTGTCACGCGAGACAAAGAAAATTAATGAATTTAATAACTTTAATTTGAATTGAGTCTTTGTCAAAACTGACACCAGAACATTTCTGTGGGACTGCAGTATTTCCTGGAGACGGGCCTGAATTAAACCTTCCCTGTCACATTTTTCAGATGCTTCTTGTTAGTTGTGATTACGCAGAAAAACTACACAGAGCCCGTTTGTTGAGACTCAGTCCTGAATGATTCCAGAGATTAGACCAGACCAGACCAGACCAGTCCAGTTGAGCAGACATCAGATTCTTCTTATTCTTCTTGTCTTAAAAAGAAAAGAAAGAAACTTGTTAATTTAATCATTTGTTGTGAACTATCTTGAGGTGATCTTTGTTTCTATCTTTTCAGGTTTTAAGTAAACAATTTCATGTTTTCAACATCTCATGTTTTTATGCTTTTTATTTAGAAAGTCCAAGTAAAACACAGTTTCCACGAGCTTGTCCTGAAGTTTTTTGTCATGTAATAAAATATTTGTCTTGATTGCTTGACAGCATAAAAAAGAAAGAAATCAAGAAAATACATCAATGGTAAATGAAAATATAAAGTAAATTAGTAGTTATTTTAAAGGGGTGGGGGGAGGGGGTGCACATCTTCAGAGATGAGGAGGAAGGCTTGTGGGTGTGATGTTTGCAGCTGGGACATGACAGAGTTCACAGGTAGCTGTAGCGTCGGCCGACGGCGAGTGTGTTCAGGTTCAGTGTGAAATGCAACAAAGTGTCGTTTTGTTACAGTAAAAATGGTTTTGTTAAAATGTGCTAAAGTGCTGTGATTGACATGTCAGACTGACTCCTTATTGGATGGGGGTGGGGGCTCCTGATTGTCACTGATGTTCCTCATTTTATGTCGGTCACCGTTACTCAGCAGGAAGTGGACCGTGTGACCGTCTTCTGATGAGCTGTGAGCCATGACGAGCAGGGGCATCATGGGATGGCAGTGTATCAGCGGGTCACTAGAGGAAAAGTTTGAAGTTTTCTTAACGTCGGTTTAACGTGAAAAATTAGTTTGTTCGTGCTGCGTCTGAGGTTAAACTTTATTTAAACTTTATTTTCCTCTTGCAATTCATTCTGGGACAAACATAGATGCCCTAAAATGGAAATGATCAAGTAATTAGTACTAGTATAATTTTTTTTTTTTTTTTTTAAGTTTCTCCTTGCAGGCCTCCGTAGATGTCAGTAGACACGTCACCCTGCTGATGTTTCCTGCTCAGGTTTTTTCTAGTTTGAGCCTTTTGAAAGTGTTTGGATGCTGACAGCAGCTAATGGGTATTAATGTGTCCCCCACTTACTTACCCATCAGGAACAGGATGGCCCTGCTGCCCACTCAGGCCTTTTACCTGCTTGTCAACAACAGTGGTCTGACCAGCATGACGCTCACCATGGCTCAGGTCTACAAAGATCACCAGGACGATGATGGCTTCCTCTACATGACCTACGCCTCACAGGAGATGTTTGGACACTGACCAACAGCCCCAGCCCCCTTCACCACTTTTCTTTTTCTTTTTTAGTTTTTATTCCTTGTTGGAGGCTGCCAGCCTCAGTTTGTGCTGTAAATATAAAAACATTCTGTATATATTGTAATTTGTATGTGTTGGTTGTGCAAGAACGATTTTAAATCAAAGTATGTGGATCCAATAAATCTTATGTCAGAACTTAAAAACAGACTGTCTTTTTTTTTTTTTTTTTGAAAGTTTGTGTTTTCATGGGTTTTTGATAATTCTTAAATCTATTGTTTTGAAAGTTTGTTTATTTGGACAAAGTATCAAATTATTTCAGGTTTATTTTGAGATTTTGTTCTTGAATAAATATATTTTTGATTTGTATGTAGTTAATTGTGGGGGAAAAACTCCCATTCATGTGTCAGATGGGGGAAAAAAAAAAAAAAAAAAAACTCCAGAGATTTAGATTTTACATCTAAGAAAAAATGTTGATTTCATTTTGTCATGACAAAAGTGAAACTGAAAATGAACTCACTGCCTCTTTTCACCTGTTCTTCACCTAATTGTTCCACTAGATGGCAGCAACAATCCATCACCAACTTGGTGTAGTGACTGAACTCCTCGTCAGGGTTTAGTTTCTTTGCTCTACATGTTTGAATGAAATTAAATATTTTGTTTGACTTATTTTACTGTTGTAATGTACAAACATGTACATGTTTGTTTTTCTGAGACATAAAAACATAATTTTTCTTTATAATCCAGTGTTTATCAACCACAATATTGCACATACAAGTGCTGTCATCTGGTATCACCTTTAAATGTGACCTCTACTGAGGCGCAAACCCATGATGCTATGGAGCTCTGACCTGTTGATCATGTGACTCCAGTGAGGTCATGTGACGTCTATCAGAGGATGGTTATGCTGTTGTTCTTGCTACGTCATTGAGACCGAGACAAAACAAAGTATCAGTTCAACCTCCCGACCAATCAGGAGTCAGTGTCACCTGTCAATCATCACATCTTTACAGAATGTTATAACAAACTGAACAGAAGCACAAAAACTTGAGGAGCTACAGAAAATGATAAATATTTGTTTGATGTTTGAACAGTGAATAATACTGAAGCCTGCCACCAGGGGGCGATGCAAATCTCATTTAACTTTTGACAAGTTGTCATGTTGGCCATCTTCATACATACATGTGGTTTTAAGGAAACATACATCAGCTCTCACATCAGGGGGCGTTTACTTTCTCTACCATGAAACTTTGGTTAATGATGCTAACACTGAAGGAGGTAGGGTTCATGACTAATACTGTAACCAGACACCAGGGGGCTTCACTTTTATGTCATTATATGGTTATATTTTATTTTGTTTTGTTTTTTTTTTTAATGGAAAAATGTATTTGATTACCTCATTATCGTCTTCTTCGGTGGTGCTTTCTGCTGATGGATTAGCTCCACCTGCAGGTCATCTCAACAAAGAAAAACCCAATATTTTCCTTTTCACTTTAATAATAATTTTGTCTTTTAGATTTTCATGACAACTCAGTTATAATCTGACGTACAATCATCAGTAGATGGTAATGCTAGCATTATCTATGTAGCAGCTTTAAATCTTTCCTCACACCAGGGGGCACTCACTGTCTCTGCTATACAATGTGATATTAAAGGGTTTTATCTGTTGTGATTAAGTCTTTACCTCTTCTTTAGTGGATTTCATTACAAATGTCATTAGGGGAGCTGACGTGACTGGGTTTTGTGTGGACCTCTGTGTCTCTAGTTGATAGTTTACGCTCCATTAACAGTAATGGAATTAACAAAACTGATTATGTTCACTGAAGAGGAAGCACGATGAGACCAGAGACTCATCACCCCCCACCACACCTCACCCCTTCATCCCCCATTTCGTTTGATATTACTATTTAATAATGGAAAGCTGAGGTTTGAGTTCGACTTCATGTTGACTTGTTACACCAATGACAGGTTGCATTTATCATTCAGGAATTAGATAGTGAATGTTATTCCTGTCTGTTTGATCATCAAGCAGGTTATACCTGAATTTTATACATCTGCAAGACAAAATTAAAGATGACTTAAGATAGATTAAAGATAACCCTAACCCAGGTGGCACTAATACTCCTACAGAAACCACCATAGGACAAGAAGACTATGGCCATATCCATATCCTCAGTGTGCACTGTGTTGCTGTCAGTGCCCATCAAGCGTTACAGTAGTAGGCACAAACTTCAACTTTCAACGCACAGAGCTGCAGCTGCATCACCTCCTGCAGCGCCACCTGCCTCACATGGTTTTGTGTTTTTCAAACAGGTCAAATGATGGTTAAAACTCTCAGCAGAGGAGATGCAGAGATTGGTCTGTGTTGGAGGTTCAGTTAAAGTGGAAGCCTTGTTTTTGTTTTTGTAAGAAACTTTGTTTAATGGAGTCGGAGGTTCTGCCTAATGTCCTGCAGCGATCAGCCGGTGACCGTGAGCCTCTGGGAAGACAATCGCCTGCAGTTAATGAGGCCTGTTGTTGTGCAGCCGTAATGGTCCCGACTTCACACAGACTCATTACGTCTGTCTGGATGTACTTTCGTTCAGTCTCGTTTGGGGAAAATGGGTTTTTGTTTTACTCATCAATTAATGGCACTGGGAGCCTCTGGAGGTTAGAGGGGAAGAAACTGTGGAGTATAAACTTCCACATTACAGACTTTTATTCCTCCACTCCAGTTTCCTAAAATCTCCAGACCACAAGTCATTACCATTGGACCAGTTATATGCTCTTCAACTTACTGTGTTGTACTAACCATATTACTTTTGACTGTCTGATGGCTACAAGCCCGTCTTCATTTATGACACAAACAGGGTCAGTATCAGGTGAAAATGAGAGAACATCTATGTTAAATAATGATTTAAAATGTCTACACACACCAATATTTATAAGACCTTTGTTTTAATCATAATTGTGAATGTCTTCATGTATTTCTAGTTTATATTATTCAAACAAAATGTGAAAACTATAAACATATGATGAATAAAACCAGTTGAAAAAAAAGAAACTTCTAGAGGACTTCTTGAACGTAAATGCTACAAGACCATCTCCAAGCAGTTTGATGTTCCTATGACTCCAGTTGCACATATTATTCAGAAGTTTATGGTCCACGAGACTGTAGTCAGCCTCCCTGCACGTGGCTTCAAGAGGAAAACTGATGACAAATTAAAGAGGTGGATAACAGGATTGGTAGCCACAAAGCCCAGAACAACTTCCAAAGAAATTAAAGGTGAACTCCAAGGTCAAAGTACATCATTGTCAGATCGCACCATCTGTCGCTGTTTGAGCCAAAGTGGACTTCATGGGAGACGACCAAGGAGGACACCACTGTTGAAAACAAATCATAAAAAAGCGAGACTGGAATATGCCAAATGCATATTGACAATCTACAAAGCTTCTGGGAGAATGTCTGAGACAAAACTGGAGCCTTTTGGCAAGCAACATCAGCTCTATGTTCACAAATGCAAAAATGAAGCACACCAAGAAAAAAACACTGTCCCTACTGAGCAACATGGAACACGGTTATGTTCTGGGGCTGTTTTGCTGAATCTGGCAAAAACTCCTGAAGGACTAACAGTACTCTCTAAATAATAAAGCCTCATAAGAATCATTTGCAGAACCTCTTCAATGACCACTACAATCTTACTGTGTAAACAAACACTAGAGCATCCAAATGGGCCTTTAGAACATTGTGACTGACCACCAAAACCTCCAATCCAAAATTACATACCGAACCTTCTCAATGACAAATAGAACTGATGAGAGACACACAGAAACTACCAAAGGACTACTAAAATAGTCTTAAGGACTACTTAAACTTACAATTACCACAGTAATCTGCAGAACCTCTTTAGAAAACACAGTGGACCTCAAGAACCTTGTCTTTGACTACTGAAAGTTTAAAAACTATATGTAGCACCTTCTCAAGTGTCCTTTGAACCTCCTAATGACCCCCCACCTAAGCACCAACAGAAGCTTCTAAATGATCACTGAAACCTCCCATAACCATTTTCTGAGCCTCTTCTAGTGACTAGTCAAACCTTTAAATGACCTCTGAAAACATCTAGAACCACCTGTAGAACCTTTTCAGTGACCACTTAAATCTGGTTAACGACCCAAGAACAACCTCAGCCATCAAACAATCATTAGAGCATAAACCATCTTATAATAATTTGTTTCTTTCTTTCCTTTTTTGCAGATACAAGGTTATAAGGTATAAGATTAGAGTAGATATCAGTAGAGTCTATATTCAGTTCAACTGCAGGGAGAAAAGCGACTTTGTCCTTATTGATATTCACCCAACATTGAAGCCACGCTCGACGAGCCATTTACGGACATAAAATGTCCCATTTAACCTGTGTGCTCATTAAAAGTTCATGTGTTCCCTTCACAGAGCTGTGGGAATGAGGTTTAAATATTCATGAGCTTGTCTACAGACATGCTCACCTCCAACACACCTCACTCTGTCCTTGTTCAGCTTCAGGTTTTTTCCCTCCTCATCTATTTTATTTTTACTTCAATCCTGTTTCTGCTAGTCTGTCCAGGTCACAGCAGAAGTTAGAAAGTTGTATTTGTTACCAGTTGCAGATTTAAACCACGACATCCTAACAGAAGTTTGCAGCAACTTTTCAGATCTGAAAAGTCAGTAATTGAGTTATAGAAATGAAATTAGCAGTGACCTCTTCAATGATCACTCTAACCTCCTCAAACATCCCATAGAACTGTTAAAACCTTGTAAATGATCACCAAAACGTTTTAAGGCAACTTTTCCGTGACCATCAGGACCTTCCAGTTGCTAACATTTCCTGTAAAAGATAAATAGAACAATACAACTTATGATGTCCAAAAGGATTGATTCCACAGGAAATAAATAAATACACAAAATAAGTGTGAATAAAATTTACCAATACAGTTTGGAGACAAAAATGAAAGTGAATGTTTCGAATTAACTACTACTACTGCTAATAAATCCCCCATGCCGAATAGCAGCAGTTCCTCACTGCTGCTGCAGGGGTCGCTGTGGGTCCAGGTAGCAGGCTGTTGTCCCAGCAGCCTCTCTGTCGGTGTCTCAGTTGTTTCCACTGCAGCCTTTGTTTTCTCGCCAAGTATTTTAGAAGATTTAAGTCCAGACACAGGACCTAGGTTCTTATACAATACTGGATTATTTTGTGGCAAAACCTCATTACAAGATGATTATTATTTATTTTTATTTGTACATAAAAAACCTCAAACTCTAGAAACATTGTTTAAAAAGTCAAATTTTTAAATTTGTCTCCACTTTTGCATTGATCTTATACTTTAGTCGAATCTATACTAAATTCAGATTTGACTAAATTTTCTCAGTCTAAAAATAAACAAACACTGAAACAAATTGATCTACAGACTTTTCTCACTGTAACTACTGAAAAAAATTTCAATGTCAAAATGTTTTTCTATAAATAGACCACTAGGAGGTGCTGTAGCTACAAATACTTTAAAACTTTCATTTAAAAAATGATCAGAAAGATTTTTAGTAACAGCTCTCGGACTGGCACTGCTGGACTGCTAGTTGCCGACATTTGGCAGCCAATCAGTGTTCAGCGGTGTGTGATGTCACCGATTAGTTGAGCATTTTATTGTGCATTGTCCATGGTTGCCAGGCTTGATGCTAAGCTTGGTTAACCACGTCATCATTCTTGGTTTCTGTCTTCACAGCAGTTTATGTGTTTGAGAGATGTCGCGATTCTTGATGTTCAGATATATGATCATAAAATGATTCTATGCATCATCGCCGCTCAAACTGAGTGAGGAAATTGAAGTCATTGGTGACCTCACTTCCTGTTTACATGGGTGAGCAAGAGAGACTGAGAGAGACAGAGAGCGAGAGACTGTGGTGATGCAACCTGACCTCCATGACTCTCTCTCTATCTTTCTGACATGCTCGCTTGCTCAGTCATTCTCTGTTTTTAAACCCCCAAGACACACACACACACACACACACATACACACACATGCACTTCCTGTTTATAGTCTGATTTCAACAACAGCATCAAGTGACTTAGTGAAACAAGGATGTTTTGTGCTGCTTTCTTCCTCTTTTAACATTGATGTTGGACACACACACACATAAAGAGAGAGTGGAAGTGATGCAGATGCAGCTGGAGGCATCTGTTGCTGGTTTTAATGTGACTGCATCGTCATCCGTCGTCTCTCAGATCAACCGACATTCATGTGTCATCGCATGACTTCATCACAGCTGCCTGCCTGCAAGGCAAAATGCAGGGCAATGAAATTTATAATCAACGCAGACAAGCAGCAGACAAGTCCTTTTTCATGACGAGGACCAATAAGATGGAAGGCACTTCTTTCAGCTAACATCCCAGCTTGAGCTATTGTCTCAACTTTAGCTACGTTGTAGTTTGAGCTAATATCCTATTTTAGTTAACATCCTATTCTTGGATGTGGGCTGTATTTATTGGTGCATCGCAACATGATTGTGTATATAGTAAACAAAAAAGTCAACAAAAAGAGGGCTGACAAGGTGGAGGGAGCTTGTTTTTAGTTCACATTCTAGCTTGAGCTAATATCATCTTCTTGATCTTCTTCATCCTGCTGTTTTTGTCACATGGCAACATGCAATGTCTTTATACAAATGTAGGATTTACAACCCAAAATGATTTACAACCTCAATCTTGTCAGCCAAGTCCAGTTTCCCATAATGCATTTCACCTTGGATGTTGACGGCAGAAGATCCTGTGCTTGGTTCAGGGATTTTTAGTATGTGGTTGAGTTTTGGTCAATTTTTAAATGGGGTTACTGTCCAACCAAAATGGCTCTTTTACACATTTGGTATGCTCACAAACGAGTCAGGGTCGGGTCTCTGATCCAGGATCAGGTCTCAGGTGGCAGCATGTGAACAAGGTGGTCCAGGTGTCCCTCTGCCAGAGACCCTGTCCAGCTCCTTCCCAGACTAGATGAGATTTATACATAAAAGGGTGCTTTTATTTTGAAGGAGCTGGACGAGTTACAGCTGGGGTCTGCATCACCAGCCCCTCACAGATACAGATGTTCTCCCTCATCTCTGATGTGTCAGATCTGTCTGAGTGATCTCAGCACACGCCCATTCCCTCCACCGCCACCGCTACCGCCCTGCTGGACCCGTCCTCTGTTTGTTACCACAGTTTGATCTGTTGTTAGGAGGGTCCTCAGACTCCAATGTTTCCGTCTGTGTGATTTATGATGAGCAATGATTAACTGTGACACCACTGTCATTACATGCTAACATCTGTATCTGGACAAAATAACAAGAACACATATAATGTAACACAAGTGTTGTGTTTTTTTTTTTTTTTTACTTAGAAGGACGTCTGTCACTTGTTAAAAACTGAAAAACCTGCAAGGAACCTTCAGCTGCTGGATTAGGATCTGAGGTTGTAGGTTGATGGTGTCGTCAGGTCAGTCTCTCATTTTCTATATTCCCAATCAGGGGCTCTGAGTCAATGTTGATTACATGTTGGTTTTCATATTGACAACTGTTTTTAACATTTAAGTTTCATTTTAGTTTAAACATTTTCACACCTTCATCATGTTCTAAAGTAGATTTCTTCAGCTTTTGTTTCTTGTTTTAGTTTTTACGTTTGTCTCACTCTGATGTCCTGCTTCAACCAAGCAGGACATCAGAGTGAGACAAACGCATCATGGTTTATTTTGAGCAAACTGAGATGAAAATGTAAAAACTAAAATAAATTTAAATAAAATAAAATAAAATAAATTTACTTTAGAACATGATGAAGGTGTGAAAATGTCCTGCTTCAACCAAGCAGGACATCAGACATCCAGTTCCATCCAGTTCTGTTGGTTGTCCAAAAGTGTCCAGACTGTTCCACCTCAGTTTCAGTCTGGGATGATTCAGGACCAGATTCTCTCAGTTTGAGGTCACATAGCTGCCACCGCCGCTGTGAGGAGGCAGGTGGCATTCTAATGTTTGAATAGTGGTGTTCAAACAGTCCTGAACTCGATCTGGTGTCCAGCTGAGGACGTCTGGCAAGCCACATCGCCACCCATCGCCATCACATCACCACCACCACAGTGCCGGGGTCAGAGGTCACACACACAATGAGGATTTCACCTGTCAGAGATAAAACCACCCACCTGCCCTTTCACTGAGTCACATGATGTGGTGCTGCTCTGTTAGCATTCAACACACACACACACACACACACACACACACCACCGCCATTATTCCTCCTGCTGCTCTCTCTCTCCAACAAGGCCATCCATTCATCTGCCGACGTGACTGGAATCAGATCAGTGCTGCACAATAACCATATTGTGTGTGTGTGTGTGTGTGTGTGCGCGTGTGTGTGTGTGTGTGTGTGTGTGTGTGTGTGTGTGTGTGTGTGTGTGTGTGCGTGAGTTAGAGAGAGGATACAATAGTAAAAGTGCGCTGGCCTTTTCAAATGAGTGACGACTGCGTGGCCTTGCTCTGAACCCCATGGACCGCCAGCACACCAAGGACGAGTGTGTGTATGTGTGTGTGTGAGACTCATATATGATTATGAGATTGTGTGTGTGTGTGTGTTAGGGGGTGGGTTGCTTTTCTTGTGTCTCTGTGTCACTTTCTCAATTGGAAACAGGTCAGTCGCCCCCTTCAGGTTGGAGGTGAGAGTTTGGACCTGAGTCTTTGTTCATGATGTCACAATGTTTGAGAAGTTGAAACCAGTTTGCTTCAGGAAACCAGGGTGATGACTTTGAAGCTGTTGCTGCTTCAGTCAAACACATTTTAACGATTAAGAAAAAAGTCAGAAGTCAGGAGAAAGAGAATCAGAGCTGCTGAACCTGCATATGAAAAATGGTCACATTCAGTTCACGACTGGAATAGATGAAAAAATAAAATCTCATCATAAGAAATCAGTTTTTGAGGAAGTTTTAGGGTCTAGTTTTGGATTTTTTATTCAAAACAGAGGGAAACTTTTGATTTCTGGGGTTGTTTTTTCCCTGTGAAACTATCAAAGAATTTCAATTTCAATTCAATTCAATTCAGTTTTATTTATATAGCGCCAGATCATAAAAACATTTATCTCAAGACACTTTACATAGAGAAACCACCATTTCCACAATGAGCAAGCGCTTGGCGACAATGGAGGAAAAACTCCTTTTTAACAGGAAGGCTTTATCATAAAGGAAAGTTTTTAGTCTAACCTTAAATGTAGAAAGGGTGTCTGCCTCCCGGACCCAAACTGGGAGCTGGTTCCATAAGAGAGGAGCCTGATAACTGAAGGCTCTACCTCCCATTCTGGTCTTAGAGACTCTAGGAACCACAAGTAAACCAGCAGTTTGTGATCGAAGTGATCTATTAGGATAATAAGGAACTATGAGCTCCTTAAGATATGATGGAGCCTGATCATTAAGGGTTTTATAGGCAAGCAGGAGGATTTTGTAATCAATTCTAGATTTTACAGGAAGCCAATGAAGAGCAGAGAGTTACAGTAGTCCAGTGTAGAGGTAACAAATGCATGAATTAACTTCAAATCAGAAGCATCCTTTTTAGATAGGATGCTTCTGATTTTTGCAATATTATGTAGGTGGAAAAAAGCTGTTCTGGAGACTTGTCTAATATGAGATACAAAGGATATGTCCTGATCAAAGATTACTCCAAGGTTCCTCACAGTAGAACTGGAGACCAGAGTGATGCCATCCAGATTAGCTATGTTATCTGAAAATAATGTTCTTAGATGTTCAGGTCCAAGTATGATGACTTCGGTTTTGTCTGAGTTTAAAAGTAAGAAATTCTGAGTCATCCAGGTCTTTATGTCTTTAAGACAATCCTGAAGTTTGATGACCTGGTTAGTTTCATCTGGTTTCATAGATAAGTACAGCTGGGTATCATCCGCATAACAATGGAAGTTTATATTGTGCTTCCTGATGATGTTTCCTAAGGGAAGCATGTACAAGATAAAGAGGATTGGTCCTAACACAGAGCGCTGTGGAACTCCATGACTAACTGCAGTACGTATGGAAGACTCATTGTTTACATGAACAAACTGAATCTATCTGATAGATACGACTTAAACCATAAAAGTACAGTGCCTCTAATCCCAACAACATGTTCTAGTCTATGTAATAGGATCTTATGATCAATTGTGTCAAACGCAGCACTAAGATCCAGCAGGACAAGAACAGAGACAAGTCCATTGTCTGAGGCCATAAGAAGGTCGTTGGTAACTTTCATTAATGCTGTTTCTGTATTATGATGAGCTCTAAACCCTGACTGGAAATCCTCATACAAATCAACTATGTAAATAATCACAAAGTTGAGCAGCAACAACTTTCTCCGGGATTTTGGACATAAAAGGGAGATTTGATATGGGTCTATAATTAACTAGATCACCTGGGTCCAGAGTAGGTTTTTTTAAGTAATGGTTTGATTACTGCAGCTGTAGCCTGTGGTACGTAGCCTTTTACTAGAGATAGATTGATCAGACCCAAGATGGATGAGTCAATTAAAGGTAGGACGTCTTTAAACAGCCTGGTTGGAACAGGGTCTAAGAGACAAGTCGTTGGTCTGGATGAAGAGACAGTTCAGAGAGATCTATGGGAGAAAAATTGTCCAGATAAAAATCAGCTGTTACTGCTGATTCCAAGTCTACTGCACTGGGTGAAATATCAGCTCCTGAAGTGGGAAGGTGGTAACTAATTTTTATCTCTGATGACAACAATTTTATTTGTAAAAAAGTTCATAAAGTCATTACTGCTGAGGTTTACTGGAATAGACGGCTCCACAGAGCTAATTTTTTGATAGAGAAAACTATCCAGAAAAAAGGGGAAAAAATCTGATTTTTGCAGGAAATAGTCAAAACTTTCCTTTATTGTCAGATTTGTTTGCAGATTCTTACATTCATGTCCTTTGTCGTCTGGCAGTCGTGACAGGATAGCTATAACCCCCCCACCCCCCACCCCCCCCACCTGACGGTGCGTTGATGATGTAACGTTCTTGCCATCACTGACACTCTGACACTTGTGTCTTTGTGCAGAGGAACGTTGACTGGTTTTCTCCACCCTTTGTCCTTTTTTCCGTTCACTGTGTCGTCGCCTCAGGCTGCTGCAGCTTTCCATTACTGCTGATGTGTGTGTGTGTGTGTGTGTGTGTGTGTGTGCATGTGTGTTAACTGTTGTTTGGCTTCTACTGTAGTTAGCATGCTAACTGGCTAGCCTGTTTTCAAATCAGTGTGACAGTAAATAAAATAAATAATGTGCAGAACCTTTATTTACTGAAGCTGAAGAAAATTTTTTAATTTGAGACGTTTATTTGTAAATGGTGCCTTTAATTTTCTAACTCTGGAAAACTCCAGAACCACAGAGAACCTGACAGAGAACAGCCATCATAAACATAGACATTAACATAAACAACATTTACTAAAGAGGACAACAACATCATCAGTCTATAACGATATTGAACAACAAATATATGTTGAAAATATCACATTACATTGTTTAATTTATTCAAAGTGTCAAAGTGATACAATGTATATTATTGTAACAGACGATATAAAGGTAACATTTCAATTTTAATGTTAAACTTAGCTAGCATGCTAACAGGTAACTGCTAAGTGTAGTGGCAGACTGTGCCACTTTTGCCACCTGCAGGCTGAGACGAATGGAGACAAACATCTGAAAGAAAGAAGTGCACTATAAAAAATACGAATCACACTGACTGAGGAGCAATGCAGCACCCCCTGCCCCCTGGAGCGCCCCCTGTCATCCTGACTATGTGTTGTTATTGTTGATGTCTCACACACACTCATCTATTGTCTATGTACAAACACAAACACACACAAAGACTCCAACCCGGAAGCGCTGACCTAGTTTGTGCTGGATTCAAATACTTAAAGTGGTTTAGGGCGTGGCCTTGCTGGGTCCGCCGACCAAAACAACCACAGGATAGGCTGTGACTGAGGCACGATGGGAAATGCAGGGAAAACCACGGGGCGCGGCTTGAACTCTCCCCCTAAAAATAGAGAGCGTGAAACTGACTGAACTGTGAACTTGCTGTGGCGGCCATGTTGGATATTCTCGAGAAACCAGACCACAAAACCACGGGAGAAATGTTTGATCATTTGATTCAGAGGGAAAACTACAAATAACTCTGGGTTTTACATCTGTAGCAAACAAGGGAAAAACTATGACTAACAAAGAAATGTATTGTTCAGCATTAAAACCTTGTAAACAGAAACAGAGCAAAATCATGTGAAGTTTACTGGCTAAGCAAGAGTTAGCATTAGCCTTCTCTGCTAATCAGTGAAGTTAAAGTTTACAGACACATGATATATTTAAAGTTTAAATTTAATTTGAAAAAAGTTGCTGAGACATTGACCTCTGACCTTTGACCTTCAAAATATAATCAGTTCAACCTTTAAGTCCAAATGGTTTGTACAAAATTCAACATCTGTTGACACTAGCTGGTTAGAATTCAAACTACAATAAAAGCTAAACAAGAGTTAGCATTAGTGTTGCCTTTCATTGCAATGTAGTGACACAAACACTTACATGTAGCATCTGTAAGATTTCCAAATTATGAAAAACAAACAAACAAAAATAGATTTTACATTCAGTTTAAAGTCCATGAGATAATTTGTGTTAAATGTGAAGAAAGTGTTCCTGAGATTATATGAAGAAAGTGATGAGATGTGTCTACGCTGGTTGATTTGCATGCTAACTATGGTAGCTACAAAACAAGAGTAGTATCAGCATTTCTTTCCCCCTCCAGTGACAGCTGAGGAATAAGATAAAGTTTGGTGCTGAACTCACAATGCAAAATCTTACATGTAGCACTTTTAACCATCAACAGTTGTGTATGTTTATGCATTGTCTTTGCAATGACAGTGCTTATTATTATTTCAGTTAAATTCATAGCAGGCTGCTACAAGTTCTGTAGTAAATTTATGTAAAATATACAAGCGTTGTAGCTGATCAGCTAAAACATGAAAAACTTCTTATGTGGATTTTAAAACTTGTCCATTTGGCTCCGTTTTGCATCAATGGCTGACTGGCTGAATAATGCATTGTGGGTAATCGGAGCTCTGTGTGGTATTGCTATTCAAGCAGAAAGTTCACATATCCCCCTTGCACAGACCAACAACTCTCCTGCCACTATGCCGCCGGATAATCAGAGGGGAGGCAGTGGTGGCGGTGGCGGCCGACCGTGAGAGGTTCACAGAGATCAGGGGATGAATTTTAAAAAATCTGACTGGCAGGGAGGAAAACGATCAGCCTGTCGGGGCGAGTTAAAGTGGTGATGACGAGTGGCTACGAGAAACGACTAAAACAGAAATAGACATGTGGCCTCATTTTGTTCTAATGAATATACTGTAAATTGAAAACATCTGTGATCATGTTTTAACCATTTTTGCAGGAAGTTGCACCATCTTGGCCATCTTTATTTATAACACTGTAGAAACAGTCAAGATTTTCACAATTTATTAAGTAAAAAAACTGATTTGTTGATTAATTGATTACAATTTTACCACGTTACAAACAAACATTACAGATGCTATATGTAGATTTTTAGCTATTGCCACATATCAAACATTAGCATTAGCAGCTATTTACTGAGGTAGATGCTAGCTTCAATATAAGGTTAGCAAGAGTTAACATCAACATCTCTGGGAGAGAAATAGTGCTGTAATTGTGATGTTGTTAAAGTTATATTGTGTAAGATTTACTCCCATCTAGTGGTGAGGTCTTAAACTACAACCAGCTGAATAGTTTCTTTAGCACATTTCCTTCTACGGTGGCCGAGAAGTATCAACAAAATGTTGTTCTTCTATTTGGGAAAAACAACTGTGATATTAGTGTGGTGTTTCCTACCAAACCTCCACCATAACACCTCTGTCTCCCTCTCCGTCACTCTCTCACTTGTTTTTTTCAATAATACAAACATGTTTAACATTTAATGTGGAAAACTAGCGAGTAGTCCACTAGCTTTATGCTAATACATAATCGAAAACGCCATAATCGTGCTAACACAATTAGCGGTCACAGTAATTTTAACTCTTTACTCAGTGAAAGATTGTTTACCTCAATATGCTTAACATATCCATTTTATTTATCTTATTAACACAATGGTATGTCATTTCTGTCTCTACATGGTTGCATGTTTATATTTTTCCTCTGCTTTCTGTGTCTCTCATGATGGAGTTCAGCACCAATGAACACACACACACACACACAGAGAGAGAGACCTGCACACACACGTGAACACACTCCCACCAATGGTCAGAGCTGGAAAATATGTCACGAAAATACATCAGAAGCCCAGAAAGATACACTGCAGTGACAAAAACTGCAATGACAAAAGACAGGACTGCTGCTGTCCAAGCAGAGTGAGCCTCGGGCGGACGTGTGTGTGTGATATCTGGCTCTCTGGATTTTTTTTAATTTGACATATAAGATATATGTGTAAATCTAGATGTAGAGATACCTAAATATGTAGATGGTTTCTCACAGAGCTCTCTGGTAGACTGTCTCTGGTCGGTATCTCCCTCTGAGTCTGAGTCAGTTGTGCTGCCACTGAATATAAAAAACAAAAGGCGGAGCCTTATTAACCTAGCGTTATAACCTGTCAGCTCCTGTAGTCTTAACTCAATGTGGCAACGTAACATCGTGATCTGCGTTGTGCGGGTCGCTCTATGTTTGTATGAATGAAAAATTCAATATATATATATTAATAGACAAATAGACAACCTGAAAAATTACACATTGTGACTTGTAACCATTGGCTGTGTAGCAGCAGCACATTTAAACTATTGAAAAACACTGCAGACAAGTAGAAATATGCTATCAAACTACTCATCCACAACAGTAACTGTAATTAATAATGTTAATAATTTAACATTTTTTGATTGGAGATGGAAAAAGGCGTAGTTTTTTTTCGTTTTATGTTGTTTTCCAGCTCATCTGCAAACAAAAAGTTTTCCAAACAGCTGTATAATAACTGTCTCTCTTTCTGTTTTAAAGACAGAAGAAGCGTAATGACAAAAAACCTTGTGGTGGGAAAGGACGTTGGGATGTAGAAAACAAACAGATTTCAACGCTTCGAGTCTCCAACTGCCATGTTTTTAGGGACCAAAAACTCTAAAAACCTCAGAATCAGACGAAAACATGGTCGTCGTTGGGCTGTTTACTTTTCTGTCTCTGATGTTTTGGCCTCGTTCAGCTGCCGTTTGATTCCAAGGAAAGATCAACGCAGGAAAAAATGTAAGTGAGTCACATTTTTCCTCCGTTTAAGCAAAACATGAAGTTGGACCCAGTCAGTGGGAGTCTGCTGTGGAAACTGCTGCTTTAAAGTGGGTCACACATTTTATAAGAAAAGCTTGGCTGCAGTTTCCATCTCTTTAATATTTTCTACAGATTTGAGTCCAAACACTCACATCCATTCACACACGAACAGCAAAGAAAACAAGGAGGAAAATGAAATGGAGCTGCATAGGAACATGGTGATGATACAGTGGTTATCAGGTCTGACTGGCTGAAGCCCAACACTACACCACCAGGTCGGTCTGTGACAACGTCTGGCTGCTGCTAATATGTTGGCTCTGGCTCTGAAGTGTGTGTGGTTCAAATGTATTGAAATTGTTGGAGGATACAAATCTTCTTCTCTGAAACTGGACTCATATTAACAGATGACTCTGACTGATGCAGTGGCTGCTGGTGCTAAAAAAACAGTATTGGGGCAAAGTTACAATAGTTTTATTTTTGAATCTATTTAGTTTTTTCATTTGTGTATATTGGGGGAGAGCATCAGCACTTTTAATTTGATTTTTTATTTCTGAGTTATTAAGAACTACTTCGAGTTTTTCTCTGGTTTGTGTTCAGAGATATTCACATTGGGCCGTTTGCGCTTAAGTCGCTCGTTACGCGGCTCCAGTTAAGCGCTTTTCATCTGTGCATATTCTCCCGTTCTGACTGCTGACACACTCATTGCGTGTAAGTTTGGAACAGGGGCGGCCTTATCAAAGAGGCGTGATTCATTGAAAATGGAGGCAGGCTCAGCCACAATGTCTTTAATATTGGCAGTCTGGAAATCAAGGAATATGGAGCTTTCCTTAGACTTGTTTATGTCATTGAAATCCGTGAAAGACATAAACCACACTTTAAATTTGAAAAGGGTCTATAGATTCAGGGTGAGCATGTTTTCAATGCTGTATGAAGTTAATCCAATAAAAGTAATCAAACCAGAACACTGTGCTGATGGCTGAATACATGTTTGGAGGTCCATCAGAAAATCACCAAGGACAGGTGCGTTAGAAAATAAGAAATGGTTTACTATTGGCCATGGTAATTTGGATTCAAGTATAAAAACACCTGCTTTTTGAACAATTGAATACATCCTGTGGTGTCCTGTCTTTAACTGATGTAAATTATTTTTAAGTGTACATACATAGAAATGCTGATCAACAATCCTTTGGCACACTCGTGCCGCTCTCCCCGCAGGTGTTTCGTTTCAATCCACTGGCAGGTCATCTGGTTTTTGGCTGTTTTCTTGCAAAACACACAGTCACTGATGTGACTGTATAAAGGAAAACTCGTGACAATGGCAGTTAAAATACATTTTACTATAATTAGCGGACAGATATGTGGTGTAAATTGTAACTGTAACTCCCAGTTTCAAGTGCAATGTGATGTTTCGCCTTCTTGTGGCGCTTGACTTACAACCCACTTAAGTCAGTGGGAATGCGCTTTAGGCCAGATTTGACAGGAACACCTACATTTGACAGTTACTCCACCTACTGTGCATATCTCAAATAGAGGTACGCTGATGACAGACCTAATCAATGGCAGAATCTGCCCAGCCTGAAGTGCCATGTGCATAGCACTTAAGCGCATGGGAGAATATGGGCCATTATGAGGAAAACCTTGATTCAAAGAAGCCTGAAGTCACTAAAGCACTGCTGCTGCTTCATGTTTCAGCTGTTCCTCCATTGTAAAAGGGTGGTTGTATAAATAAACGGTCATTTTAATTCTCCATCTTCTGGAAGCTCAGGTCTGACAGCAGGAGTGACTGAGAGATACAAGTATGAAGCTTGTACAGTCACCTTCAAAACTATTCTAATTGGCTGTTAGGAAAAAGAGGGCATGTCCCTGTGGAAAATTTTAAAGCAATTAAAACGCAGCAAAGAGATTTGACTCAATAAATATTGTGCTTTGCTTAATATTACATCACCTTATAGCATTTAAGGAACTGAAGGGGGCAGACTAATGTCAGCCACCAGGGGACAATACAAAAGGACCATCCTCATTTCAGCTATGTCTTTTATTTTACCTACATCTCCAAATGGTGATTGACTTAACAACAGTATCTTAATGAAGGCGTCACGTAGCTTGTTGAAAGATGATGGCCCCCTAGTGGTGAAATTTCAACATTAGATTTATCTTCCCAGGTTTAACCAGCAAACAAACAACATTCAAAAGTTTTAGTTTCAACCCAAACCTTCAGGCATTGACTGGAACAACAGTATTTAAACATGTATATGTTCAGCTATCTGCACAGAAAAGTGTTGTTCTTTCATTATCTCACATTGCCTCCTTCCTCTCACCACTTCCTCCCCTCCAACCATGCTGACATTGTTCAGTCTCTCTGATGCTGAGTCGGACCTGAGCTTCTTTAGCCTCAGCAACAGGATCCTTCTGAGAGAAGGCGAGCTGTCGCTTCACAGGGTGTCAGGTCTCGGCCATATTGAATCCGAATGGGAACAGCAGTGTTGGTTTACGCGTATGCCTTCAATAGAGGGGGGGGGGACAATGGCAGCCGGGACAGGCGAGAGGCCCGGACCGCCCCGGACACTCAGGGGCGAGACAGACTGAGCATTGAAGAGGATGAAGATCCATCAGAAACCAACGCTCGGTAACAGGAGAACAGCCCGCTGCTTTCACATCACACAGGACTCAAAGAAGACGGCATTATGGGACGTCAGACTGACTTCTGACTGACCTGAAGTGACTGATGACACAAGTCTCAATGTCTCGGTTTGACTCGAGCAGTTTGTGCTGTAAATGTAAACTTACTGGTCTCAGAACAACATGAGTGATTTTATTAGAGCCTCTAACAGTACTGTATGAAAGAATGAAAATGACGGATGGTTGATTGATTGACAAAGGACGGATGATTGATGAAAAATGGATGATTGGTACATGGTTTATAGATGGAGGATTGATTAATTGCTGAATTATTGATTGGATGGATGATTGATTTATGAGTGATGGATGATAGATAGATGATGGATGGATGGATAATTGATTGGATGGATGGGTAACTGATAAATGCATAATTGATGGCAGAATGACTGATTGATGATGATTGGCTATTAATTGATTGATGACTGATACAAAAGTAGTAGTTGGATGTTACTAGGAAGAAAGTCAGAGTTAAATGAACTAAGCAGTTTTCTTTTGTTTCACATTAGCGTTGAATCAAAAGACGCATTTTGAATAATGGATGTAGCTTTACTCCTCTAACACAACAAAGCAGGACCTGAGAGACTTTCTTCTTTCTTTATAAACAGGTTCTGACTCTTGTGATCATGAGGAAATGACCATGAGGTAAAACAGTGGTAAACATTGTCAGACAGCTGAGCATCCTCTCTTATTTCAAAGCCTCTGCTCTCAGCTGATGTCATGTTTAAGGAAATGGAGTCTTCATACATCAGTGAAGCCTCACACGGCGCCGCCACCACAAACTCAACTTTGTTTAGAGATTCCTGTTTGGAGACCAGGATGGTGGATAACCTCATTGTTGTTAGGATGAATGGTGCGTTTGAAACGACAACAACAAAAAAAGCATCTGGAAAAAAGCTTTTTGCAATCAGACTGAGGTCCTGTGGGGCGCTCAACGCCACGGTCAGTGTTTATGGTGGACTTCCTACTATTGCCACGCTGACAGCAGGTGACCAGCTGCTCCTCTGCACCTTCGTTTGTTCACTCGGACGTTTCTGTCTTTAAACGCCGGAGGACAATCACAGGAAAAGGAGCAGAAGAAGTCATCACTGCTTCAACGCTTAGTTTCCGTTTTCCCAGCGCTGACTTTTGTCTGAGCTCAGACCTGTTCCCCTTCGTCTTATATGATATACAGTTTATACAACATATTTTATAGGATAAATGTTCAGTTTCAACTCAGTGCTGCGTGTATGGTTGTCAAATTAAAAACTTGCTCAATAATCATCGAGTGGTTGCCTCGGTTTAACACCACCCTGTGGACATTTAGACACACGTCACTGTAAATTTGGCCTGCCAACTCCTTTAACTTTGTCTGTCAGAACAAAGTCCAAAAGGTTGACCTCCACCAGCAGCTCATCAGATTGGTTCGTGGAAATCTGATGATGTTGAAACACTTTATGCATCACTTATGTTTCCTTATGGCCTCACTGCCCACCCGCTGCTGATCTCAGTTCAACAGTTAAACTTTAACTCCTGCAGCAAAACAGTGACTAACACAGTGGCATCCACCCAGTTCTCTGGAAATCTGGTGACATATTAAAATCTTACTCGAGGCGGACGCTCATAACCCATAACCTCACACTGTTAGCCTTGGCACTGGTGCGATAACAGTGTTTACCACTCACGTCACGCCACAAGGAGATGATTTGTCATTGCTGACATCGTTGATCTGAAAAGCAGTGTTATGAAACAGCTACCAAGAGTCATTTAAAGAAAATGGTTTTACCAACTTCAGTTAGTGTTCCACCAAATTTACACCAGCACCATGTTTCAGAGGCTAGATCTGTTTTTGACAGATGTCTCTACTGTGACGTGTCTGGGATCAGTTAAACTGACCAATAAGGAACACTGTCTTCATAAATATTAATTTCTGTCACATTAGTAATCAGCTAGTTGAAACAGGAGAAACATGGATGATTCCATGAAACCGGTACCTTTTCAACATTGAAAATTTTAAAAATAAAATAATTTTTATAACCATTTTTTGGCCCCTTTTGGGACATGTTCATGTACTTCATGATATGATTTATCTGTCATGATTTCAAGCTAATCTGTTCCTAGCTAGCTAATGCTCAAGGTCACAAGAGCACGTCATACAGCTTGAAAGGATATTACGTGTACATATGGTAAATATCAAGATGCACAAAATATTATTTCAATTAAAATGTTAAAAAGTGGTAACAGTAATGATGCTGTATGATGGCCCCATCCCCAACCATCTCATAAAACAACAAAATACATTATAGAAGAGAGAAACTTGTGTTTTACCTGTTGAAAATCTTCTTCCTGTAAATGCTGGAATGAGCCATTACTTTACTGACTTGAAATCAGGGGACACTGATAAAGTGATTTAAATTTTATAAAGATGAGATGCATTCATGCTGAAAACATTGCTTAACAATGATATTACTTTTAGAACAATATGCAAATGTTGAAAACTGTATAATTTTTTAAAAATAATTTACACTTAAAAAGACTTTCATAGTAAGGGGCAGGCCAAAATCCCTGCAGGCCAAAACAGTTAATTTGCTAAAAAATTGAGGTAGTGTTGATGCTAGAAGACTTACTAATGTTATATTTTTAAATTATGCATGAATTTGGTATTATTATTTTATTTTTGGTAGTATTATTTCTCTAGGATGCAAAATGTACTGATTTCACAGAATGATCCTTTGTTATATGCTGTGTTGAAGTTGAGGCTGTGTCCCAGTACAGCTGACTTGGCTAATTTAAGTACCTTAAGTAATATAAAAGTAACGCCATCAGCTAACTTGGCTTTGTTAACCTTAAAAATGAAAGACCCTATGCATGTTGTATATGGCCAACGAGGCCAGCCTTCAAAATGTGACGCAGCTATAGAAGTGGAAAAAACAATATAATTTTAATGCAATAGAAATAATAATAGTAATAATTAAAAACGTAGGTAAGAGGTAAGAGAAATCGTTTAAAAAGTTTAATTGCTCAGTAAAGTAACAAATAGGTTTGAGACACCAACAAGGCGCTGATGCTCCCATTTTAAATTAGGGGTTAGACTTTAGTCGAATGGTTTTTAACGGTGGTTCTTAATCTAAGTTTTGGGTTTTTGATCACCTCCTGAGCCTGTGGTTTATGATGCAGTTTCTCTCCATGTGTTGGAGGGAAAAAAAAGCTTCCTCAGGTTTTCAAGCTCAGTGAGCAGTTAGTTTTTGTTTCAGCAGTGACTCACTGTATTTTGTTGCTCTGCGCTGCCCTACAGAGAACAGATCATTCATGTTTGTTCTTGGCACGCTGCCCTCATTGTAGAGTAGATGTGGGGGTTTATGTTGGCACAGTGAACTGCCTGGCAGGAGGCTGAACGTTTGAGCCGCCGCGCCGCAATCGCCTGATCATGAGGGCGAATCCTGAAACAGGAAGTCAGGCGCAGATTGGGAACGAGGTCACCCTCATGTCAACGAGCCCTCGTCTGTGCTGTGTTACAACATCACAGTCTGCAAAAACAAACAAGTTACAGATGCTTTTCAGCAACGAAACAAATTCACAAGAGGACGGGGGTGTTTTTAAAATAATTTAAGGCGGGTGATGTGCCCGGAGAAGACTCTTTTATTGGACGCGTCCAACTGGTGGGAGATCTGAGTGAGGACCCTGAACACGCTGCAGAGATTATCATCTAGTCTGGGAATGATTTAGGATCCTCCACGAGGACCATGACTTAACCCTGGTTGACGATTCAAGACTGATGAAGCTTTGATGGTGATTCTCTGCAGTAAATTAACAACAAACTGTAACAAACCAACAACTTCATCAGTTGAGAGTGAAAAGAAATTTTGTCAGCTGGTTTGGAGAAAATAATCAGGACTCCATGGTGTAGTCAGAAGGCGGATATATGGCCTATGTTACGCGGAGACAAAATAGAGCTTATGAACAGGAAACAAGTAGTTTTCCAATTAAAGAAGAAACAAAATCAGTTGCCTTGCCTATCCACGAGATCAGAACTTATTCAGAATAGATTTTTCAGATACTTTTTTAAAGCAACTTAGGAAGTTCTTTCAAACTTTGCTGCTCTTGTCAAGATGAGAAACTTCACGGTGGAAACAAGTTGAGTTAACTTTGCTATGACTCATATTCTTGTTGATGAGGAATAAATTCGGGACCTCAGGAGTTTTGGGGCCTGTCGTTGGGGGGGGTCAAGACTTAGCTTTATGTTTCCTGTCTGGATGTTTTGCCGCCAGCATCTCACGCACAAATGCTTGGAAACTAAATCTTCATGAGGTCATGCGGTTCTTCTGCCAAGTCAGCAAGTCAGACAGATGATTCCGCCTCATTCGTTGCCGTGGAAACTGCTACTCGGCAATGAGATCAGAGGTTACGTAACGGGGTTGTCGCTGTGAATCGAGATGACACAGTGGCGGTGTGACAACATGGAGAGACAGTGAGAGGAAAAGTCTCCTCCTCTTCATCTACGGCTGTAAACGCTAATCCTCCTCCTCCTCTGTTGCTTTCTAGCTTTTTAAAACCAGGAATCGACCAGAGCTGTGTCATCCTGAGCCAACGCTCTGCTTTTATTCACTTTTCAGCCTCGTGTATCTGGTGTCTGTGGAAACTTTAACTTCTGCACTCGTCTTTTAAGATGTTCTGCTCGTGTCAAACATTATTGCAGCGTCTCATCACCCGTTGTATCAACTGCTGCAGTTAAACAAGAAGTTTATTCCACCACGGTGAAATCACTCAGTTTTAGTGAAATAAATAAAAAATAAAAACTGATACAATTCCACGCCCAAACTGAAATGTCAACTACGCGACATCAACAGGATTACTGGATTACCTCCAGGATTACTTTTTAACTTTGTCCACCTCAAATCACCAGTGGAGATTAGAGGTGTAACACCAACATGGTGGATCTTTTAAGAAAAAACATTTGGCAAACTCGTGTGTTACAATGTTCTGCCAACTTCCATAATTGGTGCCTAATAGCTGGTATACACTGTGTGATTTTGGGCTGTTCCAGACAAAAGACAGCCATTGTAGGAGAAATGTAGAGATATCTTTGGTTGTGGCTCTAAAAGTGTGGTCTTATGTTGCACTGTGAGACAGATTCAAGGACGGCGTTAGTGTTTGCAACGAAAGATAACTCGTGATAAAATTCTAGCAGTGTCAGAAATTCAGGATGACTATCTCACGGTGTGACAGCTGCTATGACCTATGTTTACTAATCAGCCAATAGAAACGAAGCAATGGACACTGCAACACCGACGCTAAACCGAAACAAATGAACATTTTCCACAGTAACTATGGTGACGCCGAACATATCGGTTCCGGTAACTATGGTGGCGCAGATGGATGACGTATGTTGATGGTGTTGCATATAAATGTATCAGTCTGCACACAACCAATCTGCACGCATCAAACTAATCAAAATTATTAGATCCATGTCGCATAGTGTGTCATGCAATGGTCTTATAAGATTGCTAAAATCGCACAGTGTATCGAGGCCATAAGATGCATACGTCAAGATATACAGTCCATCAACACACACAGTGGACAATTATGTAATTCTGGAGACATTTTCTCTGTGACTTGTTGCTTGGTTGTAGAGTTTATATGAATTTATTCAATTTTCTTTAAATAACAGCAGAGGACAACTTGCACCTCCATTTTGAAGAATTTCCTGTTGTAAAGTCGATCAAATGGTGCAAAGACACTTGACAGTGACCTTGTCAAGATGCAAAGTTATGTATAAAAAGACCACAGATGTTGTGGTTGAGGATGTGGCTAACCTAGCCAGCTTAGTTTAGCTTTCTGACAGAAACGTTTCATCCAGTGACAACTGAGACAGTGACTCATATTTCTGCAAAGGTCAGAGATGAAGAAAATATGAGGTGGATGTACATAAACAATGAGGTAACAGTGGAAAGAGATTTACGAAGAGGCTTTGTGCAGTTTAACATGTTGGACTTTTATTTTGGTAGTGTTCTCTCTCTCTCTTGCTCTCTCTCTCCAATTAGAGCACTGAGTCATGGGGTTGCACAATAGCTGAGCTGCGTAATCACATAACACCGGCTTATCTGTCTCGCCAAGGGCACCCAGTGTACTCTGACCCACTGTGCGTGTGTATGTGTGTGTGTGTGTGTGTGTGTGTGTGTGTGTATGTTTCCACAGATAAGCAGTCTGGCTGCAGATCCATTAGGAGGAAGTGAAATGGAGCGAAAAAAAACAGGTTGCGGTGGTGAAGCAGGTAGACGATCAAAATCGAGTCACATCCACAAAGACAGACAAAAACATTCCCACCTGAAATATGTCCTTCTTCCTCCTGTAGTTTTATTGATGTGCCACCTGGGCTTGAATTTCTCTGTCTGGGCTTGAATCTCTCTGTATTGAGCATCGACTAAAAGCTTTAGATTGTTGTTAAACTGTGACAAACACACCAAACTCCAATGCCTCGGTGGGCTAGTTGGTTAGTTTGAGTTGTGAGAACGTCAGTGACAGAAGAAGTTTTCAGACACTTTATTTAATCTGAAGTACAAGATGACATTATTAAACAAATGGGAGTTTACTTTCGTGCTAGTGTTAGCTAAAATTAGCATTAGCGTATAAAAATGTTTTTAAAATGACAACTGTTCCGTTTTGTTACACAGTGATGTTCTGCAAAAAAGAAAATACTTGTATCATAAATAACAAAAAGAGACAGAAACTTTCATAGAATTTCACTTTTTTGGCACTTGGGGGCTACCATCTTTCAACAAAACTAGATGCTGATGCTAGCAGGAAGTCTCATGTTTCAACTAAAATTAATTTTAAAGTCTATATTGCAGGTTAATTTTCCATTTTTCCAGTTTTCCAATTTACTGTCAGAAGAGAGATCACAGTCTAAGGTCATTTTACCCCTACGTTTAAAAATGAATCATACTGCTGAAATGTAATCTATGTAGGTTTGTACAATGTACTGTTGACAACAGTAACGGGGGCCGTTACCGGCCTCACACCGTCCACGGGCTGAGCCTCCATCAGAAGGACTCAGGCCTCCCAATTGACACCAGGCAAGTAGTCTTCCATATTTCCTATGCCCACCCATCGGACAGAGATCTGGGTGCTGAGGCGGGTGAGGCTCACGGTACGTAGTGGTAGGAAGGAAGGTGCCAGAAACACCGGTCTCATATAGATGCCTGTCCCAAGTGAACGTAGGTCCTGTTGAGTTATTTGGGAAAAAAAATGCCCGGCTTTATAGTACAATAATCACACTGAAAACAAAAGGCTTTATGTTGAAAATACCCCTGCACATCTACGTGTGCAGCACCAGTTTCACCGAGGAAAAGAGATAATGTAACAATATCGAAAACAACCACTATGCTTAGATGTTATTAGTAGAGCCAGTAGAATGTTAACAAAGCATGAGACAATTAAGCAGAAATATGTTTACAACATCGGGGAAGAGTTAATAAGGGAGAATGGCGGTTTGACAGGTGGGAACTGACAAGCTATGACTATATCTACTAATTGTCTATCTAATCTTACAATAATATAACATGATATAACATAATAATCGCAGCTAGATGTACATAAAATGTTGGCCCTTGAAATGAAACTCCACCTAGAAATGTTTCCATTAGATACTTCATTTACTAAAATTAGTAAAAAAATACTTGTTAACAAACAAATTTTTTACCATGACATCTGAGATGTGTGCTACAGCCACCAGGGGGCAATCCACATGTTCTGGTTGGGTTCATTTATGTTTCAGGCTACTGTTTAGATCTAGAGTCTAGAATCTAATATAAAATAGTCTGGTTCTGTATCCAGGAGTTAAGAAGCCCTGATGAGTCCATGACACTGTTTTTATTTCGTAATTTTATGGATCATAAAAGTTTAAAGTAACGTTTGTTTGTTTGAAAGGTCAGCTCGGGTCGGTAGAGTTCAGAGGTTTATTAGCCACGCTAAAAATAGACGAGCAGAATCTGAACAAATGATGAAGATTCGTGTGCTAGACGTCGTAAAAACTGTTTCCTGCTGCCCAAGGAATCAGGGAGGGACTGGGGATGTAGCTTTTTTTTTTTTTTTACGAGTTTCTCCTCCCAAAATAAAACAGGCCAGTGTTCGTAATAACATGACCAGATGAGGATTTTATTTTAAACATGTGTGGTGGAGCAGGTGGGTGGAGGAGCCTGAGTATAAAAATGAAATTAAGCAAAAAAAAAAAAACTGCAGATACACAGAAAAGCGAAATACTATAGTAAAGTAAATAACAAAAGAGACGGAACCTTAAATTGTTTTTCACTTTTTTTGCCACTAGGGGGCAGTCATCTTTCAGCAAGTTAGGTGGTGATGTGGCTGACATGAGAACTGCTCTGAATTCATGTTCTTCTGAAGAGCAGCTAGCCAGTGGTACAGCTAGCTTTAAACTAGGTTAGCTGAAATAACCAAATTACCTGGGTATCAAAGTTAGCTAAGGTACTTAAATTAGATAAGTTAGCTAATGTCGCCTTGTTCATCTGGTATATAGTAATGGAAATCGATAAGAAATGATCAATATTAAGGCCATTGTCGATTCTGCTTATCGATGTATTTCTTTATTGATTCCCTTATCAATGCCAAAACAGTGGGTGGGGGTGGGATGGTGAAGTGTACGGAGACCATTTCCTAAACTTTCCAAGTTTTTCTAAACCACACAGATTTTTCTGTTATTTCTTCAGATCAGATGTTTTGCGCTGCCTGGCGGTGCCGACGGCCCTCGTGGAGCCCATCAGAGCAGACGGATCTTCAAAACAAGAACAGCAAACGCCCTCGAAGGATGTTTACCATCTCCAAACCGTTGAGGAGAAACTCCCTCTAATATTCTGCTTCAGCCGACGCCATCGCCAACTTTGAACTTGCGTTTGATGTCAGTGGCGGCCTGGGCGGGAGCCTGAAGCTGTGGTTTGGTTGTGGCTCGTCGGGACGTTACGTAAACCGGGGGGGGGGGGCTAGTTACATCATTGTTGAAGTTTGCCATGTGGCGCTGAAGTTATTTCTGGCAGAAGCAACGTTCTGCACCTGAATTGAGAAAAGACCGGCGCCGCGTTCAACAGGAAGAACAAGAAGAAGAGGAAGGAGGGAGGGTGAACCAAGCTCCCCAGCTGATGAGTTTAACAGTTTGTCGGAAAGAGCGACAGCGAAGGAAAAAGTGAAAGCGTCCCAGTTGTGGAGCAAGTCAGCGCCGCTGCGACGGCTTTTACAGATTATCAGATTCAAAGTCTTCGTCAAGGTTCAACTCCTGCCTCGTAAATCGTCTGTGGTCTGGAGGCGATTTGAGCTGGCAATGCTTCACCATCATCATCATCGTTGTCGTGGTCATCGTCATGTCAGCTCGGCACGGATCTCCCTCCATCTGCTTTTTTAGCTTTCACTTTTTTCTTTTTTTACTTCCAGGGAAATTCCAATCATTTCCCTTGAGCTGCTCCCTCCTCCCTCTTTGGAAACGCAGACACCGTCCGCCATGTTTGACCCCCCTCCAAAACTGTCAACCCCCGCCCTCACACACACACACACACACACACACACACACACACACACACACACACAGAATCCCCATCATGGCTGCAGATGTGGCACATCTGGCTCCAGGGGTGAGTCATTACTCTTGGCTCACTCTGATCTTCTGCCCCCCTGCTCTCTCACCCATCATCCTCCCCCCACCGCCATGGCAACTGATGAATGTTTGGCAGGAAGCCTTGTTTGGCTCAGCGCCGGGTCGAGAGCGAGAGACCAGGAGTTAAAGTGTATAAACAAAAGAAGAGAGAGCAAGAGAGAGAGAGGTGGGCGGCGCTTCGGTTTTGGCGTCGCTCCAGTCCGACCATAAAAAGTCTGAATTGAAGCTTCTGGCAGAACAAAGCAGTGTGTGACACCACCACCGCCGCTGCCGCCACCGCTCCCGCTTGGCAGCCGACACGTTTTCCCAGCAGCCCTTGCCTTGGCAGCTGGCCGACCTTTCCCTGCAAGCCTGCAAAGAGGATTAGGATGGAGGGGTTTGGGGAGGGGGGTTGAAGGGGAAAAAGAGAGCCTTGTTGTTTTTCTCTTGTCTCCTCACTTCGCCCTCAGTGACATCACCACCGCCACCGCTCCAATTCCAGATGCGAGGCGTCCAAAAGTGTTTTTCCCTTGGGTTTATTTGACTTGGCCGACCGTTTTATAACCGCCGCCCCCGTCGGGTGCTGTATCTCTGGGTGTTGTGCTGGTGTGGGGGAATTAAACTGAAATATCAAATGTCAGGGTATGAGCGCCACCATCGTGAGGCCAGAGTCTGAGCAGTAAGACCAGTAACAACGGCAGCTACTCTAAACAGTTGATTGTTTTGCTGGTGAAACCAGGTTTGGCGATGCTTTCAATCACCTTTGGTTGCAGCACTGATCGATCAGTTAATTGTGGGCTGAGGTTTATCAATAGAGTGGCGAGTCACTTCCTGTGCGGAGAGTGGTCGTGTCCGTCTGATGGCGATGCTTCCAGGCAGAGTTAGTGGCCTGGCTGCTTGCTGTGACTCTGTGAGGAGGCTTCCTGCATCTCAATGAGATGGAGATGAGTCTGTGGAAACGGTAAACACGCTGTTATTGGTCCAGCGCCAAAACAGCTCTGCGGTGGGACGACGAAGACAAGAAGAAGAAGAAAGAAGGGGAGAATGACAATGCTGTGCAACTCCACCTCTTCAATAAACCAGAAGAGCAATACATCATTTTATACAAATATTTGACCTTTACAGTCAAACATACACACTGCTTTCTGGAAAGCTGACTGTGATAAAGCTAATGCTAACTAACTGGGGAAGACAGCTAATGCTAGTGTTAATGGTGGTCGTAATAATCAAGTTATAGACAAACACACACACTGATCCGGAACTGGGGGCATAACCTTTTAGTTAAGAACTACTGATACAGGAATCAATGCTATAGATGCTATGCATTTCTGACGCTAAATGCTAATGGTGAAATCAGTTGGTTCTGGAGCACTGAGAGGTTTTTACTTATTGCTACTTCTTGCTATTGCTACGTCTCAGATGGGGACTAGATTGTTTCATTTCAAAGGCTCCTTCATCACCAGCGCTTTAACTGCTTTCCTCTGAAAAGTTGAGAAACTGAAAGAAAAAAGCATGGGAACATCTACATTTCTGAGGAGGAATATGAGCAGAAAGTCTGAGTCACAAAATGTGATTGGCTCGTGGCGTTTGAGGCTTTAATGATGGATCAATTGTTTTAGATAGAAGAAATAGTAACAATGACATAAAACGTCAAACTTTATTTACAACTCATCTCTGTCTTTACTGAAGCTAGCGTGCTAACTAGCTAACACCTGCCGGTCTGATCATTGTGGCGTTGTTCAGAGGACGTTTTATGACATCGGGTCTTGAGAGACACAATGATAGTGAGCGACCATCACAGCCACGACTACCACAGTCATTTAAAAAGTGCTGTTAACAGCTGAAACTGATGCTGGAGAATAAATAAATATTTTAGAGACGTATAAGAAACATAACCTGGTGGTGGTGACTTCAGGATCATTACAACGTCAGGACTTAGTTGTGAAGCTTCGGGCGGCGGCAGCCTCTTAATAATTGAACAAATCTCTGTAGCGTCAGCTTTGATGTGTTTAAAACTGACTTAATTTTTAAACAGAGCGTTTCGTAAATGAAGCTTTGATGATGTGGAACAGATGCTGCATCCAGGGCAAAAAATATAAATCACATTTCATATTTTTTCACTTTTACATCTTGTCTCAGTTGCAGGCAGCTGCCAAATAATGGTCCAAATTAAGTTAGTTGCAAAATTTCATAGTGTCTCAGTTAGTTCCTGAATTTGTTTTTGTCTCAACAAGTCTTGAAAAAACTGTTGTTAATGTTTCTATTTATTTTTGCTCAAAAGACGATGAACCTCAAAATAATAATAATAATCCTGTTGGGGAAATTATTTTGGGTGTTTGTGAACTGATGTCTGGTTCCTGTATTTATGATACTTGTGTAGTAACATCCTTTGTGTATTTATGTTGTTTATGAATTTGTGTCTTTCACATATTTATGTCCTTCCTGTATTTACGTTCATCTATTTACATTGTTTACATATTGACGACTTTCTTGAACATATGTCCTTAATGCCGATGACTCTCAGCTGTATTTTCCGTTAAAATCAAACAAGTCTTTTCAGGCTCTTCTTGACTGTTTGGACGATACTAAAGACTGGATGGTAAATAACTTCCTCCATCTTAACAACAACAAGACTGAGATTATCATCTTCTGCTTTTCTAAATTCAGACGTTCTCTTGCTGCCAGTTCAGTTGAGGCTACGTCACCTATTATGTTAACATGCAAAACAACTGGGTGTTATTTTAGATTCTCTGTTTTAAGGAGCAGATTTCTTCTGTAGTTGAAAATAGCTTTTATGAAATGACAATTATGGCTAAACTCAAATCTTTCCTGCCATACCATGATTTGGAAAAGGTCATCCATGTATTTATTACATCACAGCTCGATTACTGTAATTCTCTCTATTTTGGCCTCCCCAAGTCACTATTACCAGTCACCAGTTTACAGTTAGTCCGGTCTGCATCGGCAAGACTAGTAACAAACAGAAGGCACACATTACTGCTGTTCTGGCCTCTCTTCACTGGCTCCCTGCTCATTTTAGAATTCAATTCAAGATTTTACTGTTGGTTTTTAAGTTTTTATCAGTGATCTATTCATGTTCACTCATCCTCAAGGTTTCTTAGATCTAGTGACAAAGCTCTGCTACATGTCCCTCCATCTCATCAGAAACTAAAATATGGCAGGGCCTTTGCCTGCTTCCATGTTTGTGGAACCAGTTGCCACTTGACATTAAAAACAGCTTCTCCTCTTACTCTTGTATTCTGTACAGCACTTGGACAGTGAAAACTGTGTGTAAATGTGTTTTATAAATAAACTTTTACTCACTCACAATAGGTTGTTTACCAATTTATGTCTTTTGTGTTTACATCCCTAGTAATTTACATCCTTCAAGTATATACATCCCTCACGTGGTACTTTTCTTTATTCTCATTCTATTCATATTCATGTCTTTTATGAATTTACATCTTTGTAATCATGTAATTACGTACTTAACATATTTAAATTAGTTCGGCTAGCAACAGCAAAAAAGTCCTCCTCCTACTACTGTGGTCATATGACCTTTAGCTTTAACTATACGTTCACATCACAAACGGCACCAGAACTGCAGTGAGTCTTGGGATATGTTAAACTGTGAAGGATCCAACTGTTGTAGCCTTCACGGCTCAGGAGAAGAAGCTGGATTTGTTGAAGGAGCCTTTGAAATGAGACGGTCTAGTCTCCACCTGGGACATACATGACGACGCTCTGTAACTGAACCCAGTCCAATGTTTACAGAACTGAGGATCTGGACCTGACATCAGGTCTCCATCAGGACTCTGAGCAATGACGACTAAACAGTTCATCAGACTCCTGAGCTCCACTTTGACCTTGCCTCCTTTTCCTGAGCTGATTTCCCACCATGCAAACTTCCTGCCTCATGTGAAACCGCTAAGCTGAATAAACTGACTGGGTTGACCCTGTCTGAGTGACCCCGAGAGGGGATGGAGGGAGGAGGGTGCTATTTAAAGACCCTGCTGATCAGGCGAAACTTCCCTTGTCGAGATCCCCATCCAGATCCTGTGACTAGTTTAGTACCTGATCTGCTTGGTCTTTGAAACCAAATAGTTAGTTTGATATTTTTATACAGTCTGACAGTACTATAACGCTTTACGTCATTTATACCTTCATATATCATGATGTGTTGTCACACCATGAAATTAAACAGAAAGATGGACGACGATCCAGATTATGAAACATCTGTATTGCCCACAGGTGGCCTGCTGCAGTATACGACCATGTTAGCCTGTGAGACCAATGTGACCATTAGCTAATTAGCATTAACACCATGATTGACAGATGAGTTTGGCTTGTGATTGATATCACATTGCTTGTTTTTGTCACCCTGTGAGGAAGTGGAAGTGTGTCAGCCATCTGTTATTGTTGTTAGTGACCTCAACTGTCAATGTTGTGTTTGTATTTTTACATGCTATTTTTTGAGTTTTAAACTTATGAAACAAATGTTGGTGTTTCCTTCTGTGTTCAATGTTCAAAGTGAATCTTGATTCTTAAATCTTTATATATAGTCAGTGTTAATTTTAGTTTATGTGCGGACTTAATTTAATTAATATCTACTGTTATTAATTTTATTATTGGGATTAGATTGTACCTGGATCACAGTCATGTCTGTTTACAGACTCCGCCTCTAGATGAAGCTATAATTAGCAGTAACCCCCTCCCTTCCTTTTTTTCCCTATTAAACCAGAGATGCTGAGCTCTGGAGGCTTAAATAACACATATCGCATGTGTTTTGTGTGTGTTAAAGTGCTGAGTGACTGATGTGGGAAATGTCATCAGTGCTGTCGGTTCATGTTTATGTTTCCATTTAGGAAGTGAAATCACATGACCCCCCACCCCCAACCCACGCCGTGGGAGGCAGTGACAGGATGATGGGTCAGCTGACAGCAGCTTTAAAGGCAGGAGGCTTAAATCTGCATGAGACATAAACAGACGTGATGTTAAAATGTTAATGTTTAAAAAAAAAATGAAATAACATAAAACCAACGGCTGAAATAATTAAAATTAAATTGCATCTCGATACAACTTTTGGGAGCAGTTAAAGTTGCCACATCTCAGTTTCCTCATCAGCCATCGTAGCATTAACAAGACAAGATGCTAGTCGGTTAGCATGCTACATTCAGTACAAGCTAAACAAGTGTTGATGTTAGCTTGCTGGGAAACCTGTTGGTGAGTAAAGGAATGAAATTTGACGCTATTGCCAGAGTAGCGAGGAAAAACCACTAATACTAACGCTAGCTATTTAGCAAGAGCAAGAACTTGTATTGGCTTCTACAAAATTACCTCGAAGTCTTCCTGAGAATATGTCAAGACTGCAGTAGCACGATGTGTCGACACTAGCTGGTTAGCATGCTATGGTGATGGAAAAAAATGACATGTAGCATCTTAAAAATGTATGATTTTTAAAAAAATTTTCTATAAGATCAATGAGTAAAAGAATGAAATAATTTAAGGTGTGGATTGACAACATCAGAGTTTTTTGCTAAAATCACATTTCAAAACATGGTTTTACTCTCACTTCTGTGAATTAAATAATAAAAGAAATTTTAAGGAACTGAAATCCGACCAACAGCCTCCTGCAACATGGTGTGAAATTCACTGTGCTGCTGATTCATTGTCGGACAGACATCAGCACGATCACAGTTCCTTCTTTCTCCATGTCGTGCAAGTTCACGCTCGTTACAGGGAGACCCTCCTCCACTGACTGGCCACTGACTGTTTCAAGATGGCCAACACGCCTTTATCACACATGTGCTGATGTTTTCGTTTGAAATAGAAGCCTTTATAAATCATTTTGTATGGCCACGGCTGTTGGCCATCTTGGACTGAAGGTGTTAGCAGTAAATATTTGGGACAGAAATATGGCCACCAGTTGGTGATATAGATTTTTTTAAACTTCACTTTTGAGAAGCCATCTTTGTTTACTATCTGTGTTGCAAACAATAAAATGCAACAATCGTAGGTTGAATTACTAACATGCTATGCTAACATGGTAACTTCAGTAGAAGCAAAACAAATGAGAATGATAGCCTGCTAGACACAGGTGCGCTGGCGAGTAAAGGAATTAAGTTAGGCACTTCTGCTTAAGTTAGGTACAGCTGCTAATGCTACTGTTAGCTATGAAGCAACTGCGGTTTCAGATCATGATTGACCACTGACAGTTATGAGGTAACGTTAGCCACCTTTTAGGTCGGGGCGGGGCCTATGACCTGTACTGCAGTGAACGGCGTCAGCAGTGAGGAAGTTTATAATTGTACTTTCTGCAGGTCTGAATGGAGGGAGGAAGCTGCACAGTTTGCTTGGTAACAGCAGCTGAATTCTTTGATTGGCTGTCGGCCTGGTGACGTCACACGTGGGGCTGGAATGCGTCTTAGCGACATCAGACTGAACCTGGACACTTGTTGCTTCGACTTTGAAGACTTCAGTGGTAGTTTTATTCTGACAAGCGCTAAAAAAGAGCCTGAAAACAAAAACGAATGGAATTTAACTTTCAAAATAAAGCGTGCGGTCGCAGCACTTATTGAACTCTGGCAGGAATTTGTAGCAGACAGTCAGCTGGACTCCTGCTCTGGGTTTGGTTTTTATAAAAAGCTCTCTGGGTCCCTGCAGGCGGAGAGGAGCAGAGAAGGGGAAGAGGTCTCACTCTGCTTCGAAAACTAAAGTTGCAAACAGAGCTGGCCATTTTTTAAAATGATTTTGTCAACGTGGAGTGCACGTAGCTTTACTATCTTAGCACAGTTTATTCCTGACAACTGCTAACATGTTGACTAAACACTAACACAATATTTGCCAATCAGGAAACTGTCAGCAGGTGTAGCATTTGGCCAACATGATCTTGAACCCATCACTTACCACTTACTTCATCAAAGTGTGTCAAACAGCTAAATTGCAATTAGCATAGCATGTTAGCTTAGTTCGTCTTTCCATTTTGCCATATTAGCATTTGGCTAACATTACCTCTTACTCACCTGTGTTCAGTGACCAATCAGTGTGTAGCAATATACTTTTAAATTTCAGTTAGCATAACATGTTAGCAATTCATCCCAAATTGCCAATGATTACTGAATTTTGTTTGCAACACAGATTGCACAGTGTGGCTGACATCACATCTCCTCAAAAGTGACGTCAAAACATCTGGATCTCCCCCTGTGGTTGGATGCAGTGTAGGTCAGAAATTCCACCCACCTCCATGTTAACTTGTATATATCAAATAACTGTTTGTATCGTGTAATTTGGATGTTATCCATTTGTTTTTAATTACTTATTTGATATTATGAAAATGGGCTAACTGACCCATGAGATTAACTGGCTGGGGGCAGGACTTTTGTCAAGATGGCAGGCCTTGCATCTGGGATATTGTGTCTTTGCACAGCAGGAGAAGGTAGAGGCGTTGGTAATCTTTCTTAGAGTCATTTTGCAACTTCTAAAAATGTTCATGATATGGGTTTTGTTATGTGCCTGTTCTGTGTTAAATTGTTGTTGTTAAAGATTTTCTTCCATTGTCAAAATTATGTATGTATGTATGTATGTATTTATTTAATTTATTTCAGGGTACTACTGTTGCTATTACAACTTAGTTGTGCAGTTTTAATGTTTTTTCTTAAAGCTTTTATTTTGAAGGCTGTCCCTGCCTCCGTCGGCGGTTATGTTGTCAAACCGACGCTGAGTGACACCTCTCTCCTACCTCCGCTTGCGCACACGATCTTCGCGTGTCAGCGCTCGTGGTGAAGACAGAGGAGCGCGTGAGCATGCGCCGGAGGGGTAGTCGAAGAATCTGGTGAATAGAGCCCCGGAGCACGAGCCGAGTTTCGGCGCTGACGTCACGGCCCTACATTGAGAGCTCGGGCTGAGTTGTAAGCACGAGCTTAGACGGAGGCGCGCGGAGGCAACGGACACAACGACGATGAGCTCCGGTCGGTGCGACTCTACCGCGTTCTGACGGAAAATACAACCGCGTTTTGTTTCTCACCGCGGGTCACTTCTTCCTCACAGCGACGTCAACGAGCCGACGGACATTTTGGAGAGTAGGAGCGCTGTCTGTGGGGAAACAACATGTCCTCCGCGGCGGTCGCTGCCTCCAGGCGGCAGTCCTGTTATCTGTGCGACCTGCCTCGCATGCCGTGGGCGATGATCTGGGATTTTACCGAGCCCGTTTGCCGCGGATGTGTCAACTACGAGGGAGCCGACCGGATTGAGTTTGTTATCGAGACGGCCCGGCAGTTGAAACGGGCACACGGCTTCCAGGACGGCCGCTCTCCAGGCCCGGGGAAGCCCCAGCACGCCGGAAAGGAGATCAACCACTCGTCCGGAGATCCGGGCTCGCGTCCGCCGCAGCCGTTGGACCGCTACCCGCTGTCCGATCGACCGCCCCGCCTGGGGCCGGAGTACCAGTCGGGCAGGCAGGCGAACGGCCTGCCGCTGCCGAACGGATTTCCAAAACCGGACGAGCCCCCGGAGCTGAACCGCCAAAGCCCGAACCCCCGCAGGACTAGCACGGTTCCTCCTAACCTGGTGCCTTTGGTGAACGGCGGCATACCCACCGTGCACCCGCTCAACGGCCGCCCGACTCAGATGGGTCTGCCCGGTGCTCTGGTGGCACCGGGGCCCGGGGAGCACGGCGGCAAGCGGCCGGAGGAGATGAAAGACAAACACAGGCCAGACAGCCTATCGGACATGGCGGACGGACACAAGGACTGGCTCGGTAAAGGGAAGACTGTGCGGGACCTGATGGCGCTGCACACGTTCGACAGCCGCTTCAAGAAGGAGCACGCGGCCATGCATAGGGTGATGGGATACGACGGCAGCGCCGCGTCCTCCAAGACCGCAGGTATCTGCGCGTGCAATACAGGAAATGATGTGTCAGCACATTCAGTGGCGGTGTCCGGTAACGGACCCGTTCACCTCTGCACGCGAGCGTTTGGCAGCTGTTTGTGTGTTTTTATATATGTGTGTGTGTTTATGTGTATGTGTGTTAATGCTCTTCCTCTTCCTCAGACAGGGGGAAACACCCGCGAAGCCTGAAGAGGAAGGCGTCCCCGGAGCCTGATGGCGAAGGCAGTGCCCCCAAGCTGAATGGTGGCGAGGGTCAACCGTGGCTCCCATCACCTTCTGAGGTGCTGAAGATCCCCTCTGCCGCTCTGCCAGGCTTCTCTGCCGTCGCTGCCCCTCCCTCCACCATCTCCCCTCACTCCCGCACCACACCCCCCGAAGCTGCCACGGCTCAGAATGGTCAGTCCCCCATGGCGGCCCTCATCCTCGCCACTGACAACGCAGGTGGCACCGGCTCGCCCAAGGACGGCAACCAGGTACACTCCACTACCACGTCGGCGGCAGGTGGGGCACGGCGGAACAGTGGCAGCCCCCTGTCGCCGTCCCCAGCCTCCCAGAGACGCCTGGCGCAGAGGGAGGGCCCGGCGGGCGGCAGTGACCCCCACGCGCCAGCGCCCCAGAGCATTCCGGACTCGTCGGTGGCAGCCGGTGGCGTGCCGCTGTGCTGCACCCTGTGCCACGAGCGGCTCGAGGACACACACTTCGTCCAGTGCCCGTCTGTGCCGTCGCACAAGTTCTGCTTCCCCTGCTCACGGGAGAGCATCAAGCAGCAGGGAGCCACCGGCGAGGTGTACTGCCCCAGTGGTGAACGCTGCCCGCTGGTCGGCTCCAACGTGCCATGGGCCTTCATGCAGGGGGAGATCGCCACCATCTTGGCGGGAGACATAAAGGTCAAAAAGGAGCGGGACCCTTAAACAGCAACTCAGACTTTGTTTTTATAACAGTGATGACAACAACAATCGGACAAACACTGGCCCCGCCCCCTCACACACAATGTACATACGGACTTCAACATGGCTGTAAAATTATTCTGACTTTTCTTTTTCAATACGTTGTGTTTCTATATTTTTGAAGATGAAGGTCTGTATCGTCGTGTCAGCGCGACGTCACTTGTTTGTTTCAGACGTAGAATGAAACTAATCTGAGCACTTGGCGTAAAAATTAATAAAAACAAACAAACAAAACAAACAAACAGTTTGGAACTGTACGTGTTCGCACTCTTTGCCAAATACAGTCTCAGACGTTGTGATAAAATCGTTCAGTGTCAGTGTTTCTCTGCTCGGTGATTATTTCCTCTCGGCTGGCGGCGGCAGTGTCTGAATTAGACCGTGATGCAACATGATGAGCCTCAGAGGAGGGGGAGGGTGAAGGCCGAGGCGGCGGCGTGTTGCATAAACATGTCGTACAGTAAATCACACGGAGGCGGCACCGAGTTTGCCCCCTCCTCTCTCTCACCCCTCCTCTTCCTAAAAATAGCAGTGGCGACTGCTGCTGCTTTACGTGTGACAACATGTCAACATGTCTGTGTGTTGTTGACTTGTGGTAACTAACACACAACAACTTTCTTTTGTGTGTGTGTGTGTGTGTTTTATTTCGAAAAGCATTTCCTGGCAGTAGGTGGACACCAAAAAAGGATGGTGATGGTGTTGCCCCCCACCTCCCTTCTGAGACTTGTTAGGATGGCGCTTGTCTCTTTTTTTTTTTTTGGGGGGGGGGGTCCTGTGTTGACGGGGCCTTTTTTATTTTGAAGGTGTGTGGATATTTTCAACTCAGAAGAAAACTAGCACAAAAGCAGATGAACCTCTGAGGGGGGGTGGGGGTGTAGATGCCATGCTCAGGGGGGGCCACATGATCCTCGGTGGAATTCCTGAGTCACTGTCCTCCCCCTCCTCTCTCTGCTGCAATAACATGCCTTCCACTGTTCAAGCGGATGAATGGAGGCCTGTGTGTGTGTGTGTGTGTGTGTATGTTTGTCCCGCCGCTTTCATTCACAGTCCACTGCCGTCGCTGCCGCCATGAGGGAAAGTTTAACTCTTTCCAGGTTCAGAAAAGTAAAAACCAGGATTATTATTGTTTTAATTAACTTTTACTAAAACACCTCCTGGAGGTTTTTTTTTATTTTGAAATATACATGATGATTTTAAAGAAAGATAGAAAGAATGATTATAAAGGTCTAACTTAATTGTGATATTCGACAGATCAACAGGTAAGGGGTCGGAGTTCCCTGGTAATCTGGTTCCTCGGACTCGTTCGTCCTCGTTGATATTTGATTTGACGGTGGCCATCTTGGCCAATAGAGTAGCAGACGTCCTCGTTCTTTCTTCGAGGTAACGTCAAGACTTCATGTTGTGGTCGTCTGGTCGGATGCGTAGTGTTTGTGTGAACTGGATTTGGGTTGATGGCGGAGGGGTGGTGTGTGTGTGTGAGTGTGTGTGTCGGGGTGGGGGGTGTGTGGGGTCAGGAGGTCAAAAGGTCAAAGACCAGCTCAACTCGCAAGTTTCACTTTCGTAAACAACTCGAACCGTCAGAGGAGCTGAAGCTCCACAGTGCACCACTGCTTTTGATGTGTAGCAGCCAATCAGGCATCAGATCCAAACCAGAACCAGATCCCCCGGCCCCCCTACCCCGCTGTTGTCCCGTCGCCCCCGCTTGCTGCTGGGCCCGGCGCTGGCGTGAGTTTAGCCACAGATTCCAGCCGAGGCAGCGCTTCGCCGTTTCATCTCTCACAGGAACTCAACGACATTAGTGGGCTCACTCAAATTACGTGGCACACACTCCTCTCTCTCTGTCTCTGTTTATTCAGCTGTCGCTCGCCCAAAGCCTCGTCCTCTTCTTTCCCATCCTGAACCCAGTGACACACACAGTTTAACACAGTTTAGTTTCAAAGTAAAAACTTACCTGTTTTTAATGTTATTTTTATTTTCACTTTAGATGGAAAGAAACCAGTGAACTTGTTACACTGACTTAAACACAAAAAACTCTGTTATTATTATCATTTATTTACACTTGTGTTATTGGATCAGTTCTTTTTTTTAATCAGTGAAATTTTGTCTAGAAAGAAAAGTTAAACTTATTTTTCAGTTTTCTCAAGAAGTAAGAACTATGATTTTTATTCAGAAAAACAAAAAGGAAAAAGGGCAAAACTAATACTTTTTTGTAACAATCCTGAGTTTAAAGAATTACAATTGGTGATAAAATGGATACAAGTAAAACAAACCAAAAAAAAAACAAACAAACAAAAAAAAAAACAGATTGCTTCTAAAAACATCAGAAATATAATTTTAAAATGTTCTTTTGAAATAAAATAAATCCAGTGAAAGAGAATTGGAGCCATGTGTTAAAACAAAAACCCCACCTTCCACAAACTAAATTAGTTCTGATCTCATCTCTGTCAAACTTTGAAATATTTTGTCATTGGTTTTATCGTCATGCCTCGGTTTTTATTTAGTTATTGTCAACGTCTCGGCAGAGAGAAAGTTGATGAAAACTAAAAATGATCTGCAAAAATGATTCACTGCTGCTGGGCACCAGCATTGCAAACTATGAAACAGCCTGGATCGGCTATTCTGGCAATTTGAAGGCTCATTTATCAGGGCTGGGCAAAACGATTATTTTTTAAACGATTAATCTATCGATTATTTTTTTGTTACATCAATTAAGCTAATGTTTAATTTTTCAATTACGTTTGATTTCAATTCGATTATCGATTATTTCCCCATTAATTGACTAATGTAGCAATTTATACATGCTAATTTACATATCTGAATGAAAAAACATTAACTTTTTAACATTTGTTTTTATTACTCAAAATTTAAAGTAACAGTATAAAAGTGCAGGAACGTTCAATTAAAAATAAAAAGGTCACTCAGAATACTTTCTCGGAGCAATTGAAAGAATAGAGCAACCAATGTAAACTTGGGGGCTAGAAGCGGCACAAACACAGGGAATACTAAGGACGGCAAAATTATCATGTCAGGATTTATACAGACCCACCTCCTCCGGCTCTGGTCCTCTGTGTGTCTGGTGCTGTCAGGGTTGCCTAGAGACAGATGCCACACACCGGCGCTGCTCACAAAACTCGTGTCTTTTACAAATGTGATCCTCCACCATGTCCTCAAAAGTGAAAACGCTTGCAAATGCACTGACGTGAGAAGAGGTGCATCCTTGAATACCTACTAAATGCAGTTTGTTACGTATTTCTGACAATCTAGTCATTACGAAAACCACCGGCGGCGCCATCTTTGTTTTGATTCCGACACATTGGCACACATGTTTTGTGTCAACGTATTTTTTGTGTCGACATAATCGATTAAGTTGGCGCGCCACCCCAGCCCTAATAGATATACGGACGGAGGCCTCTGTTCATCTTCTGAGTTCATTTTTATAGTATCTCAGTAGGTTGTCAGAGAGCTTGTGGATCCAAATGCAGCAAACATAGCCGAACCACTGGAAATCATGGGGGCAGTGTTGTGCAGTATAGATCACGTACAACCAGCAAAAGGAACAAAGAAGAACACAACAGAAATCTCCATCCACGTGGTGTGATGTATTTACCGGCTGTACAGACCACCGTCTACTGCGCTGCCTCTTTTTGTATCTCTTTCTTAGAATGTGCATTATCATGATTTCCTTCACTGTCGCCATGTTTGTTATTTTCTGAAACTGACTTTGGAACTTGGATCACTGGCCTCTAGTGGATGTAGTGCTTAACAGCCATGCCAGCATAAAGCACGCATGTGGAGTGTGTGGGCAGTGACGTACATATTCACGTACATAAAGGTAGCATAAATGAGCCTTTAGTGTGAAACGTAGATCGTAAAAACTGAAGCCAAAACACCTCAGACGCCAGTCATATACAGTCTCCATCTTTATACTTCCAAGTGGATTTGAGTCTTGTCGGGAAGTGGGCGGACCCATCAGTAATGTATCATGAAATTCAACTGGTTGGACAGATGCTCCTGGAGGCGGTAACATCACTAGGACAAACTTCACAAAGTACCTTTTAGGAACCGACACTGTTTTAAAAGTATCGATTTGACACCGGTATCAAATTAAACCCAAACATACCCAACCCTTATTGTCATCTTTATATACAGTAACTACTGTTATATATTGTTGTGATCTTTATGAAATAAATGTATTAAACCTGAAGAAATGAAAAAAAAACAGTGGACTAAAAGGTTAAAGGTCAGTGCTGGTTTGGTTCAGACGGGTGAGCTTGTGTTTACCATGTGCTCCTGGGTCATTGTGTCCAAACGAGGTGGGGCCTCTCTTCATCTGGAGTGTGTCCAGCCCACTCCCCAATTCAAAAGGTCAACCCCCCACCCCATCCCTAGTCGGAAAAACAACCTCGGTTTAGTCAGAACATACCGTGGTCTCACAATGAGTAGCCCCCGCCACATCAGCACTTTCACAAATCTGGCCCAGGTCTTTACCCCCCAGATGAACCAGAGTTTTATTATCGGTGCGGGTGGAAAGTTCTGGATGAGACGTCACAGTCGCAGAGTTGATGATGATGACGTGACCTTTATTTTCTCCAATCTGCAAACTCTGAGCATCAAGGACACGTCATGTGGATGAAACTTCCTCTCGGTCCGAGGAAGGACCATGTGTTCGTGAAGTACGAAGAACTTGTGCAATAAATTTGCGTGAGAATTAAATCTACGCGTCAACTGTTTTTGCTTCAGTAATTTTTTTTGTTATTTGAACAAGAAGTAACTTTCAGTCCAACACACTTTTAAAAACCCAGTCCCTCCAAAGAACAAACTTGGAGCCCAAAAGAATACTAATAATTAAAAAAACTATCAATAAATGATAATGAAGATTAAAAAAAAAACACATCAAAAAATTTATTTCAAATCTGGATCTCTCTGATCTGATCTGAGGGGCCATTCACTTCAGCAGAAGTCCAACTTATCACAGTAGAAAACATGAAGAAGTCGAAGAAGAGGAGGGGGAGGATGTGGGTGTAAAAGGTGTGTGGTGTAGTCGGGGTTGCGGCGGCAGGTCAAATTGAGCAGCTGCTCTCTCTATAATTAGCTGCGGCGGCGAGCAGAAGCTCCTGTGTCATTAATCAGTGAACTCCCAGCAGCCAGCACCAAGAAAGGAACGCCGCGCTGCATCGACGCTTTATCTGGAAAAGAGGTTTACGGAGCGGAGGCCCAAATATAGCAGCCGGCGCTGAGAGCCGCAGCCTGGTTGCCTGGAGATCCTGCTGGAAGGTAAACAGAGGCGACGCTGGATTTGCCACGTCAATGAGCTGGCAGGAAGTAAAGGCCACAGCGAGGAGGAGGAGAAGGAGGAGGAGGGGGTGATCCCTTTTATCCAGGCTGATGCTTTATAACCTGTGAGCAGCGGGCTGATGGCGGTGACTGCTGCAGGTTTACAGCCGAGCCGGGGGTGTCGAGACGGCGTGCGGCTTATCTGGCCAACAGTTTTATTGCGCGGCAGACGGAGCCGAGCAAACGCGATATTGATCACATCAGACCTGCAGAGATAAAAACAGACAGGAAGCCGCAGCGCTGCGGCATCTGTCGGCTAGAAAACAATGACGTCCGAAGCCAAATATTTGGGGCCGAGGCAAGAAGAAGACGACATCATCAAAGACCTCCGTGTTTTCTCTACACCAAGATGAAAATCTTACAAAAATATCAAAGTACAAAACGAGAAACAAAACCAAAATACTGTTGTTGTTTGTTTTTTTTTGTTTTTTTTTAGCTTTATCCTCTGAGGTCAGGTTAAAATGTTACAAAAGTACAACAGCTACAGAGCACAGAGGACAGTGGAAAGTCAAAATATATTACTGAACCCTCTGACCCTCTGAGGTCTTATATCTCTCAGACCAAATAAAACCTCAGATATGATTATATACATTTTGGATGAAAATACGCTGTGTAACGGTTCCACTGAGTGACAACACCAATGTTTAGGTTACAATAAAACAGAAGCAGACCAAAGATGGAGCCCTGAGGAACCTCAGCTTCAGGTTTTGTTTGTTTAACATCAAAACACAAGGGTCTTCTTTTTCCTTCTTCTTCTGCGCAATTAATGTCATATAACATTAAAACACACAACTGAATACATATTTATGTGTGTGTGTTTGTGTATATAAATGTGATAGTTTGTGATTGGTCTAAGAAGTTATCGTAGATCTCATATATGGAATGAAACATGGAACACACACACACACACACACACACACACACACACACACACACACACACACACACACACACACACACACACACACACACACACACATATATATATATATATATATATATATATATATATATTCATTCATCATTATCATTTATTTGTTTCTTATATTTTTATTTCAGTGTGTTGAATCTGATGTGAAATCAGTTGATATTTTCCAGATCAATCACTGTCTGTTGTCTGTGATTTAAGAGATTTCAGAGTAAAACTCGACTCTGTTGCTTATCCGGTCTGCACAGTGTCAGTTTTTTTTCCCTTTCTTTTCTTTTCCCCTCTCCCTTAATCTTTGTCGTTTCATCTTCTTTTTGGAAAACGTCTCAGAGATCCGCTCTTTAAGGGGTGGGTGGTGTGGGGGGGGCTCCCATCCTTCCGGGCCTCTGTTTAGCTTCAGCTTTGAGCATTAGCTTTTAAACACAGTGTGGTTTGAGCTGCTCAGGGCGGAGCTGTGGGCTCTCGCTCGTGTTGTTGTATTGGAGGGGAGGGTTGGTGGTAGCGGCAGCTTGGATCGTCTTCCTTTAGATCTACTTTGTAATTAAATACCCTCCTCCCCCCTCCTTCCCCAGCAGCAGCAGCACACGGCCACTTAAAGAAGGGAAGAGCTGCTTCCCTGCCAACCCTCCCCCTGGTAAATGTGTAACAGCCGCTCAGCACTTTCAACCTGGGCTCACTCAATATTTGGGTTGTTTCCCAAATCAAAGTCCAACCTTTGAACCCCCCTCCTCACCCCACCCCCACCCTTTCCCTCCCCGCAGGCCGCTGCTATATTTGATCTGCGCTGACGTCAGCTCGCTTCCTCTTATCTCCACCTTCATGAGTAAACAATCGAATCTGTCATTTGTGTTTCACTGCTTTAAATCCTTTAAATCAAGGAGAGAGAAGAAGAACACTTAACAAAATGAAATAGCTGAAAACAGAAGATATTGTGATTTGCAAATCATACAAGGACACCAATGGAACCTACATAAGCTTAAAAACAAAATTTTCATCAGTTCTAAATCTTTTGTTATTTATTTATTTATGTTGTGGGTGAAGCTGAGCTAAGTTAGCTTGCTGCAAGCTGCAGCCGACTCTTATGAATATGAGTTTATATTTGTGCAACATGTGCCCATATGTGTTGATGAGATGGTGTGTGTGTTTGAGGGGTGGGGGGCGTAGGGGGTCCACATTCTTTTGGCCTCGTCCTCATGACCTTTACTTTGTGGAATAAACACAAATCTTATCTCAGCTTTACAACATGAACGTGTGGCAACATCTGCCTACCGGGAACTGCGTGTGTGTGTTGGGACAAAGTCCAGACTCAGTGTGTATGTGTTTTATAGTTGTACAACAGCAAACACATGGTGGGAGACTCTAACAGCAAACGTTAAACAGTTTGCACCCCCACTTCAAAAGAAAGAGGAAGATACGCGACACACTGGATTAACATCCAGACGAGGAGGCCCGTGTGCCCCTCGTGCAGTCTGACTGCTGGCTGTCAGCTGATAGCAGACGGGAAAAAAAAGCTCTGAAAACAAGGACACACATTTTATTTTCTCCTTGCTCCTGTTTCATAAGCGGGGAGTGGGGGTGGGGGGTTGGAAAACAGGATTTATAGTCTGGGTTATTTTCATTGGAGTCATGAGGTTTCCAAACTGCTGTTCTTCTTTGCTGTACGTCACCTTGCTGACATTAGTCCACATACCCACAGGGACTTTTCTAAATAAATCTTGACAGCCTTTCCTCTATTCTATTTATTTTATTTTTGTGCTGAAGTCTCTTTACAAGGGTGCATCATCAGTCAGCGTTGTATCGCGGTTCCAGCGTGGCATACACCTGGTCTGAGGTCACAACTTCAGGACAGGAAGTGGATCAAATGCTCCTTTTTATCTGCAGGACCAATCAAACCTTTTTTCCATCTTCTTCTTCCTCTTCGTGATTAATGTTGTCCTCCTTCACCACGCCCCACTCCTGTCTATTTTTAGTTATCCATGTCAGGGAGTACCAGCTCCCTTTGTTGGCTACATTTCAAATGATGGATGAAATCATCTCAAACCCTCCTCCTCCTCCAACTGGCTCTGATATAACCATAAACTGGGGCAGTGAAATCCTCCTGCCTGAGTTTTCCCACAACCCCCGAACTCTGGATTGTGAGTGATGGATATGAGGAAGAAAGCAGCGAGCACAAAATACTGGACTTCACAGCTACTACTGCAAAACTGTGCCTTGAAATAAGGCCAAAGCCAGAATTGTTACTTTAAGGTCCCTCCAGAAAGACTCTGCTGGGGACTATTTTCAGGGATGGGTTAATCCACATCCGGCGCTGTTGTACAGCAGTACAGAGTCTAAATAAACCAATATGTGTTCATTTTGATGAAGGAACATGTAACCAAGTACATGTGAACAGTTTGACTTAGTGACGTCATAGATGTTTTTTTTAGTAAAGCAGAAGTTGATGACCTAAGATTGAGCCCTGAGGAACCTCAGCTTCAGTTTTTATTTGTATAATATTAAAATGCATTAAACGAACCAGTTGTTGTTTTCTTCATTTCCCTGCATGATTATTTTCATCTACCGCCTCCATGTTTACATGCCCATGTTGAGGATGATCACCATTACTAACCAACTTTACCTCGAGATCCTGTCTATTGAAGGAATAGACGACTATGAGAAGTTGAGAATGGGAAGATTCTACAGAGGCCAAACACCAGTGACACATCATCTACAAAGAATAGAACAATTTGGTTGAGGCACCTCCAGAAGGATGCAGTTCTGGACTAGTTTCAGTGGTGGATTAATCCATATTTGATGCTGTAGTGAGTGTGAGGCAGCAAGATGGAGTTTGAATAAACTAAAATATGTGTGCGTGTGATAGAATATGACCCAGGGCAACAGCACGAGTCAGTGATGACACAGATTGTAATAATACAAAGAAGGAACCATGATTGAGCCAGGAAGAACCTCACAGCCCAAAGACTTAATACACCAATGTTGTATAATTGCCAAATTTTTATATGTAATAATACACTATTTTTAGATGCCCATGTCATAGAGTACCACTAGCAAATCCAAAATGTCCAAACAGCTTCAAAGAATCCACAACATTATTGTCTTTAAAGAAAACAGAACCAAGAACCAGAACCATTTTGTAGACCTTTGTCTACAAAACGTTACTCCGAGGTCCCTTGAACTGGACTTTAATTTGCTAGCTTTAATTTGAGATCTTGTCAATGGAAAGTCTGCATACATATTTAACGTTGAGCATAAATGAGCCCTTTCAGTAACCAGGATACAGTGTTGGTCCAGGTCCAGGTCTAAATCTTCAGCGTTTACATGCTAAACCGACTTGAACACTGTATTGGATCTGTGTATGCACTTGTTTGAGGATATAAACACACTGGCAGGTTTCCCTGAGATCCCATCCTCATCACAGAGACCTTTTCTTTCTTACATGTTAAACTCGACTCTTCCTTAGTCTATATTTTTCAGTCTCTGTGCCCGAAATGTCTCCAGCTTCACCTCCAGATGTTAGATGTCAAAATTCAGACCTTTAACCTCCAGCAGAGTGACGTTGGTGTCATCATTAAAATGCAAATGTGTGTTGGGATGTCAGACTGTGATTCAAAACCTCGTACAAGTGTGTTATGTAAGATACACACATGTAAACACTAGTGTGTGAAGCACAGACTCGATGTACATGTGCTGTTTGCAGCGTAACGAGACTGAGGCACGCTCACGCTGTGTTTCTCTTCTGCCTCGTCAGCGGCGATTTCATCTGGCGGCGAAGGGGCGGAAGCAGAGACATGTGTTTCTAATCCCGCCGCAGGTCAGAGCCAATCAGCCGGCTTGACTCTGATCATTTCAAAGGCTCTGACACAGCAAACACACACACATAGAGCGAGGTGAAGCCAGTGTTTACCCTGCAGCTCGTCTCACTGCATGTCTTTTTTTTGTTGTTGTTGTTTTTTTGGTGGACAGTCTCTGGGCAGATGGAGGGTGGAGCTGGGATGTGTCAGGCTGACATCAAAGTGCAGCAGCGACTTGAGTTTTTTGACCCCCACCTCCTCAGAAGCCGGTCTCTGAGGCAAACCGCCTGGATTGGCTGCTGGGCCAGTCACCTTTGACCCTCTTGCTTCCTCCTCACTCACAGTTTTAGCAGCTGCTAGGAAAAAAACCCACAAATACATTAATCAAATCTGAGGTTTATTTCTGATTTATTGCTGTAATACGACCGTGGGTTAGAGTTTATTATCTATACTGCAGCCAGCCACCAGGGGGCGATCCAGGTGTTTTGGCTTCATATTTAGAGTGTAGTTGTCAAAGTGTTAGCTATACTTAAGTGCTAGTGTGAACTGTACTTTTTTTGAATTAGCACTTGTTTTGGTCGTATTTCAGTGCTATCATTAGCTGCAGCTTCGGCCAAACATAAGCAGTGCATTGATATAAGCTAAGTTAGAATCAGTAAGTGTGAGTTTGTGAGGTTGTATCTTCAATATGTAAAATGTACATTGAATTTTTTTGTTACAGCGTCAACGTTTAAAGTGCTGCTGTTGTTGCTAGGTGAAAGTAGTAGCGCAAGACGTAAATATGCTAGAAATGTAAATTCATAAAGGCGCGTAAATAGGACATTCTCCGTAGACTAGGCCATCTCATTTTAGGACTGTTCAGCTGTAAATGACTGTAGACTGGTCTCTGTGGTCTACATTGACCAGAACATGGTAGACCAGGTCCTCTGAAGGACACAGTTGAGAACTGGGACAATGTTATACGAACTCTCGATTTTTACTAATTTTTTTCTTTTCAGATAACTTATTTGTTTGTTTATTCAGTACTTTTATTTCTCTTTTTTTCCATCATTGCGTTGTCTTCTCACATTTACACCCCAGCTTGATCCAGTCAGTATTTTCCTGGCCCCTGGTTGAACCTAATTACTGGCTTCTCAGCAGATGTAGGCTGTGGGTATAATCCTGCTGGAGTCAGCTGATGAAACTGAAACATAAGCCGTCAGTGGGAAATAGACACAGACTAATGACAAAATTTTTTTTTTTTTTTTTTTTTTTTTGGATTAGTCCTTTAACTACGTCCTCCCTCCATCCTCATCTCAGTGGGTTTCCACCCTACTGTCCACCATGAGGCTCGTTTTTCTCTTGAGACGGGAAGAGCAACCCCAAAGTTTAGAAACACAACACTCCGAGCTGGGAACAGGAAGATATATACAGCTACAGCCAGAGGCCATACAACACACAATCACTCACACACACACGGTGGTAATAGTAGGAGCTGTCAGATTGGTATGCATGGATGTGAGCGTGGGAGGAGGAGGAGGAATAAAGTCGTATTTCATGGCCTGCAGCAGCAGAAAACAGGGATGGGTCTTTGATCTGAGGCAACACTGGAAATTCAGTGGAAGTCGAGATCACAGGCGCAAGGTTACATAAGCAGACGCCTGTCCATCACCTGGGAAACACAGCTCTGATTTATATATCAAATATTAGCGTAGCCACAATGCTAGTTATAAATGTTTTCTGTATTTACAGAAGATCAAAGGTCAAAGGTCAGACTGGATGTTAAGAAATCAACATCCATCAGGTTTTATGGTTCCCAATGCTACTTCTTTACAGGAACAGGTGTTGCTCGCCAAGAACTTCAGACATTGTGTTGATTTCAGAGACACCTGTGGGTAAATAAGGGAGTGATGTTGTGTTTACTTCTTTCACATAGACGGACTGGAGCCAACTGGTTAGCATGCTAACTATAGAAGAAATTCCTTTAAATAGCGCCTTATTTTCCCAAACTGAGAAGGCTTTAACAATTGGATCCTTCAGAACATATCCCAAGATTCATTGCAGTGCTGGTGACGTTTGCAATGTGGACATGCAGCTAAACAAAAAATGAAAAAAAAAATTAATCAGTCATGATAGCTTATCTGCAAAACAAAATGCTAGCTTTCACAAAATGGCAGTAAACTTTTAGATGCTGTTGTTGTTGCTAGGTGACAGGAGTAGCATGTAACACACATGCGCTAATGAAGTCAACAACGTGAACAACATGAAAAGAAAATCTTTAGACTAGAATGTCTCATTTCATTCAGTTGCTGACCTTTGGCTGTGGTCGACGTCAGCCATATTTTTGTCGACTGAAGGGTCGTTCAAAAGATTTAGCCCTTAAACTGGGACATAGGTAATAGTCAACACCAGCTTTGCTATCCTCTTCTGGAGACATCTGTTGGTGATTAAAGGAATTAAGTTTGACGAAGTTTCCTATAATAAGTAAACTGCTGCTAGTGCTAACGTTAGCGATGTAGAGATACCAAAACGTATCAAATTCACTTCCTTGTGACAGATGAGCTGCGGATAGCTGGTTAGCATGCTAACTTTGGTTGTTTTCCCACTGTGGAGACACCTGCTGTATAGGAACAGAATGACATTTCTTACAAATCTTTGAGTCTCAGTATTTTAGTCTTAAGTGCAAAGATATAGTTTTAATTTAGGTGTCATTGTTTCTGGCCATGCTGCCACCACCACCCTTCTTTGCACAAACACCATCTTATTAGAGAGTTTCCAAACTGGTTGTCATCACATTTTCCAGCCAAAGGAGATGAGCTGAAAACACTGCGGCATCCACCTGACCCTGTCCTTTCATCTGAGTCGTCCCACAAGGCGGGGCAGGATTTCTACTGTGACCCTGACATCTTCACATGCTCTCATCTTTTTTTTTTCCCAAGCTAAAAAAAAAAACCAACCCATATCCAGCCCTGCTTTAATAACAGCCTGTACATGGTAACTTAAAATCCCCACAGGAGCACGTACTGTAGCGGCAGAGATTTCTCTCTCTCTGTCATTGTTAGCTGTGAACATCTGGTTCTCAGCCATGATTCACCGAGGACCGTTTCCCTCCTCCTCCTCCTCCTCGGCTGTGGTTGGGAATAGGATCAAGTATTGTGGGAAGGAGGAAAAAAACTCTCTAGTGTCAGTCACAGTCTCATGGAAAGTTATCCAGCAGGCCAGGGGCAGGATATGTTTAGATGATGGTGGTGGTGGTTTGGGGGAAGAGGTGGACTATTGGAGGAACAAGGGGGAGTACATATTTGTGAGAGGGGATGTTTGAATCTAGGCACTCTGCCAAGAGAAAGAGGAGAAAACAGGACGGGGGAAGAGGTGGTTAAAACTGACGATTGCAAAAACGCAAATTCAACAAATCTCATTTGTTAAGTAACAATTATAAGATTCATTGAGATTAAATGAGCTTATATTTTTCTTGAGTAAAATACTGAAATGTAGATGTGTTTATGACATATCTAACATAAGACTGAGGTGATATGTTAGTATTGTGTTTATTCATCTTATGTGGCCAGAAGTGGCAGAACCAGGTGGTGATGGTCACAAGCCATTGTTGTGTTTATGAGACAAGAAGTCTGAGGAGCACTGCTTCTTTGCATGAGATTGGCCAGGGCTAGCTGGTTAGCATGTTAACCAGGGGTTAACATTGCTCTTGCTTTCCACCTCTGGAGTGCTTTTCATCTCTAACAATAGCAATAGCAGAAACTCACAGTTTGACAAACGTTTTCCTTCTTTGTTGTGCTGTAACATTAAAATTATTTCTTATGTTTCCACATCTATAACAATTGTTTTTTTTTTTTTTTTGGCCATGCTTAAATAGACTTGGCATGTATTCAAAGCGCAGTGTAGTGTCCTGATGCAGACAGTTGGACATGTGATGCTCCTTTGGGCCAGTATATGGAGTTAAGTGACATGTGAAACGTCCCTGAAAGTGACATGTTATTTATTCACAATCCCCTTAGATAAGAGGATCTCTTCAACTTTATTTATATCTGTATTGCCAAACAATGCTTGCGCAGCTCTGGCAACAGCAGACTCAAACTCAATGCTGAATAATGTTTTGTCTCTGAAGCAAATCCTGCTCTCTAAAAGTTGAATATCCTTGTAATAAATTCACATTCATCAGTTGAACTCACAGACCTGATGATGCTCAAGTGTGTTTTCTTTTCCTGTGTATCCTCAAAGAGCCCGGGCATGCAGACTGAGACAGCTTTTTCCTCCTGCAGAGAAAACCCCAAAGTGAGGAAGCGTCTATGAGGAGGAAAGCCAAGCTTCCACTGTGGTCGACCTACTTTCACCATGAGCCAATCTCCCCAGGAGGAGGAGGGAGGGGGTGCAATGGCAAAAAAAAAAAAAAAAAAAATGGAAAACGAAGCCTCAAACGCCACATTCAAGAGTCTGGGCTCAGCAGTGCTTGAAAGTGGGGGTTTAAATTGTTCTAAATATGGATGTTTGGGAGCTCTGAAGTCGTTGGGGTTGTGTTTGTGCATATTTTGCTTGACGCTCTGTAAGATGCCTTTGATTCCAGCTCAGTTTTTAACTCACCACTTGCAGTGAAAACATTGTGCCACATTTGCAGGAAAACATTGCCTCATTTTCTTTTCCAAGACAGAGCTGAAGATTCAGAAAACAGTGTCTTCATTTTCTCCACCTCTTCGTCTCCAATGACTAGCGGATATTAAAGACCTTTTCCCTGTCACAATCATTAGAAGAGGCACATTTTTCCAATCATTGCCATTCACCAGATGTCCTCACTTTCAAAAACTGCCCCAATGTACAACAAATGTCCTTGCTTCATAAAGCAAAGGTCCTCATTTCTTGAGGTCGACCGAACCTTCCAAAAAGTCCCAACTTTCCTTAACTTATCAAAAATGTATTCCCTTGTCAAAAATATCCCCTGGTTGAAGTTCAACTCAGAGATGTCCTCACACTACCCATCTGCCATGAATGTCCTCATCAAAATAGCCCCCAACTTTTCAAAGGTGTCCTCATTTACAAGGAAGTAGAATTGGTCCCCACCCTCCAAAAATGTCCTTTATTGGTCAATAAAACTCTAAAATATTATATAAGGGTTAGGGTTAATGGTGACTTTCAAGAACCAAGGCAGGAAGATGCATCACACCTGTCAACAAACCGCAGCCAAATTATCCCTAAGCAAATTTCCCTAAGCAAGTAGTTTCTGTTGCTTAAACCTTGATCAAACCTGAGCTGCAGTGGTGGCAGCTCAGGAAACACAAAATTATTTGTTTTGGACTACTCAGTCCAATTTGTATTGCTAAAAAAATCCCTGAGTCATTAAAACCTTCACGTGAATGAGGGAAATTTGGGTGGAGGCCAGTTAAGAGCGGATTGGACCTTCAGACCAAAAAGGGGCAAAAATCCCCAACAGTAATTATCTCATAGCGGGGGGAGGAGGGGTTGCTGGGTAGACTCGTGGCTAAACTTAACCCAAGGAGGTGGGAGTATATAAATAACATGACCCCCTCCTCCCTCTCTACTTTCAAAACTGTATGTGCAGCTTTTTCTGGAAACATGAAGTTATATTTAAAACAAACATCTGAAGCTCGAGCCAGTGAAATCTAAAACCTAAAACCTGACACCAGTGCCTCTTACACACATTTGTAGGTCCAACCTTAACCCCCAAAGCTCAGTCCATCAAAATGTCAAAATAGCAAAGACTGGACTGGGGACAAAGATGTTTTACTTTCCAAAAATCTGAATTTCTAATTCCCAACTTATTTCACAAATTTAATTTTAAAACTTCTTATTTACCTAAGAAGTAAAAAAAAAACAAAACAAAAAAAAACACTGTCAAACACTGTCCTGTCGTGGGCCATGAATGTTTCCACAAAACTTTCCTCGCTTGAAAACATCCCAAACTCTTAAACGTCTTTACCTTTTTCCTCTTATCTGTGTTTTGGACAGGAGGGGAGATTAAAAATAAAAAGATGACATTTTGTAAAGTCAGCACATTATTGACAGCCGATTAACAATGTCAACTCTGTTGAAGTTCGTTTAACATTTCTACATCGTTTTCATTAGCCAGAAATCTGTCACTTACAGAAAACATCTTCACAAGCCAAATGTGTCCTCACTTTCCAAAATGTCCCCATATAACAAAGAAATGTCTCACCTGTCAAAAATGTGCTGACATTTCAAAATTCAGTCATCTCTAAAAAATATATAAATGTTTAAAAAGTTGCCATGATGATGTTGGCACATGAAATCTGTCCACTGTCATCCTTACTTACCTTCTGTATTCACACTGCAATTTGCTCCCTTTCTTTCTAAAAGGTGTCCAAAAAGATCCTCGCTTCACAATGTCCTCCTCAAATGTCTCCATTGTTATCCACACAGTGTCCCCACACTTAAACCAGTTAACAAAATAAAAGCCAGAAGACATAAAACTCATCTAAACTTTCATCCCATTCTGATTTCTTCTTCAGTTTATTTGAAATGTTGTGTTCTCTAAACTTCCTGCAGTAAACAGCCTGTTTACTTGTTTTGCGCTCTGCCCCACTTTTAAAATCACAGACAAGATGCTGCTTTATGTTCTTTTTCTCTTTTCAAAAATCAGGCCTGTGTCAAACACTCTTAGCTTCACATTGCCCTCGTTTCTTTCAGTAAACACATTTTGAATAAATATCGACGTAGAATAACATCATGAAACACACAGCCAGGATACGAAGATGAGGAGGACTGTATCGAACAATTGTATCGACACAACACAACAAGTGTCTAATGTGAAGTATCATCATCATCAATCCTTCGTCTTCAATTAAAGCACAGAGCCAAGGTATTTTATTTCAAAGCCATATTTGACTCAAAACCACATTCAAACGTGGACATCCTTCCTGATCTGTCAGACAAGAGATGCTCTGCCAAACACGTCGAAGACCGATGATATGCTGCTTCATCTCCATCTCACACCAGATCCAGTTTCCAATTTATTACTTCCTCTGCTTTATTTGGCACTGATGGACTGATCCACCAAAGTTATACTTTGGTGGATCAAATATTTTCAGCATTTTCACCACCATTTCTAACTACTTAAAAACAGTTTTTCCTGTATTGTTGAAATATCAGCAATATCAAATATTTTCTCTTATTTTTTGGGCATTTTTGTGTTTAATCAAAGATAATGTAGAGAGACAGGAAACAGGGAGGAGAGTGGGGGAAGGAAACCCAGGAAAGGTCGACTCAGTCAGGACTCAAACGGGCAAACAACTGCATGGCATATATGCCAACGTGGTGCACCTTAGCCACTTGGCCATCCAGGCGCCCTGTATCTTCAGTTAGTTTATGTTTCAGTTAGTTTGTGTCAAAAACTTGAAAAATTAAATACATGTCCAAGATAATGTATGATTAAACAAAAGCCGAAGTGAATTAACCTGTAACCAAAACTGAGGTTCCTCAGGGTTTGATCCTGAGTCAAGTATGACATATCCAAAATATTTATATATAATAATTTGGTGTGTAATGATATATATAGATGTAGATCAATACATCAATGCAGTAATTAACAAGATTCAAGTGAATATCTATATCATCATATTTCAGTCACTAAATGTGAATTAAAACTTTATGTAGAAAAATGGAAACTAAAAACACTTGCACTTAAACATGAGACGTGTCAGTTTTCATTCTTCTCTCTATCAAATATATAAAAAAGACATGAACTTGTTAATATAGACTGTCTGTGTTAAATATGTATATTGTCTCATGTCCCTGATGAAATCAAATAACCATCGTATTGTGACAGACTTTGTGATGTCTGAAAATACCTTAATGCTGTTTAAAAAACACACATAATATTGACACTTGTGATTTATAAAGTTAATGATAATGAAAATATAACAAGGTGATAAACTCTGTAAAATGCCTGAGATAATGTATGTCAACAAATAAAAACTGCAGTGAATCAAGCTGAAACTGAAACTGAGCTTCCTCATGACTCAATCCTAAAACATTTTCAGATTTTAAACCTAAGACCATTACAGTGCTGATGTTTTTTCTTGTTTTGTGATTAAATAAATCTGAGAACACTCTTCCTCAGTGCATGCTGGGAAAAACACAGGTGAAGAAAACAAACAAACAGACCTGTCATACAGTGACTCACCAGCTGAACAGCATGATAAAAACAATTGTGTAACACTTGTTGCTGGTAACCACGCTGACTTTAACCACTAGTCACTTTGCATTGATTCCCTGATTAAATTCTTCAGACATGAGCAGGAGTTTGGTGTATCACTGATGTTCAGATGTGTCTAGAGCAGTTTATTAAACCTGGTTGCAAACTCAATCTTCGCATTGGTGTGTAAATCTGCATGCGTGCACAACAAAGCAAAAGATGGGAGCAGCAGTGAAACTCAATCACCACGTGTTTTCCTGTAGCTCAGAGCACATGGCCCAGTGTGTGTCTCCTGGTATTGAATGTCGTGGTAATCAGAGAGGCCTGGCCTGCGCTCATGTAAACCAGCCGTGAGTCAGTTATATTTAGACTGGGAGGTGGGGTGGGGTGGGGTCAGTGTTCCCTTAACCTCTGCAGATACACAACACACTCTTCAGGTTACGAGCCACCGCTCAGTTTAGCTCAAATGATGTCGGGGAACTGGCTGCCGAATGGCAGGGATTTATGGGGAAAGATAAAAAAGATCAGGTGTCGCTCAAGGACACTCAGCCCTACGTGACACTACGACGACCCAAAAAAAAAAAGAAAAAAAAAAAAAGAAAGAAATGCTAGGGAGTGCCGAGGCCAGGAAACCTAATCAGCAACGTGGGAATGACGCCAACGCCTTGACTAAGCAGAGATGGTTGGCATCCTGTCGCTGCTCAACTCAGCTGAAAGAGAGCAAACCTGAGAGCCAACTATTTTCAGACACATCAGCTGTGTGTTGCTGCCAGTAAAGGCAACAACACCCAAAATAAACTTCACCAGGGAGAAGATCTGGAAGAAAAATGCTTCTTATTTCATTGCAGTCACATTATTTTCAATCCTTCCTGTTCTATTGTGTGAAAATCTGACATTTACTGAAACTGAAAACACAAAATCACACTGGACAGTGACCCTACCTGACCCTATCTGAAAAATTTGTTAGCCAATAGAGCCATGTGCTAACTAACTAGCTAATGCCCCTGCTAACTCATTTGTTGTAAATTACAGCTAATGCTAGTGTTAAATTGGTTTGTAGTAAGCTACGATTAATGCTAGCAATAACTTGGTGCTAACTTGGTATGTAGTGAGGATACAATTAAGGTTACTAGTAACTAGGTTAGTAGTAAGCTACTTTTAATGCTAGCACTGACTTGGTTTGTAGTAAGTTACGGTTAATGCTAGCGCTAACTTGGTGCTAACTTGGTTCATAGTGAAGATACAATTAAGGTTACTAGTAACTTGGTTTGTAAGATACAGCTAATGCTAGCGCTAATATGGTTTGCAGTAAACAGAGCCAGAGAGCATAGCGTGAGTTAATCTCGTCAGTCAATTCATCAGTTATTTATCTCAGTCCTGTTTTTATAGCATCAAATATCAGATTCCATGAAAAGGTCAAAGCATGTGACTGCACTATAGGTGTAAGGAATGAATGAGCTGTACCTCTGGTTTCCTGCTTGACTGATGAGTATCTACCTTGTGGGCGGGGTTTGATGATATGTGACCCTGTGATTAATCACAGCACTTCCATCCTGTTGCTCTTCTCTTGGTTTATTGCTCGTGCAAGCGTTTTCTTTTAGGGAGGTACCTGCTGACTCAGAGAGCAGCTACCCACAGGTTTCCTCCTCTGAACATCAGATGACCACAATGATCTACAGGGTCATTGTCAGAAGCTATATCCTTCTGATGAACCCACGCCCTCCTCTGAGTGTTGTCAGCGACGATCAGGTCGCTGGCGTGGCAACTGCTACAGCCAGGATATAAGCGCGTAATCTCTTAAATGAGAATTGACTGGTGCCGTCACAGTCGGCGTTATCCACAGAGCGCTGGCGAGGCCCAGTGAACGAAGCTGCCATTATTTTAATTAAACAGGGCCGTGGAGGATGGAGTGATGAAACTCAGAGAGAAGGCATCGCTTTTATTTTTTTCCTGTTATGTGTGACACAAAGAGGATTAATGTTTTAAAACCTGAAACATTTTTGTGATTAAAACCAGAAGAAGTAGCAGCTGAATAGAGGAGAGGAATTGGAAATCAACAGTTCCTTTAAATTTGTAGATATTTGTGGCCTACTGGAAAGAAAACTGTTGTTTTGTTCAGTTGTTGGTCTGTTATTGTTTCACATTCATGGTTATTGGTCATTGGTTACACCCAGTATATGTCCCATTAGGGTTAACTAATCTCAGCGGTCTAACCCAATTCATGTGACAAAAATTCAGGTGTCTTTATGGTTTAAATTGATTGACTTTACAAAATGTCTTCAAACAAAGTGACTTTACCTGATGTAGTAAAATCTGCAAAACAAAACAAAACAAAACAAAACAAAACAAAACAAAACAAAACAAAACAAAACAAAACAAAACAAAACAAAACAAAACAAAACAAAACAAAACAAAACAAAACAAAACAAAACAAAACAAAACAAAACAAAACAAAACAAAACAAAACAAAACAAAACAAAAAAAAACAAAAAACAGATTTGGTGGCAATTGAGAATGTCATTGTCATTATTTAGTAGACATAAAAAACAATTTATACCTTTAGTAACTCTACCTTTGTAGTGAGCCCTTACAAACCATGTCGCAAGAGCTGCCACTGAAAAAAAACACATAAACAATAATGGGCCCAGGATTGAAGCCTGAGGAACTCTTGAGGTTTCAGAATTAAAACTGCACAAATCCTTTCATTAGATGTTAACTTTTCTGTGGAGATACACTTTTACAGTTGGTGTTTTGAGAGGGGGAAGATGATCTGAGTATCTCTTCAAAAGTGTCAGATTCTTATGATTTAGAAAGTTCTTAAAATCAGCAATGTTTATTGTGTTTACACATGGCCTGTAGATCAAACTAGATCAATGAAATGTTCATGCAGGTGATTTTTAGTCATGCGTGCCGGATCCGTCCCTGGTTGTTCATGGTGATGGTTGTGTTGGTGGTGGTGGTGGTGGGGGGTCAGCTGGTGGGAGCCTGGATGCCAGGACACATTTCTGGGATGATTTTGCTGGGCGACTTGGTACAGAGTGGAGGGCAGAGTGGTTGTTAACCTTAAAATAGCCTCTGGTTCCTGCTCAGACCCCTGACAACAGGCGGGTGTTTATATCAAACAGTCCGTACTGTCCTTGGTGATGACCTTTACTTCACCTTTAGACAGCAACACAAACAAACAGAAGACAACACATGGTACAAGTGGATTTTTTTCCATCCTGACAGTTTGTTAAGAGTGAAGAAGTGCCGCTTCCTTCCTTATTCTCAAATATCTGTCTCATTTATATTTTTATCTCCCCTCTTCATCATAGACATCCAGTTCTGCCACGTCCCTGTGTTTCTGGTTGGTCAGATAAGAGATTGTTAGACAGAGTTTGCCAGCAGCTCCTGCCTCCGTCTGAACAACTCCCTCTTTAATCTCCCCCACCATCTTCCCCTCAGCCTTTTACCCCCCCTTTTTCCTCACACCCTGCTCAGTCGCTCAACACACATCGTTGATGTGACAGACGCTCGCTTTCAAAGCCGAGCAGGGCCCATCACGTCGAGGTGATTGTTACTGGAGTAGACGGCGTGACATCTGACAACTGTGGCGGCCAGTGGAGAGCATGAAGGTGGCAGGTATTTGCATAGATGGATCACTACAGAGACCTGCGAAGACGCATGAGATGGCAGAGCCAACACAGCACAGCCACAGGGATGCAAGAAACCACAAATAAACCTGTTTTGATCTAAGTGCTGGTTCTAATGGCTGCTGGTTTAAATGTGGTAAAAAGAATAACCCAGAGAAATGCTAAGGTCTCTGATGTAAGTGGTTCTTGGTTCTAGATCAACACATTTTTGGTGCTGCCCTTATACCAGTTTTCCTGACTTGTGAGACCCCTATCAATAATTTATTTGATGAAATGACTTCATTTTATCAGATAAATTATTGCTGAAGCTTTAAAGTAGAAAGAAAAAAACACTTTGAATAAGCAGCTTTCAGTTTGTCTCTTGAAACTGTTTTGTTACAAACCTTTTGCCGTTATTGTTGAAGACAGAATGAGGTCGTAAATATCATGAAGCAAATAAACCAACTGTTGCTAGAGTTCTACTACTTCTAGTTTGCTTTTTCATCTCTGTCTTGTTTTCGGAGAGCATCAGTAGTGTTAGTTGATTTTTGAGGAAGAACTTCGTTGAGTTTTTGTTTGGTTTGTGTTCAGTTTATGTTTGTTGTGTGTTGTGTGATAAAGTGTTGAAGCAGAGTTTGCTTGTGAACGTGAACTATCTTTGTGAAAAAGATGTAAAAGAGAAGTAATATGTCCACGGAGAGGCTGCCAATGTGTCTGAGCCCAGAGGCCATTCGTCTTGCTCTCTTAATTCGTCCATATTTACTCTGTTTTTGACAAGACGTGGGATTTTGTTGTTGACGCGATCAACGACGTCAGTGGACGAGCCTCTTCTCCAATCTAGTTAAGTGTAAAGATGAGAGATACGGTTTGAAAAAAAAAAAAGAATCAGTTTGTTGGTGTCACTTCAATTTCTAACCCGACCTCCCCCTCACTTACTCTCTTTCCAAACTTTGTGGCCTACTTTTTCAGCACTTTGAAAAATTGTCTTTGGCGAGGGTTGGATGAGAGTTGTTGGGGTTGGGTGGGGGTGGAAGCGAGTGAAGGCTTGCCCCTTTATCTTCCTGCCCAGACCTCCATCATGGCTGACTCCCTCCTCTCTTCCCTCCTCTGTTCTGTCTTCTCCTCTCTGCTGCTCTCATGTTGTGAGATTACTCATCAGCACAAATTGGGACTAAAAACACAGGCTGCTCTGAAAATGTGATGAAACAGCCCAAAAGCAAACAAGCAGCCTCTCTGGTGGAGACGGTGGAGAATATTCAACATTTTTAAAAAGCTACTAAAGAGCATCGACTCAGTCTACCAGGTGAAAATGTGACAGATGACTGAATTTGAATTTATCTGCAACACGTAAACATAAATATGCTAGAGACATAATGACATAAATACATAAAAATTCACCAGTTTTTATTTGTTTAACATCAAAATATACATACACCATCTCAAGCACTTTATAGTGTAAATTCATCCCCTTATTATCATTTGTACCATATCTTTTAAACATGAAACTAAAATATTTCAAGGTTTTTGAAAGTTTTATCCCAAAAACAAAGTAGAAAGTTGTGGTATTTTGAGGCACTGTGTTTCAATAAAGAGAGGGACAAGGTTGCATTAACAATGAAGCAAATTAAGCCACTTACCTTCCAAAAAGGGAAAACAAAAGCTTTTAAGGATTACAGAAAATCTAAGAAAATATGTTTTATTACACAAACGAGCACCTGTGGGATACAAGAATTTCAGTTAAAGGCAACATTTTGAATGTCTTGCAGCTGCAGCCTGTGTTAGAGTGATGTGTCTGGTCTGATGTCCTCCCTTGTTTCTACCATTTTCTATGTGATTTTTATAAGGTTGCACAGAATTTGCAAGGCTTGATTGAATTTACCTTAATAGTTGCATTCACAACATCACAAAATGCTGGAGGGTCTGATTTGTTTCCAGTTTGTTGTTTGGTGACATGAAAATTGAGATGATTATGAAAATCATAATCATACATTGAAAAATCATAACCACTGATGTGACTGGATTGTTCTGTTTTAAATTAAAAGGAACAATGAATTATTCCTTGAACAAGATGATCGTTGTGTCAGCACACAGGAAGGAGAGGTGTAAATCTTTCTCCTCATTAGCTTCAAGTCATCAGACTTTGAAGGGAACACCAACATGTTTCACAACAACAACATTGCAACAACATCCAAGCATGCTGATGCAGCCTCCAGATTGATCAATGAGGACCGATCAATCAATGAGTTCATCAATACGTCAGACAGAAAACCAACAAGCCAAGCAACCTGCTGACCGCCTTAAACAGCAGGAAATAAACCGATGGCCTCATCGATTCCACGTCTGAGAGACACCGACGCATCAACCACTACAGAGGGATCTAACCTCTAAAGGAATTTGAAGGTGAAAACATGGACGTGGTTTACTGACACCTTTATGCTATGATTGGTCAGTTACCAAGAGAAGGAGTTTTATTTTTATTATTTTGTGAAATGTTTTGATGGTGACAATCACCAGTGGCAGCTGTGTAACTGAAGGCGGCGTTCCTGTTGTTATGTGTCTGTTTGTGCTTCGTCACACTGCAGTTCTCGCCCTGCTCTCACTTCCTGTTTTGGTTGGTTGGAGCAGACGACCGTTTTACTACAGGAAGTGAGACAGAGTGTTGGTTAGTGTGTGTGTTTTTCTCTTTCTTTTTTTTCTTCAACCGCAGTGTGACACAACGTTGAGTTCACTGCTGCCGAGGAGGAAGTGGCCGTTGGGTTTGTTTTCATTGTCGTCTACTGTCTGATGGTTGATGTTCTGGAAACAAAAAAATAGCGAAAATCAAACCATGACACAAACAATTAATAAATGTAGATATGTTGTGGCCAATGCAAAGCATCAGCTTTTATACAGATGGAGTTTATTTTCAGGTTTGTTTATTTGATTACGCAAAAAAGTACTGAATTGATTTGCACCAAACTTGGTGCAGTTTGATATGGATATGGTGACATTTCTCAGGAAATAATGTCATAAAAAAACAAACCTATTTATAGTGTTAAGCTCTGTGAGTTTGGTGTAGATCTGCAAAGTAGTCCATATCTGGTGGTATATAATCTACATCACGTTGTTTTGTAACAAATAAATCAAACCATCTGGTTTGGTTTTATGGTTTCATTTTATTTTTCCAGATGGATGTGTAGGATTGTTTGTGGACGTATGTATATCAACACAACTCAAATAGACTGCTTTTGTTCATTTCATGGCCTTGGTGTATTTGTGTGGTGATAGTGCTGTGTTGTGGTGTGTGTGTTTGTTTTCTTTATTTAGCAGATTGATAACAGTATTTTGAGAACAATTACCACCTGTCCAATTCTGAAACTATGGCTGACCAAACTAGACTATGATGGGGCGAGATGGTCTTGTCAATGTAATAGAAACACTACCTGAAGCAATTCGAATCACCTCAGCTATATATAAGCTTCAGTTTAATAATTTAGAATAAATAGCACAAATAACAAAAATTCAGTATTGTAATTATAAATAGTATAATTTTCTTGTTGTACCTGTAAGTTGTACCTATTCTCAACCCAACTGTTTCTGAAGAATAAAGTTGGCCAGCGTCCAAGTCGAGTCGTGTTGGAACAGAAAATCTCTCGACACCTGTGGTAATGAGCTACGCTTTGAGATTGAATGGCAAATGTTTGTTGTTACAAAAACCACTGAACCAGCAGCTTCATGTGTAAAAAGTTATTAAGCCCAGTGTTTTGGCTGTGAACTCAGTGCTGGGACCAGTCAGAGGATCTGACCAACCTACTGCTGTTGCTGCTCTACGTCAGGGTGGATTAGCTTCACCGGCATCTTTGCTCAGCATTATCCTGCATAAGCCAGCCTGGATTACCTACTGGAAAGGTCACCAGGAGGTCAGCACGTAGTGTTGAATAGTCTGCTGCTGAGTGTTAACAAATGTAAACACAGGTCAGAGGTTGGTGGCAGCCAGTGGAGTGGTCGCCCCCATCTCTGCAGCTTCAGACGGCAGTGCTGCAAGGTGAGCAGCACATTAGATTAGATTAGCAACTGCGTATAAAAATAAATGACTTGACAGCTCCCAAGAGTGACACCAAAACATCTACACTGCCCCTTGGTGGCTGGCTTCAGTACAGGTCATAAGCCCCGCCCCCTCCATGTTAACAGAGGGGCCATGGTCCAAACTAAAACGTCAATCCATCCATCCATTTTCTACCCCTAGATCCCATACTCAGGGTCAGGGGGGACTGGAGCCTACCCCATCTGCTTATGGGCAAAGGCAGGGTACACATTGGGACGTTCGCCAGCTTGTCGCAGGGCCACGTATAGACAAACAACAGTTATAGACAAACAACCATTCGTACTCACATCCACAACTATGGGCAATTTAGTACGCCCAATTCACCTATCCCCAGTGGTGCATGTTTTTGGTGGTGGGAGGAAACTGGAGCTCGTGGAGGAAACCCATGCAGACACGGGGAGAACATGCAAACTCCACACAGAAAGATCATGCGCCCGACCCGGCACAAAGCGCTAACAGTACCAGAGTGCTGTCCAAACATCAATGTCCACATCAAATAAAAGTTTCTGTCAGTTTAGGTCATTCTCATTGCACTGATGCTAGTTATTTGAGGCTAACTGGTTAGCATGCTAACAGCTTACTACTTCTGGACAGCAAGTCAATTTAGCAACAAACTAGCCAAAACCACATTTTTCAGGTTGTTCTTTTTGTCAATTATCCTTAAGGTGCTTTATTTATGTTTTTTGCTATCTCTACATGCTAACATTAACATTAATCGCTGTTTACGCACCAGTCTAGAAGAAACCCTAACTTTATGGTAGCATTTTATTATGAATATATAAGAACTGACGCATACATACAACATACACAACATATTCCCGTTTTCATAATTAACACTCAACGTCAAACAACACACCTATGTTATGTTTTTTATGTTAATAAAACTTTGCTTTTTTTAAAGATGTTTTGTGGTAGTTTTGTGTTTACATTGGCATGTTGTGCACCCCCTTTAGGCCACCAAAGGGTGGGGGTGTAACAATAAAATAACCAGTGCAGCACTCACAACAAAGCACTGTTATCTTTTGGCTCTGTCACAGAGGAAGTGAGAGTCGTAGTAAAGAAGCGAGAGCATTTCTGAGGCTTCAGGGTTCGACGGTTGCAGGATTTTCCCACTCAGCAGTGACACAGGGCTCGGTTTCTCTATGTTGCACTGTTGCTGAAAACAAGGAAGGAAATGTCAGATGACTTCAGATGTGTTACAAACTGCACAGTTTAAAAGAAGAGACAACTGCAGCTCCGCTACAACCTGAATGACAAACTAAAGCTCTGCTGGCACCTCCTAGAGGTTGTGATGTTCATTGCAGCAAACAGACAACATACAGACGATTTATCAATAAAATGGTTTTTGCAAAGACTTTATGTTTTATTGTTAGCTGGTAGCCATACTAAGAGGTTTACCTATAAAGGCTAGCTGGTTACCATGCTAACTTCAGTTGACATTGGTTCTGTGTCCCACCTCTGGAACAGCTGTCAGCAAAGTAACAAGTGAAGTTTCTGCTATTAATGCTAATGATTGCTTTATAACGACAACAAAAAGGTACACGTGACACCTCTTTTCTGAAGGTGTCGTTTTGAGGAGAATTTTGAAATAAAACAAAATGAAAATGAAGAAAATGAAATAAAACACTTGATTTGTCCCCAGTGAACCCCCACCAGGGGGTGATCCAGCTACTTTAATGTCACTTTCCAGCCCTTTTTTATTCACTGTTCCTTGAACAGCTCTTTCAGAGCAGACTAGACGTGAATCGTACTTCACTCCAGTGTTTGTCCTCTCCAAACTTCAGATGTTGTCTGATGAAGATGAGGATGTTTGTGGTTACATCGGCTCCAGGGTTGAGATAAACAACCTGATCTCCATCCTGTGGCTTCCAGAGCCTTGATGATGGGGCCAGAGCAGAGAGAGGGTTTATGGGAGCGAGTGGGGGTTTGTGGGTAACCCAATAACTAATGTAGAGAATATCAGTCACTGCATTTGAACTAGTTCGTCATACAGGGGAACACATTTCTGTACTGTTATATTGAGCAGAACCTCTGTTGTCTTCAGTAGAGCAGATGATCTGCTGCTTTTCTTTCTCTCATTTTTTGTGAAGACGAACAGCAAACTGAAGGGTCTGAATACCCAGTAACGCGTACAGAGTTTGAGTTTTGAGTATGAGTTTGGAAACAGGAAAATATCCCTCATCAAAGTTCACTCTTTAGCTTGACCAGAGCATCACAAAACAAGAATAGATGCAGCAACTATTGTTGCTCAGATGGCATAAATGTTACACAGTACATCCACTAGGGGCTGCTGACAACAACATGGTGACAGCAGAGGAAGTCGCAATAAGAAATGATGACCAACTCATGAATCAAAAACAAAAAGCTCAGACAGTTTTAATTTTTCTTTATAATTTAGTTTTCTTCATAACTACTGGCTACACTGACTCCCCACAATTTTGGACAGTACAGCTTCAGCTTCAGTAAACTTGTATGAAATGAGCACTTCATCTATGTCTGTATGTTAACATCAAAGTATCTCAGGGTCTTGTTCAATTCAATTCAATTTAATTTATATAGTGCCAGATCATACAAACATTTATCTCAAGGCACTTTACATCAAGAAACCCAACATTTCCACAATGAGCAAGCACTTGGCGACAATGGAGGAAAAACTCCCTTTTAACAGGAAGAAACCTCCAGCAGAACCAGACTCAGGATGGACAGTCATCTGCCTCGACCGGCTGGAGTGAAATGAAAACAGAGAAAAGAGCAAGAGAAGAGACAGAGGAAAGGGAGGGGAGGGGAGGAGGATGGGGGAGAAAGAAAAGGACGGAGACCAGGAGTCTAGAGTAACTTCAGAGTGAGGGTTGGATGAGAGGGAGGTTGATCTTTGTGCCATCAGCACTAAGGTGGGTGTTTTTACCAGATTTACCAGTTGATTTTGTTCTTATGGTCATGATGCTAGTGACAATCCAACTGAAATGAGTTCAAGTTTGAGTTCAGCCTTAGACGTAGGGTGGTTCACACGATCAGGAGCCTCCTAGTGGAGGTTTTTCTGGGTACATCCAATTGGTAGGTCGACCCACAACTATATATTTTATTTGGTCTGGGAACAACTCAAGAATCTCCAACTCCAAACTGGACATTGTCTCTGGGCAGAGAGACATCCGGACTAAAATGTGTGTCTGCAGATTTTAACTAAATCCGTATTCCAAATTGACATCCTCATCGATTTCCATAATGCCACTGTCACCTGCACCACAATGAATCTTGAGCCTTCTGGGGAAAGAAGGCTGGAAAGAGCCTTTGAATATAGACAATGTAGTCACCGCTAGGCATGGGTATTGAGTACTACTGAGAGATGTGTCTTGTGTTAAATTGAAGCAGGTTCTTTCCTCGTTGGTAACAACGTATCATTAATGCTGAGTTCCATTTGTATTTAGAAGTCGGATTTCTGAGTCGGAAAGTCGGAGAATCCTCACCATTCCCAAGATGACTCCGAGTTTAATCAAACATGCTGCCCTAAATGTAAACAGTAGTAGAAGCCCCTGTATTATTCCATTTATTAGGACTATATATATATATATATATATATATATATATATATATGTGTGTGTGTGTGTGTGTGTGTGTATACATTTTTCATTTAGTATATATGAACTACAACGTAGGCCATGCTAACAATGGCTAACAATAGCCTGATAGATCAGTGATCTGTTAACCGATAAGATTAAAATGCTCTGAGTGTCGGTGATGAGAGCCTTGTGCAACCTGATTGAGAGGATGATTGACAATGTTGTTGTTTGTTTTGCAGTTATAAAACACACACACTGCTACAGCCACATCCACTGTGCTCTGGATCAGTGGATTGGCAGCTTTTCCGACTTTGTAACTGGAATGCTCATGAAACCTGATGAAACATTTCCAAATTTCGCACTCAAGCAACTTGAACCGTTGACCGTCGCTGCTTTTCGACTTCCACTGTCTCCTGAGCTACGAGTGTACACATGACTGTCATGACATCAGATAAACATAACAAATTCCATTACAACGTGATGCAAATGTGATCTTTAAGTACGAGACGTGGAGATATGTTTCTTGCTGTTTGTTTGTCCATGCTTTTGCTCTTTGCCCATGTCACCACATGTTTTTGTCCTCCATCCCCTCTCCTTGTCTGACTGTCTTCTTTCTGTTCTAACTTCTCTGTTTGTTGGCATTAGGCAGGCGCACTGCACAAAGGGACTCGGAGCAGGAAGTCGATTGGTCCTCCTGCTGCGTGATGCTGCTGCCGCAGCCGCCTCTTCCCTGAGGCTGTTCAGCATTTCACACCACGTCTATGTGTTTTTTTTCACTCAGATTTGGAAGAACTAGAATTTGAAACACCTGATGATGAAACTCTGATGCAAACTGGGTCGAATTTTCCAGAGGCTCCTCTGGCACGACTTCACAGCATCTGCTCCTCATCTGACACGTTCCACCAAAATAAAAACCCGTTTGATGCTTTGCATGACTAATCCAGCGTGACACGGGTGTTTTCTCTGTTTATTTTTAAAAACATATTTTGCTATCCCTTTAATGTTTACACTGACAGGAGATCATTTTAATCAGCTTAGTCAAAACCTATCAGGCTCATTCAGTCCCGTTCATTTCCATTCAGTGTCAAAACAGCAGGTTTGAAAGTTCCACAAACATACAAGAGAGTCAGACCAGGACCAGGACCAGGTGTGGACTCAGTGCAGGACTGGATTTATTCATGAAACTCACAGTGAATATGATGCTGCAGAAGCCATAATATGAAATTATATGTCTGTTTTAATGTCTGAGGTGGACATGCAAAAACAAAAATGATGTGAATGGGTTCACTGCCTCCTCGCTGCAGGAAACTGCTTTTTCCTGGAAGAATCCTTCACAGGAAGACATGACCGTCCTCGTCAACATCTCGGTCAGTGTTAGGTTGTTTTTTTTGTCTAGCAAAGCAACAAACTGCACAGGGGTGGGGGGATCACTGTCACAGCAGCAGTTTGAACCACTTTTTTTTGTCCTCCGCAGTATTTTTCATCTACATGAACATGACTGTATATAAAGAGGGCGACGCTTTGTGTTTGTATGTTTGTGTAAAGTTAGCATGCTAGCCAGCTAGCTTGGCCCCTGGAGCTGCTATCAAGTTGTGTTTTAACCTGGTTTTAATAAAATCCAATTGGTCCAATTTCTCAAAGCATGGCAGCTGTATGACATGATCACTAGAGGGAACTGAAACATAATAGGCTGAATGATGACCATACTTTGTATTTAAAGATAGCTGACTCTCCCAAAGTATGTGGATCATCCCCTGGTGGCTCACCGCGGCATAGGTCATAGGCCCATTTATTACATATATCAAAAAGAGAATAGAGAACAAAAACACATAAAAAATAGAATAGAATAAGAAAATCTAGCAGGCTGAAACGTCATGATCGACAGGGCTCCACTGCTGCCGACTGACTTGAAAAATGCAATTAACTTTTTTGGAACAAATAAACTGCTAAAATCTCACAGGACATGTTGAATTTCAGGTCTTCAAAGGATTATTTCACTGTGTTTGATGGAGCAGACTGTTTGTTCAGATGCAGGGTGACGGCGGACATGAAAGGCTGAGCGGTTGCCTCCATGAACTCGCGACACCGACCTGCGAGTATCACCCTCTGTGTGTTGTGACAGCAGGTGGTATGTGGGTCACATTCCTGAAGGAAAAAAAACCTTCTCTAGTCACATTAATGTGTGAAGTTTGCTTTGTTTGTTTCTGTTTTGTTTTTTTCAGACGCTTTCAGGGTCACGCCTGCAGTCATCTCTGGACAAATACAGGGAAGCGAATCAAGCGTTGAAAGGCGGAGAGCTCTGTTCGCCTTGTTGTCGATCAATCATTGGCTCCATCGGCCTCAGCAGACGTGCACAACAGTAAAAATGCAGCACAGACGATGATGTGGGTCGTTAATGAATGAGCGGTGAAGGTGAACAGCTGCTGGATGAGTCTGTTCACAATGCGTCCTCAAAACCCTGAGAGGACAGTCTCATATTTAAAAAGGGTACCAGGATTTTATCCTGTTTTTTCTGAGCTTAAAAGATATACAAATGATTAAGCATCTGGTGACATTTTGGTTTGTTGAAAACCTTTTAGGATGTTTCTTAAAAGTCGTGGTGGCGTTTAGTCGTTAGCGGTGACAGCTGATGGTTGGTGGAGCAGAATAGTGGAGGAGGAGGACGGAGGAGTTTGGTAGCATCCTCTGGATGTCCTGTTGTTCATCAAAGTGAAACGAACTCGTAAATCTGAACAACACGCTGCTGTCACCGCCACCGCTGCGGGGAGCAGCTCCAAAGCGTTCAGAGGGAGGTGGAGTCAAAACGGCAGATGTTTTAAATGTGATCGGTTGGTGCTGTGGGAGTGCTGAGATGCTGGCAGGTTTACGACCCAGGGCTGCTGCAGCCTTCTGTCGGAGGTCTGGAAACGACTGTGAGTCGATGTGATTGATGCTACAGGACTCAGTGCTTCACCTTCGCAGACAACATCTTCAACAACTGAGAACTGATTCAACATCACCAGAGTTGCTGGAATAGTTTTGCTTCATTTTATTCAGTGTCAACATGTTTCTGACCGTCGTCACTGAACTCATCACTGAGACGTCACTGCTGCTCAACTCCGTGGAAAGCAAAGGCTCATGGGAGATGTGTGGCCAAAGCAAGGCCAAGTGAGCGTCTGGATGAGATCCATGATGCTCGCCGGGAGACAACACAGCTGCCATTTTGTTTTTGTTTTCTGGAGAGAAATTGAAGAGGCCGGGGTCAAAGGTCAGCAGTCAGACAGTAACACTTTCCTTTTTTTCTCTCTTTCAAAAACCAAAAACACAAACACAAGACAGATGGAGATAAAGTTTCTTGTCTCTCAGGAGTCAGGACAGTTTTCAACTGCTCTCCATCAGCACCACTATAAATATGACTGTTATTCCAGTTATGACTCTGATGTTGCTGAAAGCTCTGTTGCTCCACTCACACAGAATTTATTTGTATTTTTTGATCCAGCAGGACTGTAAATCATTCTCCAGCAGAAGTAACAGGAGAACAGTGGGAACTGAAGCCAAACCAGAACCAGGATACAGCACAAACTGATGTTAGAGGAATCCATCAAAAACTGTATCATGAGTTTTGGGGATGATGCGACCTTTGACCTGGACACAGGTAGCAAAGCCTCAGTCCTCATTGGCATCTTTCAAGGGTTATCTCATCTGGTGTGTACGTCCCAGGTGGAGACTAGTCCGTCTCATTTCAAAAGCTCTTTCAATAAATCCAGCTTTATTTCCAGAGCAGTGAAAGCTGCAACGGTTGGATCCTTTACAGTCCAACATATCCCAAGCAGTGTTGGGAAAGTTACTTTAATAAAGTAATTAGTTACAGTTACTAGTTACTTCTTCCAAACAGTAACTCTGTTACAGCTTTATAAAAGTAACTAATTACCAGGGAAATCTATTAACATGCATACTGAACAAAAATGGTCACTGCATCCACCCCACGCACACACAGGTTTCGGTGTGAATCAGGCCTTAGCCAATCAGCATGCGGCTTCACCTCTCCTTTACCACTTGCTGCAGAAAAGAAAAAAACTTTGCAGCTGCAGTAAAGGTAACAAGGTTGTAACAACTGATATCATAATTCATTAAATTAGCTGTTAGAGAAAAAAATAACGCTCTTAATAATGGCGTTTATTTTTAACACCGTTGTTTCCATCACTGATCCCAAAATTCATTGCAGCATTGGTGATGTTTGTGATGTGGATGTGCAGCTAGAGCTAAACTGTATCCATAATGAACAAAAATGAATAAAGAAGAACTAACCAAACAAAATAAGTTTATCTACAAAATATAAAACATAGCTGAATTCATTGTCACGATGACGGCAAACTTTTAGATGCTGCTGTTGTTGCTGCTGTTGTTGCATGACGCATATGACAAAAATATGTTAGGGACGTAAAGGACGTAAACAGGAAATTCTCTGCAGGTTATCACAGCATTGGTTGTAATTTAGTGTTTACATTAGCTCTACTGCAGTAAAAACCAGGTTATCAGTAGCTTTAACGTAGCTTTAACGCATAAACTGTACTTGGGTATAAACTAAGTTAGCACTAGTGCTGTATGTCTGTAATGTACTGTCACTGTATATCATTGTTTTGTAGCACTGAAAAAAAATCAGAATTCTCAGTTTCAGTTAAAATAAAAAAAGAGAGAAAAGACAGTTACAAACCATTGTTAACCCACCCCATCCCACCCCTCAGCCACTGTCCTTCAACAGTCCTCACGTCTGCCTGCCTGGACCCAGCAACTGTCGCCATGGTTACCAGCTGGGATCACACCCAAACGCGAGACGGATGTGGCGCCCGTGGAGGAGAGAGCGGGGGTGAGGACAGTTCTCTCATGATGAGGTCGCTCAGAGGTCAGGAGATAAGAGCGACGCCGCCTGCTGACACAGTGACCTTTGACCCCCTCCTCCTGCCAGGTGGTGAAGCAACAGGGTGTACTACTCCCACAGTGATGATTTGTGGGTAATTTATTTTGTTCACATGTAACTCATGTTATATATTGAACTCATTTCAAATCAAACAAAACGTCTTAAACAAGCTTATGGTTGAAAAACCAAGGGTGTCTTTGTCTTGCCTCTGTCCACATTCACAGACTTCCTGCTCTGAACCTTTTGGACCATTGGTCCATTAGGGTTTTTCTGACAAACCTGACAGGATTGTTTGTGTGTCCTTTGTGTGTCATCGTCTGAGACATGAAAAAAAAGCACTGAGAGCTCACACATTTGACTTTCATTGTGAATTAAAGTCTTTGCCCTAATCAGACATGTTTCTTATCCACTGAGTCTTGGCAGCAGCTCAGCAGCTCTTCACAGTTTGAGTCTGAATCTTCAGAGTCGTCGTTGTTGTAATCTGTGCTTAAGTATTGCTGCCCTTGCTCACTTTATCAGATGTTGTTGGATGCAAAACAGACTTTTCTGATACTAAAATCGGGGCTGTATTTTTAGTGATGTTGCTAAGAAATAGTTAAAACAAGAAACAAACTTCCACATATCATTTATTACCATATCACAATGAATTGTTAAAAACAATGACATCATAGCATAGCTGTGTCCAAAATCAAGGGCTGCATCCTTCATAGGGCCCAATTGAAGAAGATCTGATAAATAGCAATGTCGACTGTTTGTCCGTTTGTCCGTCTACGGCAGCTTAGGGAGAATTTACATCCTTCACATATTTACGTTATGCATTTCTCTTGTCCTATGACAAGAGTAATGCATGTCCTATGATGGTCTGTTCCATTGATAAACTTATATTAATTGACAGAAAGAGGAAATCAATCCAAGTTAGAGATGTGAAAATAGGAAACTGATAAAACTCAGATTTAATGATTAACAGTCTGACATGGAAGAAACATGAGCTATGACTCAGTGACGATGAGTACGAGTTGGTGTCATTTCTTCTCTGAGACGCTCCTCCATCACCTTCACACCACAGATGAAACATTTACTACCCAGGCCCATCATGTATTCGTCAAATGTCTGTGTTTCCATGCGACTCTTGTTGTGTTGGAGAAGGGTTAGCAGCCGTGGGATTCCGGTCATAGACACCTGACCAAGATCAGGTGACCAACAGAGCGTGAAGATGTTGTTACATGAGTCATTGACCTGTTGTTTCACCTACTTTTATTTCTGGTTCATCAGTGACGTATGGCATCAAGGTCCTCTTACATGATGGGATACGATCTGTTAAAGTTAACGTCTGTGACTCAGAACTTTTATTGTTACAAATCAGTTGATCCACCAATTTGATTTGATGTAGTTTATCTTTAAATATCTGCAAATACTAATACTATTTTCTTCTCCTGATTCATCGGCTGCATACATCCCAGGTGGAGAGTAGCCTGTCTCATTTCAAAGGCTTCTTCAACAAATTCAGCTTCTACAATGGTTTGATCCTTCACAGTCCAACATATCCCAAGATTCATTCCCTGTCATTTGCGATGTGGATGTGCAGTTAAAGCTAGGTAGTATGAGTAGCATAAAACCCATAACACATAAATGATGTAAACAAGAAATTATCTGTAAGCGAGCACTTTTCGCATGTTCCTGAATGTGGGTGGACTACCGTTCTTCAACAAAGACAAGGTAAAAACGCTTTTTGATTCTCTGTCACTTTTAATGCTTTGCTCCAGAATCTGGACCAACTATTTCACAAGTTGAATCCAAACTTTGACCAAACAGATTTACATACTTTTGTGGGCACATTCCCATGAGTCCCATGTCAAACAGGCTTCAACTTAGAAAAGTTTTGTACAAATACCAGAAAAGTAGGAACGCAACAACGAACCAAATACTGAAGAGAGTTACAGGGTCAGAAAAGTCAGTGCTGTATCATTGTGGACTCAGTCCAGCAACTTCTAAGAGGTGACGTTGATGATGGTGCTGACGGAGAAGATGACAGTTGCAGGAGGGTGAATGTTTTCATTTTTATTTGTAGTAAAAACAGCAAAAATCTGTAAGCCTCAGTGGGAAAATAAACTATACCTGAACAGAACCTCTGGGAGGAAGTGAGGGATTTTATATTTTGGGGCAAAATTACCCTTCAGAAATAATGAAAGAGGAATCCCCAGATGGTGAAATTCACAAAGAATTTCATTCCTCATGTTTCATCTCACGCACACTCAGTTTGTAAACGCCTGACTCTGCAGACATCTGGGATCAGTTTGTTCGTGGTCGTGTTTGCTTGCAGTCGGTGAAAAATGGCTGTTCTTGTCTTTGATACTTCTCTGCAGTGTGTTGATCAGTAATGTACATGCACATTAACCACGGGCCCCTGAGAAACATTTTCAACTGTTTGAATTATTTGATTGTAGCAGCATAAATCAGAGTCATTTTCAGAACCACCCACGTTTAATGTACATTTTCTCTGCAGCAACAACTGATTCATAATGTGCACATGCTCATCAGCTGTACAAACAACTGTGAACAGTCGTGCCCCCTGTATTTTTAAAGGTAAACACAGATTCATTATATTGCGTACAAGCTTACGGATGTATATTCGTGTATATTCAGACTTTATTCTTTTGTTTCTGACATTGAACATGAACCTGACAAACCTCTCTTTGTTACGGTTTGACAACTTCAAGAAACATTTACGCGAATTTTAACTCTTACTGAATTAACCAGCTTAGAAGTTTGCATTAGAGGTCATTGGATGCAGCAGAGTTAAAAAGCAGAGGAATCCATTTTTATAGATCCTTATTGTTGATAAGTCTGATTTTTTTTTCTTGTGCAGTATTGAGAGAGGCTCTGAGCTCAAGGATTTAATGCCATTGATGTTCTATTATTATCTGTATATGACTATAAAAAATTGTGACTTGAAACTTGAATCAGGGAAACAACTCAACCCTCAACCTGAAGGTTTGTGATCTAGTGATGAGTCTGAAATTTAAAGGTGACATAGAACAGTTGTACGGGTATGAAATGCAAGCACTTGACATTGATTTAAGTCACAAACAATCACTTTTGAAATACTGACTTTTTGCCAATATCTGATATGCTAATATTGTCTAAACACTTAATTTCCGATTCCGATATCAACTGATACCAATCCTTGTGGTTCCTGCAATGGACATGGCCCTATCGTGATAACTTTGTGTAGCAACAAACCAGCAAGCTTGTTAGCCACGACTAGCCACACACTGTTGTTGTTGTTGTTTTGACTCCTGGTGATGAGGTCATCAATCGTGTGCCAATAAACATCTCAGGACTCCACAAGCATTTATTCCAGCACATCTGGCACGACCCAAGCATTATCTTATCGGTTTTCATTATTGGAGAAAAAAAAGGTAACGATCCTTATAGATATTACATATTCATGCTAATATTGGGTTGGTAAAATTGGTTGGCTGATGTTACTGGACATCCCTAGTTCTTATAAAATCTTTCATCGACTTTTCAAGCAAGATTTAGCTGCTTCACATTGACAGGAGTTGTTTACTGTGGTTCCACTTTTCATCTATGTCTGCGATGTAGCACATTGACCACACATGGTGCAGCCAGAGACTGGGTTTTGACCTGGTCATGTTTGAGTGGCTCAGAACACAATGGGACACTTATGTATATAAACCATCTGGACAGTTTGGAATGAGAAGAGAAAAATGACCAATGGCATCAGCTCAGACAATCTGGAAAAGATCAACAAATAAACAAAAGTACAACACAGAGATGAGAGAAGATAAAACCTCCAGTGTGCAACAATAAATCACACCTGTAATTTGAATCCCTGTATGACAGTTTCAAAGTTTCCTCAGCATTGTGTCTCTGACTTTGCCATCCCTCTGGGTCTCAGTTCCCATTCAGGTCTCAGCTGCGTGCAGGTTATTTGATCCAGACAGACGGACGAACGGAGGACGAGTCAGCGCTGATTCATGGACACTAACAACCCCCCCCATCCCACACACACACACACACACACACACACACACAAACAATTCGACCTCTCAGCGTCTGGCTGCAGGATGTGTTGGCTCCATCTGATCCATCACTGCCAGCAACAACCACTTCCTTGTGTTATGTGAACACTCCCATCATTTTCTTCTCTTATAGAAATAAATATAGCATACGTCAGGGAGGAAAGCATGCACAAGAACTGGGGCAAGATTGACATGTTTACTAGTGTTTTATATTTGGTGTCTGTGGCAAAAAAAAAACTTAAGAATTGTCCAGGGAAAGTTTCTGATTCTCCAAATAATAAAGAAACTTAGTGTCTGCATTCATTTTAAACGTGCCTTTGAGGCGACGGAGAACTGTAATTGCTCTGCACTTTGAGGACGTAGGCTCACAGTCATACGCTTCACATACAGGAAATAGAGCTGCTGTGCATGCATAGTCATTTGGATCATAACTTTTAGGTTACCAGTTTCAATGTGGCATAGCTTTTAGACAAAAATAAAAAGGATATTCTATTTTCATCAACAATAATGCATGTTAATAAAGTCTTCGTCAGTGTTTTAGACCAAAGATATCGTCTCGTTATCGTCTTGTCTTAGTCATGGAAAAAAATGGTCGTTTGACAAAATGCACACTACATAAATGCCATAAATAGTTTGTTCAACCATGGCCACCAGTTGACAATGGCCTGACCTTTGGCAGCCAGGTCAATGCAGCCCTTGATTTTGGACACAGTTAATAATCTCATTCTCCTCTCACTGTCAAAAGTTCAATGCCAATTGGCCTTAATTCACTTTATGCGATGTATAAAACATTCAGGTGAATGTTTTATACATCGATATCCCTCCTCAACCTCAACTGAGTTAAATATAAGTTTCATTAGTTTTTGAAGATAAACAACAGTTGGAACTGATTCTTCTGCTGAGGCCATTTAATCACAAAGAGGCAGAAGACGAGATAATTGAACAAAATCCAGACAAAGCATAAAAAATGAATGTTTTCTTTTTTGCATGAGTTCCAGATGCTAATGTGAAGAAAGATTTCATGTTCTCATGTCTTCTGGGTGATGTTTCAGTTGTATATCTATTTTCTGTGCTGCATCCGAGTTTATCAAGTCCATTCCGATGTGCCTGGCCTCGGCTAAACTGGGATGGCGACTGCTTTCCCTCATAAATCCTGAAACATGTCGAGCTGCTGCCTGGTCAGTGTGGTGGCTGTGACGATCCAAGCTCATGTTTGTGTTTGTAGTTTTGTGCGGTTTGGTTTTGTGTCTCAAGCGCTCAGCAGCATGAACATTCCTCACTGTTACCGCAGCGATGATAAGTGCAGTTCAGACAGTCGACATGACCTCCAGCGAGCTGCCTGCCAAGTGGTCAATAATGAGCAGGGCGGAGGCTCTGCCGGAAATCTCTGAATATTTCACTGAGTCTTTTTAGGACAACAACAACAACAAGAAGAACAACAACAACATTGGGAGACAGGAGAAGTTGAACAGCATTCAGAGCCTAAGTAGAATAAGTTTTGCTGACACGGAAATACACCGTGCACATTGTAAAACAAACCAGGGCCAGGGTTGGATTTCTCCCTAGGTCCTACAGGAAATTAACTCTGCTGTCTAAGTGAACAAATCTAAAGTTTACAAATGCAGGTTAGTTGATAATGATGTGGTGAACATAATATTTCCATGTTTCTGTGATTGCTCTAACTGCCAGAAGGTGGAGACTCAAGCATTTGTAAAGGACATCCTTGTACGTTTAAATGTATATTGTTACAAATATTGTTGTCAAAAAGTCTAAAAGGTGGAGTATTAATTTCATGTCTCATTGGCCAGTTAGCTTGAAGCCCCATTACCTGGCTAGCTAGCATATTAGCAGTTAGCTTTTGCAGACAATTTTTCAATTACCTGTTCAGAAAAAAATGGACAATCACCAATTGTATGGACAACATGAAGCCAAACACCTGTATTGCCCCCTGGTGGCTGGCTGCAGTGAAGGTCATAAGCCCCGCCCCCTCCATGTCAGTCTATCCTTTCAGGTAGTTCTCAACACGCTTATGTTTGTTTATGTGTCATTTTTTTAAATTGACAGATAAGGTTAGGGCAACTGTCAGGGTGGGATGTTGAGACCAAGGTGGAAAATGGTCCAATGGGAGGAATAGGCAACAATCATTGCAGGGAGGCATGGTGGTGGTGACAGTCACTTACCAAAAGCTACAATGAAAAACTGGCTAAATTTAATAGAAAGCAAACAAAAGTTCACATTGCTGCTGTATTCTGGCTGTGGAGACACCTGTTGTTGACTAAAGGCTAAACTTGCAACATATCTGTTGTCAATGAAAGTGTAAATAAGTGTAAATAATTAAGTGTATTATTAACTATGTAATAATAGCAAAATGTGGCACATTTTTAGAGGTCTTTATGATGTCCAATTTAATGTTTTCATATCTGTTAGTAAAGTCACGGTTGTTCATGTCAAACGAAACCATGTGAAACATTGAATGTTAAGTTCTTATTATTTAGAAACAAAATTTTTTTGATTTAGTGCCTTAGTCAATGTGTATCTCAACAGCAGGCTGCTTAATGGTGAACACACACACCCAAACACACTTGTATGCTGTTTGTCTGCCCACTCAGTCCTTTATTACTGGCGGGTGGGGTGGGGGTGTGTTGGCAGACTGACGCTCTGATTCGCTCAAATCCTATAAAATCTGAAGTGGCTGTGACCTCAATGGGTTGCCGTGCAACAGCAGCAGTAACGATATGCCACTGTTTAAACCCACCAGCCCTCCCCAACAACAACAACCCCAACCCACCTCTACCAACAAACCAATAAAAAAAACACAGCCGGTGAGTGCATCAGAGTCCAAACAGTATCTCTTTTTACAATCCTGATAGAAAACCCCCTGCAGGACTGTTAGGGTTCAGTTTGGTTTAAGGGCATATTTTGTCCATTTTAGTGGAAAATGGAAACTAAGAATACAACAAGATACACTATAGAAAAAGAAGGTGAGTCACAGACTCAGAGTTTTTAAATAATAGAACTTATCCAGGTGTCCCTCCGCCTAGAAACAATTTCTAGCTCCTCCTGGAGGATCCCTAGTCTGTCCCAGACTAGGTGAGATGTATAATCTTTGCAGGGTATTCTGAATTCCTCCCAAGGTCTCCTACCAGGTGGATGAGGAGGAGTCACCCTGATCAGATAAAGCACCTCAAGTGGCTCCTTTAGATGCAACGTATTATAGAATTATATTATCTAACATATATATATTAACATGTATAATGTAGCCGAATTCTTTCTCATAATGGCAGCAAACTTTTGCCACTGTAGGTGACAGGAGTAGCATGTAACCTAAGTCTAAAAACATAATTATGTAAAAGACATAAGTATAAACCATCTCAACTTGTGACAAGCTCCTCAACCTTTCTCTAAGGAAACTCATTTCAGCCAATTGTATCCATGATCTCATTCTTTTGGGGCACTACCTAAAGCTCATGAGGGCCAAAACATAGACTGGTGAATAGCACCTTCTCCAACACGACAGTCCAATACCACCTCACCTCCAGTTGCGATTCTGAGATCCATGAAACTCATATCAGATTTGCTTGTTAGATTCAACAGAATTCCACCAGTTCCCAATAAACTGAAGTCTTTCTTGGCTTCACAGACAAGCAATGCTTGTTAGACTTTTTATTATGACTGGATGGATTTTAATGTCAGAATTCAGCCTGATGAGGATCATTTATTTTGTGTGAAGCTGTAAATGTGTCAGTGGTGGTGTACCACAAGGCTCCATTTTTGGCCCCAAAAACATTGGAGTGCACGCCTGCAGAGTGAAACTTTATTTTCTTTTAGAATAGGTTCTGATTTGTCAGAATAGTGAAATATGTTTGCAGGGTACAGATAGTGACCCTTTGCAGGAGAACTGAAATTAAACTTTTACATTTCACAGCAACGTCAACCCTCACAAGTTCACAGTTGTTCTGTACTGTCATGACCAAAAGAAAAGTTGAGGGCTTTACTATAGGCTCTGATTGGTCAGTAAGTCTTTTCCTTGTAGGACTTTCTAGAAGGGGGCAATATGACCAGAAGGTAATATCAATTGTTGGGTAGAATCATGATTCTCCTAATAGCTGAACTCATGATCACATTATTATTGTGCAGGAAACTGTGGAGGAAAAAAATTTCAACTTCTTGTATCAGAGATCTCAGTCTTTTAATCATGACCACAGGTGAGAGTCAGAACATAGATCGACCGTGTTGACAGCATCACTTGTTTCTCAGTTTGGTTAAGTATGTTGATATATTCATGGACATGAGTGCTATCACGTGATTGTCTTAAATTGATTCAGTGGGGGTTTTCGTTATTGCCTTTTCCTCCTCCTCCTCATTTCTGCGTTGTTGTCTAGGGTTGACCAGTGAAGCCTTTTATACAATTACTGTTGTAATTTCATTCTCTGTGTCTCTCTGTTGGTGGGGAGATGAGAGTAAAAGGGTTGGAGAATACATAATGGATAAGAGAGCGTAGGATAAAAATAGCTAATGATGCCAAGGGAGGGAAGATACATGACTCCGTCCTTCTCCAGCAGAGAGAGGCCTGTGGTTTACATCTGAACCTCATGTTGCTCTGGGAGAGGAGAGGATGGTGGTGGTGAGTTTTTTTTTCCTTGGAAGACATGTCTTTGAACCCGGCGCTGGCTCCTTTTCGATAAGATGCTTTGAATTGAAGTCAGATGTGCAGAGCGGTTGGCTGGTTCTCCTCTATTATTCAATTCAAGCCTGATGCATGAGCGGTTTCAGTGTTTTTACGACAAGCAGAGGATGTGGACTGAAGTGTTCTTCGAAAGTTGAGATGTACAGTTACGGCTGGGTCAAAAAAATAAAACAGAAAAGAGACAAAGTGAGACAACAGGATGTGAATATTATAGACTTAATTTTAAATGAATAAAACTCAAGCAAGGATGCTGTGGTTGCTTAGACCTGAGGGGGTTTCCACATAGAATAAAATAGAATAGAATATTTTTATTTGTCCCACAAGGGGAAATTTAGCTGTTTGACAGCATAAACAAATCACAACAATCAATTTACAGGAAATAAAAGAGATTTACAGGAAAGAAAAAAGTACAAGTGCAATACTCTTGAATTAGTGTGTTTGTTTGTCCTTGATTATTGTACAGTCTGATTTAAGGTACACGTCAGCTTTTGCCATCGCTACATTATGGATGTTAACATTATCAGCAGAAACTTCAGCATCAAACGTCTTTTCTTTACTCACCAGAAAATGTCTCCAGAGATGGAAAGCAAAGCCAATGTTATCTCTTGTTTCTGTTAGCCTTAGCCTAAGCAGCCTGTCTTGCCATTTCCATCTCAAAGTGAGAAAATGTAGTGACAAGCTAGTCTAGTCAAGCTAGTTCTTTTCATTATTTAATCATTTTAAAGATATTATGTATACAAGGAGGTCCAGCCTGAAGTGTCTCAGTTATTGAACCTCAAAATTGGTGGTTGAATTGCGTTTTGAGTAGGTGAAGTTGATGGGGCTAACACATCTCCTTCTATTTCATCGACACAGCCTTGCATTTTATTCTGAATGAAGCTCAGCGGGAGGTTGTTGGCCTCATCCCCTTCATGTTCTCTTTGATCAGGACAACACTAACACTAACTCATAAGTCACCGGATGCGGTTCCATCCACCTGGTTTTTTATGAACATGAGTTAAAACACTATCGAAAAGTTTATTACTCTCAACTGATACTTGATCAGTTCAAGAACTGTCTGCATTTCTAAGAGGGTCATGACATCAACAGCACAGCTTTCACAGCCACTGGTATCATAAATCAAGCTTGATAGGGGAAACTTTTCAAAAAGGACAAAACTCATTTTACATTCTGTGTTCTTCAAGAGGAAGTCGTATGATCAAGGTCATGTTATGTTGGTACAGAAGGCCTTACACGAAAAGATTTTCCTGCTTTCAATAGAAATAACAGAAGTCGCTGCCGCTGAATACCCTTGAAAGTGAAATTGGAGATTGTTTCCCTGATGATCCAGCAGTGGTAACAGCTCCTATGTGTTGTCCTGGTTAGCCTGCATCCACGTTCAGATGATTTTTAGTCTTTGCCAAAAGACTGCAGTTTGGAGTGGGTCCCAGCAATGAAGGAAAAATCCCATGTACTGCCTGCCAGCAACCAGAACTAACAGTCAATGCAGAAATTAGATTATTCATTTTTTTTCCTTCTTTTTTTGATAAATCCCTGCAGACCAAACACAGTCCAAAAATTACACTTGGCACATCCAAGATAGGCTGGAAAGATTTCACCAGTAAACCGTAAGTGTTCAGTCAATCTGACAGACCTCCCAAATCATCCAAATCTATGTATCGTCCCATCACCACCACCACCTCGTAAAGAACACTTAACTCCCAGGTTTTTGTATGTTTACAAAGCCTTTGCTTTTCTGGCATACAACAGAGACAAGACAGAACTGTGTAGTCGGTAAAAACAGAGTCGCAGTCATTGAAGCTTCTCCTTGAGGCCAAAAAGGAGAAACAAATAGCTGGCCAATCACTGCTGGCTCACATCCTGGACTCCTCATCCTCTGGAGTCTGCCGTCTGTTCCCTTTAAAAAATCAAAAAATGTATCAGCATAAAGAAAAGGACAGCGGACAAGTGTGTTTCCTTTCACAAGGTATCAGATCATCAGATGGGACTCCTTTCTTTGCCAGAGAGCCCGTCTTAAATAGAGTTAGACTTTAAATTTGTGTCTAAATCAAGGTATGATCCTGATGAAACAAACATCCAATGGGCAACTCTTGCCTTTCCTGTCATTTTAACATAGGTTTGTTAAAATGTAGATTTTCAAAGGTCAGAAAGTCACTGATTCATTGATTTAGCTACAAACACACACAAGCACCACGTCAACATTTGTTGTTTGATTGTCTGAATCCTGAGTAATGGCTGCCTATATAAAAGCCTGGTGCGATATTTTAGTGTAAACTCAAAAAGTGGACTGACTACCAAAGATGTGACGTTTAGTTTTCAAGTAAGACCTACAACAATCAATTATATGTTTCAACCTAGACTGAGATTCAGGGGTTAAATTTTGATGATTGATGATTGACTGGTGCTCTGACTGGCTTGATCAGGTTCAACCATTATCACAAGCCTCATTATGGCAGATGGAGGAGTAAAGCTGATTTGTGAGGCTGCAGGTACCATCTGGTGGATCTCAAAGGGTCAGAGGCCACTGGGTTGAGCGTTCACAAGAGGTGCCAGACTTTGGCTGACGGACGAATAATGACAGGGAAAGGGATTTGAATAAAACGGCAAGTTCACAAATCTCTTTTCTTCTCTTCACCTGGACGATGTGACTCATTCAAAAAAAAAAATCTGTATTCATACATAAAAATTCATATACACATTAGAGGTGTTGAAGGTTCATGCAAGGCAGGAAACTCAAACAATAAACCTTTTTGAAGGAAAGGGAAGTAGAGTCCAGTCAGCATCATGTGGAGGAAGCAGTTTCTGCTTTCGGTTTTTCCTGGCCATGTTTCCTCCCCTGACGGCTGAAAGTAATGCTCCCAGATAAGAGGCTTCCATGTGGGTATGTGGGTGTGTGTTTTTGTGCCCGGGCGCTCCTGGCAGTCTGTATCACCGCCAAATGTCCTCATTTTTACTGGAAAGCAGTCATATGAGTCAGGTGGTACTGGTGGATAACCAGGACCATCCTCAGCTCAGAGCCTCTGGACTCACTAAGAACCTTGACCTCTGACCTTTTAAAGACAGAAATTCCTTTGACAGCAGAATGGTAAACAAACGTGTGGACGTGTTTTAGATTTGACAGTACGAGTTCATTCAGTCAGTCACCTGACCTGCTGTGATCAACTGACACCAGCTGCCATTTGTTAGGAGATATCTGCTGCCATGACAGCGGTCGTTGTCACCACTGCAGCTGTGTCACTTCTCTGTTGTGTTCTTTCAGGGTTGTATTCAACAAATCAAGCCTTCTTTTCCTGAGCTGCAAAGGCTACAATGGTTAGATTATTCACAACCCAACCTACCTAAGATTCATTGCAGCACAAATGATGTTTGTGATGTGATTTTGCACTTAAAGCTAGGTCACATCACTGAGGTAGTAGTAGGAGGACATTGTTATTGGAATATGTGTAGTATGTATCATAATTCAATAAGGGCAAACCTAACTTACTACCTAACATGGAGGGGACGGGGCTTAAAACCGATACTGCAGCCAGACACTAGGGGATAACAAAGTGTTCAGATTTCATACTAAAATTATTCATATTTAAATGAGACATCCAGGAGCCTGCACAGAGAGGAATTATGATTTTATTAGAATGTGTGCGGTTCCAAAGCAAACTGAAATGCAACACAGTTGAAACAAATGTTATGTTTGAGTTGATGTTGAAATACTAAAGTCCAGTGGTTAGTCTGTTTTTACTTTCACATCACAAAGTAGTGTTCTATTTTGAAACAATAAAATCTAAAATAAAATCCAAAACTAAATATTAAAACTCTCTAATGATGGTTTGGTACAAACAAAAATGGAGAGAGGAAACCTGCATCACAGCTTTTTTTTTAGTGTCATTACTGCATTCCCAGATCTCAAAAATCCAAATGGACACAAAAATTGACAAAACTATTAACATGAAACCTGGGACACTATCTCCCTTTAAAGGAAGCAACATGCTATGTTATGTTATGTTGTTGCGCGTTAACTGGAGAGTTTCCCAACTGTATTGTGTAATCTGTGGCTGTCAGAAACACAGAACGAGAATCAGATGAAATCCAGGACCAGGCCTGTCATTTATACTTCCTGTCCCTCAGACCTCTGCTGCTTTTCAGCAAATGAAAAAGGTAGAAGATAACTCTAAACCCTCCTATAAAAAATGAAAGAATGATGATGATGATGATGATGTGATCTGTGGCTCTTCGGCCTGCTGGGAAACACTGCATGCAGCAGGAAGATTAATGTCATGTCGTGGCCTTGCCACTGACCATGACCCCTGGGAAAAATGGTGTACACCACTGTGACTCCTTTGTAAATGCTGGGGAGGAACAGATTGTACTGTTATTTCTATTATTTGCAGATATTCTTGAGGTACAATGTGTCCTGCTGTGACAACAACTATGATGCACAAAGTTGTTAAAAGACAATGAGCTTATGGAAAAGTTGGAAAAACGGAAAAGACCTGATAGATCTGGATTTATACCTGGGCAGCAGATGGTCGTGTCATAATCTGGACTCCTTGTGTCAGCAGGCCAGGCTGGAGGTGGTGGTGTAGCGACTTTTAATATCAGCTGTTTACAGCCAGAGTTTTGCTGCTGCTGCATCTGATGCCTGATCTAAAACCAGTTCCATGTATTTTCACGGTCATCTAAAACTTGTGAGGTCTTTGGGAGGAACAACTGCAAGAAATTCTCTGGCATTTTGACAAAATTTAAGTAAAGTGAGTAGCAAAATGTTTTCTGAAAACATCAGATTGGTGAAAACACCAGATTCTGCCATACAACTTTCTTCTTCTTCTTCTTCTTCTTCTTCCAGATTCAGTGGACCACCTTGGGAATGTGTTACAACAGGAAACCAGCAGCATGAAAGATGTGTTGTGATATAAAACATCAACAAAATCTGGTAAAGACTCAATGAAAGCTACAGAGGTGAGAGATCAGTGGAGATGTTAGCATGCTTACGCTTTACATAGTTTTACATAGGCGGGACAGTAGGGGCTGTCTTATCCCCAAGTCCCAGAGGATTGTGGCTAAAGGATGAGGTGGTGGTGATGGTTCAAGAAAACAGCACAAAAACATCAACCTGTTAATCATTTAAATGGTCAAAGGTTAACACACACACACACACACATACACACAAAGTATTTTCCTGGGGTAAATCTGGGTGGGAGGTTATGAGGTCAAACTTTCTGTTCCTCAGCAGAAGAGTGAGGTTTAAATTAAATGGAGGATCACACAAACATGGCTGGAAATCCAAACAACAGCTTGTTTGGAGGAGCTCCATCACTTCCTGTTAACAACACTTCTCTTTAACAGCCCCCTCCCTTGCCCCAGTGTACTGGAGACTAAAGCCAAGCAATGTGTGTGTGTGTGTGTGTGTGAGTGTGTGAGTGTGGGAAACTCCACCGAAGCTCAGCCAACTTGCTAATCCTGTGTGTGTTTCAGTGTGTGATGGTGTAGTAAGGAGGAGGGGGCGTCTCAGTTAGTGAGTCACATGTTTCCTCATTCTGCTCAGCTGCTCACTCGTCCTATCAGGAAGGAAATTCCACCTCTTGCTTGTCCAGACATCATCCTCCTCATCCTCTTCCTCCTCCTGACCAAACTGGTCACATGACCACAGTTTGTTTTGTTTTGTGAGCAGCCTTCATTTCCCACAGTGCACATAGACCTTTTTGGCTTTTATTTAAAGAAGAGGAATGTCCTGACCTTCAAATATGGTAGTGAGCTTTGGGTAGTAATTAAATATACGAGATGTGTGGGTACAATAAACAGCATCAAACAAACAAATAAATTAGTCATGTGGTTTACCACATGACTAATTGTTATTGGTTGTTGTAAATCTATCCAAGATCTTTATTTATCAAATGTAATAAAATTAGTGGTGTCCATCTTGAATTTTAAGTTTACCTAAATGAAATTTGCTTATTTGCGTTCTGTTTTCAATGTGTTTAGTATTTCGTAAATTTTGATTTGTGCTCTGCAAGTGTGTTCATGATAAATGGCAGGATGGACCTGTGGTTATGAGCTACCATTGGATGGTGGGTTTTGAAAGCTGTGAAGCTTTTTATTGACACAGATCTACCATCTTTCAAACTGCAAAAAGAAGCAAGACCACAATCTGCAACTGGAACCACAAGTTCATATTGAAATGAAATGAGTCTGCAGGCCTGAGGACAAACACAATCATGAAGTTTAGTTTCATCAACATGTTCCATTTTGTGGGATCATGCAGCTCTGGTCCTCTTTGTCTGAGCAACGTCAGCCATGTTAACGGTCCTCAGCGGAGGCTTCACACAGAGAGCTGCCATCTGTGGAGAGTAGGAAGCTGCCAAAACAAACACACATTTACCAGAAACACATACAACATGGTCAACAAATGTCTGTATGGACTGAAAACTGTCACACATGCAGATAGATGTCAACAAAATGAAATTTCAGTGATCGTTGACTGTCTTCTGACTCTTTATGTGGATATAGTTCTGTTGGCACACATCAAACCTAGTGCTTTTTGAATCATCATCATCTCCTTCCTGATTTTGCCATATTGAGGACAAAACAATGTCCCCATCTCCCTTTCCAGCTTATCCGGAGGAGTGGACACTGTTGTTTGTATTATGTTGTACAATGAAGTTTATTTGAACCATGCTGAACCCTTATATTTGCCTCTCCACTTTTTATCAACCAGTTGCTTCTCTCAACACTTGAGTGACTTAACGTTTCAGAATTTGGTGGTTTCATTGCTGTAGCTTGATGCAGGTTTTATTGACCTTTGTTGTCACAATAGCAGCATTAAAAGCCAAAATCTGCAGAATGTCCAACTTCTACACCAAGAACCAATCAAAGGGCCAAATCTGGTTCCAGAAACAAAACTTGTGTTGTGTTTCAAATCAAGGCTGGTACCCAGAATTCTGATGCTGTGAAGGCTTCTGCAGTTGGATCCTTTACAGACCAGGCTATCCCAAGATTCATTGCAGCACATTTGATGTTTTCAATGTAGATGTGCAGATAACAGGCAAGAGGGGTAGCATGTAACGTAAATATGTTCTGGATGTAAATTAGGAAATAAAGTGGACGAGGCTGTGGACTAGACCATGTCATTTTGTTTGGCTGTAGCCAAAGTCACCAATAGGCCCCCTAAAGGACGAAGCCTTCGAAATGGGACATAGGTATACACTGTTTACGAAGATGGAAGCCCCTAAAAATTGACTGAATTTCCCCCTAGTGCCTGGTTCAGGTCACAAACCTCACCCCACTCTCAGTGATCATGACATGATTGACAGATAAGATTGAGGTTAAGATAAGAACTTTGATCTCAGTGGCTCTACTTCCTCATCATCTCTTCCCAACAGCCATGTGTTTGACCATTCAGGGCATAATTATGTCACTTGAGATTGAGACAGTACCAACTCTAATACAGGAGCCAAACCATGTCCCTTAAAATGTGTTTTAAGTATAAACTACAATTGTTGTGTGTGGACACAAGATCCAATGCATGTCAGACGCCACCCTGCGAAAAACTCTTTAGAGCCAGTCCTTATCCTGTAGTTGTGGATCTGATTTGCCCAATCACTTTATCTACTTTATCTGCCTCATTCGTTAATGCAATATCCCGTTGACTTTAGTGTACAGCCTGGCATGAAATGTACAGATTTTCAACATACAGGGAGAGTTCTGCAAAGATTGAGGAGCAAAAGACAAATTGTAAGATAAAAACATCATGCAGTATGTTTGCACAAATGAACTCAAAGCAGCCATGTAGGCTAGGTACACTAAAGTGGAGCAGAGCCAAGTCTGTGTTTGAGTGTGTGTCTGAAAACACCGTGTTGCAGTGTTTCCAGTGTTGTGCTGTTCCTTCATGCAGCCACATGAGCTGCCCACTGTTTAAAAGTGAGCAGCATCAGGCCTCTGAATATCACCTTATCACAGTCTGACAGGACACAGACTCTTCACACACGTGGCTGCAGTGTGTGTGTGTGAGAGAGAGAGAGAGAGACACTGTGCTGGATCAACAGCTACCCCTGCTGGAAGACAGGGGTCACTACAGGTGGTGTCAGCCCTCAAACTGGCAGAAACATTCAAAGTTAAAACATATTGTAACCGAATGGCTGACTCCAAAATGGTTGAAACCAAAACAAAGATTTTTGAATTTGTGTGGTTTTATTGTGAAACTCAGATTACAGAGTGTCGCTACTTCATTCATCATCTGCTCTCAGGGAATCATAATATTTAAAATATTAAACAATATTTACATCACACATTACAGAGCTGTTTATATCTAATTTGGTTCTTACAAACAGATGTTACTGAGTTGATGTTAATGAGATCAGATTACATTAGACTGGACAGAAACACATAATACACATAATCTTGATCATGTTCTACAAATCTTCATCTTTGCCAGCAATGATCAGGCAGTTTGATTGACAGGACAGATGATCATAGGAGCAGAGTTTTTACCACCATTATTATTACAGGGACTGAAGTATGGGTAGAGTTTCTCAGTGAAGTAGCAGCCAGTAAAGGAGTAGATAAGAGCTGCAGTATCTACGTCATAAAAGCAGACCAGACCCTCCTCATAATCCACAAACACCCCCACCCTCTCAGGACCAGACTTTAGAGTGAGACGGACTGACGAAGTAGCTTTATAATCATTTCCATTTCTCAACACTATTATCCAGTAACCACTCTGAGGACTCACTGAGATTTTTTCCTTCCTGTTGATCGACTCTCCTGGCCACTTCTAAATCCCAGTCAGTCTTTCCTTTAACCTGAACCTCAAAGTAAAATTTTCCTGAACAGAAACTCTTCTATTTCCTATTTTCCTAAGACATTAACACAAACAGAAAACCTCTCTGGGTTGTCTGGAAGATTCTTCTTCACATCACCACAGTGAACTTGCTTTCCATCATCAGACAAGATGAGCCATGGATTTGCTGTGTCAGGATCTAGAGCAGCAATCATTAACTGGTGGCCCGGCAGGCTGTCCAATCGGCCCACGACTGAATTCCAAAATTGTGAGGATTGGAGAGAAAATTTTGTGTGGTCCCCATTATTAGTATGGAGACGAATGGAGCCTTTGGCCTGTTTTCAGGAGCTTACTGATTCGTAGCAGTAAGCAGCAAACAGAGTAATACCACTGGAAACCGCCGGGGTAGCGTTGCACAGTATAGCCCAAGTGCGACCAGTGAGAGGAACATAGAAGAAATCTCAGAACACATACAGGGACTGTTTGATCTCTGAATCTTCACACACACACACACTGCAGGTCTGCAGAACAACAAGCAACACAGAAGACAATCAGTAAAGTCGTCCCACCACATCCATTGAGCACTTTCAGCACAGAGCACATTGTCACAACCTGATAAAATAGATTTAAAAACTGCGTATTGTTCAATTCATAGCGAACTGAATTGAGACCACTGTGACGAACGGTTCGATACAGATACACGTATCTGTATCTTTAACATCTTGTATCTTTTTTGTAATTTTAATGTGTATTTTACGGTTTGTCTTTCATTTTTGTATGGTGTCCTTGAATCACATTTAAATAAAATGTGTTATTATTCCATCCATCCATTTTGTACCCCTTTATCCCATACTCTTCAGGGCTGGAGCCTATCCCAGCTGCTTACGGGCGAAGGCAGGGTACAACCTGGACGGTCGCCAGCTCGTCACAGGGCCACATAGACAAACAACACTTATAAACAAACAACCATTTGCACTTACAGGGGTAATTTAGGATGCTCAATTTACCTATCCCGAATGTTGCATGTTTTTGGCGGTGGGGAGAAAACCGGAACTCCCGGAGGAAACCCACACAGACACAGGGAGAACATGCAAACTCCACGCAGAAAGACCCTGTGCCTGACCCGGGAGACAAACCCAGGACCTTCCTGCTGTAAGGCAACAGTGCTAACCCCTGTGCCATTATTATTATTATTATTTTATCTAATCATATTTCAGCTACCTTGTTTTGTCAGGGTATAAGAAATCTGCCTTGAGCCTTCAGAATCAACAGTGCTGGTGTCTGCAGCTTAAAATGAACGGCAATGAAAATGTCGCTTTAACCAATCAGACTTCGAGTTGGGGTCAGCAGGGCCACCTAGCAAGCTTACGATAACATCAGCATTTTCAAGCCTTGTGACTGGACGGTCACAGAGCAAACCAGTCAAGGCTAGCAAATGTCTACAAAAGCAAGCAGATTTAATTAAGTTTTGATTTATTTTTTTTTTTTTAAACTCACAATAGCTGACAGAATGAAAATGATTTGGTCACGGATGCACTTGCAAAGCCATTTTCATGATGAACTTGTGGGGGTAGGTGTGTGTACCTTACAATATGTTAAGTGTGAATTTTGTTTTGGCCAGCACACCTTAGGGTATTATAAGGTACAATCAAAGACTGTTCCCATTAGCTTAGTTGCTCAGGTAAGCAGTTGCACTCAGACACCAAAGGTTGGGATTCGCATCCCAACAGTGATATATTCAAATTCAATATATCAATTTTGCAGAGCCAAATGGTATGAAAGTGAAAAGTGAATACTATTACATCACTGAGCACACAACAAAATTAGCCTCTGGATTTAACCCATCACCTAAGTGAGCAGGGGGCAGCCTGGACAGTGCCCAGGGAGCAGGTGCAGGGACGGTACCTTGCTCAAGGGTGCCTCAGTCGGACCCAGTAGCTGGTGGATTTGAACCAGGGACTTTCCGGACCCAAGCCCGCTTCCTTAGCCATTAGGCCACCACTGCCCCCATGTGCACCATGTGTGTGTATAATTTTTGTGAAATGATGTGTCGCAACCAATATATTGCTGATACCCTTGGAATCTGGTTCCATGGAGAGAAAATCTATGCAAACCAGCTCCATCGGACCACTGCTTACAATCTGATGCAGGGGTGAAGCCTTCTTGCATGGAGTTTTGCACATCACACACTGTCCACAGTCTTTAACATACTGTTCAGCAACCACCACCTTCTCTGTAGCAGGTCAGTGGTCCATTCCACTCCTAGATGACCCATGTCCTCATGTAGGGACTGCAGGATGGTCTCTTGGAACTCAGCAGGTAGTGCAAGCTGTGTTACTAGTTCTCCAGGGTCTCTTACTCATCCTTTGGAGCAGTCCCTCTTTAAGGACAGCCACCTTCCTTCTTTTATAGCTCCAATCACACTGGATGACATTGTCCTCCTGCTGAGCTGCTATCAGTTCAGCTTTGGATAGCTGGCTAAAGGAGGTATAGGTCAAGGCAAGCGGGCAAAGCAAAGGCTTTAGGGATACACTCAGGAGAAGCTCCGAGCTGATCTATGGCTCTGTAGTGTAAGTCCGCTGACAGATGGACTTTACTCTACTCTGAGGTATCACCTTCCATATTCCTTTCTTTGCTTCATCAGGCATATTTTTGGAAGGTCAGCATCAATGTTGGTCCTTACAAAATCATGTGTTGCTATGGCAACCATCTAGTTGCATTTAGTTTGGCTGTTGTTAGTGTGTAGGTTAGGAGGTTATTGTCCAATCAGATGGGGAAATCAGCTCTATACAGGTAATGGTGGAATTTATCCACGGCTGCCCACTTTAGTGCCAAAATTCAAGCTGGTGCACCAGATAGTGATGTTCAGTAGCACTCACTCTTCTACTGGCAAAAGCCACTGGCCTGGGTCCTTCTGGGTATTCTTTATACAATACAGCACTAAGACCATTCAAGCTGGTGTCTGTGTGCAAGATATAAGGTTTGTTGGCGTCTACAAAAGCAAGGACTAGCACATTAGTGAGGCACTGAATAATGCAGTGGAAGGCATCAGTGCAAGCCTCGTCCCATCGATTTTCAAATGGCTCTTACTCTTTGGCTTGCCTCTTGCCTTTCTATGTTGGGGCATACCCCTTGAGGAGCTCAGTGAGGGGTCTGACCTCAGAGAGTTCGGATCTGTTGGCCGCAGTCAGTTGGTAATGGCCTTCACTTTTGCTGGATCTGTGCCTATGCCTGCTGCAGATACTATGTGATCCACATATTTCACCTTGGGTTTGCAAAACTGGCACTTGAGTTTTAGTGCCACCTCTTCAGTTGGTCCAGTACTTTGAGAAGTCACTCTTTGTGTTCCTCCAAGGTTTGCCAGAGACTATCAAATCATCCAAGTAAACTAACAGCTGGAGCAGGTTCATATCACCTACACCTCTTTCCATCAATCGAGTGATTGCAGCATTCTTTTGAATGGATAAAACCCAAGTGGGCAGATGAAGGCTGTTTTTTCTTTATCAGCTTCTGCCATGGCAATCTGGTAATATCCTGTCACCAAACCTAAAACCAGGACCCACTGTATGCATCCTACGTTTTCTTCTTGCTCACAGATAACTGGAACTCTGGTTTAAACTGGTTCATCAGCTCTGATGCCTAGAATCTGAGCTATATCTAACCAGCAGTCTCTCTACAGAGCTTGGCCAGGTGTTTGAAAAGACAGATATTGGCACCCAGGATGACTTGAACTTGGTCAGGAGTTCAGAAAAATGTATTGTGGGGCTTGTCCATGTAATGCTCCAAAAGACAAAACTAAAATTTTAAAATCAATACGAAGTTTGACTGGAAGCCAGTGTAAAGCAGATAAAACTGGGGTAATGCGATCACATTTACACGCACCTGTTAAAAGCCTCGCCGCGGCATTCTGAGCAATCTGCAAACGATTTAAAGAACCCTTGTTCATACACATAAAAAGAGAGTTGCAATCATCTAAACAAGAGGAGAGTGTCAGAGAATGTCAGAGTTTGAGACAATGGTCTTGAGTTTAGAAATGTTCCTCAAATGAAAAAAAGCAGTTTTTTACAAGATGCCTTGCATGGCTCTCCAAGGAAATAGACTTATCAAACAACACTCCAAGGTTTATGATGCCCGACTAGACTGTGGAGCACAAAGACCAAAGGTGTTGCTTGATCAGAGCAGTTTTCTTGTCAGGGGTGAAAATCAGTGTCTCTGTTTTTAAGTTGATCAGTTGAAGGTAATTGTTAGTTAACCACTTTTTAATGGCTGACAAAAAGTCTACCAAATTTAAACTCCAGTTGTGGAAATGATAAATGTAAATGATGGCATCTCCTCCAAGTTTCCAACAGGAAGATCACGGTTCTTAATGCTGACTATCATCCCCACTTCAGAGACACTTTGATAAAAAAGCTATATATCTAAGTTATATTTGATGTTATTCTCTTTGATCAAAAAATTAATAAAACAACTAAATATATAATCCTTTTCATGTAGTGAAGTATCAATAAGAACCAGGACTGATAAATAGTATTGGCATTGGTATCGATAGCAATAAAATCCCCATCCCTACTCATCAGTGTTTATAGATATTATGTTAAGTTGTTGCAAGGAATCTTTGTCCCTTTGAGATGCAAATCTAATCATAGTTACATACTACTCTATTACTACTCTATATACTACTCACATACTCAACTCCATCCATCCATTTTCAACTGTCTTGGTGGCAGCAGGTTAATAAGGTAGTCCAAATTTTCCTCTCCCTAGTAAATCCTTGTATCTCTTCTTGGGAATCCAAAATCCTAAGGGGCTCCAAGACTAGATTAAGTATATAATCTCTTCAGTCTGAGTCCACCCTGAATTTACCAGTTGGCCTTGTCCTAAGGGGCATCTTGAGCAAATGGTCAAAGGCCATTGTATCTGCAATCTCATTCCTTCTGTCATTACTCAAAGCTTATGACCATAGGTAAGGGTCAGAATGTAGATGGACTGGTAGATCTTGGAGATGATGGCTCTTGTCCTAGCTTCCTCACACTTGACAGCAAACCACCTCCGTGTGTGCTGACAGTCACCTCTATTAGTCCTCAAATTCTGAGACTCTACATACAAGTGTAACACCTGGAGGGAAGGTATGGGGAGATTTACAGACTTCTGATTTATTCATCATCTGCACTGAAAGAATTGTGTTAAATATTATGTTAAATCTTCAACAATATATACATTACACATAATAGAAATTTGAATACATGACTTGACTCTTACAAATGTTGTTGCAGTTATCACAGTACATTAGAATTGAATTAACAGAGTTAGAGTTAATTAAACACAAACTTAGATAAGAAACATTTTCTTGCTTTTATACATGTGACTCCTACTGAGCTCTCCCTGTTCCTATTTTGGTTCTTTACCGATAATAGAAAGGCATCAAAGCAGGAAAAGGTCCAACAAATAAAAAGATGACATGAAAAATGATCCAATTAATCATGATCCCGCAGTCAGATTGACAGAACAGATGATCAGAGAAGCAGAGTTTTTACCACCATCATTATTACAGGGACTGAAGTATGGGTAGAGTTTCTCAGTGAAGGAGCAGCCAGTAAAGCAGTAGATAAGAGCTGCAGTATCTACGTCATAAAAGGAGACCAGACCCTCCTCATAATCCACAAACACCCCCACCTTCTCAGGACCAGACTTCAGAGAGAGGTCAACTGAAGGACCAGCAAGAGCTTTGCACTCATTTCCATTTCTCAACCATATTGTCCAGTAACCATTGCGAGGGCTTAGTGTGATTCTTTCCTTCCTGTTGATCGACTCTCTGGCCACTCCTAAAGTCCAATCAGTCTTTCCTTTGACCTGAACCTCAAAATAAAATTTTCCTGAAAAGAAACTCTGTTTTCCTAAGACATTAACACAACAAGAAAATCTCTTTGGATTGTCTGGAAGATTCTTCTTCACATCACCATATTTTACTTGTTTTCCATTGTCAGACAGGATGAGCCAATGATTTGCTGTATCAGGATCCAGAGTCACATCCACTGCATACTGCTGGACCCTCTTCAACTCAGCCTCAATCATCTTTTTCTTCTGTTTACTGAGCATCTCCTCCAGCTGAGCCAAAGTTCTCACCACAGTCCCCTCATATGATGGAGGACAGACTCTGAGCTGTGTCCAGTCCTTGGTGGGTGGAGCAGCTTTCAGGGATGAGAAGCTTTGGAGGAGGTGGAGGTGGTCTTCAGAGTGTGAGAGCTGCTCCACCTCAGTGTTTCTCTTTATCAGCTCAGAGATTTCCTGTTCCAGGTTTGTGATGAAGTCTTCAGCCTGCTCCTCTGTGGTTTTGTGTTTCTCTTCGATCTCCTTTATGAGCTGGTTCAGGCCTCTGTCAACAGACTCCTTCAGAGCAGTGAAGACCTGAACACCTTCTGCTTTCTCTCTGTCTGCAGCATCTTTACTCATCTTGACTGAGTGTTTGATCTCCTGAATCTTCACTTGTCTCTTCTGGATCATTTGTTGAATTTCAGCCTCTGTCTTCTTCAGCTCTGTCTTCTTTCCTTCATATTCTTCTTTTATAGAAACAAATTCGTGGTTCCTGTGATCTGAAACACAACAGATCATGCAGACATATGTCTGGTCGGTCTTACAGAACAGCTCCAGAAGTTTATCGTGATTCCTACACATCCTGTCTTCCAGGTTCTCCACAGGGTTGATCAGCTGATGTCTTTTCAGGCCTGACACTCTCAGATGAGGCTCCAGGTGAGTCTGACAGTAGGAGGTCAGACACCCCAGACAGGACTTCAGGGCCTTCAGTTTGGTTCCAGTGCAGACGTCACAGGGAACTTCTCCTGGTTTGGAAACTTGTTGCTCTGAGCTGCTGCTGCTGGTTTTCTGTTGAGCTTCATGTCTGAACTGAGCAACCATCTCAGAGATGAATGTATTGATCTTCAACTGAGGTCTTGAGTAGAAAACCTCTTTACACATTGGACACCGGTTCGGGACATTAGTGTCCCAGTGTTGAGTGATGCAGGTTTTGCAGAAGTTGTGTCCACATGATGTAGAGACTGGATCAGTGAACACATCCAGACAGATGGAGCACAGAAACTGATCTTCTGATCAGCAGACAGCTGGCAGCAGACATGTCTACACAAAGAGAACAAATGTGACAATTTGAAAAACCACAAACTTGTTCATTGTTGTTGGTAAGAATAACATCATCATAAATATCCTTTTAATTTTACAGTTTAACATCACTGAACTTAACTAAAGTTCATCTGGCGCATATTTACATAAAATCAAAAGAATGTAGAACTGTACATAAAAGGTATTAATTTCCAATCATTATTCTTGAATTGTTCTATGGTGTATTGAAACATTTAACACTGAGCAAAATTATGTCTCTAGTCTATTTACTAGAGCTGTCAATAGATAAAAAAAATAATAATTATCTCACATTTTGAAATTCATTAATATAGCTGCCTAATTAATACATCTAGTGAAAGAGCACGTTCCCTCTAGTAGCTAGTGTGAGTCATCAACAGTGGTGCTTAACACGCGCCCCAGTGCAATAGCACAGGGTTGCCAACTCTCACACAATATGCACAAGACACACATTTTTGACTGCCTTCACACACCCTCACGCCACACCTCCTATTTCTCACACTGGAAAAAATATATGTTTATCTATCTGTTAATCTGATTTAGACGGTGAGCCTGACGAATGCCACTCACGATCGATTGATTTTGTCTTGTCGTCGGCTGAACTGACACAAAATGACAGAAGCGTTGTTTGTTCCTTCAGTGTCGGGCCGTGCATTTTGCATCTGGGCCTTCAGTGGCGCCCTTCCTTAAAGGCGACAGAGAACGGTTGGACAGGTTTTTGATCCTTGTTCTGTGATGTGACATATAGACAAAACATTGTTTGGATGTGTAACACCTCAGAAGCTACATAAAAACCTCTCAGAAAGATATTTTAGGGTGGGGGGTTTTAATAAGCAATTTGGCATCTTTTCAGGCTTAACTGGCAACCTCATTATGAAATACAAGTCCTTGACACTGATTGGCTCCTTCACTGTCACTAAAATGAATGTAACTTCGCCATCTTCAGATCACAGACAGACCATCTTTTTACAGCTTTAATCACCTCTGAAGTGGAGGGAATGGAGTCAGAGTGGGGGCAGTGAGAAACAGTTTATGTCACAAACAACCGTTTTTGAAATTGACCCATTTTCTAGCAACATTTCTAAAACAGGAATCTCTGTGTAAGGGAGATGTTCAGAATTTCGTTGTAAGGACATGTACCAGTTTCATTGTTGACACAACTTGACGCAAGGTACGCATTAAAAAAAATAAAATAAAATAAATCTTATTTAAAATGGCATTGCAAGTTTATGTGCAACCAAATCAATTTCATCTTCTCTGTCAGTCACTGTGAGATGAAAAACAAAATCCAGACTTAATCAAATTATCAAATGTTCCTGCTTTTGCACAGATTTGCTAGCCTTAACTGATGCCCCCAATAATAAGAAAACAATCTTAAGGAAAAATGAATAAGAAAATAGTGTTTGAAAATTTCTATAAGAGGAAAATACACATTAAACTAAAAATTCAATAATCAAATTATTATTAATCCTGAGACAGATTCAGATCAGGAACAGGGTCTAAGACTCAGATATTGTGCAGTCAATAAGAAAAAAAATTGTAGCAATGCCAAAAACATCAGAATATAACTCAGCCTCTGTATTAGGAAGAAATCAGATAACAATTCGGATAAGAGCTCAAACTGTGGTGTGTGTTGTCAGGCTCAATGAAGCGCAGTAGAAATCTAATACAAAGCAGATTTATTGCAGTTTAAGTGTGAGTCTTAATATACAGACTACAGGTGGTAGCTGTTAATGAAGGATAAGAACAATTGATGTTGGATTTCATTTAAACCTAAAATATAAACTTAAAACAACCATTTTAACTTAATAAATCATGTTGCATCATAAGGAAAATACAACTCAGAATTAGAAAAAAAAAGTCAAATTTGGAATCAATAGACAGTAGTTCATTGAAGCCTTGGGTTTGTCTACAGGTTGGTCTTCAACATCAACTCAGTCCTGAGCTCTGATCAAACCAGAATCCACAACAAATAGTTAAAATAGTCAAAACGTCAAACGTAGGCTTTAAAACTAAGTAATAAAAAATGTGAATAACTCTTGATGTAGTGCAGTTAAACACTGGTCACATAAGAAAATGTTGGTAATGTAAAAATGTGCATTTTAATTATATCCTTACAAACAAGAAATAAGATTTTTCAATGATTTTGAAATCAATTTATTTCAAAATCACACAGTAGAAATTATTGAAACTTATTTTGGTTATAGTCAGTGTCACTGTTAAAAAAACAAGAATCAAGATGAAATACCAGCAAACCTATAAAGGAAAACATCAGCACATCATTTATTTTGGCCTATGTCAGCGTCCGTATCGTAAAAATACTAATAGACGAAGTTCATGCAGCGGCTGGTTTGACCGCAGTGGATAATGGACAATGTGTCAGAGGTCAGCGCACACCGGAAGTAAACAAACTTGGGTTAACTGCGTGTAATTATTTCACTGCGTTAATCTCGTGTTAATCAAGCAATGATTACCGCGTCAACGCTGACAGCCCTAATAATTACACAAGTGGACGTTTGTATCAGAGTTGTGTTGCGCTCTTGACACAACCGATTGTGTACACACTGAAAACAAAAGTGAAAGTGTTCACACACACACACACACACACCTTACTTATAAACTTGATTCATTATTGTTGAGTGTCACCATCATAAAAGAAAACACTGTTGTCTTCACTTCACTCCCCGTTTCATCTGACCTCAAAGTTTGTGTCAGTGCTGTTTATTGAAACAGTAAATATTATGTGAAGTACTCACCAGTGTCTGAGCACTTGTTAAGTTGTTGGTGGACTCGGTATAGTTTTTCTTTACACAGAAGCACACATATTTGTGGAGACTGGCGTTTTTCACTACAAGTTTTACACGTCATGTCACACAGCCACCTGCTGGCCAAATAAGGGAAACATATCTGTCTCATCATATCCGGAGACACTCATAGGTGAATGTATTAAAATGATTTATTTATGTACAGTGTGGTGTGCAGTCTGTGAAATTAGTATATTGTTTTCTCAAATGTCTTTTAATTTGGTGAACACGGCACAAACTCTGTACAGGCATTTAAACCGTAAAATGGTAATATAGTAATACTACATGACTTATATTCTGACTGAAACAACATCAAAAAAAAAAAAAAAAAAAAACAACAACAACTCAGACTTACACAAATTTCTCATTTTCAGCTTCCTTTCATGTGGAAATGTTTTTAGTCTTCGTATTTCCACTCAGGCGCTTTAACGGACACCTACGAGCTGTCAAACAGCGGGGTCCTTCAGGGGTCCTTCTTGCCCTGAGCCGCTCCGACAGCCGCCTGACACAAACCGAGAGCCGGAGAAAAAAAGCATCTAATTCACCCGGAGACGTCCAGAAACCGAGCGGATCCGGGAGCTATGATGGGCGGGAAGACGAGCGCAATCGCCGCGGGGGTGTGCGGAGCTTTGTTCGTCGGGTACTGCATTTATTTCGACAGGAAAAGACGGAGTGACCCCAACTTCAAGAACAGGCTGCGAGAACGTGAGTGTTGACCTCCTCCTCCTCACCTTCAACGGGCCTGGGAGCTCGGTCCCGGACCGGTCCGATCCGGTTCGGTTTATCCGGCTCTATAAGACAGAACTGTTCATGATGCGTGCATTGGCAGACTCGGTTTTCAAATCAGACATTTTAATGACATCGTGCTAAACAACCAATCCATCATCTAAAAAGTGAAATTACAATTAAAAAAAACATTAAAGGAGAAAAAACATACATTTCAAAGTGTTTTGTAGAGAGACTGAACAGGACAGGCGTCTGTATTAAAACAGATGTTATGTATAAGAGTAAAAAAGAATCGTCAAATCCCTTCGTCTTATTCGTATGCTGATTATATAGAGTTTAAGTTGCTGTATTTCTCAGTGGAGTTTGGTTTAAATTGCTTTTTCATTTCAGTCAGACTGGTCTCATGATATGTTTTGTTTTTGTTGCAGGGAGGAGAAAGCAGAAAGCTGCCAAGGAGAGGGCAGGCCTGGCAAAGGTGAGCACGGTTAGATGTTTTAAATTGTGACTATTATTGTTATTATCATCACATTACATTAACACAGTGTAACAGTGTAGACTGTAGGATTTCTGAACCCACAAAACCCAGAGCAGAGTAACAAAAGCCTGGTACATACTTGAAATGTAATGTTATACACGTTTGACATTATGTTTGGATTCCTACAAAGATGGAGACTTTTATTTGAAAGAAGTGATCTATCTCCACCAGTCCCCTCTGGTGCGAGAGGTGTTATCCACACGTTTCATCACAACATGATGTTATATAAATTCTTTGGACAATGACATGATATTTACCGATATCACAAAGTCTATCGCGATACAATTTGGAGTCGATTCAGGGCCCTGAGACGAAATGAGACAATATCATAAATCCATTTAATACAATCAGTTTTTATCACAAAAAATAACTAAAATATGATTTTACCATTTTATTTCTGGGCTCTTCCAGGCGTATAAATGAAAAACAATCTATTTGTAATTAAAAGAATAAAACTAGACATTCAGTTATTCACCAAAGTGCCACATTTTTCATGTTTAAAAACTTCAGTTGTACATAACATTTATCCATCTGTAGTGATCATGACTCACTCTGTGTTTGATAACTCATCTTTAACTTGATTGTAGAGCCTCAGAATGCAAGTTTCACTGAAGTGCTGCCTCGATGAGATAACAGAATTACAGATTACAGAATTTGGCTCCGTGAGTGTGCAGCAGCTCACGAGAGCTGTTGTTCTCAACAACACTGTCTTTTCTTTGTAAATGAAATATGAAATAGCAGCTGTGATAATCTCTTAGAGTTGTAACTCCGTTTTAGTGGAAAATAACTGTTTGAAGCTTGTGAGCAGGTATCTGACATGTTAAAACAGAGGTCGATGGGCCTGGTCTTTGAGTGCCTGGTCAGGTTGGTTGTGTTTCCTGAGTATTTCACCTCATACTGCGTTTTGTCTTTTGACTTGTCGTTTCTCTGAAATTAAAAATTCTTCCACACTGCTGATTGACTCTGGAGAAGCGACTAAATGCCCTCCTCATCTTTTTCTTTGCTACTTGATGTGACCTGTGTGACACTAGGCCACTAGCATTGTTTGAATGTTTATGAAGGAGCAGTAGAAGGTGGAGCTTGGACAGAAGAACCACAAACACAAACAAACTAACCGATTGAGTTGGTCGTTGATTCTCCTGCAGCTTCCGGACCTGAAGGACGCTGAAGCCGTGCAGAAGTTCTTCCTGGAGGAGATCCAACTGGGGGAGGAGCTTCTGGCTCAGGGTAAGACCTGACTCTAAAACTAGGTGAACGTTCTCTCTCTCTTTGCTGATGAGCTGACCTGAAGTCTTGTTTTTTTGCCTCCCCCCGCAGGAGACTATGAGAAAGGAGTGGACCATTTGACCAACGCCATTGCGGTGTGTGGTCAGCCTCAGCAGCTGCTTCAGGTCCTGCAGCAGACTCTGCCACCGCCAGTCTTCCAGATGCTGCTCACCAAACTGCCGAGCATCAGCCAGGTCGGTCAAAAGAATCTCCAAACCGGTCCGACCCCGCTCCACCTTAACTGAACTGAAATCAGCTGTGTATCCCTAGTGTTCTCCTAACTGTGCCAGAATCCATCAAGTAGTCCACAAATATACATGACTAGTCCAGATTTCACCAAGGTAGTCCTTGGACCCTCCTAACCAAGCATCACTTTATTGATTCAGAATGATCCAAGTAGCTTCACTGTCCACTAAACTGATCCACTTGATCCAGGCAGCTTCACCAATTTCCAAGTGGTCCAACTTCAGCCCTAACTGTCCTAATCCTGCTTTATTACCTTCACCCACAATGACTTACATTAAAATCGATGGTCTGTTTCCTTACAGCGTATCGTGAGTGCACAGAGTCTGAGCGAGGACGATATAGAATAAGGAGAGGGCCAAGACGAGACAAGCACCACCCACTGACCTCCTCCAGTCATCCTCCTATTCCTCGCTCCTAGGACCGCCTCCTTCAATCATGACCTGCCAACGCCTCGGCCTCGATCACTTTGGCCGATGTCCATCACTTTCCACCAGGGCGTTCCTATAGGGAATTAGTTTTTTATTCCTGGATTATCCATGATAGAAGTATTTGTGTTTTTTAACTTAAATTACCCGTTTTGGGGTATTAGAATATCTTCAACACAAAGACAAGAGAAATACAAACGAGTTTGTCCCCTGTGCCACCAACTTACTGGACTGGGTTTTAGTTGCACACTTAAATCCCTGCTGACAGCATCATGTACCAGGTTTACACTGTCTGACATGTTAAGATATCAAGTGGTAGAAAGTTCATCCTCTCTCAGCTCGGATGCTTCACAAAGTATTTATTGTTTTGTTATCAGCTGTCTTTGTTTTCAGTCTAAACTTGGAAACACTTTTTAAAGTGATGAAAGGCTTTGTTCATGTTAAAGAGGATGAATCCTCTTTAAAAAAAAAAAAAATATGATAATAATAATAAAAAAATGGACAAACTATCAAGTCGTGTCTTCTGAGTTCAGTGTGTTGTCCTAAGGTTGGTGTCAGATCTATTTATTAAAAATATGAACCAAGTTGCTTAACAGTTGAACAAAGTTGATTTAATCAAAGTGGAAATGAAGTTCTTCATTATTGCTGCTTAATTAACTGGATCTCTAGAAGAGTGAAAAAAGGTTAATGAAGTTGTGGGACAAATGAGAAAGAAATGGAGATAAATTTAGATTTTGTTTTTTCAAATTTACATATTGTGGTAACAGTAAAAAATGAGTAATCTTTTGTCTTTCTTTGATCTTCATGCTAGATCAAAGATCATGCTAGATCATGCTTGTACCTGTTGCATCAATGAGGACATGGAAACTTTGTCCAACAAGAGTCCTTCACTGTCCTCGACATGTCGTTCGTCCAGATGTTGTCATGTGATGTCCAATCACAATCGACTGTGTCTGGATTTGAAGGAAACTACCTGTTGGAGTAAACTCGTGTCTTTAACTGTGTCTAATGAGCTATGGTTCAACATGAACAGTTTGTTTTCATCTGCCTAAATTTCAAATGCGTAAAAGATCAGAAAGATGCTTTTGAGGCCAGATTCAATCGCAGCTATCCTACAATTATGGCATCACAGCTCAATGCTAGTGGATTTAAGAGGATTCATAAAACTGTCTTTACGCTGATTAATCACCTGAACTTTGAGGTCGAGTGTCCTCAGATGTTGGACTGGATCAATCACTAGTGATAGTGACAATCACTGGGAAACAGCGTGATAGTCGCTACATCCCAAACCTGAACAATGGAATCAAAGTATGTTTTCATCTGCCTAAATCTTTCTAAATTTCTTCATTTAATGCTTTGACTGAAGATCCCACCATGACTCTTCATAAAAGTTTGCATATTCATGTTCTCTGTTGTTTTGACTATTTATGGATGAAATGTGTGGAAAAATGTCAACAGGTTTTATAAATGAGAATATTATTTCTTTTGGGTGTTTGACAGAGACGAATCCCAATGTTACAACGTCTTTGTTCAAAAACTGGTTTATGATGTTTTACGTTCAGAAATCACAGGTTTACAACAAACTGGCATCTGTACAACAAACTCTGACACCAAAACAAAAAGTGTTTGAATAAAACTTTCGATCAGATCTTGAACTGACGCCCTCAGTTCTTCCACAACATTATAAAGTTTCTGACTGTCGGCTTCAGTCCTAAAACACATATTTATTCTTCTGTAAATGTTGACGTTTCCACAGAGATCAGACGTCAGATATGAACAGTCTTTTTCGGCTTCGGTTTCCTCTTCAGTCCTTTCTTTTTAGTCTTTTTGTTTGGATCCACCATCTCTCCTTTGAAGGACGTGGAGCTTTTGTTTGACTTTTGCCGTTGTCCGGTGAATTTCCCCTGAGACTTGAAACCTCGGCGACCGGCTCCTCTCTCCTGCATCTGACCCTTCATTGGACCTTTGGTGGGGCCTCTGCCGGCCCTCCCTGTCGGCCCCCTGCTGTTAGTTTTACTCTTCACCTTTTCTTTCTTCACTGATCTCTTCACCCGGATGGATCTGCCCTCTAGCTTCGAGCTGTCCAGCTCCAACGCCAACTGCACTGAGTCAGCGCTCTGCAACAGAAACAATAAGTTTAATGTGACAAATTCGGTTAAATATCAACTTCTTTAGACAATAAACCAGTTCTGATGTTTTTACGTCATCCTGACCTCAAACAGGACGTAGCCGAACCCTTTCCCTAAACCAGAGTCCTGGTCACGGACCAGTCTCACCGCCTCCACTGTGCCACACTTCTCAAAATGTCGTCGGAAGGCCAGTTCACTTATTTCTATTTAAAAAAAACAAAAATAAACAATAGTTTTAAACAAGCTGCATTTTAGATTGAGAGTTAATCTGCTGTCACAAACTGTTGGACTCACCGAACGACAGATTCCCCACAAAAACAGAGCGTTTGTGATCGTGCTGCAAGACGAGAGAAGTGACAGCGTTCGTCATCAAGCAGATCATCTCAACAGATTTAAAACTTTTTATTCAACAGGGTGAAGACTCACCAACGAGCTGTCATTCACTCGGTCCACTCGGATGTGAAAGTCTTTCTCGATCTCCATGCCATTTCTGTGAGAGCAGACAGAACCAAACACACTTTGACTTTTTAGCCACAGTTCTGTTAAAGCTCGTGGTTCAGGTTTTCCTGTGACTCTCTGACCTTTCTAACGCCTTGACCACTCCATCCTCGTCCTTAAACACCACATAGGCGTTCATGCTTTGCTTCTTGGGATGAATTTTTCGTCTGTGGAGTAAAAAAAGGAACAGTATGTCAGCTGTTGGTGGTGGTCTTGCTGGTTAGCACACTAACTTTGGTAGCAGAAAAATATTACAAAGCCAGCGACTCCAGGTGAGCAGTCAGCAAAACAACTACAACCACCAAGAGATGTGTTAGCAAGATGAGGCTAGCGCCCGTGGGTTTTAGCAGCAACAAACAGAGACGTACTTGATGACGGCGAGTTTGCGGGACATGGAGTTGTCTTCTCTGACCTGCAGGGAACAAACCGACGGGATGATTAGGGTCAACACTGGCTCGAGCTCAAAACAAGTTGGTTCTGAACCAAACTGCAGCTGCAACGTTAGTGTGTTTTTGTTTTTTTACCACAGAACGAAAGCGGATGGACTCGATGGATCCTTTGTCTCTGAAGAGGCTGCGCAGAGTCTGAAGGACAGAAAGACAACAACAGTCACGTCTTTTCACAGTGATTTCATCTCATTTATTTACTGTCTCAACATGAAGACAAATGCACTGAATCCTTTATTTATTTTTTTTTTAAAATAAGTCAGATTTTAAAATCTCATTGTCTAAAGACAATCTAAATAAGTTACAATACAAAATAAATAAATAAAAAATAAAATTTGAAATATTCACAAATCACAAAGAAAAATTACAAATAAATCCTAAAATAGAAAAAAAACAAACAAAAAAAGAAACTACAACGAAAACCAGGAAAACTAAAAAAAAAACTAAAACAATTTTGCAATAATGCAAACAAAAGCTTAAGAATCTGAATTGAGAGAAAAAATACAAAATATAAAATTGTAAAATAATAAATAAATAAATTTTACAAAAAATGTAGATGTATATATATATATATATATATATATAAGATTTATATATATTTTACATTAAATTCAAACAAAACGTAATATGGAAATAACTTCACACAAAATTTTTATATGATAAAAAGTGAATTCTAAAAGAAAGTGTTTTTCTTAATTTCCTTAATTTTGATGAATGTTTAATGAGGTAATTAACATCTGTCCATCGCTGATCAACCTTCTGCTACAGGAACAAAAACAAGAAAAACAAACACAAACTGAACCTTCTTCGTGCAGCTGATCGGCAGGTTTCCGACGAACACCGTCCTCTTCCTCTTCAGGGCCTCTTCCTCTTTGTTGGCCTTCAGCCGCTGCCTCTTCATCACCCAGCGCTCCACATCGGTCTGTCCGTCCATCTCTGTCGCCTTTCTCTTCCTCTCCTTGTTCTCCTTCCTCACTGATGTCTCACGGCTTCGCTCATCTTCGTCGGCCTGTTGAAGAGCAGTTTCCCTGACGACCACAGGACGAGGAAAAGGAGTGAGAGGTGAGTTTATGTTAATGAGGAGGAAGACAGGCAGTGATCAAAGCTCACCTGTTCTCTAACTTCTGCTCGGCTGCCGTCTTCTCCTTCGGGGGGGGCTTCTCTTTCTTCTGACTGTGTTGACCTTTGACCTCTGGACTTTCCTGCTGCTTTTCCTCTGTGTTTTTATAAACCAGCTGCAACGGCAACAGAAAACGCAAATAACCACAACTAAAACCTAAAGACAAAAAGTGTCTGAAAGCAGTCGTCACCACGTCAACAAATGTCAGCGTTTACCTCAGGAGCAGGCTGAAACAGCAGTGATGTTGCTGGTGCTGCTGCCACACTGAACAGCGCCGCAAGTGACCCGGATGCTGCTGTGCTCTTCTTCTTCTTCTGGAACAGACTTCCTGACACCTGACCCACCACGTAATCAGCTGACTGCGGGTCTGAAGACGCCTGGTCACTGAAAAAGAAGTAAAGAAAACATAAGTGTGTGTGTGTGTGTATATGTACACGTACACGTACACACACACACACACACACACACACACACACACACACACACACACACACACACACACACACACACACACACACACACACACACACACACACACACACACTGAATGTTTTTCATATTCTATTCACCTAACCCTAACTCTGTGGTTGAAAAACATGTCTCAGTGTTAAATTTAATCTCTAATGAAAATGTGTAAACAAACCTCTGTTTAAGTTTCTTCTTCATTTTTTCTTCGGATGATTCCGGCGTCACTCGGGGGCGGACTTCCGGTTTATTTATTAATCAGAGTTTAATATTTTAACCAAACAAACCGCAGCATTCATACGAATTTCTACGATTTAAACTCCAATAACATGGTAATTGAGTCGTCTTCACACGTTTTCCTTCCAGCACACTGTTATGCCACAGTGAATTGGTTCCCACCTGAAACACGGTTACACCGACACAAAGGTTCCTGTTATATTTTCGGTTGTTTTAATCTTTATTTAAATCAACATTTATAAGATAACACATATTCGCGTTTCTTATATGTAATAGTGTAAATCAGAGGGAGGGATAAATGTTTATTTCCGTTTCTTCTTTCTGCATAGATTTAATTGGTTTTAATTTGAAGGATCCGGTGGAAACGTGTGCAACGTTGAAATGTGTCACTTCCGGTGTTCTACTGGTGCGTAATGTTTTGGTTTGGGAGGAGGCTCGGCGGATAAAACTAACTAATTTACATCCGTGAATTACGCAGGTGAGTTTTTATTGATGTTTTTTCTCTTCTTTGCAGATTTTGTGATTAAAAATAAACGTAAACGTTAATAAATTACCTTAATATGACGTCGTTGTCTTAGCACATCTTGTTTAACTGATACCGCTAAGAGCTGGATCCAGGATTAACTAGGACCTGGTTCGGGTTCGGGTCTTTCTTCTCCAGGTGGTTTCGATGGGAGTCGAGCCGACGGAGGAGCCGATGGTGCCGGAGGACGCGGTGGGCAGGCGGGTGTCCTGCGGCGGGGAGCGGGCCACGGTGCGGTACGTGGGTCCGGTCCCACCGACGACAGGTCAGACCTGGTTTACACTGTGTCACGGTCCGAACTGGTTCTGAGTCGGTGAAGCGTCCTAGACCTGCTGAGTCCGTCTGTCAGTAAATATAACAGAGGTTCAAATCCAAACACTAAAAGATTAGAAAAAACTAAAAATTAGACATAATTAACCAAACCAGCCATTAATAAAAACCATGTAAACAACATGTAAATAACATGTAAACAATGTGTAAACATGTTCGTGCAGTTTGAGTTAACAACTTCCAACATTTTCCTGAGCAAATTAAGAATTCAATAAAACTCATCAAAGACATAAGAACTTTGTTTTTTAATATAAAAATGAATTTTTCAAGTTTCTAATGAACTAGTTTAACATCCAGCAGGTTTCAGTCAAACTCCATCATTTTACCACCTGACAGATGTCGTGATTTAAAACTCTGTGAATATTATCAGGACCTGATTATTATTAGTGTCATAAATTAATCACATCTTCCTATGGCTGGAAATGCCTCAGTGAACTCAAACAACTTCTACTACACACTTAATTTGATGAAAAAAAAAACCCTGTGTTTAACATTTTTAACTAACATTTTTAAACTATCTTTTATAGATCTGGTTGTCTTATGTGTTATTTGTGTTTGTTAATGAACCTTTTTTTAATAGTTGAACTCAAACTGTGAACTGCCTCTGTAGGTGCACAGAGCAACCTGAACACTAGAGGGCGTCACAGTTGCAGTTTATAACTGTGACCAAAATCAAGGGCTGTGTCTTGATTGGTTGGATCCTTCACAGTTTTACTTATAATGATTGATAGAATATTTCATTCGCAATATGTAAAATTTGAGCTGTTGTTGTTGGTAGGTGACAGCAGTAGCGTAACATAAATACACTAGAGATAGAAACAGGAAATGCTCCATAAGCAGGATCGTCTTGGATATTTGTAGATCAGAACTGGTTTTCCCCAGCATCTGTGGAAGAACCAGATGAAATCCGCATCATCTGTACTTCAGCCTGCAACGTTGTGTTGTTGCACCGTGTGTTCAGGGCTGTGGCTCGGCGTCGAGTGGGACAACCCCGACAGAGGCAAACACAACGGCAGCCATGAAGGCGTCCAGTATTTCACCTGCAGGTGCTTCTCAGCAGTTTCTTTTCGGTGTCTCATTTGAAATGTACAAATGTTGATTCTTTACTTCCTGCTCCCTCAGACACGCCAAAGGAGGCTCCTTTGTGCGCCCGGCAAAGGCAAGCTTCGGTGTGGACTATTTGACTGCCGTGCGGCAGATCTATGAGACAGATGCAGAAAAGGTGCTGAGTGAAGAGATCGCCATCTCTTCCAAGAAGCTAAAGTGGGGCGTCATCAAGGAGCGCAGGTACGACGCCGCGTAGCTCTGTGCAGCAGGGTGATGTCACTTCACTTCTGCATCGTGTGTTTTGTTTTGGTTTGGTTTGGTTTATTTGTTTTTCATCTGCACAGTTTCGAGAGTCTTCCATCTGTGATACTGTCTCGCTGTGAGGTGAACGGCGCCGGAGATGATGGAGACATCAGGGCGACGACACCCAGTATCTTTTCTACAGAGATGCTCCAGTGTTGTCTGAATGTCAACGCTTGTTTCACACAAAGCTATGACAATGTTCCACTGTAGAACAAGTCACAGTCGCAGATGAGCTGAGTAGATGTTGGAGGTCAAAGGTCAAAGTTCAGTGATGCCTTAACAGTGGTGCTCAGACGTCCAGTGGTTGGACATGAGCAGGACTCTGCTGTGCAGCTGGGATGATGTGGCCACAATCAGCAAACAGCTGGAACAACTGGAGGGACTCCAGCTCAGGTGTGTGTGTGTGTGTGTGTGTGTCTGTGTGTGTGTGTCTGTCTGTGTCTGTGTGTGTGTGTGTGTTTTGACTAAACGTTTCTGTTGTATTTGTCATTTCCAGCTACAACAGACTGCGTTTGCCCTCTGACCCATCGTCTCACTCTCAGGCCTTCAGCTGCCTCAAGGTCCTCTCACTCATCGGCTGCGACCTCACCTGGTCACAGGTAAACAACCTGTAAATAAATCTGTCAACCCCCATACACAACATGTAAACATCTTGTAAATATACACAACCTGCAAACAACAATATATACAGGCTATAAACATTCTGTAAACAATTATTGTTTATCTTATATATAATATCAACACCAGTTGTGGTGTTTGTGTTATTTTTGTATAAACGTGTCATTGTGTCTCTCATCTGGTCTGTGGTCAGATCGTGGCGTGCGCCCCCATGTGGCCACAGCTGGAGGATCTGTGCGTCGAGGAGAACGCCATCACAGACCTGCAGAGGTGACGCCATGTTTTTTCTTTCCTTTCTCTTCTTTTCCTTTCCCGCTTGCGTCCCGTTGTGTTGTTCTGATGTTAACTGTTTCTGTGATGTGTGGGGTCTCTCAGGCCGCAGGGGGTGCTGCAGTCGCTGAAGAGTCTAAGTTTGGCCTCTAATCCTTTAGTCCAGGACAACGTGTTGAATCTGTCGGCTCTGCCCAGGTACAGCTCACAAAATATTCAGTCAGCCTGAGGAAGTACAATGGCTTCTTTTCACCACTAGAAATCATCAGAATAAACAAGTTTTAAATCAGATACATTGTAACTGTTGTGTGATTTCAGGCTGGAGCAGCTGAATTTGTCCAGGACGGAACTGTCTGCAATCCGATTTGATGACGCAGCTCCTGGTAACATTAAAGTCCACAACTTAAATTGAATTGAATTTGAATTTTCTAGGATGATATTTAAAACCTCCCCACCACATTAGAGGAAAAAGTGTTTGTGGTTGCAATACTTGTTTTGGCCACAAGAGCATAACAAAAACAACAGTTGACAATCCAGTTTAAAATTCAGACTCTTTCTCATACAGGATCTCAGACGACCATGTTTTCAGCTCTGAAGCAGCTTAACCTCGACCACAACAACATCACAGAGGTGAGCATGGCAACAAATCAGTGTATCATGCTTAAGTACAGCTAATGCTAGCGCTAACTTGGTTCATGCTAAATTACAGTCAATGCTGTTGACACCTTTCCAGATTAACCAACCAGTAACCAACTAGTTCCTATGCTGTTAGCCACTAACTGTTATTACAGTAGGATTCCATATCAGTGTGGTGGATCTCTCTCTCTCTCTCTCTGTTGTAGTGGTTTGTGGTGGACGAGCTGGCAAAACTTTCTAATTTAGGTCAGTTATCATGTCGCGGCAACAGACTGGAGAGCAGTGATGCAAACTCCAGGACAGCCAACCAGATGCTGATCGCCAAACTGGGACAGCTGGTTGTCCTCAATGGATGCAAGGTTAGATAAGTGTGTGTGTGTGTGTGTGTGTGTGTGTGTGTGTGTGTGTGTGTGTGTGTGTGTGTGTGTGTGTGTGTGTGTGTGTGTGTGTGTGTGTGTGTGTGTGTGTGTGTGTGTGTGTGTGTGTGTGTGTGTGTGTGTCTGTGTGTGTCTGTGTGTGCATGTACACATGTTCTGACCTGTTGCTATGGTTGCTATTAGATAACCCCTGAAGACAGAAGGGGGGCGGAGCTTGACTACATCAAGATGTTTGGAGAAGAGTGGCTGAAGGCGGGGGGGCGGAGTCAACCCAGCTCCCAGTTCACCTGTCAGCACCCTCGCTACCAGAGCCTCATCGACCGTAAGTTGCCATGCTCATGTCACATGATCAGAGACAGGGCGATGAACTTTCAAATCAAAATATGTACATATAGCAACCTCCTGTAAGGAAATAAATACCTCTGTTTATTTTCTGCTTATTATTTTTTTGGGCATTTTTTTCATGACAGTGTAGAGAGACAGAAAATGGAGGAGAGTGGGGGAGACACACAGGAAAGTTTGACTGTTGGGATTAAAACTGATAGACCGTATGTACGCCAACATGATGCCGCCATAACCATTCAGCTATCCAGGCACACCTTTGCTTATTTCACTCTTTTCAAATAAAATCACAATGAAAAGTGTTAGTTTGGTTGATAGTTTACACATATAGTTGCTTCCTGTCAGGACTTTAAGAATAAAATCAGTGAAATCTGCTGTGACGATGATGTTCCTGTCTTTCAGAGTACGGAGCTCCAGAGGAGGGAGAGCTGAAGAAGCCACAACCATTCGCCCTTAAAAATCAGCTGTTAAGTAAGTCCCTCCTCTTTTTTAGACCTTTTTTTGGCTAAGACCTGAGTTACACCACAACAACATGATGTATTGTGTTTATTTTTGACCAGAGATTACATTTGTGTTTCCTGATGATGCTGAGCGGAGACCAGTCGAAAAGAAACTACCAGCCACCATGGTTGTTCAGAAGGTGAAGGGTCTCTTGTACCGACTGCTGAAGGTTCCTGCAGCCGACCTGAAACTCAGCTACACCAGCCCCAAGGTAACGCTGCTTAGGTGTAGTCACCACCACTGGCGTCCTGCTCAAGCTTCCCAGTGACACTCACACCTCCTTTTCTCTCCAGATGGTTGGGACAGAGTTTGGCATTGACAACGACCTGAAGACTCTACATTTTTACTCCATAGAGGACGGAGATCAGGTGCTGGTCCGCTGGTCCTGACCCAAACCGCAGGGGGTTATTCAGAACCGGATCCTGATCAGCTGGACTTTACAGGTTCTGTGTAATCATGAAACACGTTTAAGGGTCAAAGCCTTTAAGGAACTTGTTGCAGCAGATTAAACCAACTCCATTGTCATTGAATAAACACAGTGGAAATATTGCTTTTTCTGTGGTACGATGGATCTGGAGCCACACTGTCAGTTTGGGGGCTGTTACCACATCTGTCTCACTACAATTCCTGGTGTTTCTTCTTCCTGATATCGATAAAACATTTTGTTTGTTGACTAACAACAGCTGCAGCCTTCAGAGGACCTGGTTTACGAAGATCTGGCCGACCAGTTTATGTCCATTATGTCCATTTATGTTAAACATTACTCCTGTAGCCTAGCAACAACAACAACACCGATGTGATGACGGTGCTGTGTTTGAGACACAGGTGTGTCAGCAGTGAACTCAAACTGTGTCAATAAGAGAATAGAATCATCTGCAAGTTGTTTAAAGACATAATAAACTTAATGTATGAAAACTCCTGACTTTGATTAAAGTACTAAAAAAACATTTATAAAATTCTCTCCCTTTTTATTTTGACATTTTACAAATACAAGAAAATGTGGTGATTCTAACTGACCTAAAACAGGAAACATTTACTCTGATTTAATTATTTAGCGTTTAGTTCGACAGCTACTTCCTTCTCTGAAGTGTATATAAACCTCTGGTTTATATACACTTGGTTTATATAACTGTAACATAAAGTAAAACACATCCAGTGGCAGGAACAAGCACTTGTAGTGGACGAACATTGTCAATGTTTTTACACCTAAAAAAAAAAATCAAGTAAATATGGACCAGGTAAAGATTTTATTATTACAGTTTGTTTTTATTATTACTGAATGTAAAACACATTGATAGACATTTTGGGTGATTTATTGAGAGCAGATCAATTTGAAACATGTCATCAATAATGAGTAGTGATGTTAAGAGGTGTTTTTAGTTTGATCAACTCAAGGTGTTTCCAAATCAACCAGGACTGAACTTTTTTGTTGACGTTTTTTGACATTTTTGACGTTGATGTTTTTTTGTTACAAAACTGACATTTTTTCGAAATATATTGTGATGTTTTACTGTAGTATGACATCTTTTCATATTTTTGACATATTGTTGTCATGTCACAGTTTTTGACTTCTGACTTTTAAAAATACCTTTGATGTCTTTCTACCCTTTTATGTTATTATCACAATGTTGACGTTAACATGACATTTTGCTGACATTTTCGACATCTTACTCAAGTATGTTGTTCTTTTTTGGTCTTTTTTTAATGTTTTTTTTTTTTTAATCACAGTTTTGATGTTTTACAAAACTCAATTCTTTTGACTCGTCCTACTAAACTATACATTAATATTTTCTTTTGGTGTATTTCTAAACTTTAAATTAAATTTTTTTAAATATTCTTTTTTGACTTCTTACTAAACTATACATCTTTTTTGGATATTATTTTTTGGGCAGTTTTGCCTTTAATGATAGACAGTATAGACAGTATAGAGAGACAGGAAACGGAGACAAAAAAAATCAAACAGGAAAGTTGAATTTGGTCGTGATTTGAACAGCTGCATGACGTCTACACACCAGCACGGTGCTGCTATTTGATACTACGACATGATGTTTTTACCACATTTTCACAACAAATGTTCTTATCAGTGTTTGATCTCATGAAACACACCAGACTGAAGTCTTTTAAAATGTTTTTATTGAGGCTGTACATGTTGTTAACGTTCCCTCTTTGGTTGATCATCAGTTCAGAAATAAAGTGATGCACAGCGCTGATTAACCGTGAGTTGAACTTAAATGATTTCTACACAAGGCACAACATGTTGTGTCCTCCACCAAAATGAGTAAAATTAGCACTTTCCACATTTGAGTGACGTGTTGCTGCTGTGCATCCCTGCTGGACTGATCCTCCCTGAAGTGTTTTCAGTTACCAAAAAACCCTGAGCTGAGTTTCTCAAAGCTGACGTTACAATAACCTGCTCTTCACTCCACCTACATGCGATTCTCACTGCAGAGCTGCATCTGACAAATCAGTTTTTCAATAAATCATCAGTTCTTTTGTCTAAACATTGTAAAAAAAAAGTCCAGTAGCACACAATGCAAAGATATCTATAATCATGGTGACAATGAAAAGCATCAGAAACAGAAAATATATGAATTAACTTGATCAGTTAATTACCAAAATAGTTGACAGTTAAATTTCTGTTGAATCAAATAGTCAAATGCTATTAACATTTGATTAAAAAAAAAAATCACCAATCATATTATAAGAGTGGCAGCTTGAAATGCCATTTTTGTTTATATAAGAACAAAAAACAAAACAAAAAACGTTTTCTGCAGCAGCAGGTGGGGCTGTATGGAAGTCTGTCAATACTGAAAATAAATAACTTCATCTAATGTTCATTTCATTTTTACAAAAAAATGTGTTTGAAGAAATTGAAATAAGAGTTTCATTAAATTGATCGATTCGAATTATTTAATTTTAATATTGACTGTAATAGACTTCCATATTTCAGACTCATCACTGCTGGAGCCACAACCCAACAAACACAAACCCGGTGTCTGGACACAACCTGCACACACCTTCATAGTCATCATCATCATCATCATCATCATCATCATCATCATCATCATCATCAGGTAGATCTCAGGGTAACATCAGCACCATTAAAAAAAGAGAGAATATCATCTGCATATCAGGTAATTATTTACAAGTTCATATAAAAATACACTGTTGAGTTTTAGCACAAACAACATAATTCGTGTAAGTATTAAATGTTTTGTTTAGTTTTCTTGACATTGATAAAACTCTCACAGTGCTGCGACATCTGTCACTGGAGCATACGCATCAGTTCTGATGCTCTAATAATAATAAAAAAAACTACTCTAATTCTATCATATGAGATGCAGAATAATTTAAAGTTGGTACTTTGTGTCACTGTTGGAAAACGATATTCAACTTCATTAATGTAAAGACACTGTCACAAATTTAAAACAGAGAACTAGACTGTATAAAAGTATATATAAAATCTGGATCACTGGTGGTGGACTTACATCTGGCGTTTAGCTGTATCCAGTGAATCTGATGGAGACAGCACCGCCATGTGGCCATCATCAGAAGTTTTGGTTTTTATTTGTTTACTTCTACTCTGTGAGATGTAGAAGTAAAACTCTTTTAACGTAGAAATGATCCGATTTGTCAATTTTGGTGAGATTCTGCATTTTTAAAGTGGTTTATTGATAAATTTTAATAAAATCTAAAAATCTTAATGAATCATGAATCTGATTGTTTTTCACTCTGATCCTTCAGACCCAATCTGTAAGACGTCGATAAAGAGTTGTACGTTTAAAAAAAATACTATATTCGGTATATTAAAAAAAAAAACAAGCTTGGTACCTTTTCTAATGGTTCAACTGGTCAATGTGTTTTCAGTCACAAGCTCATAATCTCACCTGAAGTGTGACATCATAAATACAGTGAGGTCTGAACAGTTTTTAAAGGCCAAAAACACATAAAACTCTCCACTAGAAAATGATCATAGAAATGTTCAGTTCAAGTAAGAAAAGTGGAAAACACCAAAACTCAGTTAGGTATGTTTTGTTTTTGTTTTTCTCACAGCGGCGAAGGCAGTGGCGTTAACGTCTTGCCGCCATTTCACAGGTTCCTCTCCTCACATCGACCGTCGTGTGAGTCCGGGCAACGGCAGGTGAAACCACCGAGCTTGGGCAAACACAGGTGAGAGCAGCCACCGTTGTTGGAGCAGTAGTTGTAAGCTGACGGGGAAGAGAAAGGAATGAAGTTAGGAAGTCATTAACGCAACAAGTTATTTTTTTGTCCTGTGAAGGTTTTTGTTGAAGAAATTTATTAACAAGAAAGTGAAAACCAACAACAGCTGCTTTATCTAATACGCTGTAAAAACTCATTAAAACACCATCATCTGTATCAAATGCAGATCATGACAACAGAAATAAATGATCGCTAAATGTGTAGCCAAATAAAATGAAAAAGTTTTTAGTGTGTCTGCAGCTTTAGGAAGTGAAGAAATGGGTCTTTGTTGGTGGCTGAACCTCATCAACTGTTACTGTTACTGAGAAACCAGCAGGTGGACGCTGAGACAAAAGCTGAAGCTGTTTCTCATCGCGATGTACTGTACAGTTCAGGGCTCAGAGCCAGCCGTGATCCTCCATATCCACAGCTGGCTTCCCTGAGGCCACTTCAACCCTGGAGTTCCCACGCTTATGTCCCTCCACATGCTATATGAGCCTGGAATCAATTACTACGCCCTGTGAGTACATCTGTACTCCCACTGCATTAAATTGCTGCACTGTGATCTCTACAGAACTTATAGTCCTGATGTTCAGACACGTTCAGCCTATGTGTTAAAGAGCAGAGATTATGATTATGATTTAAATTGTAGGTTAATTGTACATCTCATCTAAGCCCTTTAAAACAGTTGTGTTTTACAAATTCATCATCATTCACAAGACAGTCCTGCTCGTCAGCGCCAGACGCCTCCTGTTACAGTGGTGCTGACCAGTGGAGGATAAAGCGTCTGCATGTCCAACCTTCAACAATAGGTGAAATTAAATGAAAACATCTTTTGTGCATCATGTTCTCATCTTTGTTCTCATCTTTGTATTAGACTATAATGTGTTTTACATGGAGGCTCCTGTAATAATGCTACATCACATATTTCATGTTTATTATAGTTAATATTTAACTTTAGATATGTTTAAAAGTAAAAAATCTAATCATAATCACAATATCTGGCAGAAAAAACACTGATTATATTTTTTCTGCTGATGGTTCAGCCCTAGTCCCAACCTGATGATAACCCCGTCTGGTGGTAGATTTCAAGGATTGACAGGTGCATCATTGTGGTTTCAGCACTAAAGCAGGTGTTGTATGAGACTGTTGGGATGGAAGATGACTTTGACTGTTGACTTTGACAAGCTTTGTGTAGTGACAATAATAAGATTGTGGATGTAAGGCAGTGGAGTTTCCTCTGCGGGATGTCTGGGCTCAGAGACACAGTAAAGTGGTGCTGCTTCTTCACCTTGAAAAGACATAGTCGAGCTGGTTCATTCAATCAGGATGCCTCATGGTCGAGTTTTTTTTAACATCCAATTAGTAGGAGACCTCAGGTCAACTCAGAACACACTGCAGAGATTATATATCTCAACTACTACTCTTGAAACAACTCGGGATCCTTCAGGAAGATGCACACATTGATGTTTATCAGAAAACAAATACTCTCCTTCTTTGCTCATTTGATTCCTTTCCTTTATTGTTTCTATCGTCTTTGATTGGACTGACTGAAGTGAAACTGAAATTAGCTGTACCTTGAGGACACTGTGGGGAAGTTGTGGTGATGCCGTAAAGCCGAGAGCGTCTCTGTGGCAGGAACTCGTCCGTCTCTTTCTCAGTGTAACGGTTCAAAATAATAACTGCCTCCCTGTGAAATAAATGCAAAGGGAAACTCGTAAACATTTAAACTTAGACCACACAGTGAAGTTTGATCAATGTCAAATTAACGGTGCTGTTAAACAAACTCTAGACTCTTTATGTGACAGCTCTAGTCAAACAGCAGAGGTAAGGATAGCAGCCTTTACAGCACAGTTACACTGTTTATGTAAATTTAAGTCTGCCTGACTTTTACAACCTACGAAAACTAGACCACCTGATGCTGGTGTGTGGAAACATTACTAGAGTTAAAACCCTGCTGATGATGTTGATTAATGTACATGCTTGTCAGTTTGTACCTTCTCCAGTCAGTGTAATAAAGATTCTTTCCAAATGAAACGAGGGCGAAGGGATACTGGATGCCATCAACGATCTGCCTCCTAAGCTGCCGGTGAGGATCCATACACTCCACTTTACGGGTTCCTGAAGACCAATCGGGAAGTCAACAGGAAGTCATGATTAAGATAATCTTTTTGTCTCAAAGATGAGTCTGAGGAAGATGCTTTCCACCAGATGTTTCGCACCTGCGTCGGCCCAGCACAGCAGCTGGTTGTCATGATCAAAGGTCAGCCCGTTGGGAAGCCCCAGGTCGTCTTTCACCAGGACGATTCGATCGGTCCCGTCCATGTTAGCCATCTCAATTTTAGGCCCATCTCTGTTCCAGTCTGCCCAGTACAGCCGCCTGAAACCAACAGAATCAAACCAGTTGGAACACGTTAATACCACTACAGCCCAGATCATTTCTACCAACTACTAACTTCTCTAAGCCTCACCCGTATGCTGGGTTGGTGACGATGGGTCGTGGGTTGACCAGGTCAGTGTCAAACAGGACTCTGCGCTGGCTGCCGTCCAGCTTGGAGACCTCCACGGTGTCCCGCATGGAGTCGGTCCAGAAGAGGAGACGGGACACATGGTCGATGGCGATGCCTTCAGGACTCTGCAGCTCTGAGAACAGTTGGTTTTTGATCAAAGTCTGAACAGGACTGATGACTATCAAACAAAAAAAAACACTGCAAGGAGCCTATAATCATAATCAACATTGGATCTTGACCTGTAGAGTCAAATGCACAGCATCTGTACAATATGTTCCAATCTTCCAGGACCGAGAACACAATGCAAAGATTGTCCATCTCATCTAGTGTGGGAATGCCTGTGGATCCTCTAAGAGGGGCTGGTCTCTGGGAAGATGAGCAGAGGATCTGAACTACCTTCTGGACCTGCCACCACCGAGACCTGACCCTGGATCAGATCACCAGCTAAAGCTAAGCAGTGGAACTGTAGTCACTAAAAACCTTTGATTGCTGGACTTTGTTGAGGTACTTTCTGTTTGTGGGGCATAACTATTGCAGGTTTTAATAAGTGATTTCTTGTTCAGATCAAATAAAGACAGCTTTGAGAGGGGGAGCAGCTACTATTCAACCCTAAACTGGCTTGTTCTCGTAACCCAACTCTGTGGGAGGTACTTCTTCTACTTCTCCTGATGCTTGTTATACCTTTGGTGACAATGGGAATGATGTCTCCGCCATTTAGACTGGCCTTGCTGATCTCCGGCCCGGTGATGTCGGTCCAGTAAACCATCTTTTCCACGCAGTCATAGGCCACTGCGATTACCACACGGTCCTGAGAGAAAACACGGGAGGACAGACGGTTTCATTCATCCACAGACATTTTCAAAGAGTCTTTTGTCTATGGTGTCAGTGACCAATCTCCCTCGCGGGAGCACTCAGTCAACACGAGAGCATCGTGTTCAACTGCAATACATTAATTCTGCTGTACGAATGAAGACTTATGGACTTCATAAAAGAGACACAAAGACTTATGAAGCTGAATAACAGTTAGAGGATTGTTTCGGTGGGAGCAGGAATGCTCTGACGTGGTTTAGCTAAATTCATGATAAACAATGACCCTGTATGTTCTTTAGCATCCTTACATATGACGTCTGAAAGTAACCGTCTGTGATTACACTGAAGGGTCGTTCATATTTCCCAACACAAATTCTCCAAAAACAGCAGCTTAACCAAAAATTCGGTCTGGCATCACTCAGCACAAAGACTGGAAGCAGAGGAAAACTGCATGTTCAAAGTGAAATTATGATTGAGCCGTTCACTAGCCATGCTAGCAGCATAGCTCTTTGGGTGGAAGTGATCATATATTCACCATTTTAAAGCAAGACGGGGAAGAGGGGAGGGAGGTGGCGGGGGTGCTGATATTATGCTTACATTTAAAATTTTCCATGGTTTGGCTCCTCCACTACTGACAGAGTTCATTAAACAAAAGCAAAACACATCCACAAGAGCTACTGCTAGAGGTGACTGCAAAATACCATTTAGAAAAACTACCTTTGCACAGTCAGCCTTTTCTTACCAAGCAGCACACACATGGAGCACTATACCGATAGAAATAAGGAATATCAAAACCATAAGCTCATTTTCCAAACCAATAAAACGGTGGCTTCTGGTCTCACAGATATGTCATAATTTGGAATAACTGTTTTTGTTTTATTATTTTTTTTCCTTTTCCTTTCAAGCTGATTTTAATTGTTCTGTGTAAGTGCTTTTGCCTGCGTCTTTGTCCTTTGTCTACAGTGTCTACGCTACTACTCTGTATTTTAACGTGACTATGTTTCTCCTGTATTCAATGTACTGTATATCTTGCCTTTGCTCTATGTTCAGCTATTTGTGCTTACTGTCTGAAATGTAGTGTCACTGTCCTGCTTTATGTTTTCATATATGAACATGCATGTCTTCAACCCACCAAGGTCTACAGATGAAAATTATCCCTTGGCTAAATCTGGTACATTGACAGGGCTTATGTAAATGGACATGTTAATAAATGTACATTGTCTTTTCTTAAAAAAATAAACATAAACATAAACACTGCATTAAGCCACCAGGAAGTTATCATGGTGTTTTGGCTTCACATTTAAATAGAGGCATTCAGGTCTTACAGGAACGTGTAGCAAAGGTTTGGCCTCCTCCTTCTTCAAGTTGTATCCGTCCAGAGGAACGTATTCGATTTTCCCGCTCTGAGCAAACAGCAGGTTTGATCCTGGGGCAAGGGGGTGAACATCAGGGCGCGGCGTCGGTCCCACCGGAGGAAGAGGAGTCACCACCTGGTTAATACCTGTGTAGGAGGAGAGTTGATGAATTGTACTTCACCATATGAAAGCAGAGAGTCACCACAATGTTTGGTGGATGACTGTATTGACTCACATAGAGGAGTGCTGCCAGGTCCGGAGCGTGTGTTGGGGATCTCTTGACCGTTGGCGTCCACGCACCAGCACTGTCCGATGCTGGTGTGACACTGCGTGGGCTCGTAGGCTCCATATTCATCACACTGGGGGATGTAGGGAGTGACAGATGGTCGAGGACGGAAGAAAGACAAGAAGCCAGAGGTGGCAGTGGAGGCGGAGGCCTGGGCGCTGTCTTTTTGACGCTCACACTGTGTCTTCTCCCGCTCTAAGGACACAAAATAACTGTCAGAGTGAGACGTGCACAATATGCTACCATTAACACACTTTGACACTTTGTACAGTTTGTACAAAGTAAGATTACCATCTTACCATCGGGATAATTTTTAGCATATCAGCATGCTAATATTAGCATGTCTAGATGATATTTATTTATTAGTGTAACAAATAAATACTTGTAATGCTATTTTTTTTTTTATTAAATTAAATTAGCCTGTCAAAACACCAACTATCACCATGCTAACATTTAGCATATTAGAATCTTAGCATGGACACATTAGCATTTTAACTCTAATGTTTCAATTTTCCAGTTTTGACAGTCAAATCCTGCACCATGCCATAGAGTGTTTTATCATATCACATGCTAATAGTAGCATGACAACGTAGAATTTAGTTGGTATCAGTCATAATAATGCTAAGCTTGTAATGATAACACTTATCAGTATGGTGGAATTTTTCTGACATATAGATTAACTGACATACATATTTACATACTTGTATCCACAACATCACAGTTAGCATGTTAACACATCGACAATCAACATGATAAAGTTTAGCATATTATGCTGTTAGCATGGGAACATTAGCATTTTAACTGTCAATATTTCAGTGTAATTCTGAGTCCCATTTTCCCCATTTTGAAATTGTAACATTCAGTGTCTTAGCATTTTAGCATATTGACATGCTAATATTATATCATATAATATTTTCTATTAGTATCAATATTTGTAATTTTAGTGTATGATAATGGTTGGCTTATTAGCTATAGTTATGTTTTTATCTTTATGTCTTTTGTGCTATTTTAACTGTAGCAATGTGCAATTACTGCTTTGTTTAAATGATGGTAAACTGACTTGTGCCCAAAATTGTTGGATATATTAAATATCAGAAAACTAAACTCCATACTCAACCTCCACTTCTGACTCTCCTGAATTTATTTCAATTGACGTAAAGTGTTCTTCCTCCTGTACAGACAGAGTTTTTTTGTACGTGGCAGCTTCAGATAAATATCATGTGGAGAAAACCACAGATTAAAGACGAGCAGGAGGCTCTTCATCTTCTGCGCTAACATCCAGAGGCCACATTGACATCTGGAAGACGCAGTGCTCTCTTCACACTCTTATCCTCAAGGGTATGACCTGGTAAAACGACCACAAACCAGCCATAACAATCCCTTCTGACAGAAGACACAGCATCATTGTGACTGCCACGATGTCTCCAGGCAATCAGCCAAACATAAACCACAAAAAAGAAGACGACCCCTGACATGGGGATGTGTTGGTGGCAAAGACAGAACATGGATACAAAAGCTGCGTACAGTAAGATACTGTGACAAGTTTTGACAGGGGACACAAAATGATGCCTTTTGGGGGCCAGACAGGTCATAAAAAGGATGAAAATATGACAAGACTTTGGTGCAGTGGAACGAAGCTGTAATTATCCCTCAACTCCCGACACCTGGAATCACTGAGGGAGTCTACAGCTGTGGGTCGACGCCAAACCACCGGCAGACAACAACAACGATGACGACGACAACAACAACAAAACGCAGGCAGACACAAAACTGAAACTTGACTCCATACTTTGTTTGAAATGTCACTGTCTATCACAACTTAACAGGGTTCTCTAGTGGACATACTGTAACAGCTGAATACATAAGCTAATGCAGAACTGAGACCAAAATAATAGTCTTTTCTGAGTATTTAAAAAGTTATGCTCAAAAATTACACTTAAAAATTACACTCTTACACTTGAAAACAGCAATAATCACCACGCTAACATTTATCTTATTAGGGTATTAGCGTGGGAACATTAGCATTTGAACTCCAATTGTTTTCCATTTTGACTACCACATGCAAATCCTGCACCACGCATCCAGTGTTTTAGCATTTTAGCATTTCAACATGGTAATAGTAGCATGTCTCTAATATTTGGTCAGTCTCAGTATGTCATGATAATACTCAGCTTATAATGCTAATGCTTATCAATAATGTGGCCCTATTTGGACATTTTACACATTTTAAATAATACTTCAGTTTTACAATTTGAGAGTCTAATTCTAAATGGTCCCATTTTTAGATGGTTTTTTTAGCATTTCAGCATTACAACATGCTAATGTTACACTAGCTAGATATAATTTAGTTATGAGTGTAACATGCAAATACTTATATTGTAACAGAAAACTTTCATCAACTTCAGCTGGAAGTTACATGCTATTCTCTAAAATGTAACATTTAGATAATAATATAAATTAAAAAGTCTGTGAGAGTTCGAGTCCTAAAAGGGGACATTGAGATTCAAGACATTTTGTCTCCTGTCACTGATTGGGACGAGACGCACGTAACTTTTCCTTAGTTTACTCTGTCTTGAGCATATCTCAGGCTGCAGAGGCTCAGCTGTGCGATGTCAAGTGTTTGTTGAGTCTCACATGAAATCTGTTTACGCTCCGCTCTGTCTCCTCATCTCTGCCTGAGCTTTATTCATACTCAGCCTTCAGCTGAAGCCTTGCACAAAGACAAATGTTTATACCAAGCTCCCATTTGTCTGAGACATCAGCAGGGCCCACTTTAATGTCTATGAGCCACCGCTGTTTTAAAGTTTCCTACCTGGGGATGTGGGGCTGCACTGGAAGCCATCACCATGGAAACCGGGACGGCACTGGCAGGCATAGGAACCTTGTGTGTTGGAGCAGAAGGCGTCACGGTGGCAACGGTCCAGCTGACACTCATCCACATCTGAATGATCACAAAGGACACAAATGATGATTAACAGGAAGCTGTGACCTAATACAAGATGCAATACAAGCAATATAAGATGCAGTACCAACAATGGCACTGGCTCTAAAAATCAACGATATATATAAATATAGCTGTGTACTTCAAGGGCTGGAATTTGTACATGACTGTCATGAAGGATACAAAAGTTGGATCTTCAAAACCCAACATATTCTAAGATTCATTGCAACACGAGTCACATTTAGGATGATGATGACATGGATGGGCAGTTAAAGGTTAAGGTCACATGACTAGTGTAGTGGACGTGTGCCTTTTACTTCATACTATCATAACAATTTGTATCTTACCTTCCATGTGTAAAATTTTAATTTGTTTTTCTGTTAAAAGTGGCAAACAGACACTGTTGTTCTTGGACCATCTGATTAGATTTGGCCTTGACAAAGGTCTGGCCAATGGAGACCACAACCAACAGTCAATGTTGTCAAGACCAGTGTTAATGGATGCCCAGTGAGTTGGACGGCAGATGAGTTTCATTACACTACAACACTTGCTAAATAAACCTAATCCTAGAGTTGTATTTGACTGCATTCATTAATAAAAATCCCTTTATTCCTTCAATGTCTCAGGTTCCCAAGCTTGTGGACTGAACTGCCAAAACATGGAGCTTCATGTTGCAACATAAGTCTTGAACTTTAAAGACTCCTTATGTAAATATTTCAGTCAGAAACCTGATTTACTTTATGGCTGCAACTGTGACTTTTCAGGACAAACACAATAAACTATAGTTATGGATGTATGGACACGCTGAAGAGAGGCAACTTCGCCCTCCTGTCCTGCTGTTTCCAAAACGAGAAAGAAAACACTTAAGAGATGAAGAGGAGGAGGAGGAAGATGTAAATACACAAGAGAGGAGCTGCACAGCTGTGAGGCAAAGTTATGCACTTCCTGTCCAGGTGGGGAGCGTTTCCCATCTCCGGGGGCCCCACAGAGCCGGCGATGAAGAAACCGTCCGGCGTCATATTAAGTACAGTCACATTTTTAGTGTTTATCAGGGGAACAAGTCAGACAGACTGCGTGAACTCACCCCGACACACCCGGCCGTCGCCGTCATAGCCCACCAGGCAGGAGCAGATGAATGTTGAGCCACCGGTGTAGGTGCACTGAGCTCGGTCGGGGGCATCACAGTCATGACTTCCTCTCTGACAGTGATCTACAGGTCGGTTCTCCTCTGCAAAACCAGACAGAAGACACATATGTCTCTCATCTACAATGTCATATTTAGCAACACACCAACAAGTCAACATGCTAGCATTTAACATGACTTGACATGACATGACTTTAACATGGCTTTTAGCATGAGAACAACACGTAGTAATAGTACACACGTAATAGTAGCATGTTCACGCAGTTTTTGTCAGTATTTGGATGCCATTATAATGCTTAGCTTACTAATGCTAGTGCTTAACAGTATAGTGGTCTTTTTAGACATGTTGACATGTATTTTACATAAAGAACTCAGTCTAATTCTAAACATCACCATATTTAAGATTTTGAATTCTAGCTTTTCAGCATGTCAACATGCTAACATTAGCATGGCTAGGTATGGAAGTTATTAGCATGCCATGATAATGCTTAGCTCACAATGCTAATGCCAAAGTTTATCTTTATCTAGCATCACTGAGACAGTCAGCTTCACAAGGAGACAACTGGTTGTGGTTCAGTCTCTTTTTCCCCAAGTTGAACGAGTTGAACAAAACCTTTATTGTTTTTGTGTCTTCGGGGTGTTCAGAACATCTGTATGGGCAATGAGAGAGTCTTCAAACAAAAGCCACACACAGGAACTACACAGTCCGCCCACCCACACAGCTGTCAATACCCACACACATTGAAACATACCGATGCAGGTCTTTCCGTCGCTGGCGAACACGAAACCTGTCATACACTCACAGCGGAAACTTCCAGGCTGATTGCTACACAACGCATTTGATCCACAGACCTGGAGAGTCTCCCTGCACTCATCGATATCTGCCAACAACACACCAACACAGACATGAGGTTATAGTTCCCTAAAAGCTGCTAAAGACAGATCAAGAAAGTATCACAAAATATCCAGAGATGTCTTCAATCACATTTAACATAACAGTAAATATCAGTCAGATTTTACATTGCAGTCTTTCCTCTCTTTTACAAACAGTTGTTGTGTCTTTAGCATCAGCAATAGTTGTGGTATTTGTAGTTTCAATGGTTTTAGCATCATGTAATTATCTGATCTTAATTAAAAACTGCTGCAGTAATACCTGTTGCCAGTAGGTGGTAGAGTACATTTACCAGTCACCTACACGTATCACTCCATACAAATTTCACCACAGTTGTCACATGAGAAAACATTGAGGTGTGAGGTTACGTTACCGTGGCAATAGCGTCCGTCTCCGGCAAAACCAGCTGCACAAACGCAGGTGAACTGGAGGCCTTCCCCTGGTCTGCACATGGCGTTGATGTCACAGCCGTGTCGACCAGTAAAACATGGATTCTGCTCTGAAAGACTGCCTGTTGGAAAAAGAGACATACTCAGAAAACTGGAGCTGTGAGTTCAGCTTGACTTCAGGCTTCAGCCTGATCCAGGTTAGCAGGTTAGGAAACCAAGTTAGAAAATCTGACCCATATAACCCAAACCATGAAGAAAGATGACAGTGAATTTGCATTTGAGTGTGGATGCTGACATGCATGGATGTGAATTCATGATATAAAAGTAACAAATGTCTTCTTCATGGGAAGAAACCACAATGTCGCCACACGGTCCCAATAAAGGCTGAACTCAGTCATATACGTCACATGTGGCAACCAGACTGCAATGGCTGGATCCTTCACGGCCCAACATATCCCAAGATAAATAGTGCTAAACTTAGCAATTTAGGGAACACAACAGGCAAATTTTAATAGCAATTTATCCAATTACCAGCGAGCTAAGGTAATGCTAAAAATTCTTTCACAGACAAAAATGAAAATCCCAACAAAAGACAGACAAGCTTAGGGTCAGGATTCACCACTTTAATCAAACTCAGGAAGTTCTTTCTCATTGGAAACAGCGTGTTAACTGTCATTGTCATCTTTTTCCCATCATGCAGCTGGATGTTGGAGAAGTTTTACTTCTCACAGGAAACACGACCCAGATGTTTCACTTTTTACCAGCAGGCTCCAGCTGAGTCATGTTTGCTTATTTAACTCTGACTACCCTCCCCCTGAGCATCTAATCAGCAGTCCCCACCTGCACTTTTACCTTTAACCCTCCTTTTTATTTAAAAAAAAAAAGATGGTGCTGATACCCTTCCCTCCACCCTGACCTCCTCCTCCCTGTGGTGGACTGGAGGTTGGTATCTTGACGACCTCTCTTGCTGGCCTTCACCCCCTGCCAACGCTCTCAGAGCGTCTGCAGCTGAGGAAATACAGCCACTACCAACAGATTACTGTTTATCTTCCTTTCATGTTCCACTGCAAACACTGAGCCGAGGCTTGTTTCAGCACATTCCACCAAGTTACAACAAATGGTTTCACACGGACCATCTCGCTGCTCCTAACAGTCGACCAAGAGACTCGGACACCTCATCTTTAAGGATGCTAAGCTGCAGCTGGACATTAGAGGACATATCAGAAATGTATCACCAGAGCTGCAAATAAAATATATTCTTCAGCAACTACAGTGGTGAGTTAGTTTATGAATGCATTTAGTTTTGAACTCACTGTGGACGGAGCCGATCTTGTTGCTCATGGCGTAGCGAATCAGATTGTTTTCGGCATCAAACATTACAAAGATCTGGTCCACGCTGAGCTGCTGGGTGGGTGTCGCTGCCCTGCTGGCCTCGTCGTGGGGACAGCTCTGGAAGGTGATGGTCTGACGCCACTGGTAGCTTCTGGTGTGGACACTGCCATCAGGGAAGGTGATGGTGTAATCGCGGTTGGAGGAGGATGTGATTACTGGAAGGAGATTTGAAAAAAAAAGACAATGAATATCAGCATATTTCCACTGCACATTATTAGTTTTATTAGCTGGTTGTCCTTACAGTTTCTGTCGTACTGGTAGATCTCTTTGTACGGGTTGATCTGGACAGAGGATCCCAGTGGGATAACAGGCAGACGTCCCTCCAACTCAGTGCTCACTACCAGGTGGTCATGTTCGTCAATTCCTTTAAACTGCTGCTTGATGCTCAGACGTTCATTCCCAGGCTGGAAGATTACCTCAGCCTGACGGGAAAACACACCACCTGACCACGAGGGACAGTAAGGTTCATGGTCAGCCACATTTTATGAACATGTACCTACTCAGTATCATTCAAGTCCAGTATCTTCTCACCAATTAAACTGAAGCCATTCTGGTAGCCAGGTTGTTCCAGGGCAAAGGCCCAGCCAATTACACCTCCCAAGGAGGACAGTGGCTGCAGGGAGGGGCCCACGCTCCTGGGGATGTTGCTGATTGCCACGTAGGCCCGCCCATCATTAGCTACCACGTATGAGTGCAGGTCCTTATTACTGAGCTCAATGGGTGTAGGTGAGTTCCCCACGAATACTCGACCATTCACCTTCCCATTCATCCTCTGTGGTTTGCCTGAAGAAACAAACAAGTTTAGAAGAAGTTCTGCAGTTCCTCTTCCTAAAATCTGAATTTTCAGAATTAGATTTGAGTCATTTTGGTTGATATTTGGTTCTAGATGGGAATGATATCAATTTTGTAGTCATGGGAGTGAGAGCCTTAGTGGAATTGACCAGATTGGAGTTCATGTAGCTTTTTGCGAATACAAATGCATTTCAATGCTGCTGTCGAATGTAGTGGCAAAGGTAGCTGATTACAATAGATGGACTGTTTAGAGTTTTCTGGGTAATTCTGGGACAATTCCCATCCAAACATTTGCACTAGTTGCATCCATTGATCTACCATGCCCTGTCTCACAAACATTACATTTTCTGTTGCTGGTTGATGTTGTTAATGTTGTTTCCATGTGCATGCATGATGTAGATAGAAAGAAACAAATCACTTGTAATCATGAAGAAAAACCATCAAGATGGGTCAGTCCCATCTGAGTAAAAAAAATCTACATACAACAATTAGTCAATTCTGAATCAAGTAATGAGTTACAGGATAAATATGGAGGATCTCTAAGATGCAACATGGAACAAAATTAAGAAGAGATCAGTTTTGCTTATCACTTCTCATTTCCAGTCTTTGGTTTTTGATGAAAAACCTGGATTAGTTGTGATGAGGCGGGAGAAGACTAAAAGTTTGGAAAAGACTCTGGAAAAGGAGTCTTCTGTCCTAACAAACTAGAAACCTTAGGTTCAAGTGGACAAAACAAGTAATGTGATTTGTAGACAGACAGATAAGACAAAAACAACAAAAAATACTGCTTACCTTCTGCAACACAGTCCTTCCCATTACCATAAAAGCCAGGCCTGCAATGGCAGCAATACCCATTGCTGTAATCCCGGCAGTCAGCAAAAGCCGAGCATTTATGTCTGTTGTGTGCACATGTCTCCAAGTTGTATGCAAAAACTGTCAAAACAAAAGACAAAAGATGAGATGAGCAAACATAAATGAAAATAATAAGAAAATAAGAAATTTAAAAGAAACTTTAGACAGGATCCCCCAAGGAAAATGTATGCAACATATTTGTTTATACTTGGCATTAGAGCTTTTACCATTTACATCCAGATCTTCATCTTCATCAACCACAACAATCTGGGGGTGCTGGGGTTGGGAATGGGGTGGTATCGGTTGGACTACTTCAGGACTGGTAAATCGTGGTTGGACTGGGCCAGTCTCAGGATACTGTGACTCAGGGTTGGTGTATCGTGGCTGCACTGGCTCAGGGTCAGGGTACCATGGTTGGACTGAAGGGTGTCTAGGTTCACTGGGCTCAGGTGTTGTGTATCTTGGTTGTGAACCTTCAGAGATGGGGTACCTAGTCTCAGTTTGGCCAGGGTATGTTGGGTCAGGTTGATACGTGTACCTCGGTTGAACGCCTTCAGGGCTAGTGTATGTTGGAGTTAAAGTTGCAGATTCTGGGTATTCTGTCTCAAACTGGTCTGGTTCCTCATATTTCGGCTCTTCTGTCTCTGGGTTGGCATTTCCTGGTGTGGCCGTCTCAGTGTCGGCATAATATGGATAATCTGTGACTTCGTAATCAATTGGGTACTCCTCGTTTTCTTCTGGTTCTGCCGTAGTTGTCATTATCGTCTGGGTTGTGTATATTGTGTGGGTTGAGAGTACCACCTCCTCATCAGGCTGCCTTGGCAACATGGTCACTGGAGATTCGGTGGTACTCTCTTCCTCCTCAGGAAGGCTAGTGACAATCCCTGGTATGATGCTGGCGAAGAGCCCTGATGGACCAATCTCATAAACCCAAACTCCTTTTCGTCCAGAGTTTGTCTTTCTAATTGGATTACAAGAAGGAAGAAAGATCTGAATCAATATGAAGAATCAATTTTCCTTTTTTGCATTTTTTGTACATTTTAGTATCTCAGACACAAAAACATCACCAGTTGTCAACCACATTCTTACTCAGTAAGTTCCCTGATGGAGGTCTCGTCATCGGTGGTGGTTCGGAAGTATGTCCCCTCTGACGTTCTGCCGAACCAGCCCTGCACCAGACCTTGATTGAAGCCAGCCTGTAGGAGCTTGCTCTCGCCTCCAATTGATGTAGAGTGGAACTGTAGGCTGCCTCTGGGGTACAAGAGGATAGCACGGGAGGACGACTTCAACAAGACCACAACTAGCTGGAAAGTGTTTCTCTGAAAAAACAAATGAGATATTGTTGAGCAGCAGTTCTTAGTTCTGGTCTTTGGGTGGCACAGCTCTTCCGATCGGAGGAAACGTTAGGAGCAGATTGATGCAACTGTTCATTGAAGGAGCTAAGACCCAGTGAAGTTCTGAACTGCAGGATGCTGATTGTAGAATTTAGTTTATAATTCAGCTTATTTGCTGTTTTTCTAAGGGTTTCTGTAACTTTGGTATCTCTCGCTTGAAACTAGATTGATTGTGAAGGTGTGCGGAGGCAGCTAATCTCTAAAAAAAAGAAGAAAAGTACTACTTTTTGCCACCACAGAGTTGTCTTAATTAGATGGTGTAGTTTACTGACTTGCTAAACGCTGGCCACTGCTGATTTTGCTTCACATTTTGGGAATCACCTGGTTTTTATCCAAGGTTGGAAGGTGTTTGAGACAAGGCTGGGACTTCACTGGGGGTATTGTTAGGCTAGCCGTCGATAGCCAGTAAATATCCCTTCATGTTAAACCACAATATCTCACAGACACTCAACCTAACCCAGTACCAAAATAGATAGACTGGGAAGAAAACAGAAAGTGGACTCTGGCTCTGGAGGACCAGCAGGACACGTTGTGCAGGAGTCTAGTTCTGGCAGAAAATATGAACTCAAACAGGTCTAAAATTACAGCACTATTGACCAGCAACAGTGGGTAGAAAGAGACTGAAATTCAATATATAATTTTGTGTGAAGAATGATTTTCAGAGACGGAAACTTAATAAATCAGAGTATCACGGACTTCTTTCTATGAAGTCTATTATCAGACATTTGTTCAGGTAAACCAGACAACATTCATGTTCTTACCCATGGTGCATTGTAATAAGTGAGTGCTAGATCAATAGATAGTTCTGAGATAACTGACTGTTGCCTAACTAATCAAGTAATGTTGCACTTAACTAGCTCACTAAACTAAGACAATGATCATCTATCTACATCTATCTACTTACATGAGTGCTATAGCATGTCAATATTAGCATTTGGTTCAAAACACAGCTACACACTAGGAAAGATTAACCAGGAAAAATTAAAATTTAATGCATCTCACCTTCACGTCCAGTCCATCTCCTCGCCCAAATGTCCCTGGGCAGCCATGTTTGCCCATGTGACAATGAGGACATTTAAGGGCTCTGTTCCCTCATCTCTAGGGAACGCCTGTCTGACATGCTCCCCAGCTCGACTCAGGATATCTGGGCTACTGTCTTGCCTAAAGAAGACTCTCCCCCGTCCGTCACTGTTGTCCAGGTCTCCCAGCAGAGCAGCAATCATTTTGAAATCAGCGGGTGTTTTCCCCAGGTATTCCTTCTCAGGCGGGGGGGCCACGGCAGCCACAAATCCATTAGTGTTAATCTGCAGGAGGAAGATGAGGTTTATTTATTAATGAAGGAATGAGACACAGAAAACTGCAGGATAATAACTTAGTATCTTATTTCCAAGAGACACTTTCTTCACTTTTATTTAAACTTCAACTCAAGGATGAAAGTCCAGTTCACTAATGTCTGTTTCCTGTTTGCACTCTTTTTCTTCTAAAGTCCAGACAGGAAGTTGTAATTCTTTTCTTACAAAGCTACTTCTGTTTCTCTGTCTCAACTAATCTGAAACTGTCTCAACTAACTGAATTGTTATTTAATTCAAATGGAGTTGGAAGGGAATATTTTTATTTTACAGGTCAGTGACTGCTGACCAGCTAACCCCAGACTACGCTTCCTAATCTTGGTTTGCAGGTGGCGATAGTGGTTCTGGCTCTGCTCAGGTGGAGATCTGTGCTGCTCCACCTGGACTGTTACTATATCTGGGATGCCAATGCACAGAATTACTTTTATTCACAGTAAAACATTTAATATATCATGATTCTAATTGAGAATGTTTTTGAGTTTTTTTATACCATTTTTTCTGCTCTATGAGCAACTTAAAAAGCTTGTTACAATTATGCATGTTGCAGTGACACTACAAATATCCTATTCTGTCTGGTTTAACTGCTAAAACATGGTGTTTAGCAGATAATGAATGTTTTATCTTGGTGTGAAACTATAGTGTTCATCAATAAATGACACAGCGGCTCAAGTATTGTGGCTCATTTGGCTAAGTGAAGAGGAAGTAATAATGGAAAATAAGTGTGCAGTGGATTTTCGTTTTTGGCATTGATGAACTTCTGTAGGTTTTAGAGATTACTGCGGGGCCTGTGGAGGGGCAGCTGGCTGTGACTGTGAAGGAACAAAGAGAAAGGGTTGTAGATATGATTTGATAGTTTGTTTTAAAGATGTTTTTGAATGGGGAGTGACTGAAAGTCAGCTGGTGTCTTCACACACAGAGTACAGAGGCGTCTCAGATTAAAAATTGCAGTAAAATGTTTAGGGACTCTCCTACAGCTCGACCTTCCTCTGCAGCTCTGTTCGCCTTGCCGGCCCACAGGAATTCTGCACAATAACTTCCCCATTCACTCAGAAGAATGGGATCTCTTTAAACTCATTAACTCAAATCCGCCTTAAACCGAGCACAGCCAAATGCACACTGTTACTGTCAGGAGCCCAGATTTCACAGCACTACAGCTGTGACCATGAAACATAACCAAAATCTAGCTTCACTGTCTGATAGCAGGGAGAACAGATTAGACAAAACAGGTTCAGTTTCTGTCTCAGTAACAACTCAGAGTTTTATCTCTTAAAACTTAATAACACAGTTGTGATTAACATGCAACTCCAGCAAGGTTATAATGAAAAAACAACAAAAAGTAGAACTAAACCTAAAATTATTAAGGTTAAATTATTCACCTTAATTAAATAATTATGGTGTTTATCTTGATCACAGTATTATTTCACTGATTAACCATCTGTATTCTCTTCAACTTTAGCTCAAAATCCTGAATTGATCCAGCTTACAATCATGTGCAACAAACTGTCATATGCGAGAACCTTTGCTTTAAAAACCATTAACTGATTATCACAGCTTTATTACATTATCAGCTGCAGTTTATAAAACAGTCAGAGGGCGTTCTGTTGTTGCTGTGGTCATCAGCTTTAATGGAGCGAAGCCCTCTGGCCTCAGGCAGGTCTCATTAATGTGAAAGGCTGAATGAGACTCAGACACAGAGGTTTGTTTTTGACCAGATTCAAGCCGACACCCACAACTGCTGCTGTCATCTCATCACAAAACCACAAAGAGACATAACATCTGATGAGGTGATAAAACTGGCCTCCAGCTGATGAGGTACAGGTTCAAGTTCCGCAGCTAAAAAAAAAAACTGAGAAGAAAAATACCATGAAGCCACCAGGATTCTTCCTCTGGAAACCTGAGATCTGACACTGGCCCACACAGCAACCCAGTTAAAAAGGACAGAGCAAATGACTAATTAATCATTTGATTTGAACTGTGAAATGTAAAAAATAGTGAAAATATTGTCTGGATATTCAACTGGATGGACAGGACAGACCATCTGTGACCTTGGCATCACAACACAACAATCACCTTGTTGAATTGTGTTGAACACAAAGGAAGCCACAGATCTGAAGTCCAGTCCCTCAGAGCTGCTAACACTGATGCAAGTTACTGAACAGCCCACGATGCCATGTTATGTTAATCAGCCTCCCCACTGCCACTACTGCATATACACCTCATTTATCTGATGACTACAGTGGTCCAGAGCAGCACTAACAGTCAAACCTGCCGTGTGATTTGTACCTGATCTGCACTTTTTAATTTTCTAGAGTTCAAAGAAGACAACAGAGGCTTCAGTCTGTTCAAACTGTTCTGTGTTTGTGAAAATGACACTGCTAGAGAGGTGCTAATGGCTCTAAAATGGCTGCTGGTTAATGATACCTGCTGCACAGGGCAGAGCGACATTTTCCCAGAATGCCTTTTAATGTTCATCTCAGGCGGCTAAGTAGAGGTGAACTTAACCTGAGCTGTGGAGGTTTCACTGAGATTTACAAGTGACATATTGTGATTCCAATTTTGTCATTGAACACACACAACACCACACCACCACATGGCACACAATGAAATTTGACCTCTGCTTTTAACCCATCACACATGTGAGCGGGGGCAGCATGTGTGGTTAAGCTACTTTGTTCAAGGGTACCTCAGTGGGACCTTGGCAGTTGGTGGATTCGTGCTCAATGCATCAGCAGCTCTCCAGATGTAAACTGTATATGTTGACTGGTCCATCTTATTTCACAATGTACATCCTGCTGTCAGAGAGATCACACAGCTGCTCTGTGAGTTCATTGTCTCTTCTGAAATGTAAAAGAGAAAGTATCAGAAGTATTTTTTTTACCTTTTGCTTTTAAAAAAAGATTTTTGTGGTTTGGACATGGACACAATTTAACAGTTTCCTCTGTGTTTTTTTCTTCCAATAAACTCTTAACAGTATCATCAGTGACTGCAGTAATTGTTTTCAAACCCCCTCCATCTCCCCTAGTGCAGCACAGTGTCGCCGTCCCGATAGACTCAACAATTGACTTGAAAAAGACAGAAGGATCTCACGTCTAAACAAGAAGAAACAAACCAGCAGCACAATCAGTTCAAAGGTCAAAGCCTGAGAACAGATGAAAGACATTTGTGATGATGCTGCAAGATGGTGGAGGTGAGGAAAGAGGAGCCTAAATAGAAAGAGGAATCCCATCTCGCTTGAGTGCTTCTGTAAAAGGCGGCAGTGTCCTCCCCCCACGGCCCCCGCACCCTTCCCATCATGCCTCATGCCTGTGGGTGAAAGGCCAAGGTCTACCAGCAGTTATCTAACTTAAGAGGCGGCAAAAAACATTCCCACAGCTTTTGTTGGGGACAGAGGACAATGATGAGCTCAGGTAGGAGAACAAACTCAACAGACTAGACTAGGTCCAAACCAGATCTAAAGACATAGCTGAAACAAATCCTTTTAATGTAAATGTCACTAAATACATATGTTTTACAATACATTATAATACATTGATTATCATATACATGCTGGTGGAAGTCGTTTGCACCAAATAACAAAACTCATTTATGTTCTTTTTAAAAGAGCTTTTCATCTCCTGTTTTAAACATTTGTGTCCAGACAGCAGACGAAATATGAAAACATTTCAAGAATTTCCAAGAAAATAGTGGTTTCTCATACTGCCGAGTCAGTTGTAGAATTGCACTGGATCTCATGGTTCAAACTTTTTAATTAAAATGAAGCTACATCAACAACTTCTCTGACCTGTTGTTAGAGTGTTTGGTCGGCAAGTTAAAAGTTGGGCGTTCAAATATAAAAGTTGCATTTTCTTCAGCAGATTTTGTCTAAGGTTGGTTAAAATATGTGCTGCATTTGGATGGAAGCTGCCTAGTAATGTTGCACTTGAGTCGTAACATGTAATGATACGTGTGATGATTGAGGAGCAGCAGCAGTGAAATCATACGTCCTACTCAGTGGAAACCTGCCAGGAAGTCTCTGACATAACGCATGGCCGACCCCTGAGATCATCATTATCAGTGTGAGAACGGCAGAGGGAGGAAACGCTGCGAGCTCTGCCATCTGGTTTTGGAGGACAGATGTCTCGCATCTATACATTCCAGATGTGCCAACTCCTCGGGGACACGGACGCTTCCTGTCGGGGATCGAGCGTACGACTGGGTGTCAGCGAGAACTGGAACTGAGCCAGAAGATTCAACTTTAGAATTGACTCTCTGCAGTTTTCAACCCTCGAGTCACTTTGAATGTAAAACAAAACAAAAACATTGTCACTGCAGGGCTGATAATTACTGAGCAGGCACAGACCAACAGGACATCATGGGGGGTAGGGGGTAGTTAGAGACACTTTGAATGGGGGTGGGTACTTCATAGACTACAGACTCTGAGTAACCAATTAGAGCTTCACACTGCAGGAAAATCCAGCAGAGGAAGCTGAGAGACGCTGACAGCTGTCGCTCTGATGCTTTACTCTGAAAATCTCCAGAAGAAGAATAAGAGGAAATAAAAACAAGACTGAATGAGGTAAGTAGAAGTATCAGCAAAGTAAAATTAGATGAAGAGATAAATAAGAAATAAAAAGGCAGGGAATTTGATAACAGTTCTCCTGGCAGAAATGACTGAAATATTTCAGTCTTGATCTCAGGTAAAAAGATTTATAAATGTGTTTCCTCCACTGACAGAGCAGTATAATCACTAGGTCCTCTCGTGGCCCCCAGGAGGCTGAAATGTGCATAACACCCAAACCCACAAAGTAAAACACAACAGAGTAAAAACAGACACAAAACTTTACTTTGACTCGACCCGACCAAAAATGTACAGAAAATTACTAGGTGGTACGTAACAGTTTTAACGGCATGTTGGATGAGTTACCCTGACCATCAACAAGGCAAAATATGTAAACACTTATACTCGCAACTCTGTCCATTATCAGGTCTCTGATCCAGGGTCAGGTATCAGTGGCATAAGGTAGTTCAGATGTCTCTCTGCCTAGAGACCCTTTCCAGCATCTCCTGAAGAATCCTGAGGATTTCCCAGACCAGATGAAATGTATCATCTCAATGTGATGACTGGTTGTTGTTGTTATAACTGTATTCAGCCTAAATTGTATTTTCATATCATAAATTAACCCAAAATTAGTTTGTATTACATCAACACTTAAAATTTCAAGTATCGGATGTACATATTTAACAAATCAACTGAAGAGCCCAACATCTCTGCTTGTGGGATAAAACCAACAGGAGAGAAGACATCCATAAACTTCCTGTCCTGCATGTGAACACAGCCTGAGGGGGGACACTCTGTTTAAACCAATTTATCCTCCAACAACAGAAGTGAATTACGTCTGTTCAAAATTAAACAAGTTTGGGTCCTCAACGTCTGAAATAATGTGATGAAACACAGAGGCCACCTGAGTGAGACGCTCACTTAAGTCCCTCATCAAACTTCCTATAGTGATACAGAGACCTGTGTGGTCTGAACCATGTTGTTTTAACAAGGTGGTGGTGGGGTGGGGGTGGGAGGGCAAATGGAGAAGTGACTGAGACAGGGAAGAGAAAACACTCAGGGATGAATGAAGGTGTTTTGGTGATATTCCAAAACTCTAGTGTGCTGAGAGCTACATACTGACAATAAACAGCAAGTTCCACAAATGATTCTACATCACACAGAGTTGGTCCCTGTGAGAGAAATGAATGTTTTACTTCATCATTCACGTCACTCAAACATTGGCGTGAAACTGAGAAACACTCTTCATCTTTTCCCAAACGTTCCCTGGCTCTTGTCTCCATAATCTTTACTTAATTAAAAGTTAGAACTTGTCTTACAGCAGAAACACGTTACAAACACCTCACTGACATATCCTCAACTTTTTATTCAGGATCTTGAATGTTTCAGCAAAAAGTTGCTTATTTCTAGAGTCTGACTGAACATGAAGCAGAAGAAGATGCACATGATGCTTTAAATAACAGCGTCATCATGGTTTGTACAGCAGGGGTAGAAAACTCTTCTAATATACACTGTATACGTATGTGAACAAAATAGATAAATAAATAAAACACAGAACATAAACAATATGATACGCTCAAAAACCCCAAAATGCATCGTGTCTCTGTACAATAAGCCGGTGGGAACCTGATACCAGCCTGTGGTTAACTCTCCTCCAGTCATCGCTGTTGTTGCTGCAGCTAGTTCTGTGATACCATCAGTGTAAACAGTTTTAGTCACTAAAATGCAAAATGTTGTACCTTGATATTCATTCATGACAAATACAAGAATCATTATCATATTTTAAGTGTTTAAATGCAGAAGTTTGAATGCTTAGTTTGAAAAGTGATTTAAGTGAGTAACAGTGAGGGGCAGCAACGTGACCAACTGCTGCTACGCTACTGAAAGTAAAGGTCTATGTTTGTAATAAAAGTATAAAATTCACCTTTTCGCCACAACATCTTTAATGATCTCATTCTGTCGAAAAACCAGAAAAGCTGAACAACTAGTGAAGAAAATAAAAACACGTCCAACTGAATTTTAAAAAACAGGAAATGACTGTTGAAGCACATAATACTCAGTGTAGACGCTCCAATCAGGATTAGGCGTGTCACATGACCTGAGGAATGTGTGTGTGAATGTGTGTGTGAGTAAGTGATAAAAGGCTTTTCTCTATGTTAATTTTTAATTGACTCACATTCCAGCCTCTTTAACAGGAGAAGTCTAACACCTTAGTCTGAATAAACACACACACACACACAAGTGAGAAATCAGGACAAGTGAGAAATCAGCAGCACTGATGTGGAGTAAATTGAAGTAAACACTTTAACAGAGGACTCTTGTTTAGTAAACTACTCTGTAATGACCCAACCTTATCAGCTGTCAACACACACACAGACAGACAGACAGACAGACACAATTAAGATAGAAAAGAAAGAAAACAAAAAGAAAGAAAGAAAACACTGAAGCAGCAGTTACAGAAAAAGATGATAATTCTGGTTCTGATCAAAAAAGAAGTGAAAGTAAAGTAGTGGAAGTGCAGGTTTATATATCAACAGTGAAAACAGTTGCAGCAAAATGTGTTGTAGAGTTTTAACGAGATGGACAATGACATCTTTGTCGTTATTGAAAATCTAGTATGTTCAAGAGTTTAAGTTTGAGCACTGAAAGGAGTTGAAGTGCATTAAAATAGATTGAATAATAAAAAGACCTTTTCACTATTTTCTGACAATTTATAGACAAATAAATAATGAAGTGGGTAATCTTAAGTTGAAGTTGAAGCATCGGTTGAAACGAAAGTCGAGTCATGGAAGTGAGTGGAGGTTTAAGTCAGATTGAATAGAAAACTACACCATGTGTCGACAAACAAACAGAGAACTTAAAGATCACGTCGATGAAGCAGATCACAAACTGATCGATCATTTACAGAAACATCCCACAGGAGTTGAGGTGCCAGTCCATCAATAAACACAATGAAACCGAACCTGCAGTTAACACTTCATTTCATGTCATTTCGTTTGCAGCTTCGCAGACGCGATGAGTTGAGTTAAAGTTTTAATTTGTTGAAAGAGCTGAGGAGGTTTTTTGTTGTGAAACTATTTCCTTTTTTCGGCAGAGTATAGTGAAGGTAAAGATGATACAATCATGAATTAGGACCAGATGTCGTAAAGAGACGCAAATTCATTTATTTTAGTTGTTAAAAATATAAGTAAGAATGATGTATGTTTTTAGACAATCAGGGAGGGGCCAGCTATAAGACCCCACCCTCAACACCACAGTTGCTCAGAGGTGAAGAGACCTGAAGTGATGAGGATGATGAAGACCAGAGAGAAAACCTGATCTCATCAACACAGTGACTGAAAGTAAAGACTCAACCAACCAATCACATCAATAAATATATAAAAACGGTGAAAAGCAGGATATTTAAATTTCACCCAAATTACTTAAACTTCAGGGAGATTTAAGGGTTAAAAATAAGATTTTGATTTTTTTTCTCGTCGAAGCTGAAGTAACTTTTAAATCTCAATTTAAAATTCAAACTTTAAAAGTGGAATGATAAAAAAATCCGCGTTAGACAAATTGAGTAATCTAGATTGAAAAGGTTTACAGCCGAACTCGAGTTTTAACTCCCCAATGAAAAACCCTCATGACCCGGGTCCACACCGGACCGCTGGACTCACATGAACTCGGTCCAAAGTGTCTTTGAAGTAGAACAGGGTTCCGTTGAGGCGCAGCTCGGCGGACGAGTCGGACCCGGGCTCCAGCTCCAGGTCTCCTGCTTCTTCTCCGAACTGGAACAGCTCGTCCACCTCCAGAGCCAGGACCCTGGGGCTCAGCAGGCACGACCACCAGACCCACACCCAGACCTGGACCCAGCTACGGGACCCGGGATTCATCTTTTCCTTTTTTCTTACTTTACACCCTGTGATGCTGCAGCGCACAGACGCGGTCCAGACCAGCGGTGATTCCCCGGGGAGGAGGCGAGGAGAGCGGCCACAGAAGCAGCGCACAGCGGCGGACTGAGGGAGGAGGAGCGGGATGAATGGATGGAGGAGCAGCGGGGGGAGGACGAGGAGGAGGAGGAGGCAATGACCGACTACTTCCGATTTTCCAAAATAAAACTCCAAACACACCTGGGTGCACTTCTTAGTAAAAATACTCAGAGTAAAAGTAACTGTAAAAGAAAATAATAGTTTTTTAGTCTCCACCAGGGGGCGGTCCTCTTCGATGGCGTCTGTCATATATTATGTATTTGAAATAAATGAAAAGTAGACTGTTTTTATTCTTTACTTCACATAAAAGGGAAATGTTGAAATTCACATTCTTAATACAAAATATAACCATCAACAATTCAATGATATTATTATTAATAATAGTTATTTTGTAGTCTTGTACGTTTTTGTATTTTGAGTAGTAGTTTTGATGCCTATAGTTATTTTACAGTGTGATATTAATTCTTTTACAGAGGTAAAGAGCTTGTAAGAAAACAATATGTAATGATGTTATTAATAATTATCTACTATTAACGCAGAACATGCAGTATTAAAACTTATTACCACGTGTGAAAACACAATTTCAAAATGTCAAACTTCTGTACTTTTTAACAGATGTACAAATACATCATATGGATTTTCCAGCACAAATTAAAATTGTCAGCAGTTATGAAGATAGGGATAGAATAAAATATATGAATCTGAAATGATAGAAAAAGAATTAAGCTTTACAATACATTGTTCTTCTTTCAACAAAGTAACAAAGTACTAATACTTCACTACTGTACTTCAGTATGTTCAGGGAGCATCTGTACTTCACACTTTCATTATAGATTACATGTCATATTTAAGTACAGTAAATACTAGATACTATAAGACTTTTACATGAGTATCATTCTAGTCGGTGACTTGAACTTCTACCAAAGTCATTTTTTGGTTGAGTATCTGTTCTTCTACTCTAGTATCTATAATAAATTCTTACCTACAAAGTGAAAATAAGGAACAAATGATTTATATATGTGGCATTTGTCATACAGGATGAGTAAATTATCAATACAATCAATGTTACTTTTTATGCTCAAAGCGCGCGCACACACACACGTGCGCTCACACACACACAAATAACAAAAAAACAAAAAACAATCCTACAATTAATTTCAATATTTTCAGTAATATAAATGTTTTCAAATTGACTCCAGAATTTAAGAGAAAATGTACAATAAATGTATTAAAGACTCTAAAATCTCTATATCACACACGCACGCACACACACACACACACACACAAACACACACAAAACTACATTTATCATTGTTTACCTGAAGTGACGTCCCTCAGAAAATAAACCAGACACATATTCAATTTGATGCTTCTGAACTGCGTCACACCACTGCTGGTGTAGATTGAACCATTTACTGGAATGAATCTAATGAATTATCTTCAGAGGCTAATGTGGCATTGACACTCTTGGTGTTAATTTGGGGTGAGTCGTGGCTGAATGTTGTTTGTGGTAGAAATGAAATCGCCTGCCATGAGCAGCTGTTTGTATTGTTTAAGTGTTGGTCTTGCAAGTGCAGGTGATCTTGCATTGGATGGTGCAAACAGTCAACATCTTGATGAGCAGCCCCAAGCTGACGAGCACACAGAACCAGGGTTGAAGCCATAAACTGTGGGGACCTGGACATAGAGAGAAACTGAAGCTACAGCCAAAAATACTGTCATGAACTTACAACAATCACACCCTTACTTTGTAACACGGTGCCTTTCCCAACCGTTAATCCCGTTCCCATTTTGGCGATGCAGTAGTACAACCCGAGGTCCTGCTCCTCAATGCTGCTGATCATTAACACCAGAGATCGGTTCATCAGGTTCACAGAAAAACGAGGGTTGAGCTGAGACTCTGAGAAACATACATGGAGGATGAGGAAGAGACAGAGGTGAAGAGCGTTCCCCCAGCAGCCTAATGCTACAGCAGCTTACCTAAAGGAGCTCAACTCTACTTGCATTTTTTGGTTTTCCATCATCATTTTGTTACCTGCTCTGGCAAGGTACTAAGTGAGTGGAGTAGATACTAAAACGAGACACAGAAACGTGAACAGACTGCTGACTACCGATTGGTCAGAGGGAATGTCTTCACAAGTCCACCATTTCTAAACACCAGCAGGACACCCCAAACTGGGGTTTAAAAATGGTGAGCTTGAGCTGGTTCCATCAGAGAGGAGCCTGTTAACTGAAGACTCTACCTCCGATTCTGCTCTTAGAGACTCAAGGAACCACAAGTAAACCTGCAGTTTGTGATCACAGTTGTCTGTTTGGAAAATAAGGAACTATGAAGTGTTTCAGATATGTTTGAGCCTATCATTAAGGGCTTTAGGTATAGGTAAGCAAGAGGATGTTTAATTCTACTCGACATAATTTTCACAGGAAGCCAATGAAGAGCAGCAACTAAAGGAGAGATATGATCTCTGGTCCTACTTCCTGTCAGTATTTGTGCTGCAGCAATCTGAGTTATTGACTCAGTTATGTGCTGCACCGCTCCAGGGTTGCCGCAGGGTTTTGAAAAGTATTAAAAGGTTGTAAATAAAATGAGCAAAAAATTAAGGCCATTCAAAAGTTTTAAAAGCTATCTGACGAGGTATTAGATTTAGGTTACAGATTTCAGGTTTACTTTTCAAGTTATGAGTGACCATGTGTGTTAACAAGTTCTGCTTACATTTATTCATATGTGAGTTTTTTATGGTGTCTTTTCCAAGCCATATCTCAAGGAAGCACTGATAAGATGCATGCACATGGATATTGATTTTACAAGTGCTTTCACAACATTCATGCAAAGAATCCCTGCTTGTACAAACAAAATTGTGGCCGGCACAAGGATAAAACTTCACTTTGATCGCTGCTCTCAAGCTCACAAAACATCAGATAACTGACTGCCTGATGATAATTCTGGTATTTTGTACTTAAATCCCTGTGAGTTTCCTATCTTTGCAAATAAGCATTTAAAGTGTTTTATATAAGATTCACCTTGTAATGAGTCATTTAACCATCAGAGTGACTAAGAAGCTGGTACATTAAAATTCTTGTATAGGGCACCTTTAATGCTTAAAAAAGATTCAAAAGGTATTAAAAGGTGCTAACTTCAACTTCAGCGTTTCTGTATATACCCTGTTCTCGCAACCGTCTCAGTTCATCTACCTTGGAATGGTCGTCCACTTCGGAGGCCGGAGGTGAGGACCACCGTTGGGGCACGATCTTCGTTGTGTTTCAGCCACGTTGTATCGTAAAGGTAGGAGATGTTACAGTCCAGAGTAACATTTGAACCAAGGAGGACATGTTGGAAACCAGCGGCAGACACAGACAGTGTCCAAGACCTGACAACCATCATAAACCCTGGAACAAATCAAGTGGACAATGACCTTCAAAAACAAAGAACACCTCACTTTCAATGTAAAGAGGATACTCTGTCATCAAAACTCACCGCTAAACAAAGACCTCTTTTTTTAAAAAAAAATTAGCTGCTTTTTTTTTTTTTACTGTTTGCATATATCTGACCTATATATAAAATAAATGTATGACTCTTTCCAAATATAGCTTTTATATGTGTCCTCCCTGAATGTTGTACGAGTTAGTACTTCTGTAATTTTGTGTCTGTTCACCACCACAATGGATTTGAAACAAAACCATTAGGACGTGCTTTAAATGCAGACTTTCAGCTTTAATTCAAGGGGGTTAAAAATAGCCACTTAGGAATTAAAGACAATTTGTGTGAGCAGAATAACAGCAAAAATAACAGGGTGATTTACTCACAATCCCTTCCTGGTGTTTTGTTATTTCACAATAAGTTAAGCAGATTAAAGGTCTAGAGTTGATCCTAAGTTTGGTATTTGGTAGCTGTTCAAGGTCTGCAGACACGTCAGTGCAAGTGATAGACTGAAAAAACATAACAAACTGATCAGAGAGAGAGAGAGAGAAGAGGCAGAAACTTTAGATTTTGTTAACAATTTGGTCATAATAATTTCTTAAAAAAGAAGAAATGCACTGATGAGCGTAGCAACAGCAAAATGCCTGGAAGACCAGGGAAGGAAAAAAACCTTTACAGCATCTACGCAAATGAAGAATCGTTGTGTATCATTGTCATTAAGTGTTCATGAATGTAAATACAAAGTGCAAACCACTGGTAACAATGATGAACAGACATGAGATCAGACTTTGACAGGAAACATTTAAAAAAGTCTTTCCAGTTCTTGATCAAGATTTTCTGGACAGATGAAACCAAGATGAACATCTTCCTATTATTATATTAGGGAGTAAAACAACAGGTATGTACCATGTCCTATAAACAAACTAAATGCCTTTATGTTATTTATCTTATTTACACAACGTCATATTCTGTCTCTACATGGTCACGGCTTCATAATTCTCCTCTGCTCTCTGTAGCACGCAGTTCACTGCACACACACACACACACACACACACACACACACACACACACACACACACACACACACACACACCCACAGTGGACAGAGTGTGTCAGAAATTTGTGGTGTTAACTACGTGGAAAGCAGACAAAAATATCTGCATTTTTTTTTTCCATTTCACCTTAATGTACCTTTTGCCTTGATTTTGATGAGACTGGACTGCATTTACATTAAAGTTTTCTAGACTTTTTAAACTTTGTCTGAAGAAAAGTCTTTATTTTAACTTTAAAGGACTTTTCATCCCAAAGACCCCGCTACCTCTAAAAAAGATTTTATTATTAATTTGCTTCTCTTCCTTGCAAAGTTTTATATTCACAAAAATAAATTTATGACAAAAACCTCTTTCCTTATCTTTCATCAGAGAATTCAAAAGCTATGTGACAGTCCTTAACATTACAAATGGATAACGACCTAAAACAAAAGAGTTTTGAGGCAAACAAAAGTCATCTGATGTCAACCCTGCTGAGCTGCTTTTCACTGACTGCAGATCAAATTTAGAAATAAGCAAAGGCAGCAATGAATCTCAGAGGAGGAAACTCACTCATCATGTGGTGATGGCTATTTATTCTCGACCCTCTGAAAATTTAGAACTTTGTGCTAGAAATCAGTAAAAAACAGTAAATGTTAAAATAATATTTTTGTTAAACCCCTTGACTCAAAGCGGAAGGTGTCACAAAACTTGTCTCTGTCTAATGAGCCCAACTGTATAAACTGCTGTTAAATATAAGTTTCCAATAAAGTAACGTTGTTTTAGTAAAGTAAAAATATTATGGATTTAATTGATAAATTGTAGATGAAACTGCCATTTGACATGTTGCTGTTATCAAAGTGTCATGTTACAAGTGAACATAACATCTTCTCATACACATGGAGCCTGATATTTATCTACTCATCACAACATGATGTTAGGATGTAGAATATGTTTATTACTCACCAACAAAAATGGCTTGAACGCAGTTGGACTCCATCTTCATGTCTGTGGATTTTACTGTCTGTGACAGGATGACTGACACACTGACACACACAGACACGCAGACACACACACACACACATACACTTCCTTGGCAACTATTTCTATTCAACATGCACCTCTAGTTTAATTTCCTCAGGTTGCAATCTGTCAAACTTACACTTTTAATATTTCTGACTAATGTTGAGCTAAAAAGCAGCATGAAGAGCCAACAGATCCTTATAGTTTCTCATTTGGAGTTATGTTTTATTATTATTATTTGTTTTTTCTTTTTTTTTTTTATTGTTTTGTTTTTAGTTAGTTTGGTTATTTTGAATGCACATGCTCAAACACATATATGGTGTTACATGTACAGGTTTGGCGGTAGTTGGGGGCTTTAAAGGAAGTCACAGCGAGATGTAACTGGCAGTTTCAAACCACAGTTTTCCTGAGAACAGCGCTGCACGACACGTGTGAACAACGCCGCACAAACCAACAGTTCAGGTTCTCTGACATGTTAGTTTGTGATCAAAACAAAACTTCAGCTCATTTGATCTGAAGCCACAGATGTTGTGATACTTGATGTGATCAGTGATCAAATCTGTGCTCTTATAATTAGTGATTTTTCTTTGAAAGGTCCTGTATCTTAAATATCAAAGTACAGTAGTTAATACAATAGTAGTGGTAGTAGTAGTACAGTAGTAAATACAGTGACACAGCGCCCCCACCAGGAGGAGTCTAGTGTCACAGATCCTGGTTTAACTTATAGGAGTAATCAAACAATTCACCGTTCAGGGAAATTCCACTTAGATGTATTTATTCTTCTTTCCAGTCTGTAACATCCAGGTGAGAAAATTAACAGGCAGATCAAACCTTACATGACATAATGTTGTTTCATTCACTAAACCTGTTTTAACTAATCAATGACATCATTCTTTAAATCACCACAAACATAAAATATGTGTTTTTCTACACTATTACTGGATAAAGTTAGATATAGTTTCAGTCAGGATTTGGCATCGTCACATTATCTAAAACCCTACTTGTTTGTTTTTTTAGAACTTTATCAGATGGATGTGTTATACAGCTGTTATCTATTTTATCTGTTAGCTAGCTAATGTTGCTAATATTAAATATCTGAAAAACAAAAACAAAACAACAACAAACACTTTCTTTTGCTGTGTCTCAGTGTTGTTGTGGAAGTCACTGTACTTTCCTTTTTTTCAATTCTAACTTCCACTTTTACTTCACTACATTTCCTGACTATTACATATTTTTTCTCTGATACATTTTCAGAGTTCAGTGTTGTAGCAACTAATAACTTCACAAAGTTCATAATTACATTATTACATTGTGCTCATGATTCTATCACATTATGAGCCTATTCTCACATTATAAACGTTTATTACATTAAAGTTATTACATTATCAGTTGCTACAAATGTCGTTACAAAAATCAGATGAAATGAAATGTGGTGATAAAAAAAGAACAACTTTTGTACTTTTGTTCAGACTTGAGACATTGTCTTTGAAAATTGTTGTTGTCTCCATGTTTTAAAGTGTTGGATAAACTTTACAACATTCCTGTTTTTATTATATCAATACGTACTTATATGTACTTGTACATTTACTTATAGAGTACACGTCATACTTAAGCATAGTAAATACTAGATAAAATTTTTTTGATTGAGTATCTGTACTTTTACTCTAGTGTGACTGTCAGGTAAATTATACATAATATATGTCATTTACATACATATATATATATATATATATACATGCTGTTATATATATATAATACTGGTCTCAGTTGTCATAACTGCACTTTTACACATTTGCTATTCTGAGCATTGGACATGGACACTCTTGCATATGTGGAGGGAGCGCACAGGCTATAAAAATGGCGACCAAAGAAGGAGAATGTGCATTTGGTGGTGGTGCAGTTTCCAAACTGTGGGAAACTGTTTGTTCAACCACAGCCAACAATTTTCGACGACCAGAACTGGGACATAGATTAATGAACCTTCCAGAACCCGAACCCTGGATAGATCGGTTGAGTGAATGTGGTGTTGAAGGTGTGGAGGTGGATCAGTGAGTCAGAGGAGACTCTGTAGAAAGACACAGTACCAGCAGGACAGTCCACATGCACTGCTACTCTGTGAGAGACTGAGGAGGAGGAGGAGGAAGAGGAAGCCTGGAAGTCTGTTCTTCTGTTATCGTGCCACACAGAGTAAAGATCATCGGTACAGAAGAGACTCCAGGACCGAGCAGTGACTGCAAACATGCTGTGATCCCTGAGTCTGTTTCTGTAAGTCACTGCTAAATCCACCTTCCCACTGTACTCCACCTGCCAGTAACAGCAACCAATCAGACTGTCTCCACACAGCAGCTGCCAGTAGTCAAACCTGTCTGGATGATCTGGATACCGCTGCTCCTCCATCACTGACGTCACTATCATGCCGTCGTTGGACAGTTTGATGTTCCTGCTCATGGTGTTTGAGTCCAGTTTTAGTTCACAGGTGTCTGAAGGAGAGAACGAAACAACTTTCTTGGATCTGCAGATACACAAGCTGCCCTATTTTCAAAGTAAACACACACTTACACTTTGTCAGACCAGGTTTCAGTCTCTGCTCTCCACCATGTTCCAGCCTGAAGGAAAAAAAAGGGTCATGTTTTCAGTGAAATTAGAGAACTGGAGTGATAACGATGAATTGTGATGTTTCACTGACATTCAGTGACAAAACACATTCAGTGGTGTTTAAGCACCTTTATGGACACTAACTGCAGAAAAAAAATGTTGATTAATAAAGTTAAACAAGTACTATGCAAGTCGGGACACTTTTTCTCTAAGAAGCTCCGCCTACACTCTTAGTAAAGTTGAGTGTAAAGTCGAGTCAGATCCACGATATGTAGCAAAATGTTTAATTCAACAAACAAGAACTCAAGGAACAGAGGTGCTGAACGCCCTGCTGCATGACGCCAGCCTTACAACTACCAGCTTTTTAAATCAGCTGGATTTATATACATGTTGGTGCTGATTTGGTGAATTCTTGAACATGCCTACCAAACTGTTACAAATCATTGCACAACTGATATCGCTCTTCTTTAATCCAAAGTCAGCAGGCCAACAATGTTGATCTTAGATGTGTTGTTTTTTCACCAAGAGACAGTGGGAGCAGCTGAGACCCTTTATTCACCTTGTAATGAGTCATTTAATGCATTTATCACAGTGAGTATGAAGCTCATATATTAACTTAAAATTCTTGCATAGTGCACCTTTAACTTAATCATCGTTGAAATTTGGTTTTGGGCTCATGTCAGCATTGTTTATTTGTTTGTTTATCAGTAGGAATAAGCAAAAGGTACAGAATCATGCTGATTCCCCTGAGAGAGTCCAGTCTGTGGATCCTTCAATACAGCAGACAGTAGCTTCACTCCTGAGTCTCCTGGATGATTGTAGCTCAGGTCCAGTTCTCTCAGATGAGAGGGGTTGGAGCTCAGAGCTGAGGCCACAGAGGAACATCCCTCCTCTGTGATCATACAGCCTGACAACCTGGTAACACAGACAGACACACACACACACACACACATAAAATCTTCTACCTACCACGTTACTTATGATATCTTGATATTTTTTTAGGATTTTAACAATAATGATAATTCGTCAATATCCTTTAAAGATGTGATTTGAACCAATTAAAAGTGTGTTTTCTGTTGGATATTAATGACAGACAGATGGAGGAGGGCAAAGACAGAACAATGTGCGTTTAATATCTGTTCAATATGAAACATGACTTTTATCTTTCAAATACAGGACAAATCTGCAATTTATGGCACAGTTGGCAACCCTAGCACTAAATCATCAGAGGTAGTTTTGGGGTCCCGGAGGGTTGCAGCCTTTATTCTCGAACACTCTAACATGTACTATTCATTTACTGTTAAACACCTTTTTTCTTCAGTTGCTCTGCTGCGTTGCTTTCCATTGGCCACACATTCACTCACCCTCTACTCGCACACTCATAGTCTATGTTAAATGAACTGTTGAACGCTTACCCGAGACTCTCCAATCTACAGTGTGGACTCTCCAGTCCAGCAGACAACACCTTCACTCCCAAGTCCTGCAGGTCATTGTTGCTCAGGTCCAGATCTGTCAAACTAGAGGACTGGGAGCTGACGACTGATGAAAACTCCTGACAGCCTTTCTCTGTGAGCCTGGTTTGATTCAACCTGAAGACAAGCAATAAGAAAACACATTATCCAATTTTCCAGTAGAGTATATAGTAGTGTTTTCACATTTTAAATAATGTAAAGTAATACTGTGAACATAGTAAATGTTAAAATAGCAAATAATAGAAACTTCATTAAGGATTTATTCACATAAGGAATTACATTTTTCAAACAATTAACAAATGAACATTTCAGGCACAACCCTTTAACTCAAATGCATCAAAGTGTTATCTGACCTGACAGTTTTTAATCTGCAATGTGGACTCTTCAGTCCAAAGGCGAGCAGTTTGGCTCCAGAGTCCTTCAGGCCGTTGTTACCCAGGTCAATCTCCTTCAGACGACTTGGAGCTGAGGACTGAGGACAGATCTTCACAGCTTCTCTCTGACAGGTTACAGCTGTTCAGCCTGGAGGAGTGTTGGTGATAAAGAACTGTGTTTCTACAGACAACAGTACTTCTAATGTCTCTGAGCTGACTCAGTGTTTTGAGGAAAATGAAACCCTACCTCAGAGTTTCCAGTCTACAGTGTGGACTCTCTAGTCCAGCAGAGATCACCTTCACCCCTGAATCATGTGGGTTGTTGTTACTCAGGTCCAGCTCTCTCAGACTACAGGACTGGGAGGTGAGGACTGATGACATGTCCTGGCAGCAGTTCTCTAAGAGTCCAGTTTCATTCAACCTAAAATAAATAAATGAATAAATATGTTCTTTTATGTTTATTGTGACCAGTGTATTTAGAGCCAGATGGCCCCGACCAAATGAAAGTCAACCTCATTTTTCAATCATGATGCCTGTTTTTATAACATCAAATAAAAAAAAACAAACTGATTGAAGACAATAAACATCACTTAGATAAGAACTACCTAAATTGACTGAAACAGTTTGTTTATCTTGATTTAGTTTGGACCATGTCCCATCTTCTAACATGGTAGGGTTTATGACTTATACAGTAACCAACTACCAGGGGGCCATTGCGCTACAGTTTTGGGGCAGTCATGTTACCTAGCTTTACATACAATAATATTGAGTATCTCCATTCTACAGTGTGAACTCTGCAGACTAGAAAAAAGCTTCTTCACTCCTGAATCCCTTAGGTCATTGTTACCCAGATCCAGGTCTCTCAGACTACAGGAATGGGAGCTGAGAACTGATGATAAGTGATAACAGCATTTCTCCATCAGCCCAGTTTGATTCAAAATGGTAAAAAAAAAAAAAAAAAAAAACAATTAAAAAACTGCCTGAGCACTGGCAACATTTAACAAGGGAAAGCTTGTCTATCAAAACATGAATGTAAAGCTTTGATCTTTGATGCTCTGATGTCTCGAGAATGTGAACTGACCTGAGAGTCTTTAGTGAGCAGTGTGGACTCTTCAGTCCAGCAGAGATCATCTTCACTCCTGAATCTTGCAGGCTGTTGTTACTTAGGTCCAGCTCTCTTAGACTACACATTTGGGAACTGAGGATTAATGACAGCTCCAGGCAGCATTCCTCTGTGAGGCTGGTCCAATTCAATTCGAAGACAATAAATAAAAATGAACAAATCTTTAAATGTCTTGAGGTTTCCAGTGAGTAGGATGAGTTTATGGTGTAGCAAGCAGAACCCTGAGAAATAGTCCAGTTGCCGGTGGTGCCAGGTGTGTTAGGTTAAAACTTGGCTTAATGGAGAGAGGATGATGCTGTAACTACACAACAAAACATTGGTTGCATCCTCACTTGGATAGAAACTAATTATTATTAGTTGACCATGGTAGTGACTTCCATTTGAAGATTGGCTGAGAGTCTTCTACATATCTACAAAACTGTAGACTTTGAACTGTAAACTGTAGGAAAAAAAACTCACGCAACCCCTCAAAAAACACTGCAGGAGAACTAAACTGCTGTTCTATTGGGATGGAGCCGAAAGTTGACATCCAGATGGTTCTTTCAGTGCAGTCTTAGCACTGATATATGGCCCAACCCTCACCCATTATCATGTGCTTTGGGTAGCAACCCCAAAAGAATGATACAGATAGAGGCAGCTAAAACAAATTTATTAAGCAGGATGTCAGACTCAACCTTAGAGATTGGAGCTAAGAGGAGGAACTTGAAGTAGAGTTGCTGCTCCCCTGTGGCAAAAGGAGCCAGTTGAGGTGGTTTGGATATCTAGAAGTGACTGGCTTTGTGCATATGCTGAACCAGAACTCACCAGGCAATCACAGTCACTGACACAGATAGAACTGCCCATGCACAACTTACAGATGGTACAACAGGCTGCTGGGCTGCATTATTAAGTTAGAGAATAAATTCCATCCAACAAAAATATATGTGGTGTGCAAATATATGAAAATAAAACTATGCAGCAACTATGACTATGCAAAAGTTGAAAGCCCACACCACAGTTTTTAATGAAAGTATCACAATGTTGACTGACCTTAAAGTTGCCAGTGTAAAATGTGGACTCTTTAGCCCTGCAGAGAGCACCCTGACTCCTGAGTCCTTCAGGTCATTGCCACTCAGGTCCAGGTCTTTCAGGTCTTTCTGTGTCTTCAACACATCCTCAAGAACTGTAGCAGTGATCCAGCAGAAGACTGGGATGTGGCACATGATGTGGAGGCTACACGATGTCTTGATGTGAGAGATCATCCTGTTGGCCTGCTCCTCCTTTCTGAACCTCTTTCTGAAGTACTCCTCCTTCTGAGGGTCTATGAAACCTCTGACCTCTGTTACCATGTCAACCCAGTCAGGAGGGATCTGATTGGCTGCTGCAGGTCGTGTGGTTATCCAGAGGCGAGCAGAGGGAATCAGATCCCACCTGATGAGATTTATCAGCAGGACGTCCACTGAGGTGGACTCTGTGACATCAGTAACAGTCTCAGTGTTGTGAAAGTCCAGAGGAGGTCGACACTCGTCTAGACCGTCAAAGATGAACACAACCTGAAACTGTTCAAACCTGCAGAGTCCTGCTTCTTTGGTTTCAGTAAAGAAGTGATGAACAAGTTCCACCAAACTGAACTTTTTCTCTCTCAGCACATTCAGCTCTCTGAAAGTGAATGGAAATGTGAACTGTATGTCTTGGTTGGCTTTGTCTTCAGCCCAGTCCAGAGTGAACTTCTTTGTTAAAAGTGACTTCCCAGTGCCAGCCACTACCTTTGTTATCACTGTTCTGTGGTTTCAACATGTCTGACCTCATGTTCATCATTGACCTCTCCAGTCCCTCCCTCTGTGATGTAGAGCTCTGTGTAGCACTGGTTCAGAGGGGTTGGGTTTGCTGTGGCAATCCCTTTAAACACACACTGATACTTCTTCCTCAGTCTTGATTTCAGTCGACACCAACACGAGTTCCTAAATAAAGATGCAAACAATAATAACAGTAAGTAAATGTTGGTGAAAACCTGAAGGAAGTGGCATGTGGACAGACATCTAACTGTTCAGCTACTTCAGTTTCATTCTCATAAAGGATCATTGAGATTTCAAGAAAAGCTGGTGGATAACCCTAGAGAAGACAAATATGATGTATTCAAATATCAACAGAAATCTGAGATTCTTTTGTTGTACAACCATTTTCAGGAGAATTGCAAAGCAACAAACCAATCAGATTTAAACCCTTACCTTTCTTTAACAGGTGGGTATCTGTGGCTCAGGTGGTGGAGTAAGTTGTCCACTAATTGGAAGGTTGGTGGTTTGATTCCTGTCTCCTCCTCCTCCTCCTCCTCCTCCTCCTCGAAGAGTCCATGGGCAGCATATTGAAGTTTTGCCCAATGGCTGTTTGAACACAGAACATAATTACCAAAGAGTGCACAATGGATAGGTATACCGTCTATAACAGGGAAGTACTTGGAGGAAACCTACGTTGGCATGGAGAGAACATTCATATAAAAAAGGTCATAGTTAACATTCAAGGTCAAGAGCATCAGTCTTCATCGATGTGTGTCCACAGTAATGCTGGTTTTGGTCTTTAAGTTCGTCACCGTCCTTTTGACGTTGGTGGACAGTCGAAGGACTCAGATTATGCCATATGAAATATAAATTTAATAAATTAAATAAATAATATTAATCAGATATAACACATATTCAAGGACTGTGTAATAGATGTGTAGAGGGTTTTTTTTAGAACACAACTAGGATCTTTAGAGAGAGCATCAGAATACAAAAAAGAAAAAATATGTGGACTGAAACTTTCTGTAGTCTCCAACTAACAACCTCCTGACAGAGTTACAGACATTCTAGATGATGATAATGAGTTCATACTTTGTGTTGGCAGTAAAATCATGTCAATCATATGAGTTTTGAGAAACTTTGTGTTTTGTAATTTCAACCAAAAGGAAAACAGTGTTAAGTTTTCAAAATGCATCAGTTTCAGGTGCATGACATTTGTATATGGATTGTGAAGTGCCATTTTTAAAACCAAGAGGCATATCAATAAATAGTTTCTATATATAGTATCAAAGAAGTGAGTTTATTAATAATAGTGCAATGCAATTAAGTAATGCAATAATAAAGTAATGGAATAATAATGTAATGCAAAGCAGTTTCAAAGAAGACGATCAATCTGCAAAGTCATCTCACCCCTGAGCCATTCACAGTCTACTCTTGTTGCTATTTGTTAATTAGGTCCTACATAAAGAGGTGCAGTGATGCCAGTGTTACTGAGCAGAGGCTGCCTAAGTTTTAATGTTTTTATTCTTATTTTTATTTTTTCAAACAGAATACCTGTGACATCTGGCTATGGCTAATAATTTTAAAACTGCTGTTTTTTTTAATGTGTTTATCATATTGTATTTTTTGCAAAGCAGTCTGTTTTTATGTGCTGCGTGATGGTGCAAAGTTTTTGATAAAACCAAGTTATATTTAGATGTGCTGTCTATCGTGTGTTGTCCATCTGTGTCTTAAGCTGCTTTCAGACATGCTATTGGCACATTTTGCAGCAATTGTTTAGTGTAACACACATTGTGGGTGCAGGCAATAATGGTCAAAAATTCGGCAGGATTGAGATGAAGAAAACAGTCCCACAGGGGTCTACTACATACCAAGGATAAGAACCTGCAGGACAGACTTCCAACAGTAACAGAGCTGCAAACATCTGTATGGGACAGTGTTCTACTAGAAGGTTCGAATCACACTTGATGCATTAGTAGTAGTGGGCTAAGTAGATGCACTCTACAACCAGAAGGCTGAGTTTGTGTCTCAATGTTGGATGTTGCTGCTACTACAGTGTTGTTTTTTCAAGGAAGGACACCACTGAAGGCCCAGGTATGAAATGCACAGCCCGGCACTGAAGGAACTAACACTCTATATTCTCTTTGTGTCATTATCAGGGGTGGTTCCTTCATAGTGGTGATTTGTGCAACACACTGCCAAATGGGGAGACGGATGGATTTTTTTCTGTCTACCACTGCAACTATATATATATACAGTCGTCCTCAAAATTATTCATACCCTTGCTAAATTGTGTGATTTTTTTGCATATTGTCATGAAATGAACGCATGTTTTCAAATTTATGCATCAGTTATATGTGACCAACAATTGAAAGAATGACAACAATACAAAATTCAAACAAAATATTTATTTCTGGGGTATTGTATTATTGGACTCCCAAAAAATGCCACGTTCAAAATTATTCATACCCTAATCCATTGTCTTTATTTAATAGTCAATGGCATAGCCATTATTCTTTATGACTGCTTCCAGACGATTCTTGTATGTGTCCACAAGCTTCCTGCATGTCTCCTGTGGGATGTTGGCCCACTCTTCTTTGGCAAATGCCTCAAGCTGAGTCAGGTTAGTTGGTTTCCTCGCCCTCACCCTGGTCTTCAAGTAATGCCACAAGTTTTCAATGGGGTTCAGGTCCGGACTCTGACTTGGCCATTCCAGGACATTGACATCATTGTCCTTGAACCATTTCTTCACTATCTTGGCAGTGTGTTTAGGATCATTGTCGTTTTGGTAAATCCAGTTGTGGCCAAGCTGGAGTTTCACAGCAGATTCCTTCACATTTTCATCAAGTATCCTTATGTAATCCTCCTTTTTCATGATGCCTTGGACCTTGACAAGATTCCCTGTGCCACTGGAGGAGAAACATCCCCATAGCATTAAGCTTCCACCACCACACTTGACAGTGGGCACAGTGTTCTTTGGTCTATAGGCTTCTCCTTTCTTCCTCCAGACATATTGAGCATCCATATGGCCAAATAACTCCAACTTTGTCTCATCAGACCACAGGATGGTGGACCAAAAGCTGGGATCTTGTTTCAGATGGCGTCTACAAAAAAGGCCAGGCGAGCTACCAGATGTTTCTTCGTGAGCAACGGTGTTTTCCGAGGTGTACGTCCATGGAGACCTCCTCTATGCAAGACTCGCTCAATGGTGGACCTTGATACCTTTGTCCCTGTCTGGTCAAGCATTTCAACTAGAGCCTTGGTTGTGGTCTGTGGGTTGGTGTTGACCTCTCTGCAGATTTTCCTAGCAAGTTTGGGGGAAACCTTACGCTTCCGACCACGCCCACTGAGGTTTTTAACAGTGTTGAACCTCTTGTGCTTGTTGATGATGCTCTGGACAGTTGAAACAGGGACATCATACTGCTTGGAAATGGCCTTGTAACCCTTTCCTTCACTGTGGGTACGAACAAGACGCTGCCGTGGGTCTTAGCTGAGCTCTTTCTTCTTGACCATGATGACCAGGAATTGAGAATGATCTGAACACTTTTCCCTATTTATACTCTTCTGGAAAGATGTCTTTTTTGCTTTAACATTTGGTCAACAATTTTAAATAAAGGGTTTTATTCCACTGTGACATCTTGGACAAAAATTACCACATTTGGCACATTTTTGTTTAAATGTTGTCAGGGGTATGAATAATTTTGAACATGGCATTTTTTGGGATTGCATCAATACAATACCCCAGACATAAATATTTTGTTGCATTTTGTATTGTTGTCATTCTTGCAATTGTTGGTCACATATAACTGATGCATAAATTTGAAAACATGCGTTCATTTCATGACAATATGCAAAAATCACACAATTTAGCAAGGGTATGAATAATTTTGAGGACGACTGTATATATATATATATATCAAGTGGACAAATTAATAAGTGAATGAATAAATGAATTAGTGTATGCGGGTCGAAGAGGATAGCAGGTCCAATTAATGAAAACGTTCTCAATCATAGATGAAGAATATGAACATTTGGCCAGATGACACAAAAACTCAAGAAGCAACTACAAGAAGCCCTTTTTTAAGTCTTAAACTGGTTTTAAATGCCAGTAAAACAAAATTTATGTTATTTACTAGAGCAAAGGACTGGGTACGGAAGGTCCCAGGTTCGAATCCACCAGTTACTGGGTCCCACTGAGGTACTCCTGAGCAAGGTACCATTCCCCACGCATGGTTATGCTTGTATGTGGCTGGTCAACTGTAAAAAAAAACTTAATTGCCTTATAGTGATAAATAAAGTCTGTATATATATCAACTTGTCCCCTCCACAAATTATGTTCACAACATCACAAGAAAAGACAGGAGACAGGAAGTGATGCAATACTGTGTATAGATCAGATGTTGTAAAATAACAGAAAAAGTCATTTCTGTATCTATGTGATGTTCAAAGGTGTTGAATACAAAGCCATTGGACTTATTTGTAGATTCTTGAAGATGTTTCACCTTCATCCAAGAGGCTTTTTCAGTTTTGATACAGAGTAGTACATTGTGGTAAATGAAGGAAGTAGAGCATCAGGCCCTGATTCTTTCAGAGGAACCCAGCCCCTGTCACAGGTAAACCTGAGACAGTCAAACCTCTGGTTCATTGATGCCTTCAGTTTTAAGAGCTGAATAAAAGAAGTAATCTAGTTAGTATAAAAACTGTATCTCATATAAGAAGTTGATCTACACCAGTGGGATGTCATTTACTGCAGCTGTATGTCTGAATGTTGTCCAAGTGTCTGTAATCCTCATGCAAAACACAAAAATATGTTCTCCTGTGACACATGAGCTGTCATTACATCTACTGTCCACAAGAGGGAGTGGAAACATTTTGGAGCAGCCATCAGTACAAACAGTGACAAACAGTGATGAGGTTCTCTGATGTCTTTGCCAGGTCTCTTGCAAAACCATATGATGAGGTGATGTACTTCTGTCTGAAGAGTGCGGACTGAGATATTAAACTACTTCACTACACAACTACTTCATGAATATGAATCAGAGCAGAAGTTGGATCAACATGTGGATCTGAGAGTGAGAGTCTGGGTAAGACAGCTCACACTTTCATCTTTAAATGTGGAGTAGTTTGGCTGTGTGAAAATGATGATCAACAACTATTAGGTCCTGTAGAATATGAGACATATCAGTGAAATTGGCTGTTGACACACGTGTACACACACACGTTTCTGATTGACGTAGAGTAATTTCCTGGTGACTCATCTAAACTGTATCTGTTATTTGTGTTAATCCTTACCTAGACCAAACCTTAAAACATGTTTTCACCTTAACATTTCATAATTTATGTTGTAGGGACTTAATTTATGTCCCCTTAACTTGTCTTCACAACGTGATAAATACCTACACACACATGGAATGATATTTGCTTTGTGTGTGTGTTTAGATGGAGGTTTTCTAACCATGCAGAAATATCACAAATACCACCAACATCTTCACCTTCTTGTAAAAACTACACAACAACAACCGTAACATCCCTGTAAATTTAGCTCTCACTGAACTACTGGTCCCAGTAACATCTGTGTGTCCTGATGCTGACAAGCTGATTTTCTTTTTCTCCAGAAACTCTGCACTGTGTCACCACAGGAACCAGTGGCTGGACATATGACTTGGTCAAATGTGTGACGCAATAAAACAAACAACTTAAATTTCTGACAATACCAAAATAAATTAATAACCATTCCCCAGAATTACAACTACAATTACAAACAAAACATTTAATATGTGCTAATAAATTACTAAAATGTGCACACATTTTACTATAGTGTGCACATTTTTTGATTGTTGGACAAGTGAGTGGGGTAGGGTGCAAGTTGCAAAGCAGAAGGGGTCTGGATGAAGTCTCTGAGGTGGTCAGGGAATTGCTCCAAGGCCTGTTCGAGTAATTTGGGAAGAGGCATTAACTGTCTTTATATGCAGTCGCCATCTTTCCACCCATTGGATCAAGATGCAGAACATCTAGAGTATGTAGACATCATCATCTGAACAGGCTCAGGCAATGAGAGCTTAAATGTGATTTAAAGGTTTTTAAATGATCGATCATTTTGCTGATTAAAACTAAATTTAAATTATTCTGTTCAAATGGTTCAAAGAAACGTCACATCACAGTAGGGGAGGAAGGAGGATGAAAATGGATATTTGCCGTCAGCATCCTCTGTTATCCAACAACCCTGCTGTTATGTAACAGGCAGAGAAACTGCAAAGAGGGGGAGGAGGAACAAGAAGAGGAGGAGGAGGAGGAGGAGGGGAGTGCCTTAGATTAGACTGATATCAGTGCAGACACTCACCTTTCATTGATATCAGACTAGTTCCAGTCTGGGAACTTACTGCTGGTTGACACGTAGGTCTCAGAATTCTGATGACGTTTTTAGAATAATATTTAATGTGGATCTTTCTCCTCTATGATGTAGGAACAGTTTTCAAATGTGTGAAATTGATGGCTGAGGAAAGATCTCTATAATGCATGAAAAGGAAGTCTGATATGTTGCTGGTGCTTTCAAGAGACAGCATGTACCTCACTGATCTCATCTTCATTTTCACATTTCATTCTGACAACTGTCCTCATAGAGTTGAAAGTGAAAAATAAAAATGGACAAAGACATCAGTCTTTAAAGGCAACTCAATGAATGATTGAAAATTGATTAGTCAGGTCCCCAGGGGAAACTTTTTAATTCATTCATTAATGTATCTGCTGTATTCTATTCTATTCTATTCTATTCTATTCTATTCTATTCTATTCTATTCTATTCTATTCTATTCTATTCTATTCTATCACAGTTAATTTTATATTCATATTCCCCAGTATCTGAGAACCAGGATCAATTGAAGTGTCTGTGTGACGCTGTTGTGACACAGTAGGTGCGTGTGTGTGTCTGCAGCATCCCTGCTCCTACTGAACCAATTGTCTGCTGGAGAGCAGGATCATGTGACTTGTCTGCCACCAATAGGACTCCACAAGACACCGGCAAAAAGAGGGGAGGTGTCTCTCCTCCTCCTCCTCCTCCTCCTCCTCCTCATCCTCCTCTCTGACTCAGTCGGTGCGTGTGGAGGAGATTTGATGGATGTGAAGGATCCGTCCAAGGGGCTCAGGCACATTTCTTCTTCTCCATCTGCAGATCAGTCCAGCCTCCTTCCCTGCCTCCTCTCGGGGAACACTGGGGGATGAATGGAGAGGCCATGGAGGGGAACCCGGTGCAGCAGCAGCAGCATGCCGGTAACGGCTCCCACCTCCCTCCCCCTCCCACCATCTCACCAGCCATCCCACCCTACGTGAAGCTGGGCCTGACAATCGCCTACACCATCTTCTACTCGTTGCTGTTTGCCTTCATCTACGCTCAGCTATGGCTGGTGCTGCGTTACCGACACAAACGCTTCAGCTACCAGACGGCCTTCCTGTTCCTGTGTCTGCTGTGGGCCGCCCTGCGTGCCCTCCTCTTCTCCTTCTACTTCAGAGACTGCGTTACTGCCAATGCGCTTGGACCCTTTGCCTTCTGGCTGCTCTACTGCTTCCCTGTCTGCCTGCAGTTCTTCACGCTCAGCCTCATGAACCTCTACTGCGCACAGGTACTGCTGCTGCTACTGGGGGAGGGGTCAAATGACAGGGTCCAGATTCTCAGGCTTTAATTTACACAACCACAATAATAATTTACATCATACCTGATTTGATGCCTCCCTGTGGTCACTGGGGACAGCAAAGATGAGTTCAGGTTACTCTTACTTCAACTGAACATCTGAAAGATCCCTTACTAGTCTTAAAAAGCATCAGACGTACCTTTGTCTCATGTAGTATTCACACACGTGTGAATATATACCATATCCCTGCCTCTGTCTCAAACTGGAAACTCATTCCAAAGATGAGGTCTCCATTTGAAATGTTAATAACATCAAACAACTCTAGCTTCTCTTCAATAGGTCCTTGTGTATCTGATATACAAAACCTTGAATAGCTGGGTCCATTGGATTTTTTTTTTTTTTTTTTTTTTTTTATTGAGGCTGATGTTGGTTCACTGCAGTGACTGTAGGTAAAGTTGGCCAACACCCCTCCACTTCTTCCACAAACATGAAGCCAAAGCATCCCAAATATGAGTTTTGCCATCTTAACCCTGGTGGTGGTGTTTTAGTTTGAACCATGTCCCATCTGTTAACATAGAGGGTGGCTGGTTTGGACCTATACCACTGCCAGCCACCAGAGGGTGATCCAAATGTTTTGTTTTTTTTGGGCCCCGTTACCCGAATAGTTATGGGGCCCCACGATGGTGCATATGCCTTGCAGTTGTTCGCCGTTTCGTATCCCAACCAAGAAAAACTTTACTGCATGCCATTTCGCCGCTCTCTTCCACTGTCTCTATCAATAAAGACCAAGAAATGCTCAAAAAATTTAGTGGTTCAATGTCTAACCTTACTGCAGAGATATCACTCTGATGCATGGTTTGCAGATATTGACATCACTGATGACCACACCCAACTGTAACTAAGTTGCTTTTAGCCCTGTTGAAACCCCACTGGACCTTTTGGTTTGGCCTTCAACCCGAACTCATGTTCTGTAGTGTAATTTTCATTATGGTCCTGTTCTTAAAAGTACCCAAAATGCCAAATATTTCAGGTTAAATGGTTCGATGGTGTTGCACTGCCAGTGTTCCCGATTTCATCAGATCATTTCACATCTGGTGTTGCTGTTTTTTCCTAGCAAAAAATAACCATCAGTACTTGTTAATTGAGATTAGGAATCTTTATATAGCGACGTTGGTTTACACTGATTTACACTCTAAATACCACTTGAGAGTAGATGCAGTTTAGTTGAATAAATTTGGGATTCTGTATTTAATGAGTCCAGGAGTCACAAAGTCCATCCCTCCATTAGTTTTCAACTGCTCATCCTGGTTCGGGTTGTGGGGGCAGCAGGTTGACCTAGGAAGACCAGCTGTTCCTATCCCTAGTGACACTTTTCAGCTCTTCTAGGTCTCATCCCAGTTTAACATGTACGGAAAAACTCTCTCATGAGCCACATGACTGTGTCCAACTGATGGTGCAAACTTTTAGTTTCAAGTCTGACTGAGGACCTGAAGGATTCACTATGAATATGAAACACAGAGAAACACACTGGCCCGAGCCATAAACAATAAAGGTCCAGGTTTGGTAGGTTGGTAGATTTTCTATTTCACTAATATAATCATCCTGTGCCACCAGTCAACAGATAAAAAAAACATGTCCATGAGAATCAAAGAGTGCCAACATGGTGCATAGACATCATTGGCTTTGTCCTTTACAAGTGACCACTGAAGGCTTTATTGTTACTGATCTTTTGCATTTATTTCTAGCTGTAATTGAGTCTGTTAATCAAAGAAGGTATGGGTATGTGAAGGTATGTGCTGACATATGCTGATCCACATTTGAATCCATCAACATTTTTGTATGCATACCACATCAAGAGTATATTTAAGCTAGGCCTGAGCAATCACACGATCATGATTAGTGATCATGATTTGGAATTATTCTCTGAAGCTGATATCAATGTTGACAAAAAGGTTATATGTCAGTTGTGTAGCGATGGTTTGGTTATGACCTAAATGACATGGAGCAGATTCGGCCAGTGTGTAAGAGTTGTTGGTGATCGATGCCTTCAAAGACAGACAATATAATTAACCTCTGTCCTTAGTTTTTTTTGTTATGTATATGTCCAGTCTGTCTGGACCAAGCTGCTTGATTGCTTTGGATTTTTTGAAAGAAACTGTCCACTGTCGGACACAGTAGGTTCCATGCTGCATGCCATCGTTGCATTTAATCACATCAAGTGTTAGTTAGTAGCAGACTAATTGGTGAGCTAGCACCAACAGAATGTGGACTTTACTAATTTCTGCCCCTATTTGATGTTGTTAGCAATGCTGCCCCACCAAGAAACTGACTGTGTCTTATTAAAGGCATGTTATTTTGCTTTATGGGTCAGTAAATTGTTTGACAAAAATTGTTACATTTTACTGCCTCTAAAATCTGAAGGATGTGAGGTGCATGTATGTTCTTATGTTTTTCTATATTGTTAATCTTGTTAATACATGTTATTTTGCTTTGAAAATTGTTGCTTTATAAAAATGTTATATCTCTCGTTTCTTACGGTTTCAGTCCAGATGCTCTCAAACTAGGAGTATCAGAAAAAAATAAAAATTGTGATGAAAACCAAAATAAGTCAATATGGGAAAATATATCAAGATCATTTTTTCTGCCATATTGCACAGCCCTACTTTAAGCACAGTCTTGTTTGGAACAAACCAAGAATTAAACTCTACAGAGTAATGGATTGCATTTTACCTGAGATGAAGCAATTCCTATATTCATGGCACCATGCTGAGGGTCTTGGTTTTTGGCGTAAATGTCTATGAATGTGAAAAGATGTAGCATCAACCATCAGTGCTGGATGATCTGTGAGTAGCAGCTGCCACTTAACCTCACCCATTCATCCACAGCAGCTGATCAATTCTTAAATAGCAATAGAGAACAAATGGAGAAACGGTAGAGAACGGTTTCTTTCCAGGACTGAGGAGCTTCTTCACCAGCAGCTTTCAATCATTTATAGTGTCATTATAGATCATTTATAGTGATCTGAGATCAGGCAGGTTTTTTATTTTCAACCGAACATCATTGAGAATACCTTAAGACTCCAGTGGTTGAAATAAGCCACTGGAGTAAAACTAAAAAAATGACTAACTATCAACTGACCTCACACACACAGGATATTTGGCTGTTCCACATTTATTGTTAGTCCACATCCTGGTGCTGATTTAACGTGGGAGTGAACCGATGCCTGAAATATACATCTGTCTAATCATTCTGTTTCCTCACAGGTTTACTTCAAGGCAAAGTCCAAGTACACACCTGCCCTGCTTAAATACAGGTAATGTCAACTGACTGAATGAAAATGGCCACTTCATGCTTTTAAACACAGGTTGTAGATTATACTCCTGGATAAACACTTTGAGTCCAGACTTGCTTTTTTCCCTCCTCCAGACTCCCTCTGTACCTGGTCTTCCTGGGCGTCAGTCTCCTCTTCCTGGTGGTCAACCTGGTCTGTGCCCTGCTGGTCAAGATGACCGCTGCAGATGTCAAGACCATCGTCCTGGTGAGGGTCACCATCAATGACAGCTTGTTTGTGCTGTGCGCCATCTCGCTGTCTGTCTGCCTCTACAAGGTTGCAAAGATGTCGCTGGCTAACATTTACCTGGAGTCAAAGGTAAAGTCTGGATGATGAAAGTGCAGGTTTTTCTGTGGAAACTTTATAAAACAATTCAATGATACCTCCATGTGCAGGGGACATCAGTGTGTCAGGTGACTCTGATAGGCATCATGGTGGTGTTGCTGTATGCATCTCGAGCCTGTTACAACCTGGTGGTGCTCGCTCTCGCTGACATCGAGACCATCAACTCCTTTGATTATGACTGGTACAACGTCTCGGACCAGGTGAGGGATGCTGCAGACTTAACTGTGCAAAGGTGTCCTAGGTTAACTTTAATCATTCTGATTTTTCTTTTGCTCTGACCTCTGAGTTGTCTATTTGTCTCCAGGCAGACCTGCGGTCTTCACTGGGAGATGGCGGTTACATTGTGTTTGGGGTGATTCTGTTTGTCTGGGAGCTGCTGCCAACCTCACTGGTTGTTTTTTTCTTCAGGGTCAGACGGCCACCTCAAGACCGGGTCAGTCCAGGATTTCAAATAACTGACAACAAATCTAGAATATCACCAGTATAGTTTTAATATTTAGTCCATATTTACCCACAGAGCACCACTGGGATTCCAAACCACATTCTCTCCTCCCGAGGATATTTCTTTGACAACCCCCGTCGGTATGACAGTGATGATGACCTGGCATGGAGCATTCCTCCCCAAAATGCATCAGCAAGGTATGAACATCACTGCTAATTTCACACTTTTAATAGTGTTTGTGAATTTAGTCAGGGAAAGAGTTAGCCTGGCTCTGTCCAGAGGTGGTCCCCAAAATAGGTGTTTTTTTCTTAATCAGAGCTGAGATGCTCCGATAGGTCCCCTACCAGTTGGATATACTCAGAAAGCCTACATCAGGGGGTGGCCTTTTTGGATGTGATTCTGTTCTGAGTTTTCTCTAGAGGAGGATGAACATGGTGTAGGGGTTAGGGTGTCTCCTGAGAGCTGCATTATTTGGGGCGTTTCCTACCATCTGGTAGGGTCTCATAAGGCAAATGGTTCCAGGTGAGATGCTGGACTAAGAGCAGTTCAAAGTGAAACTATAATGGCCCAAATAAGGACTTGTAAATAAGGACCAAGCCATGTCACTGGGTGCGGGGACACCAGGGCCTGGGTACCACCTGTAGGCAGACCTGGTCAGCAACTCAACAGGGAGAATCTGGTAGGTTCAACACCTGCAGGCTTTAGTGATTTGTCATTCGCGAATGAGCCGGCTCTAAGAGCCGATTAATGTTGGGAATGAGAAGAGCTGACTGTTGCTGAGAGCCAAATTTTTAGCTAATAGCCGCTCCTGCTCAGCTCTGCTGAGAATCCATGCAGGCAGGGGGAGACTTTATTCTGATGGGCACACCATGTGGCAAATCACATGTGAGGGCAGACTAGGATCATACCATTATGTGAAAGAAGGAAGGGGGCCTGATGGTCCAAAGACAACAGGTGTAGTGGTACAGACCAGGTACACACAGAGCGACAGAGAGATGGGGAGACTAATTTAAATACGAGGACTTTGGGAAAGTAGTAAAATCAAGTGAAAAACCAAAGAGAAGCAGCATCTGGCTAAGTTTCAAAAACATTGGAGATTGCAAAGCGGAATGCAGAATTTGCACTTTGAAAATATCTAATATAATGTTGATTTTATTTGTTTGCTGTGGTTCTGTTTTCAGTTTTTTGATTTGACTAAACTAACTTAACTAAAGTGACTTAACTAAAATGCATAAAAATAAGGCTTTTATGAAAAAATTGAATGAAAAATTGCTTACCAACACAAAAACCATTCATAATTGTTAAACTTGGCTAAAATTGAAGGCTCGGAGTGATACTAAATGAAGAGCCGTTTGGGATTCATACGAGGCTCTTCTAAGGGAGCTGAGCAAAGAGAGCCGAGTCTTTAAAAAGAGCTGGACTTCAGCATCAGTAGCAGGTTTCAGCTTTAAGTTGGGGGGCTGGATGGGTCAATATTGCCTGTGCAATTCACCTTTTTTTCAACCTATATAAAGGCCCACATGCCATCATAAATAATATAACTCATACTTGTGCTGACTGTTCATCTCTGGTTTCTCCCAACAGTCTTTCCTCTGACTGCTACGACTGGGGCAGCCGCCACAGCAGTTTCACTGTCCACACCAACAGTGACGAACAGCGCCTGACCTCCGCCTCTGCCGCCGGAGAGCTTCACCCTTACCCATGATTCCCTCTCTTCATTGTACGACATCACTCTGCACTTTGACACAGATTGGTTATTGTGTTTTTATTATCACTCATGTAGACATTGGTAGAGTTGCAGTGTAGAACTTAGAATGTTTAACAGGGTTCCTACATAAATTTAAATCAGGTTTTCAAAATCGTGATCTCCCAAGGCACTACCTACACAAAGTTAAAGGACTCTAGCGCCCCCTTCCCATGAGGCCAGTATGGATTTTCAATCAAAACATACACAGTGACAGTGACACAGCGATCATGCTGACTGTCCTGGGGACACCATGAGGTTTGGAAAGCATCTGCATCCTGTCTGTTAAAGGTGCTACATGTCACTTTATAGTCAACATTTCTGCCAAAATTAGCATGCTAATCAGGTAGCATTACCTGGTCTTGTGACTTTCCTGATATAATCTCAGGAACACCTTCAGGGAATTTATTGAAATTTGGCACAAAAGGATGAACTGATTAGATTAAATCATATTTTTGACTGAAACTCAAGAATTTGAATGAGAAGATGCACTAAATCCCTGATTAAATCCCATTAAAGGCTTCACTGCAGATGTGTCTGAACAAACATAGTCTGCAAATTGATTGGTAGGAAACTGTTAATGTTAACTCCTGTTTTTGTTCACCACCACCTCCTGACAAGTGTGTGGTGGCAAAGAAAATATCATATAGCACCTTTACCATTTTTTTTTTAATTTCTACAAACAGATTCTGCAAGTCTTAAATATGTCAAAAGTCTTGACAGCTCAGTTTCAACATTTAAATTTCATGACACTACTGTGGCATCAACTGTGGTCACACACATTCATGGAAGTAGGAAAGTTTGTACCAAAGTGGCGGAGTGAAAAACAGTACCAAATGAACAAACTCAGACCACTGAGTGAGTCTGGATCCTCTAAGTCCACTTCCCATTTCCAATGGCCCGTTATCAACGGACACAGACCAAAAAACCTCTGAGTGCAGTTGCACAGGGAGCAGCCATTTTGGTTTTCCCCTGTCTGTAATTGCACCAAACCAGCCCCATTGGGCCATGGGACTAGACCCATCTTGGATCCTTGACTGATCCAGTTTCAAAACTAGAACAAAATCTGTTTGGGGCAAAGATATGCAAGGACTGTAGCAAGTATTTGGCAAAGAAGGACCTCAGGAAAAAAAAAGAGCTTTAGAGAGAGCACTATGACGAACAGTTAAAACCACTAAAACACAAAGAAAGAACATTACGTTCATCTGATGAATGAATGAATTTTGCAAATTAAAAAATCATCCAAACTGCGAAGATAAAAGCATTGAAGCTTTTCCTGTGTAGGAACTCTGCACCAGTGAATGTAGATGTGTTTTTAGAGCCACAGTCTGTAAATGATGTTGTGATGAATGTTTTAATCATTTGGGGAAAATGTCAACAAGGTTTTTTCCTCAAGTAGTCGAATAAAACTGAGGTAGTTTATTTTTCAACATTTAACTGTTTGATTCTTGACTTTTACCAAACATGTATGGTTTCATTTCCTGAATAACTATTGAAATATATTTTTTAAATTCTTCAATGCATCAAGAAAAACTAAATGCACCATAATCTGTAAAAAGACCTGATTTATCATGATCAATGTCCTGTAAATATCAATAACCAGACATTTCAACAATAAACATCTCTAACGTTCAATAAAAAGAATCAGAATTTAAAGACTCTGCCCGTCATTAACTTCTGGATTCAAATTTTTCTCAGTGTTCAAAGTTTCTGTAACAATCGGAACAAAAAGCTTAAACTCTATATTTCTAACAGATGCAGGTTTTGTAAGTTCTTTGTACAGAGTCTGCACAGTCTCACCAAGGTGATGTATTTTGTTGTTGAGTTTATTTTTTGTTCGTTTGTTTATTTGTGGTTTGTGTGTTTGTGACATGTCAACAACAAAAAGCAAAACTGACAATAAAAAAAAAAATCACAAGATCTTCAACAAACTTGTGTTGATTTTTCTGTTCAGTTGGTGAAAACTGACCTGCAGTTCTACAACTTTCCACCAGGGCATGAATGGATCACTGGAGGACATGTAGGCCTGCAGGGGGCGACGGTGGTTCTAGTTCTGCTTAGGTGGAGAAAAAATGAAACACACAAGTCATATTAGAAGCATTTTTCCTGCTCAAAATGAACCAAACAACACAATTTGAGTCATGACTAGAAATATTTATTCTTCTTTTCAAAGAAATATACAGTTGCACAACTTATATATATCTATACACACATACTTGTATGTGTGTGTGTGTGTGTGTATGTATGTATATATATTGTCTTTTTCTAAAGTGGTGGTTCAGATTTAAGGCGACTGACTGACGAACGACATGCGCACTCTCTCTCTCTCTCTCTCTCTATGGAGGCTTAAAGGTACAAAAAAGGCCAAAGTTATTTCCTTTTTCTTCACTTGCTTATACAACTTAACAAAACTAAATTTACTTTATAACAACTTATAATTTACTTTGAAAAAACTTTTGAATTTTCCAGTCACAAATTTGAACAAGAATGAAGAATGAAGAACAAGCTGATCGTTTCACGTTCTTGTTTCGTTTCCATTCATAACAAACTCAGCTGTTGTGATTAAAAGGTTATATTAACTATAATTATTTGTTTTAATAGTGTTTAACTGATTTTTTACTTATTTCACTGTTTCAAATCCATGTATTTAACAAAGCAAAAGCAAAAAACACGAGTCACATTTGAGCAACGAAAACATTTAGTTTTGGACCAACTTCCTAAAAAACATTTGTCACTCTCAGGCCTCCATACACTGAAACACACACATTTAATATTTCTCACACACACAAACTGTTTCATATCTGTTTTCACTTCCTGCAGGTCCTTTACGGTAAAAGCAGAATTTACATCATCAGTGTAATCAAAATGTGACAAAAAAGAAGAAAAAAAAAAATTAGTACGCTCCTTCTGTATGTTTCACTGCTCAGGAAGCTGCAGTAAGTTTAGTTAAACGATATTAAACTGTGTTTTGTTGGATGGTAACAACATTTACATTTTTTAACAACTGAAACTAATGATCAATGAACGTCATCAAACGTTTGTTTGCTGCAGGTGAATATCAAAGTCAAACAACTGACTCATGAGAGTTTGGAGGACTTTTATTGTGAAGAGGCTGTGACAGATGGAGGCGTCTGACGAGAGACTTTTGAAGGAAACAGACGAATCTTGACTCAAGGTGCTGATGTTGAGTTTTATTTTAACTTTTTTTTTTTTAAACAACAACATTGAAGCTTCAGTTTTGTTTCTTTTTTTGTACTTTAAATTTTAGCATTTCAAATATTGTATTTATCGCATTTTTAATTTTAAATTGCCAAACTAAAAGCTTAAACGTCACTTAACACTGCATGATTAAAAGAAAAAAAAATCTAAATGTAGCCGTTGTTTATTGTAACGTTACGACTTCAAACTAAAAACAAACAAACAAATAAACACTGTCTGAGAAAAGAAAAAATGTAGGAAACTGAAAATTCTTTGGTCCATTTCAAACTTTTACCGTTTTCATTTTTAACATCAACGAAACAAAGCATCAGGCTGGAATGACGATTAAATCTCCATCAAATTATATTATTCAACTCCACAGGCTTCACTTCCTTCAACGGCCGAATTAAAATCTAAAAGTCTGAGCTCCTTTCACATAGTATTGTCATCAATGATATTGTTCAAGTATAAATCTGGTTTTGATTTTATGTTTTCTCTCATCACAACATCCTAATAAAAACCAACCACATAAATGTGAGGTACGGAGGCTCTGACAGGCAAGAGAGAGTTTTGTCAGTGATCGTCAACTGTGACAGAAACCGTTCGACAGAGAACCAGCTGGACTTCTGTCGGAGAGTTTTGGCTTCAAGTCTTTGAAATAAAACTGAAGAGAAAACAGAAATAAAATCTTCACTGACAGAAAAATTAAATAAGGATTTGAAGTTGCTGTTAAAAAACAACAAAAAAAAAACAGTCCTTCACTGATTTAATATATTTCTAATCAAAATAACAACTTGATGATGATGTCACATGATAAATGCACCTGAGGCCTTAAAGGTGCACTGCTCCCTCTTGTGGCCAAGATGAATATTACAACAAACACTTCCTGACAATAAAAAAAAAAAAAAAATCATCCACTTGCCTCTCTGGGCCTCCATAACCATGTATGAATAGATTCATGTCATCAGAAGGAAACAGGAAGTGATCTAATGCTCGACAGAGACTCTGCAGGTCGACGTCCAACTTCGAAGTTTGAACCAAAACAACGACATGAGAACGACAGACAGCTTCACCTCATCCTGCTCCTACGTTTCCACGACAGTTTTTGTCTCCGAACGACAAAACTACAGCGCCAAGTGAAATAGCTTAAATAAAAGTGAGAAATGTGTCAGTTCAAGTTGTGCTTTAAGAAAACGAGGCTGAAGCCAAAACACAAACCAGGCAGCACTTTGCAAAATATACAGACAGAGACTCAAAGAGTCATAATTTTGACTCATTCAATCAAACACAAACAGAACCGTTTGTTATCAAATCAAGTGTCAGTTGGTTTGTTGCCACCGCAACACGCACACACAAACACACACACACACAAACACACCACACAGAGTGAAACGTGAGCTGATTGGTCAGATTCTCAGGCTTTGAGAAACAAACTTGTCTAGAAACAAGCGCCGAAGAGCATGAAATAAAATAAAATCAGGCAGCAGCATCCCGCCGGTTTGAACCGCCGGCGTCCATCTGGACTGAGTCCGTCCTCAGGACAAAGTCTGTCCATGTCACAACTTCGGAGCCACAAAGGTCTGAAGCAGGTTCACGACCCAACAGGAAGTGATGTCAGCAGTGAGATGGGTTCAAATCAGACTCAGTCACTTCCTGTTTGACAGTTTGATCTGCGTCCAGGCTCCGTGAGCCTGTCAGGGTTCGGTCAGTGACATCACTTCCTCCCACACATCTCATCATTTCCTTCAGGTCGAGGTCAACAACTCTGATTCAATGATAAGACGTCAGATAAAAATAAAAAACAAAACAAAACAAAAAAAAAAACAGGTCAGGTGACGACAGCAGAAGCATGATGCGATGAAAACTGGGCGTAGTTAAAGTCGCTGCTGATCCTGACGTCCATAAATAAATAAAACAAACAAACGAACAAACAAAAACACTCCTGCAGGGGATGGGTCTGTTGCAGCTCTGTGTTGCAGCTCTTGGCTGACGCCACCTGGTGGCCACAGGCAGCAGCCGTTACCTCTTCTCCAACAGCAGGCGGAAGTTGTGCAGCTGTTGGATGCTGGTGGACAACCTGAGGAAGACGGAGACAAACGACAATATCACGTGACCTGAATTCAACTTCCGCAGTGAATAAAGATTCAAGACTAAAAACAAAATAAAAGTCTTGCAGCCTGTCTTTCAGGAGGCTTAAAATGTGAAAATCACCGGCTCTGAGTGTCGTCACCAAACATTTTAAAAACACTTTTCTTAACATACCTGCCGAAGCCGTTCATCAACGCCACGATCTCGTGACGCGTCAGCTGGAAGCCTTTGGACGGAGTGTGTTCAGGAAGGTTCTGGATCTCCCTCTCAGAAAAGAGGATCTTCAGAGCCGTACCAAGACCCTGAGTCTGCACACGTACACACACACACGCAGATTAAAGTTTTCTCCAGTCTGCTGCGTCCGAAAAGCTCTGATTGGCTCAGATCGTTCATTAAGACGAACACGAAGAAAGTGGAAGTCAATTAAGTTCACACGACACAAATAGCATGAACCACTGCTTGATTGATACAAACAACAGAAAATAAACCAACAGCTGTGAACAAACTGTTTTTCCGTAACAATCATTTGTCAAAATTTAATGTCACATTGTTATATTTTCATTTGGGTGACTGAAAAATGATATCCCACAAAGATTTTGTGAAAAAAAAAAAAACAAACAAACAAAAAAAGAAGCGATTTGTGCACAGTAATACTGAATATAGACTTTGTACAATAAAACTGATGATGTAACATTATCACATTATCACATGAGCCTCCATGCAAACTGCTCTATACTCTAATACAAGGATGAGAATCTAGATATGAATGAAGAGCTACAAGTGTTTATTTCTTTTAATGAGCAGGAACATTGACCAAGTTGTTTCCTGACACTTTGTAGCATCACTCCTCGTACAGACGTCTGTGGTGCTGCTAGTGTTGCTATTGATTTGTGGTGTTGTCCTGTGATGTGGCAGCTGCTGCACCACATACTTTGTATATCACCTTCTTTTGATCAACATCTGTTTTCTACAAATCACTGAAGTGCTGCTGTTTTTTGGGACTAAAGCTGCTTCCTTCATCTCCGTATACGTCACAGGTCTCGTTTTGAAGGCTAACTATGCTAAGTTAGCTGAAGTGGCTACATTATCTGAGGTGTCAATGTTAGATAAGATATTTAAAGTAGTTAACTTATCATGACTGGTTAGGTAATGCAATTAAAATTATCTTATGTAGCAGAGCCAACTAATGTAGCCACTTTAGTTGAAGTAGCTAACAAATCTGCATCCCCCACCACTGTAACAGGAGGTGTGAGGCGCCTGTGATTGGTGAACAGGACTGTCACACGAGGATGACGACGGGATGAATTTGTAAAATTACAACCTACAGTTTAAGTCACAGTCATGTTTAATGACTGAGTTCTTTTAAATCATTGAATGGTTCAGTGTGACATCTGTAGCGTCATGTGACCTGAATCTCAGTGAGATCACTGTAAAATCACACTTACGGGTCTGAACATTCAGGCGGTGAGATGTTGGACGACACTCACCTGAAGTTTCCCCCACAGTCGACACTTGCTGCAGCCGACACAGTCCATGATCCTGGAGATGTTTTTAAAATGGAGGCGGAACTCCTCCTGGAGGAGAAACGACAGCAGACGGCGAAGTTAAACATCAGAGACGAGGACAACAATGTGTCGGGACAAGATGGTGAGACAGAGGGACTGTGTTAGTTTATAATGTGAACAGGTGATGATGAGTCTCTGAGTGTGTTTACATGCACAGTTTTTTCCTCAATCGGATTGAACAGTGGACAAGAGCCGCTTACATGGCACCAATTAAAGCGATCCGTGTTCCATCTGCGTTTACGTGGCCCAGAGCATTTAATCAGGTTCCTCTTACATCGCTTCAAACACGTGTTTGAGTAACTTGTTGTTTCTTGACTTGTGACCGTCAAGCAGCTCAACAATTTGCATTTGTCTTAATGTGTCCAAAAGGACATTAGTTTCTTGCACCAACCAGTTCTTAATCTTAGGCACCGCCATGCTGTTGACTTCTTCATGGGGACTCACACACGTCATTACTCACTACCCCCACGTCTGGCACACATGCACAGTAACAAGACATGTGCTCCATCTGTCTGCTTGCATGTTTATACGTGTATATTTTCCCATCGATCAGATTATCAAAAGGTGTTCACCACCTCTCTCAATCTGGTTCAAATTTCAATCCAATCAAGCCGAATCTGATCAGACGGTGTGGATACATGAGGTGTTTTGAATCCAATTCATCATATAATCCGATTAAAGCAGTGCATGTAAACTTGCCCACAGTTTTCACCTTCAGTGTTTTAGCCTCCAGTTTGTGTCCGGCGAACATGGACTTCTCGTCAAAGTGCATTGGGAAAGCTCTGGGAGAAAAGAGAAAACACGCCGTTTGTCAAATAACAGACACATGTACAGCCTGAACGTTGTTTATGGCGCGTCCTACTGGAACTCTCGTGATTTTCTTACTTGATCTCGTTGAAGATCTGCAGCAGAAGCTCTTTGGTGGCACCATCCTCAGATGCGTTTCCTGTGTACAGGTTGACAAAGGTGCGCTCAAAGTACGGCGCCACCTTGTAGAGTGCCCGCAGCTCGATCAGGTACAGGAAGTAGAGGTTCTTGAGACGCCGCGTGCCTTCGCCTTTAGTCTCGGCCGTGTCAAAGCGCTTCCTGAACTCCTGGATGTTGGGGCCCCACACCGTGCGGCCCCAGCCCTCTGAGGGGTTGAAACACGACAGCAACATTTCAACACACGTTTTGCTTTTCAGAATTCACGTGATAATGTAAATGTTCCCTCATACCATCCAGAAGATACTCGGCACACAGGTGGATGTTGATGCTGCTGTGGAGGCCGGAGATGAGGCGGTAAAACACTCGCTTCTCTAAACACAAACCTGCCGAGACACAAAACATTTAAATAAAAACTTACACCAGAGACAACTGACCTTTCAAATTAAAACCGTTCTCTAAATAAATAACAGCTCAGACTCCACACCAACTAAGAGACAAATCACAACTTCCTGTCAGGACTTTCAAAATAAAATCAGAGGAAAAAAAAAATGGAAGCAGAGATTTGCGCATTGGGCAACTGATGATGTGATCACACGGTTGAGATAAACAGACTGTGACCAATGTCTAAAGAGGACGTGGTCAATCAGAGGTAGTTGGCGATGATGTCCTCATCATCGCCAACTACTTCTGCTTGTCTCTGTTATTATACAGACAAAAAATAAGAGGAAGCAGCACTCACCCTCCAGCCACGTGTAGAAACCTTCTCCTGCAACAAAAGCCAAAAAAAAACCAACAACAAATCAGTTCAGTTTGTCTCTTTTTCTACAACATGATTAAAAATAAATAAAGTTTCACTCACCGTCGTCATCTCCTGAACAGAGACAGAGAGAGAACGAGTTGTTAGATGTGTGCTTTTAACAAACATCACAAACATCATCCTGAACCTCAACCATCAACATAGTGACTCACCTCTGCTCGGAGCCAGAGGGTTCAGAGGTCGATAAACGGACCTGGGCCTGTTGACACAGATTTTATTGAGCCATTATCGCATTAATTCATCAAACTTGAACATTTCCTGTAGAATAAAAGACACAGATCAACATCAACGATCAAAGAAACATCTGCAGGTAGTCTCACTTGAAGCAGTTTTCCTCGTAGATGCTGTTCCACACTCTCCAGGCTGAAGGACCCTTGTATCCAGTGAATCGTTCTGGATTCAGCAGCAGGTCCACGTACTCAGCATCTGGAGACGTTTCATCTAAAACAAACAAGCGATCACATGTCAAACACTGTGAGCCAATCACATTTCTTGCACTCAGACATCATGCTCATATTCCTCCACAGGAAACATGAGAAATGCAGATGTTTCTTTAGTGTTCTTGCAGTTTGTTCACGTGTAATTTAAAAGCAGTTGTGCAGGTCGTGCGGTAAATGCAGCTGTGATACGAGGGATCCTGAGCGGTTGGAGAATGGACTGTATTTGATCTGGTTTCTCCTTAAACCTCAGTGAAACAAAGTGTCTCCAGTGGATGAAGCTCAATGTCAGAAACATCAACAAAGACATCTACCTTTGTTCTAAGGTAAAACATGGTCTCTACACAGTTTGCTTCAAATTCACAGTTTATACAAGTGAACACATTATGGAGCCAACATCACACACAGCTGCTAGACAATGTTACCGTCAGTTTGTTAATGTGACAACTTCAGCTTCCAGTAGCCACCTGTGATGTATATATATCTAATCAATGACTAGATACTTCAGCAAGCTTCACTTGATTTAGATCCCTTAACTAACTTTGATACCTTAGTTAATTTAACTACTTCAGCTTACATGGTTCATTTATCCACTTTAGTTAACTTTGACAACTTCAGAAACCTTAGATAATTATATTAATCAGCCTGTCTGCACAGTTCTCCTCAAACTCACAGTGTATATGATATATAACCTCACACATTATGTCCCCAACATCGTACACAGCTGCTAGCTAATGTTAGCTTTAGTTAGCTCATGGTCGCTAACATTATGGCCAACTCCAGCCTGGTATCTTTAGCTCATCATGTCTTGTATTAAACTCAGTGCAGTAGCTGAGTGACATCAGTGTTAACGTCAGGTAAAAGATGTGATTAAAAGCTCCTCACTAAAAAACAATAAACACTGAGCTGTAATGTTATAAAGATGAGGCTTCTCCTTTATCTACATTTAAATTCTTAACATATCCCTCCACAGCTCAGTGACTCAGTGAAGAAGAAATAAACCTCAACAGGCTGGTTAACAAAGCACATTTGCTCTTTTTAATGTTTATTAATAAATGACATGAGAGCTCAGAGCTTAAAAAAAAACTCACCATCAAGCTCACAGAAATGATCCTGAGCATCGTCGTGTCTCGCCCAGTCAGCAAACGCCTCCTTACTCTGGTTACTGAAACAGGAAGTAACAGAAACTCACTGAGCAGCAGATGAGACATAGAAATAAGGAAATAACTAAACATTAATATATCAATAACAACTCAAAATGTCTATTTGAAGAAGAGATGTTTATATTCCAGGAATCATAACTTTTATTTCAGGCTCAATCTAAAAAAAAAAAAAAAAAACTTCACAGTTTAACTTCGCGTCAACTGTGGACGGAAACCACAGTTTATCAGCTTCATCTGTGAAATGTGTCTGAACTGTGTTTACCACCCACACACAGTCAGAGTGACTAAAGTCTGTTTTTTAAATTAAAGTCACTTGAAGTCAAATTTTAGTTGAATAAAACCTCATTCACACGATTAAGCGAGGCATCGTTGATGTTTTTAAATTTCACTGTGAAGCATCACAGACTTCACTCGCTTCGCCTTAAGTTTGATGCAGCTGAAGTAAATTTACAAATCAAATCACGAGCGTCTCTGTAACCACAGTAACGACACCAGGGGATGCAAAGTGGACAATTGACCTGAGTCATGGGTTTTACATCCACAGAGAAACTGACCCTTGAGCCCTGAAATGTAATCAATCATCCCAAAACTGTGAAAAATGTATTCAGTTCTGCTTCAAATAAATAAGACGTATTTCATTGATTCAGAAATTAGCTGAGAATTATTTGGCGGCTGTTGTTGTAATCAAAGATGTAATCTTTGTTTTTTTTTTTTAAATCAGATTCTCTGACTCATTGCTCCTGGTTTGTTGGGAAACAACATGTTTGATGTGACGCTGCTTTGCATGTTGGAAATGAGCGGCTGCAGCTGAGCAGGTGAAGGACGGGGGAGGGAGGGCGGTGGCGTTACCTCAGCGTGCTGTTGATGGCACCCAGCTCTTTGGCCTGTTCACACTCAGCCACGTCTGACATGGTGTTGGCTGCCTGTGAGTACTGGAGACAGAGAGGGAGGTGATTAGCGTGAAGTCACACAGATGTTTAAAATCATCTAAAATCACAGAGTCGACTCAAAGTGCTGCTCTCAGATCATCATGAATCTGTCTGGACTCTGCTGAGGTGGCAGTCGGCACCGAGTTCGACCTTGACCTGAGACAAGCGCAGATGTCCAAACACGTCTGGTTGAGTCAAAGACAAACATGAGGCTGCGAGCCAAGAGCTGGCAAACACTGAGCCGCCGTCTCTACATGGAAACTACCAGGTGATAAGCTGATGGTCGTAGAGTTTACACAGTGTTTGTGAGTCGATCAGCTGATGAGATGGAAAGTGCTGGAACAAATGCAGCTGCTGTGAAACAAGCTGATGTCCAGAAAGACTGAATCACTTGTCTCCACAAAACGTTGTTTGTTTATGTTAAACTTCAAAAACCTCCAGAGACGCGACGTTGAAGAGGCCGTAAGTGTTTTGTGACGTCACAGTCTCAACAAAACAGTTGAGAGTCGATGAAAATGAAGGTTGACACAAAAACTACGAGACCTAAAAGAGTGTGGAGTGAAAATGAAACTTTATCTGTCTCAACTCAACGTCTGTCAAGTTGTTATTTTAATGTCACAGTGATAAAACTCTGTGAGTGACCATTAAAACAAAACAGTAGAAGAAGAAAAACATTTCAAACTGTCATGAACTTTGTGTGCCGTTGCTCTCACCTTGTTGTAGTTTCCAGACTTGATGCCAACAGGAATCTTACTCTGAAAAACACAACAAAAACCAAAAATCAAAGCAAAGCTCAGAGATACATTCATCTAAACATCAACATCATATCTCTGATGTTATTTTTTTATTTCTAGTCTTTTTGACTGGAAACATTTTGAATTATCTGAATCGTGAGGTTAAAAGGTCAAACACAAAAATCTCCTTTTTCCTGTCGTCCCAGGTTTTTATTGTGAAAATCCCGACCATAAGTAGTGACCTCTGTATCAGACTGGGGTTAAATTACTGTCAGTGTGTTGTCTTTATAAACTACTGGTGATGGATGGTGTGTGGGCGGGGTTGACCTCTGACCTCAGGACACGGCTCCACATGACAGTCTTTGATGGAACAATGTCCATCATCAGGCCAAAACGGACACGGTCGCTTCAAGTTCACCTGACCACACCACACACACACACACACACACACACACACACACACACACGAGTCACACAATGAGTCACAGAGAAGTTAGAAGAAACAACTTAACAAAGCAAATAAACAGCCCTGAGGTAAATTATTTTATATCCTAACGTGATAATGTTTCACTTTTGTTATCTGCTTCCTGTAGACTGCTGTGCTGATGAACAGCGAGCTGCACCCAGATCAGGACTGTCCTGACAGACGACATACCGTCATGGTGACGTCGCCGGTGAAAACAAACTGCTACACTTCATGTCGTCTGACATATCGGCAGCTTTGAGACATTCACAGATCCTCTGATGCTAACGGTCGTTAGCGTTAGCTGCTGTCTGCCGCTTATCAAGCTGATGTTAGAACAAGGAGCATCAGTGTTTTAATGCAGAAGCTGCTTCATTAACATGTGATTAACTTTAATTATATAAAGCTGCAACATTTAAGAACCTAAATCAAGTACAGAGCCAAAAATCTAGGTTTGTATTTGAGTCTGTAGAAATGTTACAGAGCTGAAAATGATTTACTTTTTATTAAAACTGATTTTATAAAGTTGGCAGCGTGAGGCTTTATTTGATTTAGTACATTTGTGGTTGTTTACACCATTAACACAGAAACTGATTTCAATTAAAATAAAAGACGTAATGTGAATTAAAGCTTGTTTGTTTTTTTTGGTTGAAAACGTCTCAGATGTTGAACCTGATCTGACGAAGATGTTTATGTTACGACACAAATGTAACAGTATTTTCATATGAACATTAAACTTCATTTCAGACTCTGATTCCAATATGAAGAAGTTGCTACAGTTTGTGTTTCTCAACTACACATCGTTGTTCCTTCCTGTTCTGCAACCAACACCACAGATTATCTCACGTTATGTCGACAAACTGAAACCTCACACAAAAAGGCAGCGTCTCCACCATGAACAGGAACCTGCTGTTGTGCGTCATTCTTTTATTTTTAGACGCCAACTTTATGAAGTTAGCATTAAATTCACATGTGAACCCGTTCACTGATCCCCGTCCTTTAAACTGGGCTGTAAACGGTTTGTTTGCACAGCAGCTCTCACCCTGTAGTATCTGAAGTAGTCTCGCTCCGTCAGCTTCTTGATGCGAGGGAAGATCTTGAAGTTGTTGAAGACGTCGATGCTCTCCACGTCACAGAAGCAGTCGTCCAGGACTCCGGTGAGCTGAGGCAGAGCACAGGAGGCGTTCAAAACAACACGTTTTCACATATTGTAATACACATAATATAATACAATATAATACACATAATCCAAACCACACTGTGACTGTCCACCGCCTCCACCTGATCGACACCAAACGACCTGAACAAACCTGACTAATACTAATTTGTTCAGGTCGTTCAATATTTAGTTTTGTCAGTTTGTGGCAATAAGTAATAAAACTGTGCGCGGTTTTACTGACCCGACTTGTTCCACGTGTCTTTTTTAAATTTTTGCTATTTGCATGAATAGATATGCAAACCAGTCAAAGTTCTGCGTCGTCAGCCCTAGTGAGGAAAACGACGGTGTGTAAAAATGATATTTTTTCTGTAACTGTTTCATTGTCCATCAGCATCATCATCATCATCATCATCATCATCACTGTCATCATCATCGTCGTCATCACAGTAGCTCTGGTTTGCTCGAGTTCAACGAGCAGGTGATGATCTAATAAAACTACTTTATTTATCTGATTTTAATTGAACTTAACTCATCATAACGAATGACACTTTTCTTCCCTGACAGATGTTTAACTTAAATCAACAGGTTTAAGACAAACAAACCCAAAGTTTAGCAATGAAACGAAACATATGGAGTCAGCTGTGGACACTTTGTGATGTAACGACTTGTAAGAACTAAAAGATAAACATAAACAACAACAACAATTACAATGACATGGTCCTGATGTCTATAACTTATTTAAAACCTTTTTTTCTGACGTTGCTTTAGATTAAACTCACATCAAGATGCATCAAACACCTAGAAGGTATAAAACACAAACCTCAGAGTGAAGCTGTCCACCGAGCGCCAAGAAAGGCAGGAGGACACAGACTCCTCTAAGCATCTTCACACACTTTAACTACTTCTAATTAAGACACACAAACTTCTCCGGGAGCGGCTGGATGTGAGCAGCAGCAGCGCTGTCTGTGGGCTGAGCTGTCACTCACAGCCCATGCTCGCTCAGGAGCCGAGGCCCCGCCTCCAAACCAACCAGCTGTCAAACATGACGCCACGCCCCCCTCTGGCCTATGTTGTAGTCCCTCGCGGGCTCAGACGCCGTTCGGGAGCGCAAACTGCCCCCTGGTAAAAGACTACAACTCCCAGAAGAAGGCGGAAGTCAGTGAGCTCCGCCACAGCCAATCAGAGTTCACCACGCTTTTCTACTCGCTAATGGAAATAACACGGGTTCAGTTAAAAGTCGAGTTCAACTGTGAAAATTTAAATATTAAAGCCACTTTAATTTGTCCCCGTCATCACGTCCGCGGGTCATGTAAACCTCCAAAATGGCGGTGAAAAATATTTAACAGAAACTAATAATGCATGAAAAAGAAGTTATTAACAAAGTTACACATCAAACCGGAAGTGTTATATTATTAGGAAATAACATAAAATCACGGGCTGGTTAATGTTACTTTGACGTGTCAGCTGTGTTTACTAAATAAATAAATAAATAAAAATAAAACGCAGACTTGTCAATATTTGCTGGCAGTATTTTCCGCTTCCTATTACGGTTTATAGACTAAGAAAATGAATAAAAGTAAAATAGTGGTGTGTTTTCTGGAGGTAAGCAGCAGCTAGCCTAGCATCACACACACGATGACGTCAAATTAAGATGACAGTAGAAAGTGCTAGAAGATTTCCTGAATGGAAACTGTCGTGTTGCCATGTTTGACGCGAGACAGACAGCGACACCGAGCCGCCGTGACGCCTCCCGGCCTCGGGGTAACTCACATGGCAAAGGCAGCTCTGGTCCGGGTTGTCCGCGGCTCCGCTCCGCCGCTCGCTGTGCTGCGTCTGGGGCTTGACGTTGTTGTGTTGAAACCAGCCCAGAACAAAGTTCCCGAAGAACCAGGCCGACAGCAAAACACCGCACGCCTGTAAAGTTACTCTCCACATCACTCACTGTGCTGGCGACTCAGCGGTGAGACAATAAAACAAAAACAAAACAAAAAAACAAGACGAAAATCAGCAGGACTTGTGTCCGCTCGTTGTGTGGCTAACTACGGGCTAGCTTCAGGCTAGCTGGAGTTAGCATCCGCAGGCTAACAAGCGGTCGGTGCGGTCGGTGAATTTAGCAGGCCGAAGTCTGAGGACTTTCACACGGACATCTGGAGGTCCAAGTCCCCTCACAGAACCGGGGTCACCGCTTGGACATGATGCATGTCTGCTGAAGTTTATGTCCACCAGCTTCCACTTCACTGTCAAAACTGAACGAGCTGCTACTTCCGGCAAAAGTTTCAAAATAAAACAAATGGATTCGTCCGTGTTTAGGAAAATCCTGTTTTGACAAATGAACGAATAAATAAAGTAAATAAACAATTGTTCAAAATTATATTGTAGAAAAAAGATAGATAAGCCACAGGTTTCCCTAAAGATTAAACTCATGAATGTGAAACAGGAAACACACAAACTGAACTGCAGAGATGTGGACTAAGACTGAAAACAGGAAATGTCCAAATGTCACGTTCCTCAAATTAAAGTGTCTCAGAGCAACATCAGAGCTATGGTCGACACAGATTCCTGTTTCTGTCTTTAGAATATATCTGGATATTTACATAAGCTACTCAGAGTACAGCTGACACTCTTTACCGTTTCAGTGAATTTCATTAGATCAAATAAACATTTTTTTTTCCTTTCGTACTGACACTTCTCAGATGATGCTTAGTGAAGTTCAACAATGTTAAACTGTAGAATCAGTATTTTCCTTCATGGTGGTGACACGCAACAATAATGAATAGTTTGTTTCTTTCACGTTTGTTCCCAGTGTGTAGACATGTTGCTGCCAGCAACCTGAACTTAATCTGACTTCATACTCACTTTTAAAATAATGTGCACTTGTATGTATTTCTTTTTCTTCACTGTATGAAATAATGCTATATAAAAATGTATTGTATATCTAATAGACAGAGAGGAAAGAAAAAATGGAAAACCACTAAAATGTTCAATTTGAACTTTTACACAACTTTTCTGCAACTTTCTTCACTTACAAATGACTCTTACATGCACGACGCAACTTTCATCTTAGATGACGCACGCACGCACAAGTCAAAACTGGTCAATTGTCATTCACACAATCTGCTGACACAGTCTGACACACTTTTTTCAGTTTCATCAAAATCACCAACTTGTTATTGTGGAATTCTGCTACTTTCAAATCTCAAGTCATCAAGTCAGGCCTTCGTTTGAGATAATGAAGTTAAAAGTATCTAATTATTATATTTACAGCAGCTAGTGGGGCTCAGAGAATAGACACTACTGAAACCTTTGTGTAAAATAAACAGGTGCAATTGGAATTAGAAATTTGTCTTGGTCTATTTTATTTATCTAAACTGTTTTCACTGTTTTCACTGTGTGCAGCTGTCAGACTTTGATTTCCAGTCTAATTAGTGTTTATGGTTGTTTGTTGATTTTGTTGTAGAAATGCAGGTGGCATGGTTCCCTAAGCTTGAATATTTCAATCACTATGAATTTCAAATTTATGTTTTTAAAAATAAGAAAATGTGGTGAAAATGTGTTTAAGAGATTTTGCAAACTAATTTCATGTAATTTGATTTTATGATTGCAACAGCTGCTGTGCACTGTTCAAAATGCTGTAGTGTCTGATGACTGTTTTTTGAAATTACTTCTTTCAGAGTTGATCCCAAATAATCAATAACTCTGTAATCTGTTTCTCAAAACAACACATTTGCTAATGGTGAATCAGTGAGTCAGCTTTGTTTTGTTCAGATGTCAGTTCATTTCAAGCTTTGAATATTTACCTGAGCACAGAAATGAACTCATTCACTAATAATAATAACAATAACAATAACAATAACAAACAGTTGACGGGGAGGTGAACACATTAATATTGTCAGTTTTATCAGTGGACAAATTTTCAAGTATGATTAAAATCATACAGCAAATATCAATCATCAATTCTTTAAACTACAACACACTTAAAAGTTATATTCATAGCCATGTTATTTGACAAAACAAAGAAAAAGAAAGAAACTTTTCTTGAAGTTATCCTTCCTAAAATACAATGATAAAGCACAGGTGCTCAGTACTTTTTTACTTACTTGTCTGGTGTTGAACACTGAAGTTATTGTCTTCAAATCCAAGATGGTCCATCGATATCACAAACATTAATTTAACAGCATTGGATCCATTTATATTATCTATTTGAAGCACCAAATGTTTAATTTCATCTTTAATGACTAAGGATCCCTGCGACTGCACAATGGCTGTAACAAAGAGATGGTTGTAACAACATCTCTTTCACCAATAAGGGATAACATTAGAGTCATCAATTCCATGTGTAACCACTCCCCCTGACTTTACTTGTGAATTGAAATTGTGGTTTTACAGACAAAAACACATTTCAGGAGAGAAATAATCTTTTGCACCTTGTCTATATGTTGATCAGTATGGATACTGTTGAAGTTTGGTTGAGGTCAATTGTTTTAGATTAAAGAAGAGGTTCTTGGTAAAAATGTGAGTCATTTCATTGATGTTAATTTCAAGCCATGGTGCTGGTACAGCTGGTTAAACAATGGCCGCCAGCAACAGGGATGTTTGTAACACCTTTTAAAAAAAATGTACCAACCATTTTCAGTGAATCAGACGTGTAAGTTAGTGGAAGACCTACTACTTATCTGTCATCACTGATTAGACACATACTACACTCAACATGTTTTTATCATTAATCAGTTTTATCAAGACACACAGTGTTCACATTTGTTGTTTCTTTAAGTGTCTGTAATGTTGATTTGGATCAGGAGTTGCTTGTGCCCTTCTGCTGTAGGTTTACATTAACGTGTTTATTAGGGGTTTGTGTTATTCAGTTTGATACTTTAGTGTCGGTTCGATATTTTTTCAATACAAAAAAGAGACATTTTTATGCTTTTTTTTAACTTGTAGTTTTTTGAAATTACCAACATTTGCTTAAACTCAAAATAGTCACAGGGTTTCACATATAATGATCAATGTTTGGCTGCCTCCACAGAATCATCACTGGATGCTATAAATCATTTAATTATTCAATATTTTTTCCATCACTAAACACAACGTTAAAACCTAAGGGATGGTTCTGTTCTCTCGCTCCCTCTCCCACACACACACTGCAGGTCTGCAGCGTGTAGTTTATGAAGCGATCACAGAGAAGACGATCGGTAAAGTTTTCCTGCCTGTCAGTGATTGGGGTCTTACCCTCAGTGAAGACACAGACACTAAGACCAGGTGAGACGATGTTCCTGGAAAGTTTCCAGCCCCTAAAAGCTGCCATGAACTTACTTGGTGGAAACACTGCTATTGAACATGGGAGGTACAGCTAAGTGGATCTGAGCTTGACAATGCAGCCTAAGGTGAAGTAGTCCAGCGCAGATCCACTGAGCTTTCAGCACAGATGCATCGTCACAAGTTGATATATAAAATTTGTTGAAATATAAAATTGCGTATTGTTCGATTCATAGTGAACTGAACTGAGTTTGACACAGATGCATGTATCGTTGCACCCATAGTGTTTATCATAGGTGATTATCACAATGTTCTTTAAGAAAGTTCTCGTATTATTAGGATCCACACCACTGACATTGTTAAGTGTCAGTGGTGAGTTGAGACAAAAAATGTTACAATCATTCCCAGTCTTCCATACAATGTTTGCTTCAGCTGTAAAAAAGTTGAAGTATAAAGTTGCATAACTTGCAAGCACCACAGTACCTGAGTAAAGGTACTGTGTACTGGCTGAAGCCTGACAAACCTGAGATAACGGACCAGTCCGAGCAAGGCAGGAAGTTCAATATGAACCAAAATCTGATCATTAACTCAGTAAAATACTAGACAAGATTTGAGAAGTTCATAGGATACATACAGATTATATGAAACGTAAAGACGACTCCTATTCAGTGTAGAGTGACAGTGGTCTGTGTTGAAACTACAGGCTTGTATGTCACTCTACTAAAACATAAGAACACCGTGCTCAATATGTAATGACTGTCTACTTAAACTGGGGATGATATAAGTAGAGATAAAATAAGCTGGTTTAGCTGAAGTATTTAAAACTTAGGCTATAAACCATCTCACCTCAGACAGGCGGCCAGACGCTGCTTTGAGTCCTGGATCCTGGTGGTTGGTTCTCTTCCTCCTCAGATGCAGAGCTACTGTAGCAAATATGATGTGAAACAGTCTAGAACCGACTGGTGGAGCAAAAGCAGGGAGCAAAATGTCCATGGCCGGGAGTTTCACATTTTTGTGTTGTCTACTTGTCACTTTGGGCCAGTGGTGGCCTGGTGGCTAAGGAAGTCCCAGGTCCAAATCCACCAAGCTACCAGGTTCCACTGAGCTACCCCTGAGCAAGGTACCCTCCCGTCCATGCTGCCCCCTGCTCACTGAGGTGATGGGTTAAAAGCAGAGTTTAATTTTGTTGTGTGCTGTGTGCTTAACGATGTGATAGTAATTACTTTCACTTTCACTGTGTCCTTTTCACCTCACTCTGCTTCCTGGACCAACGGCACAAACACGTGAAAAGCAGCAGCTCAACAATGATCTGGAAGTCATCAGGAGGCTGAGATGAGTGGTGGTGGGACTGAAATGATTAGTAGTTTATTTAAAGTTTCTCTGAACAAATTAACATCAGTTGGTAATTATTTTTATATTTCAGCCTTTGAGAGTTTAAGAGTTGTGTTATTAGTGTGTATGTGTTATTTTAAAAAAATACCATTAAATTAAAATCGATCGATCAACGATCAAATCAGTAAATTAAAAAAAAAAGAAGAATAAAGCACTTTATCTCATTAACTAAACGTCTTTACGACAACTAATCCTGCAGTGTCTCATCGCCTTTTCGTGTTAGCTGTGTGCTAACAGTGTTAGCTAACATGATGAAATAAATTGGTGCGCTACAGGCTAAAGCTAAAGCTAATGTCAGTTACCTTTGCTACGTGAGGGGAAAAGTTAGCTTGAACTAGCTAATGCTGCCGGGCAGTAGTTAACAGAAAACTCTAACCGTTTTAAACAAGCTAAACAGTTACTTTCCTTCACTTCAGAGTGATTATAAGGTTTGGTGCAAGGACATTATGGAGGAGGTGAGTGAGGCAGGTAGATGAGACTAATGTCAACACTAATTAATATTAATGGTCCAATTTAGGGGCGTCAGAAATAGTCTGATAGGATTCTTCCAAGCACGAACACGTGCTAACTAGTAGCATTTATAATTACAGATAAAGTACATCTTTTTAAAAAAGATATTATCTCTCACACACACGTTTCAAGTTCATATTTCACAGTTTTTGTTGGCGATTCACAGCACCAGCGATGCTTTTATTTTGAAGTTTAACCGCTAATGAAATATTTTGAAAGTCCTCGCCGGAAGCTAGATGATATTCAGTGGCGGAGACTTGACAGTGTCGGTGATGCTGAGGAGAGAGCAGCATCCTCCGCAGCGGGTCTGTCCACATTCAGGCCGTGTGTGCTGCTCTGTGTGATGTTAGGAAGGAAACCACCATCATTATTAATATCATCATCATCATTATTACATGTGATTTCGTCCCCGTGAGTTGAGGACGCTCCCGTTTCAGGCTGACACCCTGAGCTCCGTCCGTGATGGTGGATTTGTCCGAAAGTGGTGCAGTGTCGCCCGGACACAGCAGACCCGGACAGGGCTCCGGCAACAGCGGCAAGAAAACATCGAAAAAGTCGCGAACGAGAAGAGGCAAACGAGGCAGGAGAAGACGGAATAAAAAGAATAACAGGAACAACAAAACACCGCCGCCGTATTTACCTCCGGAGGTAGCTACCGTCCGTTAGCCCGCGGATTAGTGGGACACCAGCTGAACTAGCCTGTTAGCTCCACATGCTAATCACAACAAAACTGATGCCACATTTCGTTTACACCTCACAAATAAAACATTAATAACACACTGTGGAAGCACTGCTACTTTGATTTAGCCTCTGCGTCGGAGCCCAAACCACCAACATCTACCGATGTCTGTGGTGAATCGTCACACCAAACCTCACTCAAATATCCGACATTTTTAGACACTTCTGCCTAAAGGTTGAAGACTCCGAGCTTTTATAGGTCCACCCAGTCTAGTTGCTGCAAATGTTATTGTCAATTAATAATTCGGCGTAAGTTACACTAATACCACTATTTAGTGTTTTGTTGTTGTTTATAGCTTTAAACATTTGAAATAGTTCATCACTAATGACTGCCACCATCTACAATAACAGCCTTAGTTAACTTAGCCTTAATGCTGTGATAATATAATGTTGCCACCTGAATTAAATATGTGCTGAATTGACTAATTAAGGTGTTTTTTTTTAATGAGTGTTTAGTGTGTTTAAATAATCCTTAAATTGCAAGAATACTTAATGAGGTCTGGTTATTATTGACATTGTCTCCAGACTAGAAAATAATCACTCCAAGATGCACGTGTTAAACTGAAAACTTAACTATCAGACATGTTTCAGACAGGAAGTAACCACAACATCAGACACTGACATCAGAGAAGTCTGTTTATTTACCCACAGATACTGATGTTTGACCGAGGTGTCTCCACCTGGAGATGTGGTCCCATCCTGTTCTGTAGATACGGTAGCTCACAGACCACAAAGAAGATAAACATGAAATAAAGATGTTTTTATCTGGTGTGAGACATGAAACTGCTGCTGATCAGAACCAGAGAAAAGAACAAGGAAGTGTTATTTTACTGAACACCGTTTATACTGTACATGTAACAGATGAAGTGTTGTTATGAAGTGACACGTTTGTTTTCATTCACTGACCTCATCTCTCTTCTGTTTCTGCCTCCAGGCTGAAGAAGGAAACATAGAATATAAGGTAACAAACTCAAGACAAAAAAATCAGTCAGTTAATTAATTAGTAACTCACTCATATTGTCAATTCGTGTTTAATGACTAATTATTTTTATTATTATTATTATTGTCATAGAAACAATTAACAAGCAACAATTGATTCAAGATTTGAATCATGTTGAAGCAGAAATGTCAAATATTCATCTCTACATCACATGTGACAGTGAACTGAATATATTTGACTTCAATGGTTCATCTGCTGATTATTTTCTCTTAAATTTGATTAATTTGTTGTGACGTTTTCAATTGTCCAACTGCTTAAAACCAAAACATGTTTCAGGTTATAGAAGAAAAACTTTCACTGTCACAAAACTGAAAAGCAAAATGATTGATTATTAAAATGACTTACTAAATATTTTCAGATGATGTGTAGATTCTGTTATTTCTCATTAAAAAACTATAATTGTTGCAACAAAACTCTAAAACTATATATATATATATATATATATATATATATATCACTGTCATTAAAAAAAATGTCAGACGTCCTGGTTACAGCCTGACAGTAAAAACACAACACACACACACACACACACACACACACACACACACACACACACTTCACGCTGTACAGACTCAGTTCTGTATAAAACCCACCATCTCCCCCCTCAGGACAAACTTTACATGTTGACCTTCAGTTTCAGCCTCATTAATATGATTTTTATTTCTTCATACAAACTTTATTGTTCTTTTATTTCTTTGTTTTTATTTTTAGATTAAAAAGGCATCATGTCTGACACCAGAAAGTCAAACTTACCTCAACAACAACAACATTTAAAGAGTTGTGATGTCTATTTTACAATATTTTATATTTGTGCCAGTGTTCGGTTGATTAATCTGTTGACTGATAGAAAATAAATAATGAGGAAACAACCAAATTCTGGAAGATGTTAGGAAAACATGAGCCATGTGATACTATTGATGACAATATACAGGAGATTCAAGAAGTATTCAGACGTGTTTTCACTATTTTTAGTTTTGTCATGTTACAGCCTGATGTTACGATTGTTTAAACTCTTTACATTGAGCTACACTCAGTACCACAAATAATTGATAAATCGATTAAAATGAAAAAACTGAACTGTCACATTTACATATTCAGACCCTTTCTTCAGTATTTAGTTGAAGAATCTTTGGCCTCAAGTCTTGTTGGACTGGAGGTTTTTGTGTCATTCTTCTTTGCAAATCCTCTTAACCTCAGTCAGCCTGGATGGTGACCGTTGGTGGACATTTTCAGGTTTTTTCTGAGATGTCCGATGTTAGCTAACATTGACGCCAAGAAAATGTATTGTTTCCATTATTATTTTTTGGCATTTCCATTATTTGGCAGCTTCTCATAGAGCAGCTGTGTTTGTAACATGTCATCTGTCTTGTATCTAAAATAGTATAATATATACAATATTTATTATATAAACACCAAACATGCTGTTCTTTAAGGTGCCATCTGGTTGGACACACATTAATTAACTAAAAAGTAATTAATTGATGCAGTTATTTCACAAAACATTTCCAAATAAAAGTCTTCTTTTTTTTTTTTTTCCTCACAGCTGAAGCTGGTGAACCCCACTCAGTATCGCTTCGAGCATCTGGCCACGCAGCTGAAGTGGCGCCTGCAGGAGGGCCGCGGCGAGGCCGTCTACCAGATCGGTGTGGAGGACAACGGCCTGCTGGTCGGTCTGACCGATGCCGACATGAAGGCCTCGCTCAAAACTCTACAGAGGATGGCAGAGAAGTAGGTTGATCGCGTGTTTGAAAATGTTCAAGTGAGTTTTAGTCCCGGAAGCTGATAGTTTACTTTCTTCTTCAGAGTCGGGGCCGACATCACCCTCCTCCGAGAGCGGGAGGTCGACTATGACCTTGACAGAAACACTCGTAAGATCGCAGAAGTCCTTGTTCGCAAAGTTCCTGATGATCAGCAGGTGAGACTCATCTTCTTTAGACCTTTATTCGGGAAATATGAAATATTAAGATTCGTGTCCTCCGACATGCTGCTGCTGTCGGGGGCAGTTCCTGGACCTGCGGGTGGCGGTGCTGGGGAATGTGGACTCAGGGAAGTCGACCCTGCTGGGCGTCCTGACGCAGGGCGAGCTGGACAACGGGCGTGGCCGAGCGCGGCTCAACCTCTTCAGACACCTGCACGAGATCCAGACTGGACGCACCTCCAGCATCAGCTTTGAGATCCTGGGTTTCAACAGCAAAGGAGAGGTGAGTGCAGACACTTAGCTAACCACGTCTGTACCAGCACTGGATGGAAATCATCATCGTGTCACTGATTCTGTAAAGGTGGTGAACTACAGTGAGTCTCGGACGGCTGAGGAGATCTGCGAGAGCTCGTCCAAGATGATCACCTTCATCGACCTCGCAGGACACCACAAGTACCTGAAGACCACCATCTTTGGACTCACCAGCTACTGCCCCGACTTTGCCATGCTAGTGGTGAGCGCCAACACCGGCATCGGTGAGCAGCAGCCATGTTTTGTTTTTTTTCTTTTAAAGATACTTTTTTGGCCCTTTTGCCTTTATTGATAGTACAGTGAAAATAGACAGCAAAGTGAACTGCCAATCACTTCATGGCTAACATGCCAAAGTGGTTCACCCTAACGATCTGATGTTTATGTGGAGACAGACATGATGTCGGTGTTCACACTGAGAGTAGCTGTGTCTCAGTTCAAAGGCTGGATTCATCAGTTGTATATGTGCAGACTCCGATAAATTAGCTACATTAGCTAATTAGCTAAGGTAACAAAGTCAGCTAAGTTAGGACAAATAAGAAAAAAAAGTAAGCTGAGGTGGAAAAATAAACTGTAGTGTCTTAAGTTAGCTAGTAGCCAAGTAGTTAGCTAATGACTTGTTGACTAGAAGTTTTACTTCGAAGGCTCCTTCAAACACAACCAACCAACTTCTGGTTTTGTTGGCTGGTTGGATCCTTCACAGTCCAACATATCCCAAGATTCATTTCAGAGCAATGAATGAACACATAAAATGTTTTTTCTTGTCAACAATGTCATTGTTGCTAGGCGACGGGAGCAGTGTCTAACTTAGATATATCAATTCACATAAATAGGAAGTTCTCTGTTGGATAAACCGTCTTATTTAAGGAATGTTGGACCTTGAATTGGGTCCAGCTTCGTATTTGATGTCATCAAGGTCTTTGTCTGTGTAAATGTTTATACTTTACGACAACTAAAGTTCTTGACAACAAAATTATGTAATGAAGTAATGAAAATCAACAGAAATAAGAATTTCAAGTGTAAAAACAAAAATAAAATGTCACAGTGTTGCTTTGTATTAAAAGTCATTCTTTTTCCAGCCGGAACAACCCGTGAGCACCTGGGCCTCGCCATGGCGCTGAAGGTCCCCATCTTCATCGTGGTCAGTAAAGTGGACCTGTGCTCACGCAGCACCGTGGACCGGACCGTTCGGCAGCTGGAGCGAGTCCTGAAGCAGCCGGGCTGCAACAAGGTCCCCATGGTGGTGTCGAACCCCGACGACGCCGTGACGGCAGCGCAGCAGTTCGCTCAGTCTGCATGGTGGGTACGAAGACTGGGTCAGGTGACTCAGTGTGGGCAGAGTCAGATCAGATCAGATACGTGATGTGATGTGATTTATCTGTTTTATCTTTAATGTGAGTGTGTGTGTGTGTGTGTGTGTGTGTGTGTGTACAGTATCACACCCATCTTCACTCTGTCTGCTGTGTCTGGAGAGAATCTGGATCTGCTGAAGGTTTTTCTCAACATCTTGCCTCCACTGAGCAACAGCAAAGAGCAGGAGGAGCTCATGCAGCAACTCACCGAGTTCCAGGTCAACACACACACACACACACACACAGAAACACACTGAAACACACACACGCTCATAAATCTGATTGTTATGTGTTTTTTTGCAGGTCGACGAGATTTACTCAGTTCCAGATGTTGGGACTGTGGTGGGAGGAACCTTGTACAGGTGAGAAACTCATCTGACATCATGTAGACTCTGTTCTGATCCTGGTCTCAGTAAAATCCTGTATCAGTTCTCAGAAAGTCTGATCTGATCCCATGTCATTTATTACATATAAACATTAAAGTTTAACAGCAGATAAAACGTCAGTCTCTGCTAACATGTTAGCTGGTAAACAGCTAATAACAAGAACTACAGTCACCACATACAGGCCAAGCCAGGGATAGCTGGTTAGCAGTTGCTGATATAAAAAATATTGCTGAATAAAATCCATCCATAAAACCATAAAACAGTTCTCTCCAAACTAAGCAATGATGTGATGTGTTGAGAAACAACTTCCTGTCAAGACTTTCAAAATAAAATCAGTGCAGAACAAGACGAAGATGTTGTATGTTCACTTGAGTTCAGCTGAACTAAAAACACTGATATGATGTTGTGGTTAGATCACCCTCTTGTGGCGTGGACAACAAAATACATCTAGAGTCTATCTGTAGTTTTCACAGATAGTTTTTGTGTGTGTGTATGTGTGTGTGCGTGCAGTGGCGTGTGCAGAGAGGGCGAGCGGCTTGTGGTTGGCCCGACAGACGAGGGTCGTTTCCTGCGTCTGAAGGTTGGCAGCATCCAGAGGAACCGCTCAGCGTGCAGGGTGCTGCGAGCCGGACAGGCCGCCACGCTGGCGCTGGGCAACTTCGACCGCTCCCTGCTGCGTAAGGTCAGAGGTCACGGCAAGCTAGTGAGCATCAGACGAGACGCAGATTAGACGCAGATAGGAACATTCACCACGACAACGCAGATCTGATGTCACAGTGACGTGTGATTGATGGTTGCAGGGCATGGTGCTCGTCAGCCCCAAGATGAACCCGACCATCTGCTGCCAGTTCGAAGCTGCCATCGTCCTGCTCTTCCACGCCAAGACGTTCCGCCGCGGCTCGCAGGTCACCGTGCACGTAGGCAACGTGAGGCAGACCGCCACCGTGGAGTGCCTTCATGGAAAGGTTGGGTCACAGGTCGCACAAAGCGCCTTATTGGTTCTCAGGCCTGTGGTCAGCAACATCACATAACCTCCACTCTCTCTCTCTCTCGGCAGGACGAGCTTCGCACCGGAGAACGAGCCGTCGTTCGCTTCCGTTTCATCAAACACCCCGAGTACCTGCGGCTCGGCGCTAAGCTGCTCTTCAGAGAGGGCGTCACCAAAGGCATTGGACATGTCAGCCGCCTGCTACCGCCTTTCCAGAACCACGACCAGAACCAGAACCAGAACCTGAACCAGGACCAGAACCTTCAGGAGCAATGACATCACCACAGTCGGTTTACTCCTCCGCCACATTAATCCTGGGTCTGTCCTCATTCTCTGCTGCTGTCCATTGTCATTGTCATCATCAGTCTCGATGGTTAATCTGAGTCTCATTACTACGGCGGTGGGATTATTTCTGAGGAAAGGTTTTAAGGCGTCGTCTCTGGACGTGAAGACGAAGATTATTTCCATGAGAAGCAAAATGAAATCCTCCTTTTTTGACTTTGACCTTTGACGTAGGTCGTTAGTTCGTCTCCATTTCAGACTTCAACAGGAAATTGTTGTTTTAGTTGCGTGACATCACCAGTTTTATGTGACATCACATGTGACTTCATGAATTCAAACATCAATGACTGAGATGTGGCGTGAAAATCCCAGCTCATCATCCTTTCTTTGGCACTTTATCTGGTTTTATTTTTTCTGACTTGGCTCCGTCCACATGTCAGATTCAGACTTGTTACTTGTTCTCCAGACAGGTAGTGGAAGGATATCCCGGTTAAACTGCATGTTACACACACAAGACTGTTCGTTTCAACTTCCTGCTCATGTTAGCGACGACGTCCTTGGCAGCTTCCTGCAGCTAAACGTAACCTGCATGCTCTTCGACCGGCAGAACGACGATGTGAAATCTGTGACGTGTTTTTAACTCTGAGGTTCTGTGCAATCGTGAAATAAATAAATATTCGAATGTACTTTCCAATGGATTGGATGGTTTTAGAACCACTGTTGAACTTTGCACTTTTTATTCTGGGTCTGCATGTGTGGCCGCGACGTGGATTTTGACCTGTGAGACAACCTCACACAAACACTGCAGCCGAACATTTAAATGTCTAAAAAGTGCATTCATCACTTTGTTTTCCCTCTCGCTGACAAATAAAGCATCAAAGTGAAAACGTGTCCAACTGATTTTAAACTGCTTCCAATTTTTGCACGATGTTTCAGTGAATTACTTTAGCTTAGCAAAAACACTTGAAGTGGGGAGAAAATGACAAAAACAACTTAAAGATCTTTCATAACAACACAGACGTGGATTTGAACAAACAAGTGCAACAACAAAAACTGGAAGAATTTATTAAAAATAAATAAATCAATGAAATAACCCCCAACACACACACTCAAAGGTCACAAAATATATATTTTAACCATGTTTCCATTCATTATGATCACATTTGCACAGGTTATATTTGTGCATCCAAAAAAAAAAAAAAAAAAATGAAAAAGAATTATTTGGGATGTCTCCAGAACCTTCACATTTGGTAAAAAAGAAAAAAAGCCCTTTACATTTGTGCTTTGTTATAATATACCACAGTTTGTTTTGGGAGGGGGCAACAGACTTGTGGTTTCCCAAAGTGTCCCAAGTTGTCCCTCTTTTCCTTCCAGAAGTTCTTAGTCTCTAAACAGTGGAATGAAAATGAAATCTTGAATTAAGAAAGAGTTTCACATTCTGAACGAGGCTCCCGCCATAACGGGAGTATTAAAGGAGAAATAGCTGGTTTGACTCAGCAGAAAGTAAAGTGAACTAATCATCTGTTCGTTTCACCACAGGAGGCAGAAGAACTGCTGTTCCTTCCGTCTGTCATTCTGGCTGCTCAATGCAACATTCTTTGTGCTGAGTTTGGAAAAACCAAACCGAGGTCCATGACGGCAGCAGCCTTTGCTCCTCAGTCGCAGGAGTATTTTTGGTTTTTTCAAAGGAGTTTGTTGTTAAGCCAGGCTCCTCTGCCGCGGCTTGATCCTCAGATACAGCTGAGAAATAAAGATTGAAAATGTTTAAAAATAATTACAGTGTCAATTGAGTAAGAAGTCAGATATGCCTAACTTAAGCTTCTCTCTAGATAAAACTGGACCCTGGTACAGTCAAGTCATTCTGTTAATGACCAGCACTTGGCCACTTTTCCTGTAATACCACAACTGCCTGTGTATAAATGGCCAACATGGAGGAAGATTGGGTTTATGAGCTATACTGTAGCCAGCCACCAGGGGGCGATCCAGGTGTTTTGGTTTCACTTATGGTAAAATGTCATGTTGGCCATTTTCCTATACATTCTGATGGAGATTTGTGTGTCACCAATGTTAATTGACTTTGTCACTGCGATTTATTCCACTACTCATTAAATTCTTGTGACCTTAAATTCAACTGCAAAACAAATGCAATGTAAGCAACTCACCCCCAGCAGGTTGCGAGGGATGTAGCCTTCACGGTCGCCACATCTCGCCCACCACCACTCTGTCTCCACCTCGTCCTTCTGTCTCAGCACCGTCATGATGTCGCCCTCGCTGAAGCCAAGCTCATCATCACTCTGCGGCTCATAGTCCCACAGAGCGTACACAACTCCGCGGTTCATCACGCCCATCTTCTCTTGAACGCCTGCTGGGACAGAGATGGGAAAAAGTTGCTTGATATAATCTTTAAGAGTGTCGCAAAATTACACCCTAGGAACTTCCCCTATTACATCCTTGGGACCCTAGAACTTACTTCAAATCCCTTTCATCCTATCAAGAGAAACATTTAAATACAATGAAAAAAATTCCTACTGATCACCATTGTAAAATGGGGACCATTCCCCATGGATCATCCTAGTCCTCTTTACTTCTGTTTTCTGTAATGTTATACTTTGCCTCACCGTAAAGGAACTGGGAGCACTGGGCGTAGCCTTCCTCCATCTCTTCACATTTGTCAGCAGCAGTCTGCATGTCACTATAGGTGGTGGCGAACACGGCCGCACCCGACTCCACCAGGAACTTACAGACCTGAACGTTGTTACAAGAGGCGGCGCAGTGGAGGGGAGTCCTGGAGACAAGGGGAGTAACAAGGTTGGATAATCAATAATCAATTAATAACTAATTACCAACTGCTACCACAGCACCTAATTGACTGGACCAGATGTCGGTTGTGGTTCAGACTCACCAGCCATCGCTGTCGGCAGCGTTGACATTGACACCAAACTGAACCAGAAACTTGACAATCTCAGTGTGGCCGGCGCATACGGCATTGTGCAGAGCTGTGATGCCCTCGTCATTAGGCATGCTGGGATCTTCTACCTGTGGACACAGGTCCAACTATTGAGACTTTTAGTAGATGGTAGATCAAAGCACAACAGATATGGTCACATTTACTTTAAATTTTACAAAACAGCAGATTGGAAAAGTCAATGTCCAACCAGAACTCAACACTTTAGATTTAAGGTTGTTAAAGATGATCCATAATATAAAGGAGTTTCACTTGCTGACTCTCTCATGGATCTGAGTTGCATCATATTGCAGCAACTTTCATCTGAAGGATCCAGAATAAAACAGCAGCATAACTCACATCATAGATGACTCTCTGGACGAGGTCGTACTCGCCCTCCAGAGATGAATCCAGCAGTAGGGCCAGAGGGTTAAACTTGACCCGCATGCCATGGTTGATCCGCTCAGAGCCGGACTTACTGAGAATTGACTTCTTACCCTAAGAAAGGGAAGAGATGAGAGTAAATAAGAATTTTTAGGCGACATTAGCAAGGCATCAGTCATTGATATAACCCTTACCGGTGGCACCGTGACTTGTCCCATGATCTCTGGCGGCTGCAGGTCGAGGGTATTCTCCACCTTCTCTACCTGCTCCCCACAGCTGGGGTATGGCGGGGGTGGGTAAGGAGGAAACTCCTCTGCAAAGTTGGATGGACACGCCTCCTCTTCCTTGTCCTCCTTAGGAGGGCACGGGGAGTGGCCAGAGGCGAGGTCAAGGATGGGCGCACGAGGAGGCAGTGGGGGCGGTGTCAGGCAGTCATCTGGGCTCTCAATGAGCTGCTGGTTTAAGTCATCTCCGGTGTTGTCATCAACCCCACATGATCCGTCCATACCACCGAAGCTGTCCATGTGATCAGGCCCAGGCTGGACATACATTCCTGCTGAATCGACTGTCTCCATGGGGATGGTTTCCATGGCAGCTAGAGTGGTCTTCTGGTAGAGGAGCTTCTGGATGTTGGGTCCGGCTGGGCCCTCGGGCTCTGTGATGGAGCTACGTTTCTTCAGAGGCCGGGGAGCATGATGCAGGCGGCGGCGCAGGGACTCCAGGTCGGCATCGCTGGGGTTTCTGTGAGGATTGGACAGGAAGGGAAGGAGCTTGGTGGGGCTGAGCGGTCGAGGGGTAGCACGTTCTGCTGTCTCTCCACTGACACCTTCACTGTTACTCAGGCAACTGTTGTCAGCCTCGCTCCCATCGGGCACACACGACCCAGAATTCCCAGCGGTATTGTCTGAGGCTACAGGCTGCTGCCCCCCACTGGCTGGGAGGATTGGTTTCCCATACACTGTAACAAGGGAGACACTGACATCAAGGGAAAGACCCAAACCAAACAAAACCAACATCTTCCTCTCAGAAAAAACACAACACAAATTGTCAAGTTTTTAACTGCGACTGTGTTAGTGTGTTACCTCGCTGGCTGACTGCGGGGTAGTGTGCCCTGGCCACTTGGCTGATAGCCTTTCCCTGGCACAGCCTGCTGGGTGTACATGGAGTAGATGGACGAAGTTGCTACAGTCTGAGGCTTCTGCAGCACGGGGCTATCGGAGAGGTCTGGGGTATAGGGTCGAACAGCAGCAGCTGGAGGACTCTCTTGCTTGGTGGGGAGAGGGAGAGTGTTGCTGTGGCTGGAGAGAACACCCGGAGCCCTGAAGTGGCCACCGACGGGCCTCACTTTACCAGGGAAGGTCCCAGTGCTGTAGGCAGGCTTGGAGAAAGTTGGTGGGCCAGACGAGGAGAACGGTTTAGGTTTACTGGGAACTGGAGGTGGCACTGCCGTCTTGTGCTGACCTTTACCTGAAGCCTGATGGTGTAATACAGAGAGTGCATGGTTTCATGGAGTGTGCATTACATTCAGCTAAGATAAGAGATAAGTCTATTACAGACTATATACCTAACAAATAAATCCATAACAAGCCCCAAGTGTCTGAGTCCATTAAAAGCAATGCAATGTTTCATTGGTATATCAGGTTTTTCTCATAAATAGTTACCTGATTATCCCTGAGATGGTTTTCAGTAGTATGACTGGTCCGTGAGGGGACAGGGGGCGGGATGTCAGACCCAGAGAGGCCTTTCTTGTCTGTGAGGGTTTCACCTCCTGTAAGATAGAAAATCACCTACTGTCAGTGACTATATGGGAGGTCACAGTGATCTTGATGTTTGACATTTGATGACAGAAATCTTCAACTTTATTTTCCAGTAAATGTTTACACAAAAGTTGAGGAATTTCCCTTGAGATATTCCAGAGAAAATAATTTATCAGAATGAAAGAGATGAACAACCCAACACACAATGACTCCAATCACGACCATCATGTCCTAACTTACCTGAGTTGCGGGAGCTGTGGCTGGACATCCGAGGCAGGGTGGAGGCATGGCTGTAACCACCACTGGATTCAGAAGTTGGGTTGCTCCACTCAGAGAATTTGGTTGTTTTTGAGGTGTTGAAACCTGTGAGATAGATAAAAAATAAATAAATAGAAAAACTTGTACTTGAAACTGGATCTAGACACCCAACTCCTTGCCACCAGAAACACAAAGTACGGCACCTGAGGCTGGTTTGACTGGTCTGGGAGGCGGCTTAAGGGATGAGTCGGGCATAGGCAGGGTGGCCGTGCCGTCTGGGTAGGCTGGCTTTACCAGAACCTCTTGGCGTGCCGGCACTGGAGGCCCCTGAGAGCTTGTGGTGGAGGACGACTGGATATATGGCCCCACTGCTGCCACTCTGGAACCCGCGCCATGCTGAGGTGCCGTTCCATCCGAAGAAACCTGGAGGGAACCAAAATATGTGACTTCTGCAGCCTTTACGCAGTCGTAGTTCAATTTTACAGTCGTCTACTACAGATAGAAGATAAAATATTTTGCAGATCTCTTTCACTTGCATTGTGTTCACCCACTGGAAGATTCTCCTTCTGCTGGAGAGCGGCCTTCTTCTTCCAGAGCCGCTGGCGGAGCTCAGCCAACCGTCGGTCCATTGCTGCCACCTCCAGGTTTCTCTTGTTCAGACTGTCTCTCTGCTGCTGCAGCCTGGTGCTCTGATCCTGGTTCATCTTGTTCCTCAACTGATTGAGGAAAGTGTCAGAGGGATCAGGGGCAGTACTGCCTGACATTTTTTTGTTACCAAGCCATATTAATATAGATGTATTAACATTAGTTTAGTTGCAATATTTTTGCACACACTGTCCTTTTCATCATTAGATTTCACCACTGTGCAATGTATCAATTATCAGTGAAAAACAGTTACATTATATCATAATCAAATAGACCAAACAGAGACAGCTAACACTGCAGTTTGTAATCTACAGTATATGGCAGCAAGATACCATAGCTGTGTCCCAATTAAGGTGCTTTTGTTGGTGGTCTCGTTTCAAAGGCTCCTTCAAATGCAGCTCACAAATCCAGCTTCGAATCTGAACTGCGAAGTCTACAATGATTAGATCCTTCATAGCCCAACCCCCACATTTGCGATGTGGATGTGCAGTTGAGCTAGGTCACATGACCAGAGTGGTAGAAGGAGTGCGTTTTTAAATGGACTGAATCTGAAATATGTAAATTGCACATTGAATTCTTTCTCATGATGCAACAGACTTATAGGATGATGGTGATGGGAGTGTGTGGTGTAAATACACTAGGGACTTAAGTATATAAAGAACATAAATGGGGAATTCTCTGTTTCATTTAAGGATAATTGGTTTGGCCATGACCAAAGTAGACCAGGTTCTCTGAAGGATGAAGCCTTGTATGAAACTGAGGCAAGCCACTGCAGCAACCATGTTGGATCAGAGAGCTGTATCAAAGTCTTTCTGGGTTCAAATAAGAATGAAGGAAACAAAATCATGATCTGATTGAACTTCACTTTGGCTCAGTGCACTCAGTGTGTTTGCTGCGGGACTGATATGTAACTAATGGTACACTCACTATCAGTGGAAAGAGTAGGATCATGAGTTCTGTCATGTGAGCAGTTGTTTGCATTAAATCTACTCTGAGTGATTCAGCATTAAGGCCTTTTTTTTTAGAAACATTAGCACAGACAACCACAGCCGCGTCTTACCTGCAGCTCTTTATAGAGGCGCTCCAGATCAGCCGTGGAGGTGGGGTTGTTGTGGTGGTGAGGAGGAAGAGGAGAGGGAAATGAAGGTTCCAGCCTGTTGCTCCTCAGCACCTCCAGTTGGTCGCTCAGCTCCTCCACCCTCGCCACAGCTGCCAGCAGCTCCCTCTGCTTCTGCTGGAAGAGGCCGGTCATCTGCTCGATCTCCTCCACTGACGGACAAACACATAAACACAAGCGCTACTGTCAACACCTGAGTTTCAGCACAGATACCATTGTTCAAGGAGCATTTTCTTGAAGAAGCCAAATTTGTTCATTAACATAAGATAGATAACAATTTTCCAAGTAGTTTTTCTTCAGATCTAATACTGTGTTACATTGGTGTAGTGTTTAAATAAGCTGAAAGTAAATCCAATAATTTAGCACCCAGTTTTTTGGGGGGAAATTATGAGAAAAGTTTCCAGGACATAGGCTGGATCATGTTCAAGATGTAAAATAAAACATTAACATCAAACAAGCATCCATTTGTATAAATCTACATCATGACTTGAATCATGAACCATCTAATCAAAACATAAAAAACCTACAGTGCAGATGTGCAGATGCAGGCTAGGGATGAATCTTGCAGCTGGACAGATGTGAGTCAGAACTGATGAAACAGTCACAGTTACATTTCACAGAACAAACAGCTTAATGTAAATCCTGTAATTTCCATAATGAAGATGCTGAGTCGGATCAAACATGACTGATCTAATTTAATCTGATCTGGTTCATGCAGTTTGATGGACAGCTTCCACCATCTGCTCTTACAGCAAACTGATACACACAATGTAAAGAGAAGGATCCCTCTTTACTTTTTACTTTCAGCATTATGTAACTTTAATTTTTAAGGTTTGTTTGCTCACATTCTATATTTCTAAAAATATATAAAGACATAACCCTGAAGGCGTGTTTGCAAAGTTATTGGCAAAGATGCAAACACATGTGAGTTAAATACATTTCTACTTGAGTCAGCAACAATTACAAATTTTGGAGAAACCTTTCGTGGTGATCTGTGGACACCTGAAGTCGTACAATTCAATGCCTGTTCTTTATAGAGACAAACATCAAAGGACAAAAGTCAGAGAAGCATCAGGATGACCAGGTAAGTTGTCAACATCTGGATCTGTTACTGGTTTCCAGCTGTTACACTAGCATTAGCTGCTTCTCAACTAGTTAGCAAACTATTATCATAAAACCATTTCCTGAAGGGTGAATATTTTCAGATTGCCAGAAATACTCCTATAATACTCAGCCAGTAAAGGTGGTTCATCAGATCAAGACACCTACTCCACCCCCTCCTCCTAATAGGGATTCAGTTGTTTAAAGAAAAAGCATCAACTTTTTTCAGCATAAATGTTTAAAAGTCTGCCAAAATGTCTCTGACAATGATTTAATGTAAAAACCAAAGACGAAACAAGAATTTGAATCAAATTATTCAGTCTGTGCATCTGGTTCTATATTCTGATACTGATATTTTAATAATGATCCGGTCACCAGTCCATCACTGTCACTGTTCCTACTGAATCAAGATGTCATGTTTGTCAGCACTGACTGGCGGCGAATGATAATCAACAGTAAAACCTGCCCTCCTCCCCCATTCACCACACATAATGCTGACCTAGTTTACTGTTGCTGAGGCGTTTCTGCTCCACCTGGCCCCTGATGGCCCTCACCCGCCGCAGTTTGGCCTCCTGGTTGTGAGCGTTTTCTCTAAGCTGCCGCAGTCGCTCCTGTTCGGACGCTTCCTGTTGCTGTTGCCGCTGGTCCTGCAGCTTCAGGTACCGAAGCTGCTGCTCCTGCAACAGCCACAAAACACACCAAGAGAACAGATGTTGGTCAAAAGAAGGAGATACACAAAGTGTGTGGTGCAGCAGCTGTCACATCACAGGACAACACCACAAATCAATAGCAACACTAGCAGCACCACGGACGTCTGTACGAGGAGTGATGCTACAAAGTGTCAGGAAACAACTTGTTCAATGTTCCTGTTACAAATTTAACATTTAACTTTATCTCCACTTTATCACAATCAAAACTTGAATCTTAGTCTTGAAATCTGGTGAAAAGTCACAGAATAACAAAATCAGATTTTTTTTCCCCTTAAATGATTCAGCCCTGGTTAGTTTGTGTTTGTGATTGTGTCAGTTTCCATCGAGGAGGAAGTGACCAGATCCTCTATTTCAGTGGTAGCACAATACAATAGCACAGCATGTGAATGAGAAACAACAGATAGAAAAGCAGAAGAAGCTGAATGTGCTGGGTTTTGTGTATTTGTACTGTTACAGTAACAGTAGCCGAGCTGTTACTGGCAGTAACATCAGCAGCACAATGTGGGGGGGGGGGGGGGGGGGGGGGGGGGGTGGTGGTTGCACCTTAGAGGCCAGCAGCTGCTGCTGAACGCTGATCTGCTGCTGTTGTCGAGTGGCCAGATCCTGCAGCTCGTTCAGCGTCATGTCCAGACGAGGAGCTGACACCTGCAAAACAAACAAGTTCACCCTCACATGATTAGAAACTGTCAGAGATACATCAAACAACGGTGCCTTCACACCAACACATGCAACATGTGACTTTCTATCCTTTTAAATCTAAATCTATTGCACAGAGAGAGTAAAGGTCTCTCACCCCATTCTCCAGACACCTCTCCACAGACGCTTTCCCCTGGTTCCTCTTCGTCATCTGATCTGCAGCTCGGGATCCACCTGGACAGAATGACCACAGTTAGCGCTGCTGTCTACCACTGTCAGTTCTGATCCAAACATTTGATTTTTTTTAACCAGTAAAACAAACAATATTCTCATCAACCTCAAGATGTAAAAAAAAAACACCACAATATTGACAACATATTTCAACCTTGTTTAAATCTCTGAGTGAATCATGGATGTTAACAAACTCCCAAAGATAAAACATCTAGAAAAGTATCAGGACAGTGTTATTTTAATTTCTGATTCTGGCTCATGATACAAAGATGACAATGATACACGATACATGAGCCACATGCTGATATCTGTCCTTTTTCCTGAGCTGTTTTTTGGAAAAGCAAGCTAAAGTAACACAATGGTAAGCAGAGCTTAAACTAACTTAAGTCCTGATAATTTTAATTATACTGTTCACATAAACTAGTGGTACAAAGAGACACCAGTTTATGATGAAGGATAAGTCGGCAGATGAAAATAGTCCCCAACAAATGGGCCGCATTCTCCTGCAGGGAGCAGCTGTTTTTGGAAAGTACTTTTTTTTTTTTTTTTAAAGAAAATGAAGTTACATATACATGATGAGAGATGTTTTTAAAAAATGTACTTCTCCAGCAGGAACCAGTGACTGTATCTGAAGCCTCCACTTCCCACCACTGGACAAAACAAGAGCTGCATCCTTCAGAGGTCTGGCCAACGTAGACTGTGGCCAACGGTGAACATCAAGGCCAAATAAATTCAGATGACCTAGCCTCTTTATTTACTGTCTGAAGTAGGAAGCAATGGGCTCTGACCTGTCCCCTGTTATATCTGGTGATATCATTTTGGATTCAGGTCTTGAACTTCCAAATCCACACTGGTTAAACAATGTGAATATAAGCTGAACTGGAAATGCTCAGAAAAAAAGAAGCCAGCAGCTGCATCTCTGCTGCCCTCAGTCATAAGCTGATTACACTTCAGTTACACCCTAAAGCTCCTGTAACTGTACAGATCCTGCTGTTGATCAGCGACATGTGCCACTGTGACCTCCAGATGAGCGCAAACAGCTGGATTACAGTGAGTACCTAGCTGCAGCAACAAAATGTCAAAGTTTTTCAGCTGCCTGCATCTTTACAGTGTGAGTCTTACCAGCATCTCGTCCTGGAGCTCTCTGATGGTGCAGCAGGTATCGGACCTCGCCCCTCTGCTGTCCCCACCTCTGCAGCACTTCTACCATCCGCTCCCCGTCGCCAATGATTCGTTCTGTTTGGTTTTAAAACGGGACACACTTGATGCTGTGATGTAATTATGATGTGGTGACACAGCTTGAACAGAAGTATGTGGAGCAGAGATGCAACGATAACTGAAATTTGTCAAATTGTCGTTTTATCAGCAACATCAAAGACCTTTGGTAATGTTGTCTAACAGTTCACTACAGGAAGTGAAGGGGCAGTAGCTCAACACTTGCTGCATCTGAATCTGAACCAATGAAGAAGAGTGAATGAAAGACAGGTCCACCAGATGTGAATCGTGAAGTGAAGGCAAGGCCCAAAGCGTGGGAACGTTTTAATGGAAGTAAAACAACCAGCTTCCTATCTACTTTCACCACCGCTACAACAACAGTTAACTGTGTTGAGCCTGAGTAAAAACATGTTGTTCCAAAAAGACACAGAGTGTAAACACTTAATCTAGTATGGGACATTATCTTACGTTGAGGCTGTGACATTTGTGGGTTCCAGATTAGAGCAGCTAAGGTAAAACATCACCTGGAGCCCATGATGAGAGCCACGGCCACACAAAGCACAGACAGTGGGCATAGCTGAAATAATTGTTGAATAAGCAGAAAAATAATCGCATGTTGCAGCCCTAATGTGGACACTGGTGGACTTTTATTTTGGAAGCTCACCTGAACCTCTCCACATCTCAGCCAGGTAGCAGTCGCCCTCGCCGGGTTCCTTGCAGAGCTCGACCACATCCCTGCACAGCGTCTCCGGTGTGATGGGAACCTCATTGAAGTGCTGGTCATTGTTGCTGAGGTACACGGTGAGGAACATCTGCAAACACACAACGTTGTATCATACAGCATTTCCAACACCTCACCACACTCACACACCTCATTAGCAGTCACATCAGATTTAATGAGACAAAAAACAAAGACGGGTTTGTTCGTTTCACAGGCTGAGCTGGTGACCAGCGTGTGAACCCTCGGTCTGTTGAATTTCTTGTGCTATTTAAGACCACAACAGATATTTGTGGACACAACTCCCATGATGCATTGGACCATCTGCTACTCCAGCGGGGTATCTGCTGTCAGGCCCAGCGCCAGATCACTTCTCCCAGTTCGCCAACCTGCACAGCGTTCAGCGGTTTTTATCCTGCGCAGGCAGTAATGGCGAGTGACGACTTGCTCAGAGGCTCATCGGAGGATCTGAACCTTCAACCTAATCTGGTGTTTCTGGTTCTGCCCCAACAACTTCACTCATTTCTGCTCAGTCTGGTGTGAAAAATGAGGCCCCCTGCTTCAACCTTTCCTGAGTCATTTCCATGCAGATTTTCTTGGCTGTTACTGACGAAGCTCCGCTGGGAAAAGCCGGAAAGACGCAGCAGGTTCTCGTGATGCCTCCGTAAATAAAGAAGACAGAAAACAACACAGCGCTTGTGGGGTGGGGTTGGGCCTCTTTGTGGAGGAAATTTTTTTTATAACTTGTGTGTATTGACCGTCACAGTTTCTAAAGACGAAACGTGTTTATGCATTTGAAGCTTTTATCCTTGTACTGACCCTGAGCTGAAGCTTCGTGTTGTGAAACTCCTGTTTTCATGTTGTGGCAGGAGGCTGCAGCCCAGATTAAAGTCGACATGATGTTGCCTCGCTGCCAACTCTAACTCTCAGTTTTTATTTAGCTCCAAAAAAGGGTTGAACTGAATAAGAGATAAATACGTACGTCCTCTCACACTGAACCAAGATGTGACGCAGCTCCATCTAACATAGTCACACATCATTTATACAGACTCACAAATGAATGGGTTACATTTTGGTAACCAAAGGTCAAAAGTCTGTTATATCAGTTCCATCCATAATCTAATAATAAAAATAATAATATAAAAATAATAAACATGATATAATTGCATCACCTCTGCAAAAACAAGAAATACAGTAAAATACAGAGACATTTTTCAGCATCCTACAGTCTGACCTTGACAGACTGTAGGATGCTGAAAGATGTCTCCAAACATGTCCTGAAATCCCAGGACAAACTGGAAGCCATCAAGACTAAAGACTATAGGCTGAAGTCAGAAACCAACATGAAGACCAGGCCTTTGAACCAACTTACTTTAGACAAATGAAGGTAAAAAAGGAAAACAACCAAAAACCTCAGGAACGAATAAGTACAAATAAGTACAAACTCATAACCGCTGGATAACCTTGTGCAATTTACAATAACCATGTGCAATAATTTATGTACTCTTCACAAATTACCCTTGTAACCATGTGCAGTAATTTACTCTTATGATTATATGTAATTTCAATTTCATTAACCATGACAGATGCTGCTAGGAACAGACATACACACACACATGTATATATATATATATATATATATATATATATATATATATACACTACTATCTATCTATCTATCTATCTATCTATCTATCTATCTATCTATCTATCTATCTATCTATCTATCTATCTATCTATTTGTGACATGCTGACTTTTCAACTGAAGCTAAATCTCGTCATTGGACTGAATGAGGCTGAAAGATTTCAGGTCACACATCAGAGAGAATTCTGGGTCAAAAGCTTTGTGTTTCTCATTTTTTACATCCCAATTATTCTGAACAGATTTATATATATATTCTTTTTATGGTCTCTGTCCTGCGTCACTGTTGTTTTGAAAGTCACCAGGTGACTCAGAGCTGCAGCAAATGGAAATGAAGCTCCACATCGTTTAACAGCACAGCACATTAGTTTGTTGGTCTGCAGAGGTGTATTGTGGGAGGTTTCTGATATTGCTACTGGAGCTGAAAAACAAATATTTTTGTGTAAACGATGGAAAAAAACCCCTGTGAGTCATTAAAAACGGTGAAACGAGTCGAGGCTGAGTGAGGAGAGCAGCCACTGTCCTACATTCAGCACCAAAAGAAAACTGGAGCACCGCCGTCTTCATCCAAGTTCAGCGCCACGTGAAGTGGGTCGCTACCGTCACTCACTGAAACCGAGGTCGAACGCGAGAATGCTGTAGCCAATGACAGCGTGAAGAGATGAGGACAGCATCCATCCCTCAGGACGTCAGCAGGACCTCAATCCGTCCTGAACACAGACTGAAGGTGTCTGAGCTAAAAAAGACAAATGTGTTTAGTCTGAGTTCAAATGAAAAATATCCAGATGTTTTCAGGTTCAATTTAACACCTGAAATTAAAAGATTGGCCACCACAAAATAAAACATCTGCTCAGATTCTTCCTCACAACTTAACATCCAAACATTCAACAACCAAATTCTTCATCCAGTTAAAATGGGAGACGCACCAACGCGTGTGTCGTATATCGGTACGGGCCAATATTCCCCATGTTGGCGTCAGTGTGTAGATGAGAGTGAATCCTCTGACGTCAGTGTCTGATGTTGTGGTTGTTTCTGGTCGGACGTTCAGAATCAGACAGCAGCAGCAACAGTAGCAACACACACAGATAGATATTATCATTATTTCCTTCTTTATTGTGCTGTAACTTTAAAATGATTGACAAACTTTTCTGACCGTCTGACTGATGTGACAGAAATGAATATTTATGAGGACAATGTTCCTGATTCCTGATTGGTCAGTTGAACTGATCGCAGAAGACACACCCATCCAAAAGAAAAAATTGGTATATATCAGATAATGGCCATATTCTTATTTTAAAAATTGGTATCAGCCTAGAATTTCTCAAAAGTGAATGGTCAAAACAAAACAAAAAAGTCGATTTTGATGCTTCTGGATGTAAAACAGCACATTTCTGATGATGTAAGTGAAAAGTTCGATATAAATGACGAGGGTCTTTAACTCTTTGAATCTCTTTAGCTGTTATTTTGCAAAGAGACTTGCTCTTAAAATCAGCTGTGACTGACAATCTGTTTCTGCAAAGTCTCAGTTTTCTAAAAGTCTGTGCAGATCGTCCATCAGTCAGCAGACCTTGTTAAACTCCTGAGGCTGCAGCTCTTAATCCAGCCTGGAATTAGCACAGCATCACACTGCTTAATACCCCGACACCCCCCTGCCGACATTAAACAGCCACACACTGTTGATTTATTTACCTCTGTTTTAATTAACAACCTTCAAGCATCAGTCAAATATCTGGACTCTTGTCATTTAAATTCAACCATAATAATTGTTCAATCATTTAAACAACGAGCAGATGATCAGGACGTAACTGAGGAGGGTGTGTGGTGGCAGCTGGTACGCTGCAGGTCACATCCCAAATGTTTTGTAGGCATCGTGGATGGCTGGAGCCATATGGTCGACAATGTCATGTGACGCTCCGATATTGGATTAACCGCACACATGCACACACACACACACACACACACACACACACACACACACACACACACACACACACACACACACACACAGACCTAAACCCCTGCCTGCTGTTCAGGACTTTAACACAGTCAATAACAGGACACCTCTGAAACCAAACATCATTCACATGTTTTCAAGCAGTCACATGAAATTTGTCTAAACCGAACACACAGACACATTTCAAAGGCTCCTTTAAACACGGCCGACAAATCCAATCTTCATTTCCATAGCAGTGAAGACTACAACAGTTCAATACTTCACAGCCTCAACCTCAGTTAGCTAGAGTGGTTAAATAAGTTGACTAATGTTAGCTAAGTCAGCTCAAATAGCCTACAGACAGTGAAGTGTTTAACTTAGCAAAGGTAGCAAACCTTGAATAATACCAGTGGCTACAACAAATTAAGTTGGCTAGTGGCTTAAATGAGTGGTACAATAAATTAAGGTGTCTAAATCTAAGTTAGCTTTTTTGGTTAACTAACATTTGTGATGTGGAAGTGCAACTAAAGTAAAAGGTCACATGACCTCAGTAGTAGTACGAGTATGTTTTTAAATGGACTGAATTAGATTTGATCTCCAACGCGTAAAATGCAGCTGAATTCGTTCTGTAATGGACGTAAACTTTTCGGCGCTGTTGTTGCTAGGCAACAGGAGTGGCATGTAACATAAATACATATAGGACGTAAATAGGGAATTCTCCCAAAGCTAGACTGTCTCATTTCTTTTGACTAGTTGAGTTGGGAAACAGCTAAAGCCGATCCTCAAGCAAAATGCTAACACGTCGCCAGAAACCCTCCTGATATTTTCACACGTCTGTTGTAGTTTGTTTCCTTTACTCTCAGACTGACAATATTTAACTTGAATTTTATGTAATTAGATACCGGTTTAGTTACATTCATTAAAAATGTTGTTCCCTTTATGTCTCTGATGAAACAAGTCTAATGTGGTGATGTCTAATCTGATCTAATCTAATCTAATCCTGGCTTGGGTTCCTCCATGTGGAAAAACAATAGTTTGAGATCAGTCATCCTAAATAAAATGAAAAATAAAACGTTTGTCATCTGTGACATGACTTTAAGTATGAGAAGCACCTTGGGAAGAACTCAACGTTCACACACAAAGTGTCTGATTTTACTAAACACAAAGGTAACGACTTGCCTGCTGCACTTCCTCTGTGTTCCCATATGACCTTGAACAACATATATATGTGTGTGTGTGTGTGTGTGTGTGTGTGTGTGTGTGTTGCTGGTCACCGTGGCAACAGTAACCAAGCAGCACAGCGAGCTGCACTGAGCGCTGCCCGGAGGATGAGCGAGCAGCTCTGAGACTGATCCCAGATCTGCTGCAGCTTCAGACAAGATGTCAACGCGAACGACGGGAAGAGAAGTTCACTTCTTCCTCATTCTGCTGCTTCCTCAAAAGAAAAAACTGACCTTCCTCATCATTATCAACATCATCGTCACACACAGACAACTGCAGTCGGATCATTTGAATTCACAGAATGATGCCGGACGTCCTGAGATTAAAGTGTCCAGCTCCTCATGTGTACAAACAGATGTTTTTTTAAGTGAGTTTTTTTAAGTGTAGAGTACAAAGTGGAAGTATTAAGTGTAGTGTATAAAACGTGATGCATCATTATCACATGAGCCTCCATGTAAACTGCTCTATACTCTAATACAAGGATGAGAACGTAGATATGAATGAAGAACTACAAGTGTTTGTTTCTTTTAATGAGCAGGAGCATTGACCAAGTTGTTTCCTGACACTTTGTAGCATCACTCCTCGTACAGGCGTCCGTGGTGCTGCTAGTGTTGCTATTGATTTGTGGTGTTGTCCTGTGATGTGGCAGCTTCTGCACCACACACTTTGTATATCACCTTCTTTTGATCAACATCTGTTTTCTACAAATCACTGGACTGTTGCACAAGGATGATGACAGGGAGAATTAGTAAAACACAACTGTTTCAAACAGTGCAGATGAGATGATTTAACTCTGAAATGAAATATGGAAAAAACAACAACACAGACGTCATTTTCCGTCCAGAGCAACACTGAACGAGAACGATGCCACTTCTTGACGTCTCTTAGCAGAACAGTGACGAACAGGACAGAAAAATGGTTCAGACGCAGTAAAACAGAGAATTCATCAGATGAAAAAGTCAACTCTTTGTTTCCTCATAAAGCAGCAGAGCTCCACCATTCAGAGGAAACACAATGAGACACTGCCGGTGCTCTGTTATTAAAGATGACAGATACTGAGCCAACGATCGTCGCTACCATGATGAAGAGGTTTCCCGCCTCTTTCAACTTGTGCTGACGCATCCTGGATCACGGCAGAACTGCCTAAAACTAGTTTTGTTGTAATGAGAATTTTTCATACGTTGCAAAATCAATGAAAAGCCCAAACAACATTCAACACTGAACTCTGTTCATGGCTGCATCGCCAAAGGGTGCAATTAGCTGTGCAGCTAACGCTATATTAGCAGGTGCTGAGCTGGAAAGACGGACGAAACCGAAGCTGATGCAGATAAAACTGTTCCTGTAAACACTGTTGGGCCAAAGTTGTTGCCAGAGGCACTAACACGATCGATTTACTCCACCACCTTGGCGAAACCCGTCAGACAACGGTTGACGTCCACATCATTGACTAACGCTGGTGATGAAGTCCAGTCAGATGTCAACGTGAACACGTTTGCAAAGGTTGAAAAAATAGTGGAGCGAGATAACAAATCAAAGACATGTTCCTGCTAAATACTGATGAAAAATACCATCATATATTGTTGAAATGGAATAATTGAACAAATGCCACGAAATACATGGAAACACAAAGTGATTTGATTTTGGCACCAGAAATGGTACGAAGGCGCCAAGACTCTAGATCTATCAGACGAATACCCTACTCTACTTTTACTTTCTCTGTCAAGAGCAGGAGGCATTTGCCAAAAGTTTAGATGACCAGATGTTATAAAACGACCTGTAAGCAGCTGTTTCCTCAGGATGAGCCGTGGCTAACTGGTTATCACGCTAATGACACTAGAAACAAACCAACAGTCGACGCTGGCTATGAAGCACAAAGCCAGATTGTTCAAAGTGTTAAAGTGATTCATTACTTTGGTGTTTGCATCATTTTATTCACATTTACCAATGATTTCAGTAGCTGTATTATGTTTTAAGTCAGGATCTGCACTGTTGACTTTTCGTTCACAACTTTTTTCTTTTACGTTACGTTATCCATTACAACAGAAAAAAGATAACTGACATTCATGTATATTTTTTGACCAGTGGACATAACTTGTCTACGACAACTGACGTCACACATCTGCACAAAACAGAAGATAAGTTGAGTTTGGGAGGAGGAAGTGAATAAAATAATATCAATTAAAAAATACAGGTGCAGAAACACAACTATAACTGCCATGATTGTTGTTGCTGCTGCTGTTGTTAATATAATTACTATAATTATTATTATCACAACATAGTAATAGTAGCAGTAGTTTTTAGTAGTAGTCAGGTGGAGATTTTGTTCTGAACAGACATTTTACTCATTAAAGACATTTCACCTAAATCTTACTGTCAGCAGGTTAAGTGTTTTTTTTTTTTTTTTTTTTTTTTTTAAATGTTTTTTTGAGGTTAAGGGTTTTTTGAGGTTAAGGGTTTTTTGAGGTTAAGGGTTTTTTGAGGTTAAGGGTCAGTGTTTCACTCACCGGCATCATGTTGTCAGGTCTCCACTCTGTCGCATCCACACTGCGTCTGCAACCGTCAAACCATCAGACCACCATCCTCTTCCTCCTCTTCCTCTTCCTCCCGCTGCTGTCCTGCCTCGCGCCTCCTTATTCCATCAGATATTTTTTTCTTATCGATATTATTATAATTGCTGTTGCTGTTATTCGTCGACCTGTTGAACCGGCGCAGGCCGTCAATGTCTCCGGTGTCCGGTGCCTCCTGCAGAGCAGCTGCTGCATGAAGCGGCGTTTAAAAATACAACTGCAGCAGTTGTTTATTGTTTGTTTGTTTAGATGATGATGTGGTGATGATGATGGTGGTGGTAGTGATGATGAAGGGAGCAGAGGAAAACAAAGCGCTGCGGCTTCTCTCCTGCTGAGCAGTAATCCTGCCGTCTGTCACAGCGCGATCAGCATGTTTGCCTCAATCAGCAGAGACCCGTAAATTTACCGGAGACACACCGGTACACTTCCGGTAAGATCCTTCAGAATAAAAGCGGCTGTTCGTAGGACTCGTTCAGATCATCACAAACCTGCACAACTGCATCGGTGAACATCGACGAAACGATAATCGATGGATGGATGAAGCATCATTGGCACAAAGTATTTCCTCTAGTGTTGGATGTGGGTCATTGTGATTAAAGTCACGTTTCTGTAGTTCCCAGTTTGTGTTATGAAGTTTTAAACGCTTTTATTTTTAAGGGTGGTGGATTCATTTTAAGGTTTTGATTTGTCCAACTTGATAAAGCTGTTCACTGAGATCTCCTGGCAACGGGAATAAACTCCTCCTACTTTCTTCCATTGAAGTGTGTGTGCGTGTGTGTGTGTGTGTGTGTGTGTGTGTGTGTGTGTGTGTGTGTGTGTGTGTGTGTGTGTGTGTGTGTGTGTGTGTGTGTGTGTGTGTCAGTTGCAGCTGCTACTTAATCTGCTGCAGATTCATTTTTATCAATACCAAACAAAATCAGCACATTGTGAAACGATGCTGCTCATTAAACACCATTATGTATTTCACCTTTTGCTTATTGGAATGATGGTCAGTAGACCAGCTCAGTTCAGAGTTTCAGTTTCAGTTCTGAGTTTTATCGAAGTAAAGCAACTGTTTCAAAGACAAACTCATCAGAGGCAGAATCAGAGGCAGATCTGCCTCTGATTCACTATCAGCACCAATATCAACAGAAACAGGTTTTATTGAGCTGTTTCACACTGATAACTACGGCTAAAGAACCAAGAAAAGGTAAATAAATAAACATCTATAAATAAACACAGTAAACATCTTTAAATGTTTCATGTTTCATTGATATGGACATTCTGTCAATAATCAAGTGGAATGCCAATACACATCCAATACACACAATGACTCTCAATAACACTTATACTATTTATTATCCCTCTACATTTTTTCTTATCAACATCATCATCATTGTTGTCATAGTGACCTCACTGACTCAGTGACAAGTCAACAGTCAAAGTCAGTGATCAGATCCCTCTCCTCCCTTATTCTGACAGTTGTTACGAAGCTCGATGAAACAGCTTGTACACATTGTCAGCCAACTTTTGAAATTACATTTGGAGACCAAAGACCTGATAAAATCACTAAGTAACGCCTCTGATCTCAACTACAGTCAGACACAGAAGCTACATGGTAAAACAAACCACTCTGCTGCACAGTTTTAGATGTTTCCCTCCTGTATCCAGCAGAGGTCAGCATAACAGTTTATGTCAGCAAGAGGAGTGTTTCAGGCCTGGTTAGACTGCTAATCAGCATTTAAACTTGAATTTTGAATCTATCATTTTTATTCTTCTAATTGTTGGAAATGTGATGTTTCAGTGCCACCTTGTCTGATTGTTGTAACATGTTCTATGCAAATCTTTACTGCACCTTGTGTTAGCATATCCTAACTGTTTCTTGTGTGAGTATATGTAAATTGTCAATTTATTACTGCGATGCAAGGGGGTGCCACCTAAAATCTTGCCAAAGGGGCCACTGCACAACAAATTGCTTCCCTACAGGTTCAACACGTCTTATGTCAAACGTATATGACTGTGATGACATGTGAACCTGAATGAGGAAATAAACCCTGTAGAGAGAGGTGGCAAAACACTGGACTGACAGGAAAGCTCACATTTCTGAAACTGTCTTTCACAGTGACAGCAGAGCTGCAGTCAACACAAACTGTGTTTTTTCTGTCCAAAGAAAACCCAAAAAGACTTCATCAGGATATCCTCAACAACTGCGCAGATACTGGTGAGTACAGCTGATAATATTTACTGTTATTGACTGTGGTGAACTATGAACTTAATGTCACCTGATTTATGGTAACTATCTATATCTCTGCTGTTTAGTGACATTTTTTTTCAGCTGAGAGGGCATTCTTGATGCTGGTTTGTTGTTTTTGCTTTTTAGATCACTTATGGTCTTTGTAGATGTTTTTAAATACATCTGTCAAACACAGACCTAAGTTTTGTAGCACCACAAAGTGACTTTTTTATTGATTGTGGTTCAGGTGAATCCACTTAAGGTAGACGAAAAACTGCATAAAGGAAACATTAAAGCCACATTGTGTAATTTTTCAGGTTGTCTATTAACAAAAATAGATTTTTTTCATTCACAGCTATGATCTTATTAATTAGTAATCAGCTCCATCAACAATTCAAAATGTCCTGTAGGCTTTATATATATAAATTTTCCATTTATATAAACACAGATTTGGTGAGCAAAATGCAGGTTACCATGTTGCACCATTAGCTTGAAACTACAGGCCCCAACAGGGGGCAACCTCAGGTAAATACAGCTCTGCCTTTCGTATTTTTACATTCAGTGGCAGTGTGACCAAATCAGACTCACAGAGGGAGATACCCACCAGACATAGTCTACTAGAGAGCTCTGTGAGAAACGATCAACATATGTTAAAAAACAACAACAACAACAAGGTTTCAAGAGCTAGATTTCTTCACTGCATTGGTGCTTTTGTCACTGCAGTGTATCTTTCCGGATTTCTAACATATTTTCTTTGCATATTTTTGCCACATATTTTCTGATGCACGTGTGCTCACCTGTGTGTGTGCTAACATGTCTGTGTGTGTGTTGTCCATGGAGGTGGAACTCTCGCAGTGCATGACTTTTTAAGTCCTCCATCACTTCACAGCTGCTTCAACTGTTCCTCCACTGTAAAAGGATGTTTGTGTAAAGAAATAACCACTTTCTATAATATTCTCGATCTTCTGAAAGCTCAGAGCTGACAGCAGGAGTGAGTGAGAATTGTCAGCATGAAACTCGAACAAAACTGCCTAGTCATGTTAAAAAATATTTTGACTGGCTGCTGATAAAAACAGGGTGTGTTCATAGAACATCTTGAAGCCACCTGGTAAAGCAGCCTCAGATCACATGATCTGTAAATGTTTTCAAATGTTCAAGTTACATACACACTCATTCAGCAGTCCGTGGTATATGCAATATACACAAATTTACATAAAGTTTAAATAAATAAAAGCACTGAATCCAGCAGTCAGCATCCATGAACTTTTTCAGTTGTCCTTTTCAATTCCTTGCACATTTCAGAGAGAATATGTGAACCTGAGGTGCTTCTCTTGTTCAATGATCTCCAACAGTGATGATGTTTTGCTTTTTCATTGAGAATAATCCTGATCTTTGACTGGTGATTAGCTATAGTCAAAGGTTAGTTATATCACACTTTTTGTATATATGTAACTATTCACTAAGAAGTGACAGAAACAAGAATGTCAGAGTTTTGAAAGCTCAGGTTTGACAGCAGGAGTGAGCGAGTGAACAAAAATGAAACTCGTACAAAACTGTCTAACCACATATACACAGTTTTAATTGGAGTCATAAAATGATTGTGTGTCTTGAGCTGGAAACTTCAACCAGCCAATTGGCACACAGCTGCAGGTCATATGGTATATCAAAGTTTTCAGTTCTACATACACACTCATGTATCTGGCACGTAGCAAATGGTAGTGTATGAGAAGTGTACCCATTCAAATAAAGTTGAAATAAATCCAGTTTGAAAATAGGTTACATTATTACATGGGTATGGAGTGAAGGAATATAATTATGCAATTCTGAGTTGGTAAATATTTTTGCTCAGTTCATCTGTGATTGATTTAACCATCATGTTGTGTTCCAGTCAAATTTTATTAGATTTAAGTTTATGTGAAAAATTACCCTAAGATAACCTGACCTAAGATTCTATGATTTTATATTCAAAGACATAGAATTGTACAATTATATGACAATTGTATTCATTTGCGTTAAATTTTGTGTTTTATTTAACTTCGTACACTCTTTGTGTTTGCGGTCAAAAATGATTGGTTATTAGAAATGAATTGATGAGACCTCAGTTAGTGGTAAAACTGATCTCAGGTATATTCTCATTTGTCAGATGGACACTCGCACCCACAAGATGTATGAGTTCAGATTAATGAGGCTATAGATCATAAATAATAGAAGTATAATAGAAGTTCAAAACTTCAAACACTCACAAGTTGTTAAAAAAAACTAAAATAAAATAAGTATTTATGATAAGTCGTAATGGAAAGATCTTTTTTGGAACACATTAGGGATAATGTCGTCTTATGACATCTTGAGAACTGGATGAGGCCAGCATCCCAGTGCCCCCAGCTGACCTGTAATCACTTGTATAAATGCACCCAAGAAGCTGAGCAACTGATGAGGCCCAAGTATGAAATGTTGTTAAAACAGTGTGGAAGATGATAATACAGCTCCAGATAATATTTTTTGTTGTTGCTCATCAGCACCCCTCATAAAATTCTGCCACTAAGGCAAATGTTGTGTTGACAAAGTATATAGTTTTTAATGTAAAAAGCTCCAGAGCTCAGTCAAATGGAATCAGTTCACATATGGGAATGCAAAATATCTGTCAGATCATATATGATGAACTTTGTCCCACACAATTTAATTTATCAGTTCAAAAATCCACCAATGGGCAGCACAGCGGCACAAGGTTAGCATTGTTGCCTCACAGCAAGAATGTCCTGGGTTCGACTTTCAAAGGACCTCTAACCTCACGTTAGCTCAGCAGAGCTCAACCCCAGTGACTCCTGAACTGCTTCACAAGAAGCAAACAAGACCAGTGGTACCTCTTCATCCCATTCTCTCTGTGTCATAGCAGTATTTGCGCAACATCAACTTCAGGGTCTGATGAAACCGTTCTAGTGCACCCTGGCTTTCAGGATGGGATGGGCTAGATGTTTCATGGTGGATACCTAATGTCTTAAGAACTTGAGAAAAGGCCTTAGATTAGAAATTGGTGTCCTGATCAGTTTGAATCACCTTAGGCAAACCAAAAGTAGAGAAAAACTTTACTAAAGCTTTGGTGATTTTCCTAAGGGGCATTGCGTCTGGGAATCTGGTGGAGGTACACATAGCCATCAGCAAGAACTGATTCCCCGTTTTAGTCTTTGGTAATGGCCCTACACAGTCAACAATCACCTTCTCAAACGGCTCCCATAGTATTGGGATTGGACAAAGCGGAGCAGGAGGAAACCTCTGATTTGGCTTCCCAGCAACTTGACAAACATGGCAGGTACTGCAATGTTGAACAACAGATTTAAGTCTTGGCCAAAAGAAATGCTTGAGGACCCGATCTTAAATTTTTGTAATCCCTAGATGACCTGACCGGGGGTGATCATGGGCTAACAACCATACCTGTAGATGATAGGCTGTGGGTACAACAACCTAGTATATTACAGTCTCACCTGGTGGTGTGCTACTAGACCAACAACGCATTAAGAGACCATTGTCATAAATGTAGGCTGCTTTTTTTTGTCTCAGCTTCTTCCTGAGAAAGAACCAGTGAGTAGCTAAAGTGATGTCATCTTCACGAGTGAGAAGTTTCACGACTACTGAGTTTGGGGAGAATGGCAAAGCATCAGCAGGACAACCTGCAGGACTGACCTCTTGACACAGCCAAGTCAATATCAAGGGACTGTTCTGCAAACAGGAAAGAGTCAGACAGATCCACACCATAGCTCTTGGCCTGAGCCCTTGTAAATGCACAAGCAGGAAAGATGTCAGGTGTGTCTGTGGCTACATTGTCAGAACCAACAATCAAATCTGGACTGCCCACTACCTCTGGAACTGGCAAAACTTTACCCCCCGCTAGATCATTACTGAGAATAAAATCAACACCTTTAATGGGCAAGGCAGGGAGGACAGCAAGTTTAAAATATCCACTAACCAGAGGTTGTCTGGTTAGTGGGTAAATGGAGTGAAGAGGTGACTTTAGATGAAGACCTTCTTGAGTGCAACATATCAGCTGTCCCATTTCAAAGCCTGCATTTTTTTTTAGATGAAAGTTTACTGGTTCTACTGTTCATAGGTTGTTGAATCGTATTTCGTAAGAAATATTTTAATTTGATTTGTTTCTACCTCACATGTGCACTTGAAGGGCATTGACAGGAATTTAGTAAACCTATAAAATTAAACTGCATTTCTTTCTGTGTGATGGAGACAACAATAATAATGTTAATAATAATAATAACTGACACCTTCCCTTTTGTTCTCATTGTGTAGACATGTCTGCTGCCAGCAACCTGAGATTTGAAGATCAGTTTCTGTGCTCCATCTGTCTGAATGTGTTGACTGATCCAGTCTCCACACCATGTGGGCACACTTTCTGCAAAATCTGCATCACTAAACACTGGGACATCAACGAGAGGTACCAGTGTCCAATGTGTAAAGAGGATTTCTATCCAAGACCTCAAATGAAGGTCAACATTTTGCTCTCTGAGATGGTTGCTCAGTTCAGACGTGAAGCTCAACAGGAAACCACCAGCAGCAGCTCAGAGCAACAAGTTTCCAAACCAGGAGAAGTTCCCTGTGATGTCTGCACTGGAACCAAACTGAAGGCCCTGAAGTCCTGTCTGGTGTGTCTGACCTCCTACTGTCAGACTCACCTGGAGCCTCATCTGACAGTGTCAGGCCTGAAAAGACATCAGCTGATCAACCCTGTGGAGAACCTGGAAGACAGGATGTGTAGGAATCACGATAAACCTCTGGAGCTGTTCTGTAAGACCGACCAGACATGTGTCTGTGTGGTCTGTCCTGTTTTAGATCACAAGAACCATAATGTTGTTCCTCTGAAAGAAGAATATGAAGGGAAAAAGACAGAGCTGAAGAAGACAAAGGCTGAAATTCAACAAATGATTCAGAAGAGACGAGTGAAGATTCAGGTGATCAAACACTCAGTCAAGATGAGTAAAGATGCTGCAGACAGAGAGAAAGCAGAAGGTGTTCAGGTCTTCACTGCTCTGAAGGAGTCTGTTGACAGAGGCCTGAACCAGCTCATAAAGGAGATCGAAGAGAAACTCAAAACCACAGAGGAACAGGCTGAAGACTTCATCACAAAGCTGGAACAGGAAATCTCTGAGCTGATGAAGAGAAACACTGAGGTGGAGCAGCTCTCACACTCTGAAGACCACCTCCACCTCCTCCAAAGCTTCTCATCCCTGAAAGCTGCTCCACCCACCAAGGACTGGACACAGCTCAGAGTCTGTCCTCCATCATATGAGGGGACTGTGGTGAGAACTTTGGCTCAGCTGGAGGAGACACTCAGTAAACAGAAGAAAAAGATGATTGAGGCTGAGTTGAAGAGGGTCCAGCAGTATGCAGTGGATGTGACTCTGGATCCTGAAACAGCAAATCCTGAACTCACACTGTCTGTTGATGGGAAACAAGTGAAACATGGTGATGTGAGAAAGACTCTTCCAGACAACCCAGAGAGGTTTTCTAAATGTCCCAGTGTCTTGGGAAAGCAAGGTTTCTCTTCAGACAGATTTTACTTCGAGGTTCAGGTTAAAGGAAAGGCTGAGTGGGATTTAGGAGTGGTCAGAGAGTCGATCAACAGGAAGGGATACATTACACTGAGACCTCAGGATGGTTACTGGACGATAATGTTGAGAAATAGAAACGAGTACAAAGCGGCTGCTGACCCTCGTATCCGTCTCTCTCTGAAGTCTGGTCCTGAGAAGGTGGGAGTGTTTGTGGATTATGAGGAGGGTCTGGTCTCCTTTTATGATGTAGATACTGCAGCTTTTATCTACTCCTTTACTGGCTGCGACTTCACTGAGAAACTCTACCCATACTTCAGTCCCTGTCTTAAAGATGGTGGTAAAAACTCTGCTCCTATGATCATCTGTTAATTGAACTCAGTGATCAAAAACCAGGTTGTAAAGTATGGGATAAATTTAATCCCAGCAGGTGGAGATGTAGGTCCAATGGGGTGTCAGTGTCAATTGGCAGAGCTCCTAGTCACTTCTCATCTCCAAGGATGAGTTTAAAGCAGAGAAACAAGGTGGTGGATTCACCTCATGGCCTTATATTGAGACACTGCTGGTATGGACGAAGACTGATTCGACTTGCAATTTGATTACAGTAGAGCTGCAAATAACAGCCTGGGAGTTTATTTTCCCTAATGACTCAACAGACCCTGTGTTTATTTGGGAGAGATGCTTTTTTAAGGCAGAGTACAGAATTACTGCAGCGCAAAGGAACGTTACGTTTTTAAGTCTTTCATTGTCATTTATCAATGGAAATTTGTAGCTAACCCTACATGCTGCCGGGGGAGATAGAATGAGCTAAATTCAATCACAAGGAGAAAATAAGACCTTGCCTTTATTTGAGACCGGCGTCTGTTGCCCAAATATGTTGCTGCCCCCGGATAATCAAAGCGACAGGCGTTTACTTGTCTCTCGGCTGTTATTTGTAGCTTTACACTATGCAGATATATTAAAAATATGAAATAGTTAACTGGAATTTTCACAAATTATAATCTGAATGTTTATTCTAATCAAGACACATATCAAACATTTGTTTCTTTTACTGTTGCAGTTCTACAATTAATACAGTACAGGACAAAATCATAGGCTCACCACATTTAAAAAAAAACACAAAATTAATTTCTGAAAAAATAATTTTTATCATTTACTCAAAATATTTTCAATAATATATGGAGAAAATTACATAAAAATTATAGAGAAAAATTCAACTTTCATCACAATGAAAGTACAGCAATATACATATATCAGTATATACATGATATTTACTTTACTTTACTATTATATATATATATATATATATATAAATATTTATTTCACTTTTTTTCAGGAAGAAAATCACAAAAATGTTCGTTGATATAGAATCTTCTTTTTTTTTCAGGGCAAAAGATAGAAATAGATACAGAAGATCAGCGATTGTGATTATAAAACTGATTGAAATGATTTGCAAGTTACATTTATAGCAATGTTCACTTCACAAATATTAATATTCATTTGAGTTCATCATTATTTGTTTTTTTACTTCCCTGCTTTGTTTAAACATTTGTTGGTTTGATTTGAATATTTGATTGAATCATATTATGAGGTTTGAAGGTAGTGATGATGTTCACTTTGTTTTCTTTAAATGTTTCCAACCTTAAAGTCTCTGACTGGTGTAAAAGAAAAAGGGAAATAAAAGCAGGACATTTGTAGACAGAGTGAGTTGTGTGTCCTCTTAGTGTGAACCAGGACTTTCTAGTTTGTGCAAGAGTCAATCAAAGAACCTGAATAACTTTACAGTGATGAAGCTTCGTGTCAGACTAGGATGGCGTATTACGGCCATGTATAATCCATGTATATTTCTTTTTCCAGAGAGGGGGGTAATATTCTGAGAAAAAAGTGGCGAATTTGCAAGAAAAAATCTCACAAATTTGCAAAAAAAAGTCACAAATTTACGAATTATAAACATAAATATTTTTGACATACTTTCACAAATTTTTTTACTTGGTTTTAATTTAAACTAGGCCAATGGAATGTGTGGTTTATTAAACACTCATTAAACACTCTACCGCTGATGTTTTATCTCTTGGCTGATTTTTTGCTTCAAGTTGAGAAATTTGGGTTACGAGCTAGCTTCAGATACCACACCGCTAGGTGCAGCGAATGCGGCAACATCTGCCCATCATTCCATATCTCACTCGTTCACTTTAAGCGGTTAACTCGCAGCAAAAGCATCGGTGTTGCAGTTATTTTGCTAAATTTTGTTTTTCCAACCATGGGTCCCAAGAAAGTGAGTGTGAAGGACAGTGCTGAGAGGAAGATGTGGATGATGTGCATTGAATTAAAGAAAGAAATTATTGAAAAACATGACCAAGGTGTGTGTGTAATATCATTGTATTGTGTTTTATACAATATTCGTTATTTATACGTTTAAAACCATGTAACCAAAATTGCTGTGCTTCTGGGATGTGCACAACAGATCAATTCATTTCAATGGGGAAAACTGATTTGGCATACGAGTAATTTGAGTTATGTCACGGAACAAATTCTTCAATGAAAAAATAAAAAAGTATAAAATGCATTAAACTTAACAGTTCATTTTAAGTTCAAGTGAACTTGGCAGATTGATACAAGTCAAGTGTAATACACTGGGAGCTGTAAAAGCAGTTGGCGTGGGACTGCTGTATCCACATGCAATGACTTTACATAAACAAATAGATTAGGCTATTACTGACTAAATAGATTTACTTTTTTGAATTTGTATGCACCAAATGAGGACTGCCCACATTTTTTAAGAAAATAGCTTCCTTATTGGCCAATGAAGGTGAGAGCATGATTATAGCATGAATTATAAATCTGTTCTAAACTCAAATGTGGACTGACTACCAGTGAATAAAAGGCTCCAATCAAGAAAATATGTGTCTGTTGTGGGAATGATGGATGGACTGGGGTTGACAGATATGTGATGGTATCATAATCCCAGATAGAAATTACACATATATGTCCTTAGCACATTACTCTAGATTAGATATGTTTTGTGTGTCAAAGGTTGATATACGGTTGATATAAGGTTGATATGGAGTGAATCAGACCATGCCCCTGTCACAATGAAAATAAAATTAGGTCAAGAAAGACAATTCAGATAATGTAGACTTAATGTCTCAATATTGAACAACCCCTTAACCCCAGGAATTATTTTATAAACTGAAATAATATATTGAAATAAATGACACCAGAGATATCACTCCTTTTATTTTATGGGACGGTGCTAAACCTGTTATGAGGGAACATATCATTCAAATTACTTCTAGGATTATAACACATAGGAGAGCCAGGAGACTAGAATTAGACACTAAAATTGCAAGGCTGGATAAAATACACAAAATATTAAGGAGTAGAATCATATTAGAATCATTAAAACTGGAAAGACAAAAACTAGATGAATTAGTGTCATTATTAATGTACGATAGTGACTTGAGAATCTGTCCAAAAAAACTCTTCATCAGTCTTTATGTTGAGTTCTGATTTCAACAGAACATTGAGTCTAGCTGCTGTCAAAGCAGCTGAAGCTTCTAAACGAGGAACGCTTGTGATCTTTGTTGGAGCAACTCTCATCTTAACCATGACTAGACTGAAGTGAACCTTGTTCTCATCATTCTTGTATTTCAGATAAGAACATACACCATACCCCACATTACTTGCATCTGAGAAATTGTGCAGTTCTACCCTCACAATCTTGCCAAACTTGTGGATGGTAACATCTTGCGATCGACAGTTCTCTCAGGCCTTGAAGACCGGTCTTCCAATCCTCCCTCCATGGACACAAGTCGTCAGAAGGCACACCGGAAAGAACGTTGAATTTATGACGCCTCAGACCTCCTCTTTTACACAAACTGTGTGCCTTGACAATCAATTTAGAAAACTCTGACTGAGGGGACACTCGCTAGCTCATCATCGACATAAAAACTGTTTTTGACAAATGAGGCTGCAGCTTAATAATCTGATTTCTGTTGCTGTGCCAGATATTTAAGGCCGAAGTTGTCACAGACCAGAGAAGAGGCAGCGCCAAAGAGATGAACTGCCATTTGATAGTTTGGACTCACAGTTGAGGTCTCCATGCTCCCAACATAGAAATCTCAGGTAAGTATGATGTTTTGGTGTCACAAGGAACTGATGGGACATTCTTTCTATATCACAAATGATGGCAACTGCTTCCTTGCAATAGAGGACTCCCACCAAAGGATTGATCAGATCAGGACCTATCAATAGGGTATCATTCAAGGGGATATTGCAGAATAGGTCACATCCTCCATGAAGTCCTTGTAATGGTCATAGAACTGTTGGTTGGCCTTAAGCCTCCTCTTTAGATCCTGCAAGTGGTTAGTGGTCAAATTCTTGTTGTTATGCAATGAGGGAGGACTGCAGCTTCTAAACAGTAGAGGCTTTTCAAGGTGGCCGTCTTCCGATTGACAGATGTTCTCACTGAGAATCTGTATAAAGCATACATCATCTTGAGAGACATTTGCCCACAGAGCTTCTTTCATTAAAGTCTGACTCCAAAACCTTTAAGACAGCCCCTTTACAGCAACTTTTTGACTTCCTTGCCAGTCAAGATGACGATTTTGCGGCTCCCATTATACATTATTCCAGCTCAGTTTTCTGTGCAAATGGCTCATTCTCCCAATGTTGACAGGAATAAAGTCACGTGTGCATGCCTGTCGTAAAGGCAAATGATTTCCCTGATAGAGACTTCAGACTTGCAAACCGTATACACCTTGACTGGGTATTACAGTATCTATGGCAGTCATCGTACTAATTCTCAGCTGCTGCCTGATGAGGCTGTTGAAGACGAAAGACATATCACTCTGCGTGTCAAGGGGGGGAGCATATGTGAGAATTTCCTTTTGTGGTTTCTTGTCAGATGACAGGAATACTGAAATGATAGTGGAAGTAAAAGAAGCATTACTGTAGGAGTGGGAGCATTGTTTACTGCATCTCCAGACTGCTCCTCTCTCTTCATGCAGAAAGGTGGGATGGCGTAGACCACACAATCCACATCCACCATGTCTGGTTCTACACTCTTGTGTAATAATTTTGACAATTTGTAGACAATTTTGATGTATGAACAACCTTTTATCTCCCATTGTCCTAGAAGCAAAGACAGGACACTTAGCAATGCTCTGAAGCTCTTCCTTACAGAAAAGACATAACAACTTTGGCTTAGGAATAAACAGACTTTCTGATGTCTTCGCTGTATGGTCTCTAGCTTGGGCGTTGGTGCTTAGAGATTTTGCCCCTTTGGGAAATCTATTGTCTGATGATCTGGAGCTAAACAAGAAAGGTGATGGCATTATAGGCTATACGAGCCTCCTCCTGCACAAATGCAGTGAAGCGGTCAAAGCTGGAATATTCTCCACATTCATCAAGTTACTCCACAGCTATTCTGCCTCATTTGCACACAGTCCAGTCCGGTAACTTTCTTAACAAGTTGTGATTTTATTCACTGTCATTTAAAACAGCCAGCACCTTAACATGAGGCATAGCCTCTGCACAGCTTTTTAGAAAGTCAGAAAAATCTTGCAGTGCAAGAGAATCATTTGGGCCATTCTAAGGTCATTTAATAAGTTTATCATGAAAAGCTCTCTGAACAACAAATGGATTACCATACCTGTCCTTTAAAACAGACCAGGCACCTTCATAAGCATCCTCCTCTGTCAATCAAGGTTGTAAATGACATCTGAAAATTTTCAAACATACATAACATAGGCTCAAGAACAGGCAGGCAATTTAAGGTAAGAGAACTTGCAATTGCCTCAGCAAAAATGGCAGCTGTAACCGCTGAGCTTTGAGAGGAGTCATGTCATTGTGATGTAACTGCCATGCCTAATTGTCCATTTAAATTCATGGCTGGAGTCATTTTGACAACAGAAACTGGGTTGATACATTCACCAACTGCACCATCTTCAACCTGATTGTATGTTCGGACACAAGCAGCAGCCACTTTGACATCCACCTCTGCTTGCATCATTTTTAACCTTGTTTTCTCTTCCTCTAATTTCAGGTCAACTTCAGCTTGCTTTTGTTTTAATAGTACCATCATTTGTGACTCATGGAGTTTCCATTCACTTTCCAGCTTTCTAAGTTTAGCTTGATGAGCTTGTATCTCCTCTAGTGGTTGGGCTGATAGAAAAAAAGAAGGGAGTGGAGGAGGGTGGGTGAGGAAGAAGAAAGGGGGATCAGGAGTAGATGTTTTATACTGTTACAATCAGAAACAGCTGCAATAACAAAATTATTATTATCATTGCCACTGTTTGAACCACTTGCCTAACAGCAACGTTGGGCACACGGCCTTTTTGTGTGGAGCTGGAATGTTTTCCCCATTTCTGGATGCGCTTCCTCCCACAGTCCAAAAGCATGTATGCACAGGTTAATTGATCACTCTAAATTGTCAGCAGGTATGTGTGTGAATGGTTATCTATCTCCATGTTGTGTGTTAAATCCTCACAAACTTTCTCCTCTTTGACGTGTAACTATTGTACTCTCACAGTCGCAAGTGTTTCAGTTGTTCAGCTGTTATTTACATGTTTTCATATCCCACTTCTCCATGTAAAACTAATCCCATCAGAATATGGTTATTGAGCCCAATGTTAACTACACTCTTCAAGTCTTGAGTAAATACAGGAAATTGGTCACTTCTTAAACTGCCATTATACTGTGATTATACTGTTTATATCAATATGTTTATGAGTTATGTTTAAGAGATTTTAGTGTAACACTGTGGGCCTAGGGAGCAATTTCAATCCTGTGTATGACCTGTACATGTGGTTTTGACATTAAAGCTGACTTTGATATATCATTCATTTTTAATTTTATCCACACACTAAGTCTCCTGGCCCTCAGTGTGAAGAAATTTCAGGGCTGTCAACTACAGTTTTTGCATTAAGTAGACTTGTTCAGTTGTGCTATCTCTTCCTTTATCACTCCTTCTTACTAACAACATGGTGGATTATCCTTAAACAGATCGCTCTAACTTAACTTGGTTCCACATTATCCACATTATCATTAACACTGCCAGAGATCCCACCACCATTTCATCACTAATTGTATTTTCTAGGTTGTTATTTAAATGTATTGCTTTATGTTCATCTAAAAGTGAGAAACATAATTGTTGATGAATAAAACAAACTGTTTTTCTGCTGTAACTAAATACAAGAGCAGATTGGGAGAATCAATATTTGTTAACAATAAACATTATCATTGCTCCAAAGCTTCAGTTAAATGTCTGCAACTGTGCAGTAAAAAGACCATAAGGTTAGTTTCTATTAGAAAAACAAGCACAGTTACCACTTAAACTAGAATAATGAGGTGCATGTTTGCATACCAGAGAGCTAACTTTATCTGATCATCTCTAACCCAGCTCATTTAGCATTGTTTCAAACAGCATGAAAATCACACAATACACACAAACTTGTGAACACAACATACACTACATTATAATTTATCTGTCAAGATATTTCAAATAACAGAACACATTCATGGGAAATAACAACTAAAGCTTCAAAAGTTTCTCACAGAGACAGAAAAGTTTTACTAACAAGTTCAGGAGAAAACAACAACATAAACTCCAGAACATATAAAGCTAACTTGCATGTAGCATGGAGGTCTTTCTGTCAAGTGAAAGGCTGATGTAGATATATGGGTTATAGATAAACCAGTTGCTAATTGCTAATTATCTAACTACAAACTCGTTGCAGGACAAGACACCTCAGTAACAGTTTGGGAGAATTCACATCGATTTTAAGTGAGTGCAAAGTACTAAAAACATGACAAACACAGAGGTACCAGTGAGAAGTTTGGAAGTAAACAACAACACTTCACATAAAGCTAACTTAGTTTAGTTTTGAACAAAGTACTTAGTCAAAGGTACCAACGACCTTTTTTATGCGTCAGAAAATGGACTTGTCTATACTTGCCCTGTTGGATCTTAGTGCTGCATTTGATATAAACTATCACAAGATCCTGTAACAGAGACTAGAAGATGTTGTTAGAATTAGCGGCACTGCACTATGTTGATTATGTCCTATCCATCCACAGCTAATCTGGATGGCATAACTTTGGCCTCCAGTTCGACTGTGAGTAATTTTTGATAAGGACATGTCATTTGTATCTCATACTAGACAAGTCTATAGGACAGCTTTTTTACACCTATGTAATATAGTGAAAATTAAAAACACCTGTCTCAAAGGGATGCTGAAAGTTCATTCATGAATCTAGACTGGACTACTGTAACTCTTTACTGTCAGGGTCTTCTAGTAACACCATCAAATACCAATTAATCCAAAATGCTGCAGCACGAGTCCTGACAGGAAGTAGGACCAGAGATCATATTTCTCAAACATTCAGTGAAGGAGACGATGCAGATAAAATCCGTGTCTTTTTAAGAGAAATAATATGGTTATGTCAGTGTTTGACCAGCAGGTGACAGGAAGTCTTGTATTTAAGCATATTTCCCCTACAAAATAAAATAAAACAACATTGAAAAAAGTAGAAGAGTAGAGTGTAGCCACGGTAGCAAGCAGGGGAAGCAGAGTAACAATATATTTGTTATATATATATATATATATATATATATATATATATATATATAAGCATAGCTGCTCCTCTTTAATGTTGTGAAATCATAGAATGATTCGTTGACACTTTAATTTTGAAACCGGAACTTGTTCTTCTTCTTCGAGTGACACTTGCACACACGTGGATAATGGAGCTCTGCGAAACTGGACTTTAAAGTGAAATCCTGGTAAATAAACCTTTTATCTCTCCTCTGGTGCAGATGGGTGAAGCTTTGTGGATGAAATGTTGTGATTTAGCTCCTGTTGTCTGCGCGTTAAGATGACGATACCGTCCCGTCAAACTCTGTCGAAAAAATGCAGGTTTTTAAAAAACATTTGCTAGTGTATCATTGTATATTATTGATTAAACTTCTAGTATGCGCCTCCAGTTTTCTTTACAATAGTTAATTCGGCACATCGATTATTGGTGTTCAAAAGGACTGGATTTTAAAACATGTAACACAAGTTGACTCTCCGAGTAAACAACGGTAGGACAACAGCTAACAGAAAAACATGCAATTTGTTTGTTAAAATAAGCAGCCTTATCAAGTCCTTTATATCCCGAATAATTACCCAAAAATATTACTCCTTTTAATATCTGGGATATACATCATCAAACGCTAAGTTGTATTAATAACAAGCTAATAAGCTAGCAACTAACAAAATGCTAGTTTTTAAAAATGCAGTTGGGGGGTGCAGTTATCGTAGTTAGCGTTAGCTTAAAGTGGTGAATTTATTGTCCGTCTATAAAGAGGTTATAAACACCAACAGCTTCGCAACAGGAGACACCGTAAGTGTTTAATCATGTTGTGGAGTTTATAAACTAAACCGACCAGGTCCTCTACTGGCTAGCTGGCTAAGTGGGTAGTTCGCTAGCTAGCCAGCCTCCATTAAGAAAAGCGATCACTTTAAATATCCGGCGATAATAAAGTTGCTTATTGGTGGTGTGACGATAATATAAACCGATCACAGGACGAGTCGACGCCTCAGTAACAACCCGGGAGAATTCACATCGATGTCCGGTGAGGCCAAATTAACAAAAAGATGACTTGAATCTGAAGAGGCACAGGAGAATTTGACGCTTTAAAGTCCAGTGAGGTCGCCATGTTTCTACGGTATCCCTGAAGGGACAAACTAGCTACTGGACGCAATTCGAATGATACGGGTTTTCATTTGGATGTAGTTTACAACCTGGCCACTTAAAGCCACATCATGTAGAATTCAAGATGGTGTCAAATCTTCCTCTGTTTGCAAAGTTGGGTGTTGTGCTTAGTGTTGTCATTAGTGGCGTAAAGATTTATTGACACAGTTTATCACAAAGCAGCCAGATTTGAGTTTTATTAATTAATCATAAACCTTCTTCAGGAAGCTGGCATCCTCTTCATTGACCTGAATCTTCCTCTTTATTTTTTCACAGCTGAGCAACAGAAAACCAAGATGAAGGGGAAACAGAAGCAGCAGCAGCAGTGGCGGCAGGAGGTTGGGGCCTTGAAGAAGACGAGGATGGAGAACAGCAGCGACGATGAAGACTCTGATGTGGAGAAGAACTTTGCTTTGCTCACTAAGAGAGGTGGAGGAGGAGGAGGAGGGTCCAGGGAGGGAGAGTGGTCCCGCAAAGGGGAGGAAGAGGAGGAATTCAGTGACGAGGAAGAGGAGGAGGGGTCTGATGGTGGTGATGATGAAGAAGAGGAAGGGTCAGATGATGGTGAAGGAGAAGAGGAGGAGCAGGCTGAAGATGAAGAGGAAGAAGAGGACAGTGGTGGTGAGGCCTCAGAGAATGACGATGATGACAATGATGGTGATGAAGAAGATGAAGAGGGTGTCGGAGGCAGTGGTGAGATCATGACAGACGAGGATTTTAAAAAAGGTGAGTTATGCAAATCATCATATCATTATCAAATGAGTCTCCATGTAAACTGCTCTATACTCTAATACAAGGATGAGACCAAGTTGTTTCCTGACACTTTGTAGCATCACTCCTCATACAGACGTCCTTGGTGCCAGTAGTGTTGCTATTGATTTGTGGTATTGTCCTGTGATGTGGCAGCTGCTGCACCACACACTTTGTATATCACCTTCTTTTGATTAACATCTGTTTTCTACAAATCACTGAAGTGCTGCTGTTCTTTGGGACTAAAGCTGCTTCCTTCGTCTCCGTATATGTCACAGGTGGAGACTGAACTATCTCATTTCAAAGGCTAATCATGCTAAGTTTGCTGAAATGTCAAAGTTAGCTATAAATTAGCTAAGTTTGTTAACATAGGCAAGTTAGTTAACAGAAAAGCCTAATGTAGTATGTCAGTCTGTTTTCTCTTCACTAAAGTCTCCCAAACCTCCTCAGGGCTGCTGTTCTTTATGACTAACTGTGACAGACGGGCTGAGGGACATTTTCCCTCATGTTTTTGTTCAGTTTCGCTTGTTGTTGAAGGGTGGACACTCCCTCTGATTGGTCAGCGCCACTGTAACAGGAGCCGAGTTGTGTTTGGTGGTTGGACAGACGGACTGTCACACAAAGAGGATGACAGGATGAACACAACTGTTTCAAATGGCTGAAATGTAACATTTATTTAACCTGCGGTTTAAATCACAGTCTTCACTGTTTGATAATCACATTCTTTCAAATTGTTTCGATGTGTTTTCATGGGATATTGTGGCCCTATAGGTATTGTGCTTGACACGTGTTAAAACCATCAAGGTTAAATTAATGTGCCCTTCCCTCCATTATCCCTCCAGAACTGTCTAACATGTCTTTTGAGGATATCATGAAGCTGCAGAAGCAAGTGGGAACCAAAGTCTACAACCAGGTCGCATACAGCAGCAGCAAGAAAGCAGAGAGCAGCAAGAACAAACGACTTAACAAGAACAGGTGAGTGGCATCGGCCTGAGCTGCTTTAACTTTCACTGAGAGATTTTTTTTTTTTTAACTCTGTTTAACTCTCTGATTTCAGGCCGATGGAGATTTCATCCAAGAGACCGGTACCTTTCCTGCGTCAGGTCGTCCCTGTCAGGAAATCGGTGAGTGAGGAGAACCTGAGAGCGAGTGTTGTTTCTGTTTGTTTCTTTTTCTTCATGTCTGACTCCGTTTCTGTTCTCAGACACTGAGAGATCCTCGATTTGATGACTTGTCCGGTGAATACAAACCAGAGATCTTTGAGAAGACGTATAACTTTATAACAGACATCAAACAGAGAGAGAAGGAGGTGAGAGGTCGTCAGTGGACGTTAAACTCCTGACCATCGTCAGTCAGTGTAGTTTCAGTTTCAGTCTGTGTTTGTGTGCAGATGGTGCAGAAGCAGCTGAAGAAGCTGAAGACGAACAGCGACAAGAAGGAGAAGCTGCAGTTCCTCCTGAAGAGGATGGTGAGTCTCAACGCAGGTTCTTCACCGTGAAGCAGAGTGACAAGGTGGAAGTTAACGCATGTTGTTCTGTCCGGTGATGTTCTGCAGGAGAACCAGGAGCGAGCGAGGAAGAGCCGCGAGCAGCAGAGAGAGAGAGAGCTGCAGTTCAAGAGGCAGCAGAGAGAGCGAGCCAGTCAGGGCGCCCAACCCTTCTTCCTCAAGAAATGTGAGCAAGAATGACGTTTTTTAAGACATTTTAAACATAAAAAGATAAATGAAAATTACATTTAAAACCATTCATCGATAACCTCCTGGTGTCATAAAAACCTCTGATCCTCATAAAACCCTGGATCAGGCCCAACGTCAGGCTCAACTTCCTTTAACATGTATCAGTGGTGAAAGTTAAAGAAATGTATAGAATAAAAAAACAAAAAAATAGAATAAAAAAAACGATTCATAAAAGTATGAAATAAACATCATAGATTCACATAAAAGATAATATAAACCTAATTATAAAAAAAAAACAAGCAATAAAACTTCTGGGTTTTTTTCAGCTGAGAAGAAGAAGCTGCAGTTGGCTGAAAAATACCAGGAGCTGAAGAAAAGCGGCAAACTGGAGAACTTCCTGAGCAAGAAGAGGAAGAGGAACGCGACGAAGGATCGCAGGAAGCTGCCGAAGCAGCTGCAGAACAAGTCGACAGCGTGAAACCTGCAAAGAAGCGTCTCCGCCTGTGGGTGGCGCTGAAAACTGATGGACTGGTCCGAACGACCAATCTATTATCTTCTACAGGAAAATGTGGTGTTCACTGCCACTCAGAAGTCTGAATGTCAGACTGAGACGCAGCAAATGATGTGAACGCTGCAGTCACATGACGACAGTTTAACTTGTAACTTTGTCAGTTTCATAGAAATAAACTGAAACAGCAGCTAAATGTGAAGCTGCTATTTGTCTTGTTGCAGGAGAAAACAATGTTGTTTATGTATTTTTGTGTTGATTTTTTTAAATAAAGATTTATTTGTATGTGTTTGTGGTTCACTTAACAGCAGGGGGAGCTGCAGCACAGACAACTGGCACTCTACTCAACTGATTCAGGATCAGAACAAAGGAAAAAAGACTGTAAACAATCAGATTATAAACTTTATTTGTACTTTTCATAAAAGACATGCAAAATGATTTTTAAATAAAACTTATTAAAAATAGAGTTATTATAGTAGAATATATAGAAAATAAACTTTTTTAAATTAAAATCATTATTTTAAAAGAAATGAAAATTAAAGGCTTGAAGTTTTTCACTTTTGATATTCGCCACCACTACAGCATCAGCTTTTCCTCTGAACACAAATATCCCGGTTACGAGCGATGCCATCTTGTGGCGGTGACATCATAGGAAGTCGTCCTGTTAAATCACGTCAGTCTCATCAATGTCAATAATGATGTTACGGGTTTATAACATTGAATGTTTCCATGAACATTTTCAGATTAATTGACTGTCTAGATCATGTCATTACTGTTATATTTAGTTTATTAAAAGGGAAACTCCACAAGGCAATACAACAGCAATATTTGTGTCTGAAAGTTACATTGTGTAAACTGTAATACTTGTAACAACACAAACTAAATAATTACAATCTTATTATTATGTTTAAAATAAGCAAAACTATGACAAACATGTCTGCTAACATCATCCAAAAAGTGACTTGACTACTGTTATAAAGCAGTTCACTGAAGGTCATTATGTTTTTAAAAGTCAAAGTTAAAAAAGTTAAAGTGGATGTTTGCACGATGGAAAACGTATAAAATTGTTCTCAGACTGAACTAGTCTCAGGATCTGAGCTGCTTCTCTGGCAATAACACAACAACATCAAGTAAATTGGTTATTTCAGCTAACCTGTTTAATTAGCTAATTTAGATACCTTATCTTATTTAGCCACCTCCGCTAAATTTAGCTACTTCCCCTTCATCAGATAATGTATACTGGAGTGTGAAGGATCCAACTGTTGTGGTCTTGGCAGATTTGGGAAAAGAAGCTGGATTTGTCGGCTGCATTTAAAGAAGCCAGCAAAAACAGCAGCGATGAACAGATAAACTTCAGTCAGATTTGTATATGAGTAGGACCAGGATCTTCAGATCAGGTCTAAACCAGCCTCAGAATCCAGCTGAGAAACAATTTATTGAATCTATTCAACCCCCCACCACAGTCTCTAAGAAGTCACTGATAATGAGGACACAGTTACTTCACACTCTCTGACAGGTGGCGTTCATCATCAGAGCTCCTCCTCGGTCCACAGCAGGACAATAAGGGAGGATAGGAGGGCCACAGGGGGGAGGGGTGGAGGTTATAATACAGGGTCTTATATTCATGAGCTAATACCCTCCATTCAAGCCCACATACCCTCCCCCGAGCCCCTCCATCACCCTCCACTTTGTCCTCTGTGTCACTGTTGTTGTAAGAGTTAAAGACTCTTCTTCTCATCATTAAAAATCATTGATTTTAAACTTATAAACAGCTTTTTATCTGGATTACCATTTCATCAACGAATTGGAATTAACCAGAGACAGAAAATACATTTATACAAAAATATCTTCGTCTGTGATATAAAAAACTTTTTCAAAATAAATGTTTCTGTTGTTTTTAACTTAAGTGTAAATTAAACTAATTCTGTCTCAAATAAAATGAAAATAATATTATTTTTGTTTTAATCTACTGTCGACTTTCCCTGAACTACAGAAAAGAGATCAAACATGTTGATCAGTGAGCTTTAGAGATGCTAAGATGGCTGATAGAAGACGCATCATTCGTTGTGTCTTCCTGTGTTTACTGCCACATGTTGCAAAGTTTTAGTGTTAGTGCAGCAACATTACCGGCTCTGGAGATTCTGAAAGTTCACTGACCTGACCACTTCCCTGGAAATGAATGTCAGGAAATGGAAAAGGAAACGTTCCTTTTCAAACAACCACATTGACGCATCATCATCATCAGAAAGAGATGAAGACTCGTCATGGATTTCAACCTGTGAACCTCTCACATCTAAAGTATCAATCACACATATGGACCATAAATATTGCTTTGTCATTTACGTTCCTGGTGTACTTACCTTACATGCTACCTGTTACATGTTGCCTAGCAACAATGACAACCACCAAACAACAACAACAACAACATCTTTTGCCACCATTAAGAGGAAAAAAACAGTAAATAGATAGATACATACTCATTCTACTTTAATTACATGTCCACTCCGCTGCAATGAATCGTGGGATATGTTGGGCTGTGAAGGATCCAAACGTTGTAGTCTAAAGAACTCAGTAAAACAAGGCTGGATTAACTCGTTACCTCAGCTCAGTACCATAGCAACTTTGATACCATAGGTAATTTAGTTATTTTGGCTACCTTACCTTAGATAACTTGGTTGGACTGTGAAGGATCCAGCCTTCAGGGGCTTGGAGAAAAGATGGATTTATCAGCAGCATTTGAGGGAGCCTTCAAAATGAGACCATCTAGACAGTTTATACAACTGACACTGTATATGACTGAAGGACACTGCCTTCGAACTAGGACACAGTGTTCAACTACTCAGCCTTGTGTCTCATTGAAGTGTGGTTCGCCAGATTTGGAAAGTATCGTGGGAGCTGTCGTTGAAATCTGCACCTTAAAAGTTATGAGAACTTTTGAGATGAAGGATGTCATTGTTCCTGACTTGAAATGGCCTGCGACAGACGGTGTGTCGACTCTTCGCCTCCTCCTCCTCGTCCTCCTCAGGTGAATACACCCTCAACAGTTTCCATTCCTCTTTCTCTTCAGCGTCAAAGCACAACGGACACAACTCCTCCTCCTTGAGACAAAAAACCCCAAAAAACCTCATTCCGATTCATGGCCGCAGCATTGTTCCTGCACGTCATGAATAGCCAATAAAAAGCCTCATCGCTCCACGCTGAATTGGATTTGAAGAAAAGGTGCCCAGAGAGGCAGCGACAGCCTCCATACAGTTCTCAGTGTGGAAACCATCTGTTGGCTTGCCCCCCCTCTCATCCACTCGCAGTGTGAAAGGGATAATTGAGTGTTATAGAGAGTGGAGAATGGATCCCTCTGCTGCTGATTTGTATTCTTTAGAAAGAGCCAGGGGTTTCACACCACATCTGCCCTTCAGCACCATTCAGCTCCATTCACTGTCCCGTCAATTAGCACACTCAATTAAGCCCTCATAATCCCTTTATCGATGCACAAGGGCTCTGGCGAGCACCACGCCCCGCCACCGAGAAGTGGCAACAAAATGAGACTTTAGTGACTGTTTTCTTTGTGCAGAGGGAGGGGGAACAATACGGGCCAAGTCTTTCGACACTTCATGAGGAGAGTTGATAGTTGAAAAGCAGAGCGCTGCTGCAGCTGGCAGCATGTTTGTTGGCCATTGTTCTGCAGATTATGAGCTGTCTTTTTTATTTTCAGCAAAGTGTTGTAATTAATTAGCGCAAGGCTGAATGCAGAGGTGGTCAGTCAGGCACATGCAGGACCCGAGGAGGTCTGCGAACTGTGAAAACACACTGAATGCCAACAGTGTCACTGCTATAATCCTTGTTAGTGCCGCATGAGCCGGGACTGATGTGAATTTTACAGGTTTAATCTGGGACCTGGTGACGAGTCGCCACATGCTCTACATGATCTACAGAGCACCACATAGATAATATTAGAAACTTTAAGGTCAACATATCCCTAACACACTTTTATATTACAAAAGTAATATAATTAGGCCTACAGTTATGTATTCATTTTTGTTGTAATACAGTAATGTAGGGCATTACCAATAATTTTTCAGTTATATTATACTTGTGCCATTGCACAGTAACATACGTTACAACATGCTTTTAATCTGAAATTTTCTGTGAGAAAAATAGCTACTTCCTGTAGGAGTTTGTCAGCGTTGTGGCCGAAGACGACCTGAACAATGTTGACGTGTAAATTGGGCTGCGCAATCTCCAGAGAATGATTGGTGCCGCGCTGGCCTCATGTCTCACCTGCTCACCTGAGGCCTCCACCAGTTCAAGAGGCCAAATTGACAGATACTCACGATGTCCTGGATTGGTATGCAACAGTTCGTCATCGTCAGCCATCGTTCGTGCTTTACATATTACCAACGGTCGCAGCCACTGGAGACTGAACCTGGGGTTAGTTCTAAACCCTGTGTTCTGACATGAACACACACCTTTTGTTTTGGAGGGAATAAAATTATTTTACACACTTGATGTAGCAGTGTTACTCCTGATTGTGTTTTCTTTTTGTGATGTTTGAAATATTCTTGTTGATCCTCTTTGATTTGGATTTTGTAGCACCCACGACCCTTTTTATTCTCTATTGTTTGAACGCTATTAAGTTCAATCTCTGTAAAAACTACATTTATCATTTTAGGAGACAAGTTCGGGTTATTTGGTTAAAGTAACTCAGAAGTAATGTAACACATTACAATTACAGTATTGTAATGTAACTGATTTTACTTTGAAATACCAGTAATTCGTAATCTGTAATGTATTACATTTTTGAAGTAACTTGCCCAACACTGCTCGTCTTACTACATAGTTCACTGTTCAGGAGTTGTCTTTCTGTGTCTAGCAAGATAATCCACTGAAAAGGTGCACAGTGTTATATGTGGTGGGCCCATCTGGGCCAAAATGTCATGGTCAAAATTTACAACAGGAAAGTCAGTGCCACAGTTTCCATCTGTCTCTAGCTCATATCTGGTTTACATTAGCAGCCTTTTCCCACCAGCTCAATGTCAATTTCTGTTACTTCTTTTATGTTTTGAATTTTTACTATCATTATTTCCTTCTTTACCATGCTGTAACATTACAATTATTTTGTATGCTTCCACATTTATAAAAAACTTTTCATTGTCTGTGCTGCTCCTGTTTTGACTGACTGATTACTGATTTCTGATTACAGGAATTAATATCAATGAGAATAATGCTCCTGAATGGTCAGTTGAACTAATCACAGACGTGTCCCAGAGGCCACATCTGTCAGAAAGAAACACTTCTTGGACATTTTTGAAGTGCACCACAACACTGCTGGAAATCAAACCACTAACTAGAAGAGAGGCTAGTTTTTAGCAGCTCACATTCACTGGAGTAAATTTGGGGTTAATCTTGAAATTACTTTGTTCTTCTTGATAATAATGTTCAGGGTTTGAGCCTGTTTGACCTAGTTGTTGTTGATTTAACCAGTTCACTCTGTAGACTCCTGTCAGTCTAGTGTCAACTTGGACTCGTCTGAGAACCAGACTGTCTTCGAATCCCAATCAAAGAGATGAGATGGAAAAATGTCATTGTCAGGACCATGAATTCAATTAATTTGCTATTAATTTGTGTATCAGAGTGTATCATGATGCTTCTGAAACGCAGCAAGGGTAATGATCAACTGAATTGCTCTATATTAATTGTTTTTTTCAAATATATAATTATTTCTTTAGTTCTTTGTGAAATAAATAAAATCAAGACAAAATAACATCACCAGAGTAAAATTTGCATTGGTATGTACTGGTTTTGTGGGCCAAATTGTTATTCTTGGAAAATGGCACCATCTTAGAATTGGAGCTTGAAGAAAAGTTTTTTTAAAAGTTGCTGCATTAGTCTAGGACAAAACACAACAGTCATATTGGACACACTTCAACCTATAAATGCACAACTTAGCTAAGAACTTCAACATCTTACAGGCTCTTCCAAAATGTGAACATAGTGCCTCTGGCACCCAACATGAGAATCATACCCCTAGATCAATGAGCCATGAGAAACACAAAACTAAATAGAAACAGAGTTGTGACAACAAAACATTCAGCCTACAATATAGCTAATGTAAGGTCCAAAATTGTCCCAAATTATACTGCTGAAAATCCCAGGCCTCCACAGGAAAGAATAATCAGCCCCAGTCTCTAACCTATACACAAAATGGTTCACAAAACACACCATGTGGAATATTTGCATGTGATGAAACCAAAGCAGAAAAGGAAAAAATAAAAAAGATGCCCTTCATGATCTGACACTTTGGGTCATGAGAGGATGAGGTCATCTCGTCTACACAGAGAGCATCTAAAACCTTTTATTTTAAAAGTGTTAAAAAAAAAAAAAAGGCTCAACACGCACCCACACCGAGCCCTGGGAAAAGACTTTAACACGTCGCATTAAAGCTCTGTAATTGTTTTTATGGATTGCTTCTTGTAGCCATAATTGTTCACGACTCCATAAACGAGAGAGAAACAGTCCAGACGGTTCATTAGAGCACTGAGCGCCTTGCTCACACCGCAACACGACGTGTAAAACAAAGAGAGAGAATCTGTTAAAGAGACTTCAGTGAGGAAAGTGTTGAAATAAAAAACAGATGTAGCTGAGATAGAGAGAGTTTCTCAGCTGCTGTGGTCTTTCTGCACTGCATTTCCCACAAGTCCACAGTGTGAAACTCAAGTCAAGTGTCTTCAATGTGTGCTTCATGTCATCTTGGATTATTTCTTGATAAATTTATATTTGTACTTGTCACACAGTGTTAATTGAATCATCAATTCAGGCTGGTTGTCAGTCAATTAACAATTAGTAATCAATTAGCAAAGAACAATTTAAGGTTTCAACAGTTGTTGTCATGGAGAAATCAGAACGAACCACTCGCCTATATTTGACCATCTCTGACAAGTCATACCCCTCAGGGTGATACAAAACCAGATGCAGACTGGTGCCCTGAGTCAACTATTTCATTTTATTTCAGCAACAAACACCAAAGAATCCTAACACAGACATATAACACTGTGACTCATAGGCAAGCAGTTCATCGTCTAAACCTCAACTTCTCAAGACTCATCATGGGTTTGTTCAAAATTTGAAGCTGGGACCTCTTGCACTAAGAGCAAGAGTCATACCCCTGGACCAATGAGCCAGTACTGGACAATCAAAATAGGCAATACCTTTCAATGTTGTTGAATCTAGGGTAACTCTAAGTGCTCTTATCATGGACTCATCCAGGATTTGAACCTGGGACTTCTCACACCTGACATTTGAATCATAACCTTAGACCAATGAAGTGCACAATTTACAAATTTACAAAACACACCTTTCTACAAATTTTCATGTAAACATGTTTACACTGAATGGGTTGTCAAAATTTGAAGAGTTAAACTGATACACCAAACAAAGTTGCTATTGAACATATGTCACTGCAACAGCTTGGCCATAAAGTGAAGTAATCTTTGAGGGTTATTCATTAGCTAGACTGTGACTAATTTCTGCATCAAATGAATCTTTTAGTTGGACATCAAGCCAGAACTGAAAGGCATCTAAAAATTCCTCAGGGGAATGAAGATTAAAAACATCAGAAAATAATCTGCGCAGTGACTTTAGACCTTGAACCATGCTCTGGTTGTCCTGTCAAGAATTGTTTAGTCATCTGGTCGACACGAAATGTGTCTTTCTGGTTAATAAACTGACTCCAAAGTTAGACGCTTATGTTTGTTATGGTGGCTGTTTTTATAATGTGGAAATAAAAAAGAGAGACCAACTGAGACTGGACTCTTTCCCTGGTTTTCCAAGCTACAAACTGGCTCAAAAATCAGCAATTGGGTTTTTCGTGGATGTGTCGTACTGATTGGTCGCGCTGGGAATGAACCTCCTGACCTTTGGCAGCATTGGTGTCTCACTTCAACTGCAGGGAGACAACAGTGACTTTACTATGGACGTCAACACAGCAGAGACATAAGCCATGATTTTTTTTTCTTATCAGCATTTACTCTTTCCTCTCCACAACCTAACACAGTTCTTTACTCACTACCTACTGAGTGAAAACTGGGTGTGTCATTGCTAAATGATGTTAGTGACTGTTCTGTTCTGGCAGCATTGACTGTAAAAGACATTACTGGACATTTACAGAGTCATGGGAAACCCCTTGTCTCCCTTAAGTCGTCATAAATTTTGTCCTTTATGTGTGTTTGGAAAGTTGAAGCTTAACACTTTGCTGTGTCAGGTTCTGCAGGGATGATTCAAAGTGCAATGGTCTTTAAACAAAACAGGAAGTGCTTCGGGTGACTTGTTGAGGTCAGGTGGAGGTGAACAACTGAAGCTTTCAGGTGAAACTGAGCAGAAACTATGGTTCATTTCATTCCTCTACCAAACACATGCAATGCTTCTTGACAAGTGAAATTATCTGGAGAAAAGACTTCCTGCCTCCGAGGAGTTCAGCTGCAATCTCTAGAGCAGATTCACACAAGCTCAAAACTGAACTGAACTGCTTAATATATATATATATATATATATATATATATATTCAGCTGCATCATCGTTTGGCATCTTGTCCGAAGGTTCACAGTAGATTCCTGACTTTATAACAGCAAAGATGAACCACAGGTATTTCAATTTTACAATGACTCATGGAAAATGGACCAATTTCATTTTGAGACTGTTTTATTTTTGTCTTTATAAGCAAAAAGCTGTAATCTCACTCCAAAGAATAACTGTGTGAACGAATGTCCTTTTCCCATCCGTCTCAGTTTTCCAGTTGACATTTACAGTCTGAGTCACAGATGAAATTGATGAACTGTGATTCAGCAGCCAGTTGTTCCGTTGAAGGTCACCAAGTCTCACCGACAGACAGGGAATTTTCCTCTTGCATTCTCAGTGTTTCGGCAGGCAGCTTGTTTTTGCAGTGATGTAGTTTGATTCAATTGTGTCAAGAGGGCGCAGACATCTTCCTGAACAATTTCACTTGAAGTCAAACTGCAATGAAGAACTCTAGATAAACTCAACAGGTAGCCAAAGTGGTTTGGCTCAATAATATCCACAAATTCTGCAGGTCAGAATAAATTTCCTCAGTCCAAATCTGAAATCTGACTGAACCAAACGGCGAAAGAGCACATGTCCTTATGTGCTGTAGTAACGAGCACGTCATCAAGAGCTATGTTTAACATGCGCTCCAGTGCATTAGCAATAGCATTACAGCTACCAAGTGCTAAGAATTGCTCTCTCCATCTTCAGCTACCGTCAGATGCAGATGCAGATAATCCGCGGCTTTCGTGTCAGAGGTCAGCACACACCAGAAGTAAACAAACTTGGGTTAATTGCGTTAAATTATTTTAACTCGTTAATCTCAGTCATATTAATCGCATAGATTAACTTGTCGAACCTGACAGCCCTAAATAAAAGTAAAAAAACTCTGTGGGAAAAGGTTCAGATTTCTTGACACATTTCTTTAACCAGTTGTGCGAAGTAACAAACTGCAAATACTTTGTTAAAAACTTTGTTGTACTTAAGTAGATTTTTCTACTTAAGTTTCTACAAGTTTTTACTTTCTACATTTCAAAAACAGATATCTGTACTTTCTACTCCTTACTTTGTCAAAATAGGCTTGTTACTTTTTTCAACCTCAGCGTATGACCAAAGGACGAAAAAAAGACGTAACTAGAGAGATGGAAAGTCAACCGCGGTTGAGATCTTGACTGATTGATTGATTTAGATCATTGATTGGGACTTATAAGGCGGAAAAAACAGGGACAGCAGTGACATGGAGGAAAGTGAATGAGGGAGAATTAACCCTTGAGGCACTTTTGGGCCCAAATGTGTTGTTTAATTATTTTATTTTTTTTGTTTCTTAAAATATCGGTCAATTTAAATGCTAATTGTATGAACCATATCCAGGATTTGATTTTTATTATTTTTTTTCTCCCTGTCATGTTCCATATAATTCTATAATTCCATATAGTTCCTTCTATTGCACGGTGCATAGAACAGGAGATATGCGACAGGCACCCTCTTTAACCTCGTGTCAAGTTTAGGCCCATTGACTGTCATTATAACCACATATTTTTGACATACTGTAATCCTATTATTATACTTTTCCTATGAATACCTAATAAATCTATGCCTCTACCTTCATATAGGGAAAACTGGTTTTAGGTCTGATGGCCCCCCCATAATCCACCAGGGGCAGCACAGTTTCAATACATAAAGTTTCAATGGAGGCCTGGTTCTCTTACCTTGCAAAATGCATGGCCATAAAAACTGAACACCATAAAAATGGTCTTGGTCTGTTGGGAGGATATAAAAGAGTGGTGTGAATTTGGTTGAGAATATATTTTGTCTGTGTGTGTGTGTAATTCAAACCATCAAAGTATCTGTTGTATCTGTTGTTGATCAATAGAGAGCCTCCTCTCTCCTATTGGATGTGTGGTGTAGCATCCTTAAACAGGTGAATATTTTAAGTCTGTCAGAATAGTTTGTAGCCTTGTCTTTCATTGACTTGAACATGTCACCAACAGTCATGTGACTGAATAAAATCTGCATATTTTTCAGCTGAGCCTCAAGCTCAGTGTTTATATGAGCAGTGGGAGGAAGTTTGTTGCTATATCCATATGACATGTGGGCACAAAAATGTTGTATATATTGGTGCCACTGGTTTTGAAAATTTCTTAAAAGAAAATTACAACAGAAATTAAATTTTCATTTAGCAATTTTTAATCATTTATGGCTCTGTAAATGTGTCATACTGCACCATAGGGATTGTTGAGGTTTCTCTTGTTGCGGCTGGTTGAGCTGCAAGACTTTACATCTTCAATGAGTAAAACTGTGACCACAGAAAAAAAAAAACTGGTGATATTTATGTTAGAAAAAATATAATAACATCCCACAATAATTTGCTTTTGCAAATTCAATTTCAATCATTAAATTCCAATCTTTACTGTCAAAATGTATTAAATGATGCTGTTGTCTTGCAGTGAGGAGAGTGAGCAATATGTTACTGAGGAGGATATTATCAGCAGTGAGGAAGAGGAGGAGGAACCACAGCCAGGGTCTGTGTAAATGGTAGAAACCATATGTGATATAAATTTGGCCAGTAGTAGAGATTTTGATTATAACATGCCTATCGCGATATGTCATTACATCATCAAAATGATCCACGTTTGCTGAGAGCAGTGAGCTGAGGAGGAGAAGCTTGCCAAAAAGACCAGTGCCTTTGTCCACAATGTGGTCATGGTTTGGATTTAACCTCTTCTTTCCCGATGCCCCTGCTACTGGGGACAGACTGGGTCACATCCAATTTTATAGACGCCTCTGCTAAGAGCGGAGGTCTCGTAGATTCTAAAACTACACGTTTTATCAAGAAACATCAAAAATTGACTGAACCAGCAGCAACACACAACCGAAGACCATTCGATAAACACGATAATGAATCTTTGTTGTCTTGTTTACAAGACATGACGTAAATCTGCAGCAATAACACCACATTTCCTGAACAATTACATCTTCCAGGATTCTTTGTAAGCAGTTTTCGATAAAAGAAAACAAAAGACTTTTCCTGCCTGGTAACACAGATGTGATTAGACGAGAGGCGAGAGGCGAGAGGCCTCTACTCCGGTTCACTTGCATGTCCCATCTTATAACTGGTGATTGGTTGAATATACATAAAGGCGGCTTCTTTATACTACTGGCAAAGTTTTCTACATTGTTTTCTATAATTGCAGTTTTGCACAATACATTTTATTGAAGTAACATACTGCTGCATTATCATGCAAACAGCTCAAAGGATCACACATATTTTCTGCACTTGCTGGTGCCCATTTACACAGAGTCCAACATCCAGGACAGTAATGAGAACAGTGATAGAGAGGAAGAGGAGGACAACACTGAGGATCTTGAGTTTGTTGAAGCAGGAATTTTGTTAGAAGAGGATGATGATTACCAACTGTCAAAGCATCATCGCTGTGGACTTGAACCTGGTGTCAACAAATGATGCTTCAGAAGTAAATACCAATACTGTCTACAAGCAACTCAGCACTTTCAAAGTGCTGGAATCTATGGAGCAAAAGTGGAAGACCCACTGCAGCTGCTGAGATAATTGAAGCAAAATGCAAACTCCAGGCCAAATGAGACAAGCTAAAATATCCCATGCAAATAGCTTGACTGTAATATTATATATGTGTGTGCACAATGAGCAAAAAATCATGTGTTACGTATTTGACTTTGTAGTCACTGATGTGTTGTTTCAAATTCTGTTTTCCAACAGGTTCATTCCTGCATTTTCTCACAGAATATGTGAAGACAATGAGCCCGTTTGTGAAGGCGCTTGATGTTCTTCAGGGAGAGGCCAGTGTGCAAATGACATGGCTGGTACCAACAGTAACACTTCTCAAGGCTGAGCTTGAACATCTTTCACTTTCCTCCAAGTTCTGTGTATCTTTAGTAGATGCTCTTCAAACAGGACTTGAAAGGTGTTTCAGACAGATGGTTGCTGATCCAGACCTGATTGATGCTGCAATTCTTGTCCCCAAGTTCAGGTCTTGCTGGACAAGTGATGACAGCATCCAAAAAGTGTTAAAATAAACCAAAATCCAAAAATTTGGAATCCAAAAAAGGGACCAAAAAATTTGGTAGTCCTGAAGAGATGTGAGTTTTTCACAAAGGAAAGAAGACTTCATTAGAAGTCTCCTTGTTTCCATGTTATGATGTTTTAGTTTCAATAGAAAGTGTTAAAAATTATTTTGTTGAAATTAATATATGTTAAGTATTAAGAGATACAAAGCTGTTAGATGTATCCAGGTTCTCGTGTAGGACCTGTTGTCAGTTCAGTCCTGATTATCCTGTCAGAATTTAACTTGCAGAAAAGCTGTGTTATTTTTTTCTTCTCAGTACGAGCACTATGCAAGTTAATAAAAGAGGGAAACTATGGTGTGTGTGTGTGTGTGTTTCAGCGTTGTGCCAAGTTATCAAAATGGTATTGTATATAATTAACAATAAAAAAACATTTTTACTTTTTACTTTGTACTTAAGCACATTTCAGAGTCTGTACTTACTTAAGTAAAGGACTTGAATCAGCACTTCTACTTTTACCAAAGTCTTTTTTTACAGAAGTATCTGCTTAAGCAGAGAGAGCGAGTACTTTGTCTCCTCTGTCTTTCACCCATGTATAGAGCTGATTGACTGATCGCATTTGATGGTGAGATTATGATATTAAGCTGATTCCTTTGATGAAAATAACATCAAAAAATAATTTGTCTTCGTAAAATATGGTGGCTTCTGCAGCAGAGGACAGCATCCATGAAGAAGCTCCTACTGTGAGAACATTACAAGAACAAATGACCAGAGCATATAATAAATAATATGAGCAGCTAAACTACAGCGACTTGCTATCAGAAAGTAATTAAATGGGTCAAATTGAGCTAGCTAGCGGGTTAGCGTGCTAACCTCAATTAATGCTGATATTTCCTTCCACAACTGGAAACAGCTGCTGAATAAAGGGAGATTCTGCACTTTTTCTTGTAGACTGGTGGCTGGCTACTAATGTCAGCATCTGCTATATAGTCATAGCAACATATACGTATAGCATCATTACAATAATCAAACAATGAAAAAACATGCAGTTAGAGGGCCTACTCAAAACTCATAAAGAAATTCATCTTTGTTCTACAATGACCTAAAGTCTCTCTGGTCCTAAACCATGGGTTCTCATTCATCTTGAACATCACCTTTGACATTTCAGACAGAAGATGAGGAACCCTGTCGATCAGTAGCTGGAGTTTTATGGTTGAAGCTTCAGAAGTAGACACTGACCGTAAACCTCCTCAGTCAAACCTGGAACAAAGACTGAAATAAGTTCCTCTGGACATACACAGAGCTATAACAGCCTGACATGACGTAAACAGCTGAGCCGAATGCTGTGATAAGACGGAGCAGTGGGAGGCTGTGGTCTACAGACTCGTTAAAAGCCCTTTATGAGTCCAGGAGAAGGTTTTTATTCTCCTGAGTCAGTCGTCTGCTCCTGCATTCCCATGTGATGCTTTTAAAGAAACAACAACACTCTTCTTCTTCTTATCTGCAGCCGTCTGGGTTGAGGTGAGAGTGAGTCAGTGCAGCAGACAATGCTATAACACTCTGTTTTACCGACAGATATAATCCATAGTTGCTGGTTTCCACCATGTTATTGTAAGTTGACCCTCAGCTGCCATCGGGCACAAACGTTTACTAAGTGCTTCATACTTGCAGAGTTTCTCTTGCCATGTTTACTTCAGTTGTGCCTCCTTGGGAAAAGTAAATTTAGTGTCACTTCAACTGGGATTCTGTAAAATAGGTCAAAGATAAGGTTTTATTTTGGAACCGACTTACACTCCAAACCAGTATGACTGAAGTGCATGAAACACTCACAAAATTTAATCTGCTCATGTTCACAGAAGTGATGTTTCCATTTTCACAGTCACACCTGAGCCCGAGGTTCACCTGTGGGGTTCTTGCTGCATTTGGGGCAGTGGAATGGTGGTTTTGTTGCGCTGCCACTTTGAACTTTTCCTACATTAAACCAGACTAGGATCCTTCATTTAACATTTGACTATGTTTGTATATGTTTTATATGTTTTATATATTCTATGTATCTGTGTTTCTCAGATTATTCTATCTACACTCTGACCCTTGGCTGAGGTTCTGGGTTTTGGGTAGGGACCAAAAGAATATGATGGTGCATACAAGTATCTGAAATGAGTTTCCTCTGCAAGATGTCTGGGCTCAGCCTCAGAGATAATGTAAGGAGCCAGCTCATTGGGGGCCAGTGGAGGTAGTTCATCTGATCAGGATACCTCCTAAGAGAGACCTTGAGCACACCATAAACACACTGCAAATATTATCTATCTGATCTAGCCTGGTAATGACTTGGCATCCTCCAGGAGGAGGTGGACCTGGATTTTCTTATTGACATAACCGTGGATTAGAGACCTGAACCTGGATCAGGTGTTGAAGATCAATGGATTGAAAATACTAAACTAAAAATAAATCCAACTATACATTTGTTTTCATTTCCATTCCAGATCAGTCCAGTTAACACTGATGCCAATGGAGAGACGATGCAATGGATCTTCAGGCTGTTTGAAAAGACGTTACTCAAACATTTAAAGTCAGTATGAATAGATCGGGTTTCAGGCCCGTGGGCGTTAGCTTATTAATAATTGACAGCCTCCTGTGATTGACTTCCATCAGACCACAACTGTCACCTTTGACCTTCGGAAATCAATAACCCACTTATCTGCTGCCTCTCATTGGTGCCCCGCTGGGAGCGGTGCTCCATGGTCCAGCAGCTCCTCTATTCATTAAGATCAAGTAAGGCCATCTGCTGATTCCACACCACAGACAAGTATCTGAGAATGTGGACGAATAAAAGTGAACAAGGTGCGGGTTGAGTTGATTCCTCTCTAGTTTGTTTGTTTGTTTCTCCTCGCCTATGTTTCTCCAGTTGGTCTGTCTTGTTCTGTTTGGATGATCTGGGCATGGCTCCCTGATCCTTTTCCCTGCTGTTTCACTGCAGCATTTAAGGACCAACACTTCACTCCATTCTTTAACAGATCTTCTTGCCCCGTTTAGTTTCCTTGACGACCTGGAAACTCCTGATTCAAGTTTAACTTGTTGAACCACAACAGTGCCTTCTTTATCCCTCTATCTGAATACTATCTGAATTTAGTTCTGGTCACTTTAAGGACACCTCAATCATCACAAAATCTCACTTCTGAATCATGACGCTCGAAGAGCTATTTTAAACCCAATACTGATCAGAAACCTGAAGATTTGAGTTAGGTTTATGGCTTACAGTGCAGCTGGCCTCCAAGGGGCAATGCAGATGTTCTGCAACTAACAGTAAAGTTAATCCCTGCAAAAAATTAAACTGTGTACATGTGATTATGATTATCTCACAAAATACTGTTGTTGTTTTTAGTGTTATACTGTTGTTTTTATAAGATTCGTTGACAATGAGAAAAATGCAGCATGATCTCAGCTTTATCCCTTAAATTACCGCCACCTGAGTAGTAACTCAGTATGTAACTACATACCATTTGTTTTGGGGCTTAAACCTCAAAATCATCACCATCATTGTCATCATGACAGATTTGACGAAGAATAAAAACACAAACGTGTAAGAAGATGAGCTTGGCATCCAAGCATAATCCTCACAGCTCTTGTTTCATGTTACCAGAGAAACTGCTGCTGTTTGCGACATCAGATATGCTCGGCTATCAAACATACACACATGCACAGTGTTATGCAACTCCATATGCAGCACCCTGACATCATCCTCACTGGGATCACTTTGGGGATAAGTGATTCTCTCCTTGGTCCTATCCTTGGTCGATTTAACTCATAATGGGTCACAAATTTGGTTGAGTTTCCCCCCAGCAGTAAAACAAAATACTGAAATATACAGACTGATTGAACCTTTATGTTCTAATAGCAGAAAATCGATTGAATCTATATGAAATTTTGTCAATCTAGCAGGCACAGCTGGTTCATATGGGCAAGGTGGGGCAGCAAAAAATCATGCCCATCCGTAATAATGTCTTTGTCATTATAGCCTGACATCTTTGTCATTCATCAATAACGCTACATATGCTAAATGTATTCAAAATAATCTCTGAATGCAGGCCTTGCTTGCAGACATGTTTATATTATAGACCTGCTTAGCGAAATTGTGTTACAACTTCAGTCGAAACGCCAGCTGAAGAGTAAGCAGCGATTAATAATCAAGACAGTTCCTGTACTGTTAGACTTTTGTACTATATATATGAATGAATAAGGAAGATTCACCCAGAGAAATTGAAGTATAATATATAGAATATATAGATAATATCAATCACAAACAAATATATTTATATTTATATTTATATTTATATTTATTATTATTATTATTATTATTATTATTATTATTATTATTATTATTATTATTATTATTATTATTATTATTATTATTATTATTATTATTATTGTTGTTGTTGTTGTTAATAATGATAATAATAATAATAATAATAATCTCTCTTCCAATGTCGTTCTATGTCTGTTGTTTCCCCTCCTCTATGTGTGTGTGTATGAGGGCATGTGGTTTTGTTTGTGGGACTGTCTGTTTGTTCTGTCATGGGCAGGGTTGTCCCATTGTTTGGTTTTCCTGCTCATCGTCATCACTCACCTGCAGTTTGTTCCCCTGATTGCCACAGTCCACACTTCGCAGCATAAAAGCCCAGTCCTCACTCCCAGACTTCTCCAGATCATTGTACGTTGCGCTGGGGATTACTTGTCTCATCTCCCTGTTACTACCTTCATCGCTTTTGCTGTCTCCAGTCTGCAATTAACTGCATGCCTGCAGCTCTGCCTCAAAAACCTCACCGATCTTTGAGATAGTTCATCCCTAATGCCCTCAGCATGATATTCTGTTGTCTGGATTTTTTTTTGGTTACAAACTGTTTTGAACTCTTCATGGTGATCTTGTTGTTCTGCCTCACATGGTCCTCAAGCCTGAGACTCTCATGCCCAGGCGTAAGAGTTATCTGTCTCCGATTGGAACCTGACTCGGGAATAGTTATTCTTCAGTTATCACATGTTGTCTTTATGTGGGATTACAGTCTGGGCTTTTGACGTGCAGCTTATTGGACTTTGTTTGGAACTTGCCTCTATTTACTTGATAACTATCAAATAAATTGATCTTGATTTTGGATTACAGTCTGGACTTGCCTGTGTTCATTTGGGACTTACTTCATTAGTCTTTGGACTTGCTGAACTTCCAGGACTTCAAGACTTGGCTATATTAGACAATGGTTTTTATCACACTCTGTTCAATTTCCACATATTTTAATTGGAATTGTACCGTTTCATTAGTAAATGTTGATTTGGGACTTACTGAATTCATTAGTCTTGGGAGTTCGTACTTGATTTGGAACTTGAGGCTTGCTGAACTCAAGACCTCTAATTTTTGTCTTTCTTTATTGTGCAACAGTGAGAAGCACAATTGTGACTGAAATAGTGAAATACTGTACTTTTAATGCTAATTAACAACAGTTAGCATGCATATTAGCATCAACACTGTCACTCAATCACACTCTTGTATCGTGATGTTGAGAAGATCAACTGCAGGAGTGAGTCAGAGGAAATGTACCTGCCTCTTGAATGAAAATAGCCCAGTCAGCAGTCTGATTGCTCTGCTTCCCGTTCATGTTGCCGTCAGGTATCTGCAGCGATCAAACAGCTTTTAAAAGCAGCAGAGCTTTGTAATTACATTGCTGGTTGTGCTGGCAACTCTTTGAAGCCCATGGTCCGTTGTGCTCCTTATTGTTTCCCCAGAGGCATCATGGGAGGACCGTAAACTTCAGCTGCACCGTTTTATGGGGTTTTTGCTCTGAAATGACACAGTGATCCAGGCAGGAGAGGAGATGAGACAGACTGTACGAGTTACAGCTGTGGGGTTTATTCAAATAAAAACTGTTATCTGAAGTTCATCACATAATACTTTAAATTTCATTTTAAAGGTCAACCCTGTGTTGGTTTTTATAGTAAACATTTTCAACAAATGTGGTTCAACCATGTAAACAGAGGACCAAGCCAGCAGATGAAAAAAAGGAGAGGAATGAAGAATGAAGGAAAACACAAATACTTAAATACTCTCAGGTAAAAGTGATGAGACGTAGATGAAACTAATGAAGGAGAGTGGAAAACACACAAGAGCAAGAAGTAAATACAACAACAGACACATAAGGGAAGTGACTACCAAAATAAAACAGTGCATGAAATGTCACAGATTACCTGCGAATTCCATTATATACATCACACCCCAATTTTTTAACTTGCTGGTGTGGTGTGTGCTTTTTGCTGGGCTGGTCTTCCTCACCTCTCCTACCTGTGACCCAATGTGACCCACCATCAACAAACAGCCAGTCCTCATCCAGATGGTGGTAATTTTTTTGGGGGGACATTGTTGATGCTGTTCATGGTCTCATCTTGGATTTGAACTCGGTACCTCTCCTTTCCCAGGTGAGAAACTTTCCTGCAGCCCAGCAAGCCATAAAACACATTCCTGTCCTGTAAAAAGCATATGTGATTCCAAAGACAACTTTATCATTGCATAAATAATTGATGCTGAGACACTGAACTACTGTTATGACTAGCAACCTCATTAAGGACCCTATCAACTATTCTTGATACAGACGCAAAAAATGAGGGGACTACCCAGGACGTGAATTTAAGACCCACACCCTATACAAGATTCACACCACTAGACCAACGAGCCACAAAGAGCCATTTTGTTGAAATGTGACTGAGAACAAAATGTCACTGAAAACAAAATGAGGCTGGAAACAAGAATGTGAGAGGTTCTAGTTCTGCAGCAACAGGTATAAAGTTAAAAATAAATTAAGTTGTTCCCCCTTCTTTGGAGGACTTTATCAACAAAGGTTTGACATCAGGCACAACCAAACAAAAACAGAGAATTTTCTGTTCATGCTGTTTACATCTCTAGCATATTTACTGTACGTAACACAATACTCTTGTTGCCGAGCACTAGTAAGCCTAAAAGCTTGTAAGCTTGCAGGGGGAAAAAATCATTGCAAATTTTACATGTTGAAGATAAAATATAATATGAATTGTAACAACAAGTAAAACAACCTCTTCCATTGCCGCTCCTCCTACTCTAGTCATATGACCTTTAGCTTTAACTGCATAGGTAGCCTAATCTACACAATCTAGAATCTACGGAAAATAATTTTTATCTCTCCATTCACTACAATGTAATTTTTTTTTCGATCTCAGGACCCAGTGGGTCCACCAGAAGGGGCGTGTCTTAGGCTCCCTATATCTACATTGTAAACCTCACCTGCGATTCAATGAATCTTGGTTGTGAAGGTTGATCCTTCACAACCCAACAGATCTCAAGATAAAGGCTACTGCTGTAGCCTTTAATTTGTTGAAGGAGGCTTCGAAATGAGTCGCCACCTGTGTCATATATGGCCAACAACAGACGCCGCCCATAAGTTGGGACAGCTACAGTGATCTTGGAGTGATTTGTGGGAGATATTAAAAACTGCACCCTTAAAGTGTTGAGAACATTTTCCCAAACTCAGAGTGAGAAGAGTTGGTCTGCAATGAAGGCTGTCATTGTTCCTGGCTTGAACTTGCCTTCGACAGACAGTGTGTCGATTCTTTGCTTCTTCCTCAGGTGAATACACCCTCCACAATTTCCACAATGCTATAATCTGTGGGTTTGAAGGAGCTAGGAAAGTAGTTAAAGTAGTATAAATTGAGTAGTGCAAGGAAAGGGGCCTTTATACCATTTTTTCTCATCACAGGTCTCATCCTCTGACTTAAGACACATGGACTCACACAGAGTCCAAGTAGGTGTTCTTATGAAGGGCTTGTCCGGGATTCAGATCCAGGCCCTCTCACATCCAAAGCATGAATCATATTCCCAGACCAACGACCCGAGACAATGTCTCAATTCTCTGTTTTTGAACCAACAGGCTGATTTCATCAATAGTCTTGCATAGAGAACCTGTCAGGATAGGGTTGCTACATTTAATGCAGACAAATAAATGAGGCCTACCACAGCGGGGCCACAATCCCCACGCGCCCAGTGGTGGTAAATCATCACTCAAGTCATGGTCTCAAGGAAGTATTAAGCTTCATACTTAATGTTTGAAGAGCTTTATTACCAATGGTCATTAAAAATAAACTGAATGGAAAGCTTTTCACCCTGGCATCGCTTACAGTCAGCTGGGATTAACTCCACCTGCTGCAACCCACTATAGGAAAAGCATCATAAATAATGGATGGATGTATCATTTTCATATATTTATAAACTTTAATTGGTGTCAAAATTACATTGAGTAAAGTGTGACATCTATCTATCTAACAATCGATCTATCTGGAATATGTACCTGTATTGATTAAAACCAGGACACACAAGTGACAGGAGAATTCAGTATTTTAATGTGTGGTGATGCTACTTCACAAGGAGATGTGGTTAACATGTTTAATGAGCAGCAAATACTTCATTAATAGTTAGAATTTTTGGATCAGATAGAAACAAAAATAAACTCGATTAGGAAATTTCTTTCCAGAAATCTTGAGACCCTGAGAGTGTCTCTGAGAATAATAAATACAGACAGATCAGTTTATTGTTATTCCATCTGATAAGAACCTGCTCATCTCTTTAGTTGAATTGGCTCACTGTTATCTCAGAGTTCTGGTCAAAGCGAATCATCCTCCTGTCTGCTGATGAGAAGGTCTCCTGAGGATCTGTGGCCTTTTCAGAATTCAACTTCACACTGTGAAGACTCTGAATAAAAATGGTTAATGGCTGATTGTCCAAATGGCTGGATACAATGTGCGCTGCCTGATTTTGATTCAAATATTTGATATTGCATCCATCCATCCATCTTCTACCACTTTATCCTGCACTCAGTTGGCATCTATGGACAAGAAGGAAGTTACACCCACCACAAGTTGCCAGCAAGGCGGGCACACAAAGACAGACAACCATTCACACTAATACCCATAGACAATTTAGCATCAGCAATTAACCTATGTCCCAAACCATGCAGGTTTTTGACTGTGGAAGGAAACCGAAGCTCCTGGAAGAAAGTCACACAGACACTGGGAGATGCAAACACATGCAAACTCCACACAGAAAGAGACCCCCTGTGCTTGACCCGGGAGATGACAGCGCTAACCACCATGTTGCCCATATTTGATACTGAATAAAATATTTAATACATGCTGTTAGGGGATGCAACATTGTTAAGGAACACTGAATCACATATGGCGTGTTTCGACAAATTACATAAAAAGTCAAAGCAAGGACACAAATTCATCACTAAATTTGACCCAAAGACACATCTGCACAGCTGCTGTGGTAAGTTTATGAAAATCTAACCTGAGACCCTGTTGAATTTGAGTCTCAGATCTTTCAGTCTAATATCCACTTGTATTGACAACAGCTTTTTAAAACTTTTACAGCATTTGGTTAAGTGCCCAGTTAAAGGTGCTAAACATACTTTTTTCTTATTTCTATATAGCTAATGTTGCATTAGCAGCTGTTTTCAGTGAGATTCAGGCATCACTGCATTTAGACAACAGACAAAAGATAACACTATGGTGGGCCACGGTTACCTTGTTTGGTTCCCTACCCTGGAGACCCACAGTGTTCTTTCTAGACTAATAAGTAAACAGCCGGTAATACTAATGCTAGCTATGAAGGTTGGTGAAAAATAGAAAGCTAACTTCACAATGAAATAAGACACAACACAAGTCCTCGTAAGGTTTGGTGGTGGTGATGGTCTTGTTGGATACAAATGTGGATGCAAAAGGTGTAAACATCCAAACGACAAATCAAACCAGTTCACGCTCATGATTCTCCCATCATGGTACAATTTATCATCTCTGCCATCATCCTCCCAGGAGCCAGACCCATCCCCCATGTCTGACGTCAGTGGTAAGTCTTTTTTTCCTTTTACACACATAACAACACACACATAATACACACATAATCTATCAAACTAAAAGTTTCTTTAAAAAGACTGCATTGCAGCTGTGTTGCATTCTGGTCCATTTCTTAGATTACCTTAAGGAAATATGATGGATTTACTGACATGTAATGGGTACACCCCTGGGGGAGCACGAATGTGCTTAGCAAATCTTTACTTCAAGCCTTTTAGAGCTGACACTGACTTGCCAAACTTGTCTTGATTAACTAGAGCAGAGTTTACAGAGTCATAAACAAAAAAAACATCTATCTTTTAAGTGGCAACCAGAGATTAATCCTCTGGGGAGTGTCAGCATCAATGGAAAAATAAATAAATAAATAAATAAATAATCAACATTATTACCAGACTAGCGTGTCAATTTTGACCACAATCGTCTCACACAATGTTTCAGTCACTTGCGTGGTAAATAATAAACCAAAATTAATGACAAAAACAAACTTGACCTGACGAAAAGCTGAGGAATGGGGAGTGGGGGTCTTCACGGACCTTGTGGATCAGCCTTATGAATAATTTAAAGCCTTTTCTGACAATAACGGCTCTATCCTCCTCCCCAGGGGATCGGTGATATGATGCCAGGCTCTGGCCCAGCCTCTCTGTCCTTACACTATTTGCTGTAATGGTGGAAAAAAAACACCTAACTGCAAGATTGCGGTTTCACTTTTTCCCTCCCTCAAAAATAAAGGCTGACGTGATCGTCAACGTGTCGACAGAGTTTGCACGACACTTATTTGGCCCCAGGAAAGTCTTAAAATCTCATTGCATGACGATTATTTGAAAAAAAAAATTATATTATATGCTTCATTCTTAGTTTGAGCTTGAGTCTGACAGCAGGGTTTTGTCATTGTGCCTGTAATGCAGCTGTGCAAAGTTATGCGAGGGAATTGCTCTGGGCTTTTTTTGAGGAGGCTGAACATTTCAAAATTAATGTGAATGGTTTTGTTAGGACCACTGCCATACCTCCCCTCCCACCTCCTCCTCCTCAACCACCACCACCACTACCACCCCACCCAAAACACCTTGGCTCCTTTCCCAGTCCTTGTCTCGGCTCTGTAATATATTTTTATCATGCAGGAATGCTGCAGCTACAAAGTCCCTCGATCTCAGTACAATTAGAGTTATACCAGGGATGCCCCACATCCCACTCTCTCTGTTTTGTCGTACAGCAAAAAGGAAAAATGTGATCAAGATGTGCAGCTGTTAAACAAAATAAAACAAGCAGAGACGTCAGCGAAAGAGGTGAAAATAACTTGAGCTCAAGTTGTCTTTAAACAGTTTTGTTTGGCCCATGGGCAAAAATTCTGTACGCTGAGATGCAGAACATGATTAATGTTGTTGCTGCAAGAATATGATTTTTTTTTTACGAGCTTGGGAGCATTTGAAGATTGTGGTTATTGCTATCGATTCACAGATTGTTGTTTTTCTTTGCTCCCATGTTGCAGGAAGCAGAGTCCGCTGTGCGTGCCTCGTTGTCCCATCCACGGCTCTTTACTGATGTAGAGACACGAAGGAGCCGGTGAAACAGCTGCCAAAAAAAGATTGTTTTCATATAGAGAATGAATCACTGCACAAAAATTTTTGTCTACAGTATTTGTCCAAACTGGAAAAATGATACCCACAAAATATTTCGTTTCCTGATGTGGCCTCCTGACTGAGGATTTTTCAGGACAAGGGTCTTTTCGTTTCTTTGCTTTCCACTTGAAGCATCTCAACTCTGAGTATCTAAGTGAGCCTAAATGCTTTTAATGTAAATGTACACACAGTGTCATGTCTAATGTTTTAGCTACATGACTCACCGCCTCGCTCAAGCAGACCAACCGGGAAACAGCTGTGTGTGTTCCCTCACTTTCTGGGGTGTTGACGAAACAGCTGAAGTGTCATTACAACTGAAAACCTACAGTTTCTGTGACACGCTGTGTTTGTAATCATCTTCTTCATCTTCTAAGCTCCTAATGGTAACAGGCATCACATTGCAACAAGTTTCTGACCAACTGAGTCTGTATCGTTCATCTGAAGCCAACAGGAAGTCACTGTCATTTTATGTTTGTAATATCTGTTGGGGACGACAGCTTGATCGCTGTCAAATTGGAATCATGATTTGAAAGAATGCCATTATTAAATGATGAAAGTAAACGAAAACATGCAGGAAAATGTTCCCATCTCACAGTTAGGCTCAAAGAACAGCAGCACTGAGGGGGTCTGGGAGATTTCTGCTTTGAGAAAACAGATTAAGATGCTTGCTGATTCAGTTAACATGGCTACACTAACAAACTTGTTCTCATCCTTGCATTAGAATATAGTGCAGTTTAGATGGAGGCTCATGTGCTGATTCTGTATCACACATTTTACATTTATAAGTCGATATTGAACTTTAGCTACACTTGAAAAAATAAACTGGAGATGCAATGTGTGGCACTCCCACTCCCCCACTCTCAAATTGTTGAGATCAAACTTTTTATCAGTCTTTTGATTTATGATACTTTGATGCCCTCAGACCTTCCACCAAATCCTGTGAAGGGAAAGGTTTGAGTCCCTAATCTGCACAGTGGGGTCACAAATAGTCATGACCTAATTTTTTTAAGCATCACAAGCCAGAGAGGTCCAAGGCTGCTGGTCTAGACTAAAGCTGGTCCAGCTGGTATGAAAAATATTCTGTCCCAGTGAATATTTTGACATTTATGAGGCGGGTCCAGCTCCTCAATCCTCATTCCCTGTTGCAACTCTGTGACATTTACAAAATGGATTTTTTTTAAATTCCTGCCAGTGAAGTGATTGTCTGTGACACACATTAGTAAATATGTGTGTGAGAAAGTCCTGCAGATTTCAGAAGCCAAACATCTGGCGGTAATTAGCAGAACTCTGCAGCGGGTTCTGCTAATCTCTGTGAAAACAGAAGAAATTTGGGTTTTCTGGAGAAAACTGGGTGTAAATGTTTCTAATGGCAGCAGGATTGACAGTGCATGTTGTGACCTGATGGTCTGACGTAGGTGTGCGCCCGTTGAGAGGTAAGTGTGCTTGTGTGCTCAAGTTTCTCAAGGTTCTCCAATGAAGTGAGTTTGTTTACTCCACTGTCTCATTTTCATCATGAACTATTGATAGATCAGGTTTAATTGTTTTTATTGATCAGGAAGCAAAGCTGTGGAACCCACCTGACCAATCGTGAGTCAATCTCAATGACAAGAATCGTCGTTGAGAACAAAAATTTGCATTGTGTCCTATCTGCTGACATGGAGGGGTGGGGCTTAATACCTGTGCTGCAGCCAGCCATCAAGGGGCGATACAGATGTTTAAACCTAAGTTTCACTTTTGCTGCGCTGTCATGTCAGCTGATAAAATCAGCTTTACTGACTTAAAAGTACCATTGTTATTGTCTGAATTTTGTTTGTCAGGACATGTTTTATTGTCAGGTTGCTCCAAATTTACCACAGGAGCATCAATGTCACAATTGTTTCTACAATGTGAAAGTCAACTTTGTCAGTGATTTCTTTTACTTCCTTCTTTGTCAAGCTAGAACATTAAAATCATTTTGTATGTTTCCACGTCTTTAACAAACTTTCCATTCACGTTTCTCCTGTTTTGACTGGCTGATTACTGATGTGACAGAAATTAACAGGACAATGTTTCTGATTAGTCAATTAAACTGCTCACAGATGTCCCCCATAAGCAACATGGAGGCTAGCTTCAGGCTAACACAGCGCTGACGTGACGATGTCACGATGACAAAGTCAGGGTTAATCTTGAAATTTCCTTGTTCCTCTTAATAATAATGCTAAGTTCTTGAGCCTGTTTAGACCCCATTGTTGCTGGTTGGAACGCCAGTTTGGTGGGGTCATCAATTCCCAACCAACCAGAGGACAATAAATCCAATAAAATGATACTAGTTTGTGTATCAGAACATGACTTTTTCGTCTTTGCTTTTCCAGTGATCATCTTGTGACCCGCCACATTCATCTGGTGACCCTTTTGCTGTTTGTCTCAAAATACTGAATTAAACTGCTGCTGAGACTCAGCCTGAGTTCAGACGGTGGAAAAAAGAAAAGATACAAAGAGGCAGACATGAAGGAAGTGTCCCAGAACTCCACAGTGGACATTTCCAGCCGGATCAAAGCGTTGTTCTGCATAATTACAGCACATTCCTGCATATTCTCTGTGTCTCTCTTTCTCACACAGTAAAAACCGTTCTGCTGTGTCTCTGCACTGTGACACTGAGAGGAAACAAGAAAACTATTGAGTGACTGTGAGTTTCAGTTCTTCTCCTAGAATGAGTAGAATGAGGTCATGGCTGCGTTACAGCCACACTTTTTATTATCACAGGAACAACAGCTGGAAACAACTGCAGCCACGACTCAGTCACCGGTTCTCACTCTGGTTCTAACTCAGCTTCACTCATCACTCATGGGTTATATCCTGTTGTCATTTAGCTGTCCTTGCTACCCGGTTCTCTTTCTCCACTTCTTTCTTGTGGTTCTCTCACCTGTTCCTTCACTGGTTGTCACCATCATTCTCTCATCAGTTCCCTCTGTGGTTCTTGTACTGGTTGTATGCCAGGTTTATTCTCTGGTTCTTTCACCTGTTTCTTTACTTCTCTCTCACAGCTTCTTTCTATGTTTCTGTGTGGTTCTGTGGTTGTCTGTCTTGTTTGTTCTCTGGTTCTCATACCAGTTTTCTCTCTGGTTCTTCCACTGTTTATGCACTTTGCTTCTGCCTAAATATCCACTTTCTTAACCTGTTCCTTCACTGGTTCTTGCTCAAGTTCAAGATGTACAATATGTAGCAAATGTTTAATTCAACAGAAACAGAGGTGCTGATCACCCTGTTGCTATACCTATGGCTTTTTTTAAATTAATGGGGAATGTATACACATTGGCCAAACAGGATAAAACTAGATATCGTTGTGCATATGCGTTGTTGTTGAACTCGTCCTTCATCACGTAAGACCCTTCATTCATCTCGTAAGGTGTCATTTAACTGTGACAGTGACTACAAAGCTGATGCGTTAACTTCAAATTCTTGCATAGTGCACCTTTATTCCTGATGATGTTCTTTGACTCTCTGGTTCTCTCTCTGGTTCTGGCTCACTGACCCTGTGAGTTTCCCGTTCTCCACCTTTGTAAACAGACATGTTGGTGAGACCTGCTGGTGAGGACAAACCTGTTCTATTGATCCACACAGAACCAGGTTTGGGGTTTTTGTCCACCTGGAAGCAGCTACAGAACCACATGTGTGCAACAAGTTCCCATGTCTTTTATAAGGGTTCATGAAAGGTATTGTTGGAAATGCAGATGGAGGAAATTGTATTGAATAAAATTTAATATTCTATCATCTTTTTTGTTTTTTGTTTTAAAAAACATGACTTTGACCAGAGATAGTTTTTCTTCATGTTTGTATTTGTGTTCAGGTTGTTCCTGACATTAGTGTATCTGCAGCTCTCGGTTCCCACGCAGTCCACCGTCATGTGATTGCCGATAGGTGGGAATGCCGGCACAGAGAGAGGGCTTGTGTCTGTGTGGCCGCAGTGCATTCTGGGAAGGATACGCATCATAAGGGAGGACAGAAGGTCGATTCTCCCCGTTTATTAAGTTAACATTTTTACCCCTTCGCTCTTCCTCAGCATTCTGGAGGAGTCAGGAAGGTGTGTGTGTGTGTGTGTGTGTGTGTGTGTGTGTGTGTGTGTGTGTGTGTGTGTGTGTGTGTGTGTGTGTGTGTGTTGTTCTCTGTGGAAACATCAAAGACAGAAAAAGAAAACACTGCAAACAGCTGACTGTCTGTTGATTAATTTATTTCCAGCATCATGAATGTCACCATTTTTCTCTGTGTTTGACTTTGGTGTGTTGACAGTGAACCGGTTGGGGTTAATTCAAGTCACGGATCCTCACCTGTCAGTCACATTCATGACCAAAACTCCCTCAGGACATTTTTGATTTGTTCTAGTCACACCTGTCAGAGGTGGTTAGTGATGCGAATCCAAAGGAGGTGTTGTCTGTCAACGCAGATAAATTCCTTCAGCTTGTAACCATGAGTGAGTTTATAAATGGCAGTGCAGTTAGAAACTTTCATCTAAAGCTTAAATGACAAAGCGAGTATCAGTTCAACCTCTGTAGGACATATTCAGCCTAACTTAGTACAAAGTGATTCATTTAGTTTTATTTGTCAAGAAATAGTTTAAACAGCTCACTTAAAAAAACAACGTATCCTTTTTATAATGTGCAGCTAATTTGTGCCTTGTAGGTATATTACAATTAGCAAACAGCCAGTGGCAGAGCAGAAAACAAGATGTGCTAATGATTGAGCTAATTACCGGAGGAGGCAGCTAGTGCTAACGCTAACACAATCTGTGTTCAGTTTAAAGGTTGGACTAGTCAGCTGTATGTTACAGGTGGTAACTGGCCTGTCTCTTTTCAAAGGCTCCTTCAAATGTCAAATCCAGCTCCTTCTCCTGAGCCATGAAGGCTACAACGGTTGGGTCCTTCACAGTCCAACATATCCCATGTGGATGTGCAGTCAAAGCTATACTGGGTTCATGATCTTAGAATTGATAGCAACAAACCATGTATATGCAAAACATGAAATGTACGCTGAATTCAGCACCTAAAACTTTTAGGTTTGTTGTGGTAAATGGTTGTTGAGTGCTTTGTATGTGAGGAGGAGGATTTTGTATGTGATGAGCAAGTGACATGGTGGAGCCAGTGCAGGTTTCGGAGGATGGGGATGTTGTGGTCTCGGGATCCGGTGTGCAGACGGGCAGCAGAATGTATTGGAGTTTAATGAGGAGTTTGGATGGTGAGCAGTAGAGGAAGCTGTTGCAGTAGTCCAGTCTGGATGTGATGAATGCATGGACGAGGGTTTCTGCAGCAGAGAAGGTGCGGAGCGGAGACGGGCGACGTTCTTAAGGTGGAAGAAGTCAGTCCTGGTGATGTGGTTGATGTGGTGGTCGAACCTTAGCTGCTTGTCAAAGATGATTCCAAGGTTGCAGGTTTGTGGTGAGGAAGACAGCGTGTGATTATCGAAGGTGAGGCAGAAGTTGTGGGTGGCTTTGATGCGGGATACGAGGTCAATGATGATTATATCCGATTTGTCACTGTTCAGTTGAGGATAGTTTGCATCCATGATTTAATTTTGGCGAGACAGTTGGAGAGGTTGGAGTGGGTGGTGAAACACTGTCAACATAACTGATATTTCCTTTATAGGTTTGCTGATATTATTCCCTTAATAGTCAGTGTCACCATGAGCAAGAATTCACTGGAAATATCAGCAGTTTGTCTAAAAGAAGGTCAGTTTCTCTTTTTCTTCATTCACACACAAGTACAAAATGCTGTCTATGACAAAGAATTTCACAGCTACTCAGACTTATTGTTAGCATGTGCCAGCTAGCACATGCTAACTAGCTAGTGTGTGCTAGTTAGTGCACACTAACTAGTTAGCACACACTAACCGTGCTAGTTAGCGCACACTAACCTTCTCTCTTTATTATCAGCGATTCTGTAGATTCTATAACTCTGCGGTCCAACATGACGCCGTCACATGAATATGGTCACGTCTGTAGAACATCAATACAGTACAAAAGTTGTATCATACAACTTCACAAACAGGCACAATAAACTCCACCTTTATTCCTGACACTAATTAATAAACATATAACACGTGTGACAGTGCTTCCAGCTTTTATACTAAGCTAGGCTAAATATGTTACAGAAAATCAAAAATAATCTGAAAGATGTCAAAAGGCTCAGCAGAGACATCTAGTGGTGAGGAAACATAAATTCATTTTCCGATTAGAAAAATAGGATGAGTCCTAGTTTCAGATGCTTACACATTAATAAAACTTGGACAAATTTTAAAAAGGATCATGACGACGACCACATCTGTGCTGATACTGAGAGGAGAAATAAACACAGTGAAGCAGGAAGTTAAACCAGAAACTCTTCAATATGTTGACGCTGTTTTTGCAGAGGCTACGTGGATCCTGTTGATTCAATTCATTTAATTTGAACCTTGTCGTTCCAGATTGGACTGACAGATCATGAGCTGCTCTCGGTTTTTTTGGCATCTGCGAGCACAGCCGACCGAACTGGTCCTTTTCCAGCTGTTACATTCAGTTCAGCACATTAGTTTTAACCGCAGCACCTCTGGGGATGTTGGGCTTGTCTTCCCAGTGAGATTGCATAATGATAATCTTGGCTGCTGCCAAAACAAAGCACAGAGGGACAGCAGAACAAAGCAAAGCAAGAACTCGAGGTATTCTGAGTGCATAATGTACAAAGGATTGGGCAATTATTTTCACTGAATGTGTGCTGTTCTTTTTAAGATGTGAGATAGATTCAGTTAGAGTCAGATGGTTTAATACCAATGATTGCTTCAAGAACGACAGGCATCTGTTGTGGTAAAGACTCTGTGTTCCCTTCATAAATCCAAGCAGTGTGAGAGTTTGAGAGGATGCATGTTAAATACAAAACATAATTATCTTCGCAACTTTCTTCCAGTCCACCATGCAACATGTTCTTGTACCGCACATGCGTCACATAGAACTGGATGGGTGACTGCAGGACCACAGACCGAAGCCTGTCTAAGGCCACATGCTTATTTCAGTTAAATGTCAATTAAGTTAACATGGACACTGAGTTAACGTCCAAGTCCAAGGCAATGATTCTTTTCTGGCTTATACCAGACCGCCATGATGAAGAACAAGCTCAGTCGGAAGACAAAGTTTTTGATTTATCAGTCAATCCACAGTCCCGCCTATGGTCATGAACTTTCTGTAGTTATCCAAGGAATGAGATTGTGGACACAAACAGCTGGAATAGACAGAATAAAGAGCTCAGACATTTAAAGATGCCTGGGCGCCTCGTGATGGAGGTTTTTGTGGGCAAGTCCAACTGGTAGGAGACCTCAGGGTCGACCCAGAACAAGCTGCAGCGATTACATATCTCAACTAGTCTGGGAAGGAGGAGCTGGAAAGTGTGCTGACCCTGGATCATAGGCTGAACATGTTCTTAGCCAAGTTTGTGAGCATCTAAACCCAACCAACTACAACACAGACTGTGATGTAGCTGCTACCTGGAGATATAATTTAACCTTACAGCTTTGCAGAAATGCTGTAACTATAGCATCAGACTTCATTCCTTTACTCTCCAACAGCTGTCTCCAGAAGTGGAAAGCAATGCTAATGTTATTCTATACACGTTAGCATGATAACCAGCGAGCCAACCAATCTTACCACTTCTTCATAACAAGGCAGTGAGGATAAACAAGCCAAAGCCATGCTGGCTACATTTGTTAATAATGATGTCTGTTTAAGGGGCTAAATATATGTTGCTACATTAAAATTACCTTCATATAGCACCTTAAAAATATATTTTCTGTTTTGCTTTTAACCTGAATTATTAATTTGGAAATTCATGGTTTAAATGGAAAACTGTGCCTGTATCAGTGAGGTTGGTGAAGCTTGACCCAGAAAAGTCAGAAAAGTGTTCAATGTCTGCAGAAGAAGAAGGGAAGAGTTTCTGTCCAGTTCAAGGCGTCTTACTGTGAGCTGACACAGATAATTGTTGGCCTACATACGTCCGGCCTCAGCTCTGAGCTGAGCATATCCTGTCGCCCAGATGCTGACAGAGGCTGCAGAAGGCGTGAAAATGAGCGACAGCAGATGACAGAGTTTTTCCTTGCTGCACACTGACAAAATTCCTGATGTGACCGCATCAAACCACCAACGTCAACATCAGCTGATCAGATACAGATAATGTCATGGTTTTATGCTTTTCAAAAGCTACCAAAGTGTAAACATTTCTGCTCCATGTCCCTGTCTGACTATGAGCACTGTCCCCTGCAGGCCACCATAGCATGACAAATGGGAACTGATGTGCAAGATACAAAAGGAAATGAAACACCAACCTACACACAAAAAGCCCCCAAAACAACCAACATGGTTAAAAGTTTGACCATGATGGAAAGAAGATGGTCCGTCCTTAGGCCTGCGGCAAGTTTCCATTGAGGAAAGAAACTTGGAAACAAATAACTGTGTTTGATACCTGAGAATAACTTCAAAACACCATGAAACCTTCAAAATAAAATGAAAACCAACCAGACATTAGGAGAAGCCTGGGTTAATCCTGATGCTGCTTTTGGGCAGAGTTTTAGGTGAGTACAATCTGAATAGTTGTATAATAGCAACAGTGCACCAATTCAAGCTTCCATTTCTTGAGGAGCTGGAGATCAAAACAATATTTGTTTCATTACAACTGCTGGCAAAGTACAAAAACAAGTTTTTACCTGCTGACTAATTTCCAAATTGAATGTCAAAATATGTCATTCATCAGCCCTGACATCATCTTTGACTGTCTACTTTACAAGGTACTTTAGTTTTCTAATGTGTCAATCCTTATTTCAGGTTGGAAATTTACAGATGGAGACGTGAGGATGCTCAGTCTCAGAGTTGACGCATGATATTTGTTGCAGCTGGAACAGTGATGTTGAGTTATACTGAGTTCATCACTGTCACTGCTGCCAACATCTGCTTTCTGGCTTCCTTTACAGAACTTCCTAAAGACTTCAAACTCCCAAATATGAAAGTCTGGGTTTGACAGTCTGGGTTTCTTTTACAACTGTCAAATGTGTTTCAACCACTAGAGAGGGCCATCACTTTATCGTTACTGGACATTTGCTTAAATTGCATGATCTCCAAACCAATAGGTGACAAAGAGGCAACCTTCACCTTCACGTCAACCCACACAAAGCAGAAGCTTGTTCACTACTTGTAATAAATGTCAGGCGTGACTCAAAGCAGGACTCAGACGCAGAGATATGATAGTAAGCAGACTTTAAATTAAAGAGACCTCTAAATCAAAGGGCTGTAAAACATGTCTAAGGCTAGAAAAAATTGCAAACAAAAATCACTCCAATAGGAGGACAGCAATACGATGCTAAGATCTACGAAAACTTACCAAATAAAAATCACTCTGAAGGAGGAAAAACAAAAGCTATGAAACATTATCTAAAAACAATCCAACTGGAGGAAAACCTAACAGGATACAAAGAAAAAGAAAAAACGAAACTCTCCTAAGAGGCGGAGGCTAAACAAAACTGTACACTAACTAAGCTAAGAGCAAAAAATCATTGTAAAGGAGGCTAACAATTCAGCTGGCAATAAATTAAATCTATGAATCTAAATCTAGGTTGTTACAAACGTTGGTCCGATCACTCCAGATCGGACCAACAGATGAAACACTCTGGCACGGGACAAAGGAAGACGCAGACTATTTAAACACATGGGAGTAGTGGGGTACAGGTGGACACAGTCAGGAATCAGGGATGACAGACAGGTGACACAAGAGGAAGAGCAAGTGACCTGAAACAAGAGGAGAGTTAGACTTTCAAAATAAAACAGGAAATGACAAGACAATAACCCAAGACGAGACAACCTCACCGCGGTGTGACAATAAAAACATCTTCAGCTTCTTTTTTAAAACAACAACAAACAACATGAGCATGTTCAGAACCATGACATCATTTGTGAGTCAGTGTCAGAAATCAGACAAATGTATTTTCCAAGCAACGAAAGCCCTATCGCCCCTTCTGACAATGAGAAATAATTACACCAGCACCAGCATTAATAAGTGTTTGCTGTCAAATACTTTCTTTTTACAACTCTGATCCTTCTGTGTTTTTATCTGGAGCATCGCAAACTTTTCTTGGATGTCTCCTAAATTTTTTTGCTATATTTCTAATTCCTGTTTACTATGTTTCTGCTATCATGATGATCTCTCAGCTCTGTAGCCTTGGTTAATGTTCATGTTTTTGAATGCGTCTCTGCAGCAGTGACAAAAAGACAAACTGTTGTGCAACTAGATACATAGATATGATTTGCAGCCTCTCTTCACTCAACTATAAATTGACTCTGTTCCCCCGAGGCAAACAGAAAACTGAAAACTTTTATTTTGAATCTCAGAGAGCTTTTGAACTTAAGTCACATTAACATGGCTTAAATCAACTGAGGGCTGCTGCCGCTGCTGTTTACAGAGCTGCTTCATTTCACAAAGCAAAGAGCAGCGTAATCTAATTACATTTCCCTCAAACAAACTCAGGACAGTAAGGCATCTGTCGGTAAACAGAGGGGCAGAAGGCCAGAGATGCTTCTGTCTGCAGAAGAGAAGAAGAGTTTACAGTCGTCATCATGTGACGTCAGGATGAGTTTCAAATCAAACTTTTCAATACATGTTTGATAAAACACAGGAGCCACACAAGAACTTTGGTTAAAGAAAAATGTCTCTGATTTCCTGATTTCAGAGATAAATTGAACATAATGACAGTGAAATGTCACTATTCAATGTCCCAAAATGTGACAATATTAAACAAACTTTCCTCAAGAGCCTTTTTTTTCATATTGGCATTTTTGTTCAGGTCACCACCTCCAACCTCAATAATCCATAGGCAGGATATCTGTAGAGCTGACCTAACTTAGCTTCTGCTGCTACGGCCGTGACGTGGTTTTATATGGTGAGCAGAATTAGCTGGTTGCCCAACAGTAATTTATACACTTAAACACTGTTTTTAAATGCGCTATATGTGAATTTTCTCTGCCTCTGAACATGGTGGTGCTGATGGTTACTTTGACTATTGTTTTTAAAGACAAGAAGTGTTAATTCAGGATGCAAAACAAAACAGTGGTGATGCTTTATACTATTAAAGACAGAAAGAATACATTTATGATGTTTCGTTTATGTTCCTCCTTGTATGACCTAGTTAATGAAGCTCTGGCCGATGTTGACTGTTTACCACAGTCTATGTTGGCCACAGCTAAACGGAATGAGACCGTCTAGACTCATGGAGCATTAACTATTTATGTTGTTTACATCATTTATGTCCCCACTGCATTTACATGACATGCTACTCATGTCGCCTGACAACAAAGTTCAGCTACACAAGACAGAATTCAGTGTACATTTTACATATTGCAGATAAACTTTACTCTAGCTTTAACTGCACGACCACATCACAAACCTCTCTTGTACTGCAATGAATCTTTGGATATGTTGGACTGTAAAGGATCCAGCCATTGTAGTCTTCACAGCTTGGGAAAAGGAGGTTGGATTTGTTGAAGGAGCATTTCAAATAAGACGTACTAGTCTCCACCAGTGACATATAGTATATGGCCACGAGTTACTAGCTATTTGCTAACTTAGCTTATTTAAGTACCTTAGCTAACTTTAATTAACTTAATAGTTTCATCCAACTTGGCTACATTTGTGTCTTCTTTAGATTCCTTAAATCATTTAGCCTCTTCAGCTAACTAGTTATATGTTAACTGAAGACTTTGTTATGTTTCTCTGACTGCATACTGCATGGCCACACAGTCGTACCAATGCAGTTGTGAACCCTTTCAAAGTTCTCCATTGGCTAGTGGGTGCCGCAAAGCAGTATTATCAACTATTATTGATTGTTTATTTACCACTCAGCCTTGTTCCTCCACACACAACGAACAATGGAGACCGAGAGAAGACATTGGAATTGGAAATGATCAACATTGAACAACAAATTGTTTTATTGCAAATTATGAGACGAGAACTAAAGAGGAGAAGTGTGGTGATGTTGTTGTTGTGGAAGGAATACAACCGACAAAATGAGATAATCCCCACAAGCCCTACCCACTCTATGTTAGCAGATGGAACGCAGTCCAAACTAAAACGTCCACGTCAAATAAATGTTTCTCTCAGTTTAAGTCATTCTAATCATGCTGATGTTTGTTTAAGCCTCCTTGTTTCTGATGAGTTTGGTTTTAACATTGACTGGTTTTAACTTGACTGACAGGTGACACTGAGTCCTGATTGGTTGAGGCAAAACATGTCACAGCTCTACTTCTTGATCATTACCACTCCAATCTTACTCCAAAAAAGTCATCAACAGGCACCAGGATGACAGTGCTGGGAATAATTTGACTTTGTTTATTTATACAGTGCGCGGAAGTGAAGCCATGGTGGTCATCTTTATATACAGTCATTGCTCTAAACCTTTAGCATGAAAACTCATTCTTGACCTGGGAACCACCGAATACCATACTCTAAACCTGCTCACGACATTCAAGAGGTCACAAGTTTTGACTTTACAGTGAAGTCATCATGTTACCAGATGTGCAATATACACTGAGTGAGTTCGGGATCACTATCACTAATACTGGACAGAAAGATGGAATGAAATACACTGATTTAAAAGTTCTTGTGTGAAAGCAGAACTTTTCAAACAGTTTTTTTAAAAAACATTTTGGGTGTAACTGTGTGGAGTCATAGACCTGATGGTGCGGGGGATGTAACCAGTGGTTGACACATCAGAGTCTACATTAGTCATCACTGGAAAAATCAACCTTAAAAACAAAACTCCAACTGAACTCTGTTGAGTATCAAATACCCATGTGTAGCAGGGTCAAACACAGTACACGTCAGATTCACTGTGAGAGTTTACTGCTGTTAAATCTTCGACACCAAAACCAGCAGAGCTGTAATGGTATGTTGACCACTGTTGTAACATCAAAACCTGGTTTACGTCTACGACTGGTCGGCTCGCTGTCATAGACCGATCTCTACGAATTACATCATCCACGGCCAAACCAGCAGGCTTTGAATAAGACAGTCTAGTCTGTAGAGAATATCCCTTTTTACGTCCCTTACAAATTTAATTTACACATTACTCCTGTTGCCTAGCAACAACAACAGAAACTAAACGGTTTTTCGCGGTTACAAGAAAGAATTCAACATTACCTTTAGCATTACTGTTAATGCTATACTGCACTACTACCATTATCATGGTCATTTTATCATTAACATTAGTATTCTGTTTTATAGTTATCATAATACTGTTAAAATTAACATTGTTATAATTTTTGTTAGCAGTATACTTGGATTGTGAGTGTTAGCTTTTTTGTTATCTTTATCATTACAGTAGTTTTTTCTTATTAGCATTAGCATTAGTGTCATAGTTATATCATTAAAATTAGAGTTATAGTATAGCATTATAGGTTTTGTTGGTGTTAGCATTATCGTTATCTTCATTGTTACAATTATTGTTATAATAATTATATTAACAGTAGCATCATGCTGTTATAATATATGTTATAATATCTTCATTGTTACATTTTGTCCTCGTTAGTGTTAGCATAAGTGTCAGTTATATTTTACAATTAGTTCTACTCATTGTTGGCGTTACACCTTTAATTCATGTTAGCATTATCTTTATCTTTATTGTTAAAATGATGATTGTTCTTTTCAGCCTTGTATTCTACCTGTATGTGATATTTACATAATATTATTGTACTGGTAATTGTTCTTTTTCCAACTGTTTCAAAAAATTAAAATCCAACATCTGGACCTTAAACCTGGTCTAGATCAGGTCCCTGTGTTTGATCATCACAGCAGCAGAGGGTAGGTGGGGGGCAGGGCTGGTGGTCGATGGGTGGGGAGGGAGTTGGGAGGTGTGGTTTGGGGATGGGGGGGTGTTTTGTCTCGTTCAGTGACAGGAGTCCAATAATCTATTCATGGGGCTTCTCAGGGGAAAAGAGCCCAGCTGCTCTAATTTGAGAATAAAGAGGAGGCCACCTTTGTTCTGTCGCTCAGGCTCCATTTCATGAAGAAACATCAACCACCTCCACCACCCTGTTCTCCTCCACCCACCACCCCCCTCCAACGCCTCCTTTCATTCCTCTACTCCCAACCATATTTCACTCCGAATTTACATAATTTGTGTTGTCATAATCTCATGATTGGTGTTACCCAGTTTGTCGTGTTCATAAAATGTCATGTATTATCACATTGTGGTTTTGTTCAACCTCCTCCTCTTCTTTTGGTCCCATTTAATTTTTAAAATAACATACAGAAGAAACATGAAATATACAACCTTTTTTTCTATAAGTTTGTAATGTTTACACCTAATTCTGCTGCTCTTCTCTCAAACAATTGATGACATGTAACATGAAACTGGTGGATGAGAGGCTGGAGTGAAAACCAGGACGTGAAAATCCAGAATCAGAAACATGAAACAGTAAAAAAAATAATAATCTAAAATAGAGATTTAATGTGATCAATAAAACTTAAGTTTGTAAACGATGATGATGAGGATGAAGGCGGCGGTGATCATCAGGTGGTTACTTTGACAGTAAGTGCAGGAATCTGTGGATGACTTGTTAAACCAAAGGGCTTTTATTTTGAAATGAAAAAAAAAAAAAATCAGGAGATTCCACAAACTTTTGACCAGAAAGTGGATAAATGGACACATGAAATAAAGCAATTAACAATAAATTACAGAACTAATTTTAAAATTTGTTTTTAATAATCAGTGTTTTTTTAAAAGCACAATCATTGATTTTGCAGACAAATGAACAAAACAGAAACTTTAAAAGGTCACTTTCAAATATGTTTATTGTGCTTTATTTTCTGAGAAAGAAAATGCTAATGTTTATGAAGCAAATCTTTTTTGTTCGTGATTTTCCTTTTAAGGGGAAAAAGCAAAAGCATTGTTCTTATTACAAATACAAATTAATAAGACAAAAACCTCTTAAAGCTGAATTGTTTTATTACACTTCATTTGATTTCATTTTAAATAATTACTAATTTGTTCTTTGATGTTTAATTAAAAAAGTCACATATTTGTTTTTGCTCAGTGGTTTGTGACTTCCTTTTAAAAAAAGCAAACAGTAAACAAAATATATATTTCATGTCATATTTTAATATTTGTATTTTCTTTATTTTTGCTAGATAATTGGGTTAATTAATTCTCAAGTTTGAACTTTGATCTTATTTTAAAAACAAACAAACAAACAACCCAAACAAACAAACAAACTCTGACTCTCTCTGAGCCTCTGTACCACTAACAACATGGAGGACAGAAATATGTCATATTTGTCTAAACAGGACTTTACTTTCCTCTTGTGTCTGTATAATTATCACTGAGGCGTCAGACCCGTCCTCACCCCCCGGGTCAGGGTCTGTGGGCTGTTGACCTCCATGTGTGAAGGCACTTCTCCACCTCCATGTGAACTGACTGTAAACAAACCGATTCTCATTACTATGCATACAGGGGCGTGGTTTCACGTATGACCACGCCCTCGGTGGTGGATATTACTACCCCGCCTCCCCCGGGCGGCGCTCTCACAGCAGTCCGGGCTGCAGCTGCCTCAGTCGGGCAGCGTCGGGGCGTCCAGCGGCGGCGGATCAGGACAAAAGCAGACAAAGGTTTTGTTTTGCAGGAAGACACCGGAAAGTCGTCACCTTCAGGACCAGCTGGACGTTTTCTTGTTTCTTTTTTCTTTTTCTTGGAGGGAATTAAAAAGCTGCAGCTCTTATTTCCGCCCGTGCATGGAGGGATAAACCCTGACAGACCGTCACCGAGCACCGGACAGCCACCGCCGGCATGACCCTCACACGGAGCTCCGTCCTCCGCCTGCAGCTGCTGCTGCTCTGCGCCCGCATCCAGGTACCGAACCGCCGCAGGGCCGGGGCTTGACGGCCCGGGACCTGGGTCAGGGTCAATAAAAAGACATAAAGTTGTTGTCAGGTTTTTAAAAAGTCAAAACACTTTTCAAATGATGAATTTTACTTTTACGAACTCAACATTTAAAGATATAAGAAGCTGAATGAAATCTTAATATGCCTGTAATATCCCCAAGAAAGTTGAGACTTAATTATGCGAATGTTGTTACATTAAGTGAAAGTAAAAGGAATGTCTCAGGTGTTTTTAGCTGGTGTCAGTTTCCAGATGTGTCGTGTTGTAAAGAGACCTGGTTCCTCTGGGACCTGAACATGTGATCTCACTCATGTTTTGGAGTCTGGAGCTGGGGCTTCACGCCGGCACCAGAATAAAACTCTTGCAGATGCATTTATGCAGAGGTCACTGCAAATGCACTGCAGTGCTTTTCATTCATTTTTGTTGATAAAATGTAAAAAAAAAAAAAAAAATTATTTGCTAAAAAAAACATCAGTTATTTACATTTAAGGAACAGAAACCAGGAAAAAAAATCAAATGACTGATCATTGATCAAACATAAAGTGGCGTTGGAGTATGTTAATTGGAGTAACTTAAAAAGCTAAAAATTTAATGTTACTGTGTTTAATTTAATTTACAGATAAAATGAAGCTTTTCATGTGTTGTTGGTTTTTACATTATTTCCTGCTTCTCTGATGTGGCAACTTGATGCTATTCTGTCTGTATCCATATCTGTATTTATAGATTGTGTAGAGGATTAGTTTGTCGACATATGTAGATAACTGTGCTACAGGTTCATTATAAGACGATAAAATCAGCTGACTGATATATTGGTTGAGCTCTGCTGAAGATGGAACAACGCGGCCATAAAAAAAGCCGCATATTTCACACAGTGGAAACATCATAGAGTTTTAATGACGAGCTGCAACAAAGATATTTGTGGAAATATGAGGCTGTGGCCTGTGAACATACTTGTAGAAAGTCCTCTGTGGCTCTGGTGGAGCTTTGTCAAATCGTCCTGAACAAACTGTGGAGTCTGAAAGACGTCGGCTCCTACCAGAACTGTAGGATCCAGCTTTTCAAATCTTTTGTCGACCATAACTGATTAAACTGGGACTTAAACTCTTAGATATTTCAGCTACTGCAGGTTCAGTTTGTTTGTTGCAAATGTCTGATCTTTGCAAAGGCTTAATGATGAATCTAAGATGTGTAGAGGTCATCAGAACCAAACCTATAAGATCTGAGACTTGGGTCAGATCTTGTTGAAACCAAATGTACTCTCGAGGTGGTAAAGACACCTGTCGACTCTCTCCACAGGTTTCTTCAGCGTCTGGACACTTTGAGCTTCAGATTTTGTCGATGCAAAATGTCAACGGGCGCCTACAGACCGGCGCATGCTGCGACGGACCCCAGGGTGCCACGGATCGGCGATGTTCGGCCGACGAGTGCGACACATACTTCCGGGTGTGCCTGAAGGAGTACCAGCTGAAGGTTTCATCTGCCGGGCCCTGCAGCTTTGGCGCCGCCTCCACGCCTGTACTCGGTGGGAATAGCTTTTCTTTACGCAACGGCAAGAACGACAAGGCCAGGATTGTGTTGCCGTTCAGCTTCGCTTGGCCGGTGAGTCCAAAAGTTCTGGGAATGGCAAAGATGGAGTCATTGTGCTGATTTTGCTGCTTTGCTGTTGTGCAATTCCCCAGAGGCGCCCAAACTATTCCACAAAGACTCGTGTGGCTACAGGTTTTTATTCCAACCAAGCAGCAGCACACCAGACAGGCCCTAACCAAAGACCAAAAGCTTCTTTTGAGTTTGTACCAAATTCGAGCAAATTCCTTTCAGGTGTTCTTGATATATATGACATTCATGAGATGTACTGACATGATATTGGCAGCTTCGCCTACATAATTTAGAAATTCAGAAAAGCGAAAAATCTTTGAGTCATTTAGATTAATTTGACATTATAATGATTGTTCTGGTTTTAGCTCATTTTCTAACGCTCCCCTGAACTCTGACATGCTCTGAAACTGATAACGGTCGTTGGGTTGATGAGACGCTGGAAGACGCTATTGTGTTCTTATAGTAACTCTGTAGACTGAAAAGGAGCCGAAAGAAAAGTTATTTGTTTTGCTTAGTGGTTTGATGGTTTTATTAGTTTAGTTTGTTCCCTTTTTATGTGAAGCTCATTGTTACTGACACAAGCTCCATGAATAAACCATAAAATGATAATTTAATGTCGTAATTATACCTTTAAATCTCCCATTCATGACATTGCACATTGTAATTATCAGACATTGAGTCATAACTCTGATAAGTAATAATTATGAGGCACCGTCTGACGGCTCTGAGTGACGGAGTCATAAATCTACAGGGTCGGACTCATAGTTGTCCGCCTCCCGGGAGCGAACAGCGGATCAGAGCCAGGGGTCGGTTGGTTGGAGCTCAGATCTCTGCGGCACTTAGTCTGGGTTCCCAGTGGCTGCGGTGGTTTCCTGCCTGCAGCTACAAACTGCTCGGACCGAGGACGCCGCTCCTCCTCCTTCTTACATCGTTGTTGTTGTAGTTTCCCCCCTGACCTCTCAGCAGGGGCGAGGGTGGGGGGGTAATGTCTGTAGGACATTCCTGCTGTTGACCCTGGTAACTGGCCTGTTGAATGAAGCCGTCGTGGTCGTTGACAGTTTGATGAAGTTTCTTCTTTTGCGATTTCGTCGGCCATGTTCACTGGAGGACGTGTAAAGTTTGCAGCTTTTTATTTCACTTCATTTTTTCCAGTCCTGACTCGTTGGTAAACTTGTGTTTTTTTTTTATCTTTCCTCTCCTGCTGTTTTGCATGTTTGGAAGCTCTTGTGTTTTTTATTTTGTTGTTTTCTTAGCCGATAGCAATAACAGTCACACGGCCGCCAATGTCAGCCCCTGTGTGATGAAGCAGGACAGTCATCCAACTCAGCGGATCAACATCTAAAGATCCTCTGATAGGATTAATAACCAGAACCATAACCATAAAACATAACCATATCACTCTGTTCACAGACACCATTGTTTCATCACTGCTGCCTCGATTTGTTGGCCAGTTTATGTGACTTTCAGTGTTGGTTTGACCAATCAATGGAGTGGCCAAACAGCAACTTCCTTTGTCCTGTGAATTAAAATGATGGCAGCTATGAACACAACCTGCTGCTGGTGGTATTTTGTTGTCGATCGGCTCCAGGTTTTATTCAGCGGTGATCTGATATCTCAGTAATCTTGAACATTTGAGCAAAGTTTGTCGTGTCAGTGGTTACTGCTGAGGTCTGTGTTGGAACAAATCGTGTTGTCTTAACCAGACCACCCTGAAAACACACACAGATACACACACACACAAACACAAACACAGACCAGTCGTCTATGCAGCCTGACACAGTCATCCACCAGTGTCTGAAATCCAGCGTTTTTTGTTTCGTAGATTTAAATAATCAATCCCATTTTAAAACTGTTAATTTATCAGCTGCTGTGTCGACAGATAAACAGAGACTGGGACCAGGTTCAATTTAATTTAAAATTCAGATCTTTTCTCAAAACTGCAGTAATGAGTTTTAACAGAACTAATTAACTGGGTGTTTGTGGTTTAAGGTTCATTTATTTTGGAAAAAAAAAGATGCAAACGTTTCCTGTGTTAGTTTTTGCTGAGCTCGACTCACTGAAGCCACAGGATGGCAATAATTACAGGACGCTGGTGAATATCAAAATGTTGTGAAAATGCAACACGAGGAGAGAAGGGTCGAGAAGTGAAAGCAGAACTGAAGTAAAAAGGAAGTTTTGTACAGGTGAAAGGTATCAGGACTTGAAGAAGAGGAGTTCAACCTGAAACTCAATACTGTGTTACTTTTCCACCACCAGGGGGCAGACATCTTTCAAGGTCAGCGGGATGGTTAGCTGTTTGTCACTGTGGTTGTTGACTCATTTATCGCTCAGAATTATAGGTAATTATAGGTTCAAAACAGACAGGAGAGACCTAAGGACATGGTGTGATTGTAACGCCCCCTGGCGGCTGACACAGGATCCAACAAAACGATGTCAGTGTTTGATTTTTCGTAGCCTGGTGTTGGAGAGATGTTCTGGACAGTCCCTGTTTACCTCTGGCCACTAACTGAACAAACCCATAGGTGGACACTGTGCCTGTGAACAGCAGGCTAACCCTGATATTACACCATGTTTGTCAGCACTGCATTTCAGAAGTGTCCTCGAAGGGTTGGGATGCCATGTTGCCAGTTGAATACACTACCGGGTCTATTGTTGATGGATTTCACGTCAACTGACCAATCAGGAACATTGTCCACATAAATCTCATATTATTTATCAGCTGGTCAAAACAGGAGAAGCATGGACGACAAAAGTTAATTATAGACATGGATACATATAAATCATCACAAAGTCTACTTATCAATTCTAGAAAGAAATTGGTCTGAAAACCACAACAAGCTGCTTTCCTGCTGTGTGACACTCCTGGTATAAAATTGGGGTAATAACAAATCACTTTTTTTTGTCGAGAAGTTCTCATGTCAGCCTTTAGGGAGCGATGCAGTTGGATTACTGTCAACATTTGTTTTGTCCTTTTATCCAAATGTCAAACAACAACCACAGAAATGAACAGCAAACCATCACATTGATGTCACATACTAGCTGGCTGAATGACGGCTTCCCCCCTAGTGGTGAAAAAGCCAAATATTACGTAATTTCAAACTTAGCTGCAGAACTCTGTCCAACCTGAAGTTAAAATACTAACACTCACTGGTCAAATCTGCATCTGCGGTTCTGTGTGAAATCTTAAAGCAGCAGCATTTTGACTGATGCTAATCATCCAGAGAAGCAGCGGTTTCATCACATCATCGACGTCATCGTCATGAGGACATCAGGTTCATGACTGAAGACTGAAAATCTTTCTTCAGATTGAGAGACTGAAAAAGGAACAGCAGCAGCTGTTTTTTGGTGGAAAATACCTGCTAGGAGTCTCCAGAACCTGAGGTGATTATTGTGAAAAAATATTTGTGTTGCAGTAAAATAGAGTGTTTCATTACCTGTCAGCTCAGCGCGCCTGTGTACGGAGGCCAGCAGTGTCCAAACCTAACAGCAGCCCAATGCCACAACACGATGGAGGAAGCTGACTTTCTCTCATCGAGTCATGTTTGTCTTGTTTTTAAAACAACTTCCCACAAATATGAAATCAGTTTAACCTGTTTAAAACACTGCTACTTTTCAGCTCACAAAAATATAGGAAAAAAGCAATAAAGAGGAGAATTATTACTTAATTAATAAGTAAAATTATCTGCCAAGAGAACAGGAAACTCACTCACCAGGATCTTTAAAAAAATAAAACAGATAAATTTGCCTTTTTAAAGTAAAATTTCCTCCCAGTTTATTGGGGTTTTTTTTTCATTACAAGCACTAAGTTATTCAGCACCAGTAATAAAATCTGTCGCACGTTATAAAATCGCACAAAGATAATTAAGGACAAAAAAACTTGACACAAGTAACTGCGTGGCATGAAAAAAATTCTCCTCAGATAAAAAAACAAGAACATAGTGCGTTGATTTAAGATATTTCTTTTTGCTTTCACCAGAAATTCAAATCAACTTGTTTGCACAGTTTTATTTCAGAAGTGACTACGTGTTGAAGGAAAACAGAGTAAAGCAGATCACAACAGCAAAATAACAAAGTAATGACCGCTGCTTGTTGAGGCTTCGTACCGTTAAAACATCTTTATCATGTGGATTTCCTATAACGTCATGTATTTATTGATGTACAATGGACCTTAACATCCCATCAATGTTTCTAGAAAACAGCAACAGAAACTGGTGGTCGACTGAGATCATACCAAATCTAACCAGCTTATTGTCCAACACATCAGCTGACTGAGACACCACAGCCCTGATACTGATTCTAACCAGGACAGGGTTCAGGTGACGTTCACCTGTTGAAGATCCAGAATTTCATTCAAACAAAATAACAGTAGTTCTTTTGGTGTGTGCGTGGTTCCATTTCTGGAAAATCAAATGTTCGACCAAACCAAAAGTTCAAACGTGTTTCGGCTGCAGCTTTTCTGTTTTACATCTCTGTAAACAGAATATCTTTGGGTTTCTAGACAAAAACACAGTTGATGGATATTTTTCATAAAAAGAAAATAATCATTGGTTGCAGCTTCAGGCCTTTTATAAAAAAAAAAAAAATCCCCAGCGTTTTTGTTTTGTTGCAGATCTCAGCAGGGAGTCGTGAATGAGTTTTGTTTTTTGTTTTGTTTCGTTTTCTTGCTTTGAGAACCAGAGATGCCCGAAATGCATCTTATTCGCATCATGCGTCAGTCAGCCACAGCATCAGATGAACCAACAAACAGAACATAAACAGAGGAAGTTTTCCTTTTTTTCCAGCAGCAGTGTGAGTGAGTTCGAAGGTCTCTTGCTCGCTCCCTCCCTCCGCCGGCCCAGACCTGCCTCCACATGTCGCCTGGCTCTGCCTGCTAACAAACTATTTTCCCACACCGAGCCTGCAGCCAGAGAAAGCAGTTCCACCTCCTCAATCAAACAATCAAAGGCACGGGGAGTGATGGGAAATCAAAAACAGCCTGCAGATGAATGCTGCTAGATGTTTTGGCAAGAGGCGAGTGGAACCTGTTGGCAGATGACCAGTCAGGTTCTCGTCTCCTGCTCTCGTCCTAAAATCTAATTAGCTGCTAAAATGTTTTGAGGTGCCACCCACTGTGTTTGGTGGGCAACACGTTTATTTTTCCTCCAGGGTCAGGGGGAATCAGCCCGACGCCCAGATCGAGTTTCAGCCAAAGAGGTGACGCAAGAATGTTGCAAGAGTTGTTCAGAGGGTTTTCAGTCGCAGCTCCTCCGTGTTAGCTCGGTTCTGCCTTGGTGACAGTTATGTGGCGTTGAGGTAAACAGCGCCGTGGTACACAGGAGACGTGACGTGCTCTGTAGAGCGGCTAGCTAGGGATCAGGGGGTTTCACAGATCCACAGACCTCAGGTTGAGATCTGCAAAGACCCTACTGATTCTGATGAGTCGCTGTCGGCTTCATCCTCTCATTTGTTGCACATCACTGATTCCATCATTACTTTCCAGGGTTCATTTATTAAAGGACAAGTGTGCAGGACTTGGTGACACCTAGTGGTGAGGAGCCGACTATGTTCTTTCAACCACCCAATCTATGGTGGCCTTCGGGGAACATAAAGAGGAAAAGGTTCTCTACAGCAGTGGTTCATTTTACCACAGCTGTAGTTAATTCATTCTTAATTGTATAGCATGTACATGTTTTAGGCATTATTTTAACATCCGGAGCTTATCAAGATAAGAGTTCTGGTTTTTGATTAAAAATTAGCATTAATAGTTAGTTTAAACCAAAAGTCAATACATGTCAATCCTTGGTATTGGGTCAACCACGATCTTTACTTGGGACACAATCAGTAATCAATATTTCAGATCTTCAGCTGTTCAGCTCAAGATCAGGTTGTAGACACAGGTTGTCAACATTAATTAGGCATCAGTAATGTCAGTCTCCGGAGCTGGAGTCATTTGGATTTGATCAAGTGAAGCATTTGAACTAATCAGGCTCTGGTTAAGATCTTCTAGACAGACTAAATTTCAGAACAGTTCCCAGAGCTCAGATGTTAACTTGTTATTATTATCATTGATAGAAGTGACCGACAAATAGGCATATCAATTCAGAACCAGTTTTCAGTGCATTTGTTTCAACAGAGCTCAGAATTGATTAGTACGTCTACGAGTCATTGTCGCTCTGGTCTTTGTCCGACAGTTTCATCAAGTCCAGCTACATGCCTGCAGATGCCGCAAGGATTGACGCTAAATTTAATGCCTCTCCTCTCACGGTGTATCAGTCCCTGTTTTCTGTCAATGCATAACTCCACCACATGTTTCCATCCAAGAACATAGGAACCATCCAAAGACATGAATTGGTCCCCTGTGTGATGCCTGTTATGGCTCATTATGGTCCAATAATCCTGTCAGCAGCTGTGAGCGCTCGATAACCAGACATCACAGCCTGAGCTAACCACTAATCTGTAAACTGCATGGACTGACTGTGGTTTTCCTGCGTTGAGAGTTGAGTGTTGGTAGGAGAGAGTTTATCTAGCTGCTGTGGATCTGCTCCAACATCAGCAGGGTTTGATAAATGTGGACCGGATGATGTAAGACCACCTAGGTTGACGTTCGGGCACATTTAAACTAACCTTCATTTTGATACAGATTCTTTAGGGTCGGACAACGATGTCGACACCGCAACAAACCAGGAAAACATCAAGTCATGTCACCAGGTTGGTCAGCTCGCTGCCAGTTTTTCCTCAGCAGTTTGGATGGTGGTTAGTGTCTTCAAACAGGACTGATATTCGCAGGAGACCCTCACTGATTTCTAACTGTACTTAACTGTAATTTTGTTCCTGTGCAGATCTGCTGTGGTTGATTTTTTTAAACTAACATTTCAACCTTTTACAGAAACCAGTTCTGAACAATGGATCATTTCTTTTAGAGACCAGTCATCAGTGGATTATTAAAGAACAGTGACCAAGATGTACTGAGCAGGACATTTTAAAAAAAAAACCTGCCAGTACTTTCTGGTGGTGAAATGACCTTAAACATAGTCAGTCCAGAGTTTTACAATCGAGGTAAATTTCAAGTCAACTTTTAACTTTCCTGACAGCAATTATACTTTGAATCATTTACAGTCATGAGGAAATATATGAATACAGCAGCAGAAACCTTCAGGCAGAAAAAGCCTTTCAGGAGCAGAAACAAAAGTTTAGGACTTGAACCTAATTTGTGTTTTTTTATCTTCACTTTGTCTATAATCAGAACTTGGTCTTACCTGAGGATTTCTTGGTCTTAAAACTTGTTGGTCTCTACCTGGGACTTTTTGGTCTTTATTGTTTGTAACTTGGATTAACTAGGTTCCCCACAAAGATAGGACACACAATCACACAGAGATGAGTGTGTGTCATTCCTGCTCTTTTTATTTTTGGGGTCTGGTTGACGTCGAGCTCCGAGTTCAGATGGTGTGAATGTTGGAGAGAGAGTGTCACTATGGAGAGCAAGAGATAGAGATAGAGAGAGAGAGAGAGAGAGAGAGAGAGAGAGGTCAGCTCCAAGCCTCAAACCACAGTAACACACACACACACTCTGACTGTGTGTTATTTGATAGCGGTGAGAGCGACAGTGGCCTTAAGAGAGACAAAGAGTTTCAAAGTGGAGCTGAAATAATGGGACTGTGGGACTTTACAACACACACACACACAAACACACACTTGTTCAGTGCTGCACTACAGAAGAAAAAGTGAGGGAAAAAAGATGTTTCAGCTTCTGATGGCTGATGCTTAATAACATTACATCATTTTTGTTGATGCCATGGTCAACTTTAGATTCTGTGTTTGTGATTTTCACTTGATAAAACTTTCTGTTGGTTAATTTTTTTCTGTCTGTGTCTGTGCAGAGGTCGTACACGTTGATCGTGGAGGCCTTGGACTTCAACAATGACTCGTCGTCCAGCAGTGAGTATCACCATTATCATCATTATCATCATTTGTTCTGGCCCCCAAAGCTCAGGCCAGTTTGAGTTGTTCTGATCCAGATCCTGATCCCAGAAAAGCCTTGAAAATCCTTGATCAGGTCTTAGAGAGTGTGTAAGCCTCTGCACAGATTTGATCCCACATTATTTACCCATGACAACTTCCAGTCAGGACTTTCATCATAAAATTTGAATTGACATTTACTGGAAACTGTCACTTATTTGGTCACTTACATTGTCTGCATGTTTTATTAAATAATTGTAGTTAAACAACACAGAGTCATATCTCCCTTTGCCTCCCAGAGCTCCTCCTCTCATTTATTGCGGTGATAAAGTGAAGCCCTCGACACGGCCTGCAGAGGTGTTTACTTGCTGTGGACCAGACCCATTCAGAAAACTGTTGTAAAGTGTGTGTGTGTGTGTGTGTGTGTGTGTGGAGGGAAAGCAAAGCTGACGACTTCATGTTTGAGCTCCTGTTTATCACCCGGTGGTCAGCGAGCCAGTCGGAGCGAGAGTGTTGGCACTGTGCTGTATTTGGCGTCCCACAGGGAACCATTATAGGCCCAGTGTGAAGTCGGCTGACCCCCAACCCTCCACACCACCAGGCCCAGGTGTGTTTCAGTGCAGTGGAAGCCGTGGGGTTAAAGGGGAGGGTACTCGGAGGGTTTGTTCAGGTCAAAGCTAGAACTGCAGATGAACCACATGAAGACAGACCAATATTGACCCACCCCTTACCCCAGTTGTAATGAACACAATGAGTATCGACTCTTGTAATCAACGATAATAACGACTCATCTTGTAATGAATACCTGCATTGTTCTGTTACTGTGTTTTAGCTCAGGTAACTGGGACCAGGAATACACAGGACCAGGTTTTGAAACCAAGTAATGTCTGCCAGTTGGCTACGGTATAGATCATAAACTCCACCCCTCTCAATGTTAGCAGATGAAACACAGTCCAAAGTAAAAACATCTGATGATTACAGTTCTGGACTGGATCGGTCAACGAGGCCTGAACACAAACAGAAACAGGACTCTGATGGTCTCGTTGTGAGGACAGTGGCAGCTGTTTCAGAGTTTGAAAATGCTGAGCCGCTCTGTGGTATTTCACCGGTGGGGTGGAAAGCGTGGTTGGGCTGAGGTGACGGTGTCCATTTAACCGACTTAAAAAGAGCTGAAAAAGCACAGCGTCCAGAAACCTGTGAGCGGCAGCAGGCTGATACCACCGGCCTGGAGGCAAACTGTGACTTCACATCACTGTGGAGAATCAAAAAAAGAAAAAAAAAGGTGCTAAAAATGTCGCTGAGGCAGCAGATTTGGAAAAATAGTTAACCTCAGAAAAAAAAAAAAAAGGTTGGATCTGCTGCGTCTAAGGATGTTTGAGTAAATATTCAAACTTGGCACCTCGTCGACGAATGATGATGATGTCGAGCTGACACCTGCCTGAGACCTGCAGCTCAAACTGAACCTGGACTGAAGAAAAAGTGTCCAATGCAGAGTCTGCATTTATTTCTCACTGCCGTCTTTGTCAGACAATAATCTTTTGTGTCGTAAACAGAGTGAAATAAATAATTGTTCTGTACAAATGTAATCAGTGAGCCATGAGCAGTGTTGTTATCTTGCACAATCTCGCATCTTTAGCTCTTTCACAGTAAAAGTCGAGTCTGATCTGATCTCCTGATCTGATCCTCAGGTGTTGGCGGCGCCATGATTGAGAAAGCCGTCCACTCAGGGATGATCAACCCCGGCAGACAGTGGCAGAGCCTGAAGCACAACGGCCCTGTGGCTCAGTTCCACTTCCAGGTCCGCCTCGGCTGTGATGAGCACTACTATGGCTTCGGCTGCAACAAATTCTGCCGGCCGCGAGACGACTTCTTTGGTCACTATGAGTGTGACCACAACGGCAACAAGACATGTCTGGAGGGCTGGTCTGGTCCGGACTGCAACACCGGTGAGTTCCTCTGGACGGTTTCTTCAGTTTGTGCTTGTTTTATCTTCTGGGTTTCTTCCCTTTTTGGCAGCCACTGAAAAAAAATCCACTTCCTCGCAGTGACATTTTTTAAAGATGCTTGTGGGGAAACTTGAGCCAGCCCTGACCACAGAGTCGGCTGCTGACAGAGACAAAGAAATTCATGTCTGCTCATTGTTTGTGTCTGTGTCTCTGCAGCGATCTGCAGACAAGGCTGCAGCACAGAACATGGATCCTGTAAAGTTCCCGGAGAGTGCAAGTGAGAACCGACATGTTTTCTTCATTAAATTCAGTTTAATAGAAACAGATCAACCAAGTATTTCATTACTAAAGCTTAAGTTTTCTGACTCTGACTTGTACTAGATTATTTAGCATTTTAATATTTTTTAATGTGTCAGATCAGTCCAGTTCATACTGTGACAAGAGCGTGTGTGTGCGTATGTGTGTGTCAGGTGTCTGTATGGCTGGCAGGGAGAGTACTGTGATCAGTGTATCCCTCATCCCGGTTGTGTTCACGGCAGCTGTGTGGAGCCCTGGCAGTGTCTCTGTGACACCAACTATGGAGGACAGCTGTGTGACAAAGGTACAGCCTGATATAATGTGGGACCTTTTCTTTTGGAGATAAGCTGACAGGAAGTGGTGACATGCTGTCCTGTTGGGATGTTTTGTGATCAGTGCTGATCACCGTTTTCAAGAGCATGGCCGTTTCTTGTCTTCCAGATCTGAACACGTGTGGAACACAGCAGCCATGTCTGAACGGAGGAACCTGCAGCAACACCGGACCCGACAAATACCACTGCTCATGTCCTGACGGCTTCTCCGGAGTCAACTGTCAGAGAGGTGAGTATTGGGTGGGGTTTTCAGAAAACCTAAATCCTGGTTTGGTAGATTCTGGTGTGTTGGGTCGGTCTTGTTTTGTCTTAAATGTGAGGTCTGGAAAAAACATTAAATCAGTTTGACAGGTTCATCTCTGTCACATGGGGCTGTGAAAAAGTCCCAAAAGGTCAGGGGTCAAATGGGTGCTACAGTCCAACCAGAGAGGTAGAGGCAGCAGGTGGCAGGTAGGGGGATTTCAGGACTCTGAAACCAAACATTTGCAGAGGTCAACTGAGGATGCTGATGTTAGCCCCTACTACATGTAGAGGCCAGAGCTATAGTTGTTATCCTCAGAGGATAAATCAAAATAATTTGGGGGAACCTCACAAAAACAACCCAGAAGACAAAAGTAACCTTATTTTCATCCCAAAGTGTTTGTTGTTGTAATACTCATTTTAGCCTCAAGAGGGTGAACTACACCTCTCTTAGAACCACCATTGGCGTAAGAAATTATTGGTAATTGTGTATGATAAAATTAACTTGTTAGATCTTCATGAAATTGACTGATCCCATTCTTATTCCCCAGAGGATGAGCACCGAGGAACAAATCCGACCTTAGACATAAGAGACAAAGATGTCGCTCCTTAAATAACACTGATTCAAATTGAGACTACTCACAGATAATGCAGGAAAGCCTACACATTTCACCGATGTGTTGTGTTGAAATGAACTGAATAATTGAAAACCTCTCTCTGTCTCTGCAGCGGACCACGCCTGTCTGTCCAACCCCTGTCTGAACTCCGGCAGTTGTGTGGAAACCAGTCAGGGTTTTGAGTGCCGCTGTGCCCCAGGATGGACTGGACCATCCTGCTCCATCAGTAAGACCCTGTCCTACTTTTACTTGGGCCTGTTAGAACCTACAGTTCTAGATTTGTCATCTTTTTTCCTTGTTTGTCTCAGATGTGGATGAGTGTCTTGTGAACCCCTGCAGTCATGGAGGAACCTGTCAGGACCTGGTCAACGGTTTCAAGTGCGTCTGTCCTCCTCAGTGGACGGGAAAGACCTGCCTCATTGGTCAGTGCTGTTTACAGTTTTTGCGAAAAAGCTTTTGAAGCTGTGTAGGAAAGTCTTTACTCTTGTGATTCATTTTTTCCATTGTTGAAAATAAATCCATCTCAGTCTTCTGAAGCCATGATCGCATGGATCCGTTGCCATTTTTTCTTGCGGCAGGATGGATCTCCGTCCTCGGCCTCTATCCTGCTGTGACTCCTCTAAGGTTTTTTGTTCCTGATCTCCTGGATGATCCCTGGAGGAACAGTTCTTGTGGGTCTAGAGGATTAGCCTCTGGGATTACCTCGCCGCAGCGCTAATCCACCGCCAACCACAAACTACCAGCCACGTGCTCCTCGACCTTTTAACTGTGGCTGGTTTGGGTGGTTGGGTTCGGGGAGTTCGGTCTGCCAGCACTTGCTCCAGAGCCCGTTTTCCACTGCTGAGGGATTTTGGACACGTCCACTGTTTTCAGATGTTGCTCCAAACTGGAAGCAAGAGTAGCAACCGAGGTCTCCAAACGAACCCCTCAATACAGTTTACATTTCATTATTCTGGAGAACAAGGAATGATATTTGCTCCATCTGTTGTGGTTGTGCTGTGACTCCTGACCTTTGACCTCCAAATCTTTACTTGCTCACTGATCTGATTAAATGGTGAAAGCTAATGAAGCGCAGCAAAACTATGTAAACTGTCATGTCATCTAAGGGGTGCTGCTAGATGCAGGAAGCTAAGGCTCCAGAGTTAGACATGGGAACACCAGGTACAGCTTTGTCAACAAACAAAAGTGGGATAATTGCTTTGGTTCAAGGTTTTAGATTAAAGAAATTTTGCTAATGGCAGTATGGTCACAATGTCAAGGTATGTTTAGGTTTATTGTATTTAAAATACGTTTACCCCTTGATGTTATTGTGGTAGCACCATTTTTCAAGGGTTAGGGTAATGGTTAAGGTTATTAGAGTAGCCATAGGCCACAAAATCTTTGAGAAACTTGAATAAACTCAGATAGGATCTGTGATTGTGGACTCACTATTTTGTTTTTTTCACAAAGCTGGTTTGTTTACTGGTGGAAAAATCACTGCGGTACCTGATCCTGATCTTGAACCTTTGACTTGCATGGACTTGACTGCAGGTTTTAACTTCAGAGGATCCAATCAAAACTCAACAAACCCAACAGCTACTGACCATTCAGATCAACCTCAGCCCTAAAGGGTCCAGACAAGGACAACATTTCTTCTAGGGCCATCATTGTTTCCATTTGTATGATATTAAGAATTTTATTCCTCGTTCTGCCTTTTCCACATGAACACGCTCATATCTGAAGGAAAAACTCAGATTAATTCAACCAGTTGATAACCAAGACTGAGGCTGTCAGGTTTAGTGAAACCAGATGACAGGACGTTGTCCTCAGCCTGTTTAACCTGCTCTTGGATATACCACCATACTACCTGGAGTGCTCTGAAAGAAACCAGGATACTGTGGCATGTGAGCACCTTATGATTCTGAACCATCATCACCTGGTTATTGTTACGATCAAGTACACACATGGATGTGAAAAACAAGCTTTAGCATGTTCCACGTAAACAACAAGTCCCAAATATAATCAAAAACAAGATCAGGCTGAAAACCAGGACACTAATCCCTACACGCACTCATTGTTCCCACATTGCAACATGGCTGTGTTGGTTGACAGATACCAGCTGTGCATCATTGTCACGACTGTAAATGAGGACCAGCAGGCAGCACTGTAAACTGCTGCCGTCTGTTTATTCTGTTTATCATTTTGTTTTCAGACGCAAACGAGTGCAACGACAACCCCTGCGTTAACGCCAACTCCTGTCGGAATCTGATTGGAGGATATTTCTGCGAGTGCCTCCCGGGCTGGACGGGTCAGAACTGCGACACTAGTGAGTAAAAACTTAATCTGGTCCATCACAGGTGACTTTGTCATGAAATACTACTTCGTGTCACTAACACCTTCAGTGTTCAGATGTTTGAACCATTCCAGATACCCAAACTCATCAACTGCAGTCTATTTTGATTCTGGTCTCAGTAAAACCCTGGATCAGTCTAAATCTGATCTGATTCCATGTCTTTTATTAACAAATATTATAGTTTGACAGCAGATAAAACATTCAGTCTATGTTAACCAGCCCCAGCCTGTTGTTAGCTGTTAAACAGCTAGCATGCTAACTGCAGCTGGAACAGGATCCATCGTCACCACCTACAGGCCAAGGTGTGGAGCTGCAGTCCAGAGGGGATGAGACATGGCTAGCTGATTAGCAGCTGCTGATCTTTTAAAAATAAAATTCTTCCATAGATAACCAACAGCTCTGTGCAAACATTCAGACTTTATATTAACAGAACAAGCATCATGGGAGAAGAATAGTGATGAATATAACAAAAATAGGTATCTCAACTCAGGAGCCACATCTACAGCTGATAATGTGATCACAAGTTGAGATAAACTGAAACAACTGTAATATGATTGTTTGGTCCCCAACAGGAAAAAGACAACATTGTGCATCACATACATATACAAATGAAAACTGAAAATCTGAAACCTTGTTTTTAAAAAAAGCTCATGGGAAACTTTGTTGTGAATTGTTTCTGCAGATGTGAATGACTGCCGCGGTCAGTGTCAGAACGGAGCCACATGCAAGGTGAAGCTTTTTTCTGCAACAATCACACAATGTTTTCTCCTTTAATAGAGCTGTACGCATAAAAATGCTGAGTCATGCATGTACAACAGAGACATGACTGTGTGTGTGTGTGTGTGTGTGTGTGAGAGAGAGAGAGAGAGAGAGAGGCCTCCATGACAACAGCAGATCATGTTTCTCCAAACTCTCTCATTTTTCAACAGAAGATAAACAGTCTGGCCTCGTTCCTCTTTTCAAAGACCGATCGCTGTTTTCTCGGCCATTCTTCTCCTTACAATGGTTTCTTGTTTACTGACGCGAGCCAGATTATGTTACATTAGCAGCCATGTCAGTGAACATGCCACACTTTACATGTTCAGTTTGATTTATAATCTCTTCTCAGAGAGAAAAACAACATCTTTTCAACTAAAAAGGCCACATAATCACATCCATGGGTATTTTTTAAAACATGGTTTTGTATTTTGAACTTTTTACCAATACACGTGAAGACATAGTTGTAATGTCCGTATATAAAGATGGCTGAGTCTGACACTTCCACTTCCTCCCACTGTGCAAAACCGAATGTCAAATCCAGCTTCATTTCCTAAGCCACAAAGACAACATCAGTTGGATCCTTCACAGTCTAATATATCAAAAGATTGATTGCAACACAGGTTATGTTTGCCATGTGAATGGGCAGTTAAAGCTAAACAGTACTAGGAGGAGTACATTTGTAACTCTGCACTTTGTAAAATTTACAGTGATTTTCTCTGAAGCCTAAAGACTTGAACATACATCTGTGTGATACGAACGATCTAAAATGACTTAAATGACATTCACTTTCTTGTCCCGTCTGCTAACATGGAAGGAGGCAGGGTTTATGACCTATACTGCAGCCAGCCACCAGGGGGTAGGTGGTTTTGCTTCACTGTGGAGCTATGTGGAGCTGTCATGTCATCCATCTTTGTATCACTTAAATGCTTGTTTACCTACCAGAATCAAGATCTTTTATTTTAAGGGCCTATGGGCTTATATCGCCACCTGTTGGATAGGTGTGTAAATAAATTCCAGTTGTACTGGAACACACAGGCAAACACACATTAAAGAATGATGTTTTTAACAATTGTACTACAACTCAAACTGGGCTAATTAGCTTTGTGGTAACAGCGTATTTTAGCCTGCTAGTTACTTTTAACACTCATGGACAAATTCCAGTCTTGCCATAAAACAAACCTACATTAAACATGGCAGGCAATGACCTTGTGTTTCTTTACCTCCTTCAGGACCTGGTGAACGGTTACAAGTGCGTCTGCACTCCAGGTTTTGGTGGCGAGCACTGTGAAGAGGACGTGGATGAGTGTGCCAGTGGCCCGTGCCTCAACGGTGGCCGTTGCCACGATGAAGTCAATGGCTTTCATTGCCTGTGTCCGCCCGGTTTTTCTGGAAGCCGCTGTCAGGTGAGCTGTCGCCAAGCTATATAACCCTTGCAAACACATATAACCAAAATGATGTAGCATCCAAAATTTTAAATAAAAATAATAATGAAGATTATTGCAACAATAATGTCAATGACAGTATTTCACATTATGAACCTTTCCTCTTCTTGCTGTTTAACTTGTTTTTCATGGCCAGGCATCATCCTCACATTATTCTCAGAGATAATCTCTGTAACTTTACACCACACCTTTGTTTGGCAGGTTAACAGCTCAAACTTCCACCTGAAAGACTGAAAACTAAGATTAACTCAGAGTGTTAAAAGATATTTACAGACATGCGGTGGTTATTGACTGACATCCTATCAAAAGTGTGTTAGCGACCTGTTGGTGGTTACCACAGACACTTACATGTATTGTGAAAACATGACAAGTATCACCTTTCACTATAGAAACTGAATTGTTCTCTTCTCTCTCCGTCCACTATAGTCGGATATCGATTACTGCCTCCACAGTCCGTGTCAAAATGGTGGCCAGTGCTTCAACCTGGTGTCCGACTACGTCTGCAAATGTCCCGAGGACTATGACGGCAGGAATTGCTCCCGCCTGAAGGACCACTGCCGCACCACACCCTGCAAAGGTTTGCATTTCAAGTCTAAAATTTAGCAGCCTAGCAGTCTCATCCCATTTCTATCCCTTATGCTAAACTAAGCTAAGCTAACCATCAGCTAGCTTTAGCTTTGCATTCATTGTACAAATATTTTAAGTTGTTTTGTTTTTTAATCTCCCTCCACCCTGCAGTGATTGACAGCTGCACAGTGGCAGTGGCATCTAACAGCACACAGGGAGGGGTTCGTTTGATTTCGTCCAATGTGTGCGGCCCCCATGGTCGCTGTCGGAGCCACACTGGAGGACAATTTAGCTGCGAGTGTGATGAGGGATTCACTGGGACCTACTGCCATGAGAGTGCGTACAGGAGGCCTTGCAGCCTTAATTTTTTTTTTTTAAATAAATTATCCGTGGCTTTGTCTCTTATACATCTTCTTCTCTTAGACATAAATGACTGTGAGAGCGCCCCCTGTCTGAACGGAGGGACCTGCATTGATAAAGTCAGTCAGTATGAGTGTATCTGTGCCGAAGGTTGGGGTGGCCCCACCTGTCAAAACAGTGAGTACTCGTCCTCCTCACTCTTCGGCCTTGGCTGAAGCAGTAGAAACAGCAAACATGGCGGACATGTTGGACATGTTGTTAATGTGGTTCTGTCTTTTTGCAGACATCGATGATTGCAACTCTGCTCCCTGTCAGAACCGAGGGGTCTGTCGAGATCTGGTCAACGACTTCTACTGCGAATGTAACAATGGCTGGAAGGGAAAGACTTGTCACTCAAGTAAGTCCAGTTAAGGTTTGGTAGCAATTAGAATGGGTCTAGTTGTCTTCTAGGCGGTTATGGCTATTAGGAGGTTGTTGTGGTCCATGAGGACTTTCTTTAGGTTCTCAAGGGATCTTTTAAAGTTTCAGTCAACTTTTGATGAGGTCACCACAAGGTTTGTAATGGACTTTAAGAAGAAGTGTCCTTTTAGGAGCTTTTAGGTATCATTTAGATTAGTGAGAAGGCTACAGTTGTCAATTAGGACTAATCATCATTGAAAATGTTCTATGTATTATTTTAGCAGTTTTATTGGTCAGTGGGAAGGTTGTGGAGAGATTGTAGTAATTCCTAAGGAGGTCCTAGAAATATTTCAGATTTCTGGTGGGCCTTTAGGTAGTTCTGGTACTTAATTTAAAAGGCTCTGGCAATGTTAGGAGTTTGTGGTAGCCATCAAAAAGGTTCTACAGCCTCTAGATGGAGTTCAAGAAAAAGAATCAAAATCAAGAATATAACTTGCAAAACAACAAGTAACAAAGAACAGTGTTTGCCCCTTCAGTATAGTTCAGCTTGGTCTCAGAATCTGGACAAAAGAGATTTGTACAGATTAGTTATTAATTTATTTACTATTCAGAACACTGAATGATGTTTTTACTTCCAGGAGAGAGTCAGTGTGATGAGGCGACCTGCAACAATGGAGGCACCTGCTACGATGAAGGAGACACCTTTAAGTGTCTGTGTGCTGCCAGCTGGGAAGGTGCCACCTGTAACATCGGTCAGTATGACAACATGTGGATGTTCTGTAAGTGTTTGCTGAGTTGGCCCTGTGATTCAACCTTTTATTGTATTTGTGTCTCCAGCGAAGAACAGCAGCTGTCTGCCAAGTCCCTGCGAGAACGGAGGAACCTGCGTGGTCGACGGAGACTCCTTCAGCTGCGTCTGTAAGGAGGGATGGGAGGGTGTCACCTGCAGCCACAGTGAGTCACAACACAATACAGCAGTTAACTTTGTTACATATAACACAATATTAGCATTTTAACCCAACAAGCTGACACTGTTTGCATTGTAGCATGCTACAGACACTGAGAGTGACTGAGTGATATTAGCTCACTTAACTGAGAAAGTTGGACCAAAGAGATCACAGTCTCACACTCTTATGTCTTATGTCTTATTTTCCAGATGCCAACGACTGCAGTCCTCATCCCTGGTGAGTCCTCATCCCCTCTCACGAAATCAAATCTGGAACAAAACAGGAACAAAACAACAAAGTTTCTGCCAGTCTGACTTTTTATCTGCTCAGCTCCCACTCTTCCCTCCAAGCCACAGAGCCAGAAACTGCTCATATCTTTGGAAAACACCGATCAGGAGGAAAAAAAAAAAAGAATGTTTTTTCGTCTATAATTAAGATTAGGGTCAGCCATGAGGGTTCCAGCTCAGGCTTTTTGTTTTATAGCTACGAAATTATGGTGAATTCAAACTATTTTTTTCCTCCTGAGCATAAAATCCTGTTGTTTTGCCTCTTTTTTTCCAGTTGTGAAAGTCTTATTTGCATAGAGTAGAGACCGTAGATATCAGTAACCATCTCTATCCTCCTGCAGTTACAACAGTGGTACCTGTGTCGATGGAGACAACTGGTATCGATGTGAATGTGCTCCAGGATTCGCCGGTCCAGACTGCAGGATTAGTGAGTGTCCCACTGTTACCTTCCTACCTACCTACCTCCTCACTCTTTACCTCTTTGACCCTTCTTCCTCAAGTTTCTGCCTCTAGGTTTTTGCCTCAGTGCTTTTAAGCTAGGCTTAAACTTGTCTTAACTCATGGGTCAGACTGTTGGATTTTGATGCTGAACCACACATTGTTAAATCTCATCCAAACCACAGCAGCCAACACAGAGGCTGAAATCAGGGTCAGTAGGGTTTTGACAGTTTGTAAAGTGATGGACAAAAATATTTTCAGTTCACAGTTAAAAACAAAACCTGCAAGAGAAAGTCAAGATTGTTAATGTGTAGAAAATCGAGACCCTGTCCATCCTTGTTTGGTCTCCAATCCACGTATCCATGTTTTCCAGCTCCTTTTAGAAGATCCCAAAGTGTTTTCAGACTAGATGAGATACATAATCACTACAGTGTGTTCTTGGTTTACACCAAGGTCTCCTATTAGTTGAATGTGCCTAGAAAATTCCAGGACGAACTCAGGAGGCCTCTGATCTGATTAAACTGGCTCCTTTTGAGGAGCAGCAGCTCTGCTCTAAACTCCTCATCTTGTCTGAGTTTTTCAGTCTCTACCCAAAGCTTAGCACCATAGTTTAGGGTCAGAACATAGATCAATTCAGTTGGGTTTTGGAATTTTAAGACCTCTTTATCATCTGAAGATCATCTTGGAAATTTTGCCCCTTTCAGACATTAACGAGTGCCAGTCATCACCCTGCGCCTTTGGCTCAACCTGTGTGGATGAAATCAATGCCTACCGCTGCGTCTGTCCACCAGGAAGAACTGGTCCCCGCTGCCAAGAAGGTAAAACTTCCTCTTCTGTTGTTGTAAGATTTATATTTAAAAAAAAGTGTAAAAAAATAGGTGTAAGACAGAGTTGAACCGTGACAGTGCTGCTGGTGGTTTTCTGCCATAGTGTCAGGGAGGCCCTGCGTGGTTGGAGGGCTGGTCGCTCTGGACGGTAGCAGATGGGATGAAGACTGCAACAGCTGCCGCTGCCACAACGGGATGGTCACCTGCACAGAGGTAGAACTGAGACCCACATCACCATGTATTTTGGTACAATCACATGTCTCACCACAGGTTTAGTCAAACTCCTGTGACCAGCATAAACAGTTGTTAAATACTCTTAACTTCACCTCCCAACAGCTTTGGTGTGGACCCAAACCTTGTAACCTTCACAGTAAGACCCAGGGCTCAGAGTGTCCGGCCAGTCAGACCTGCGTCGCTGTCCAGGATGAGCGCTGCTTTGTCAAGCCCTGCCCTGGCCAGGGGGAGTGCTGGAGCCCCACCCACCAGGCCCCACCCACAGTCAGGTGTCGCTCAGAGAATGTCTGTGCCAATGTCACCTTCACCTTCAATAAGGATGTCATGGCAAAGGTCAGTGGGGATCCCTGCATTTTCTTCCACCTGTTTGGGGGGTGGGGGGTGTCTTCAAACTTTAGAGATTACCAACAACGATTTGTTTGTAAGTGGAGCCATTGCAGAGACCATCTGATACCTTCATGTTGCTGTAGTTGCTGATGTGTTTCCTCTGGTGTGGTGTTACAGGGTGTGACAGTGGATCAGGTTTGTCACGAGCTCGGGACTCTCTACTTTATCAAGAACCTTTCGTCCGATTCCTCTATCTCCATAATCTGTGAGCCATCACTCAGCACCAATAACGAGATCCACGTAGCCATCGTAAGTCCCTGCCCGGTCTAAAAGTGTAGCATGAAAAAAAAGAGTCAGAGGAGTCAGAGCAACACTCTGTCTGCGGTGAAGAGTAATGATTATGATGATCTAGTTGGGTTGATTTCCACTTAGTTCCACTTACATCACATTAAACATTTACCAAAAGTTTGAATTGCAAAATGGAAAAGGATCAAGAATTCTGAGGTTTAGAAAGAGATAAGAGCGGTAAGAGGGTACAATGAAGCTTAAAGTTAGCAAATCTTTTCCAACCACTGTTGCTGAAGCCAGAAGAATAAAACACATCCTGTGCACCAGATAATTTTTCATGGTAAAACCCAACCATGTGTTTAGAAGAACTAATGGAGACTCTTCCATGACCTGGTCAGAAAGTTTGAGAGTTGGTCATTAGAGGGCACTCAGATAAATTATGTTAATTCTGGCAAATTTCAGTCAACAGAAGACCAGAGGGGAGATATGACCTTTGTCAAAGAGATCACAGACAGCATCATGGATCTGGTCAGCAAGAGAAGCACCAACAACTCCATTATCAGCGCCATCGCTGAGGTTCGAGTACAGAGACGACAGAGCCACAACCCCAATGGTAAGTCCATGATGGGTTTTTTCTAAAGTCTAACTGGAAGCAGTTTTCCTCTGCTTCCAGTCTTTGTGCTAAACTAGGCTAAACATATTCTGGACATCCTTAAAGTGTTACTGTTCCTTCACAAGTGAAGGTCATAGATATTCAGGTGCCATTCACTGACCTCACTGCTCCTCTCCATCCAGCGGACTACCTGGTTCCACTGCTGGTTTCCGTGGTGATCATCATATGGGCGTTGGCAGTCGCCTTGATGTTGCTGTGGTGCGTGAAGAGGCGACGGAAACAGAGCGCCCACACGGGGGTGAGCACCCAGGCCTCGTCGTCTTTGGCACCTGTGGCAGAGGACAACAATGCCCTCCACAACAGCGTCAGCGCCGCCCGCGAGCAGCTTAACCACATCAAGAATCCCATTGAGAAAAACCCACCAAACCATCACCATCAACAGCAACAACACCACCACCTCCTCCTCCATCACCACCTGTACGAGGACAAGAACTCTGTCAATGCTAAGATCAGAAAGTCAGACAGTGGGAGCCAGTCGGATGAGGACGAAGTGGACAAGAGGTTGCAGAAGGCAAGGTTCCCCAGGGCACCACCGGCGTATTCGCTGGTAGACTGGGAGGAACGTCCACACCACCATACGACAGGCAAACCCCCACACTGGACTAGCAAACAAGACAACAGGCAACTGCAGTCACAGAGTGTGAACAGGGTGGAGTATATTGTATAGCCAACAGGCCCAACAGGCCAGTGACTGGCTGGAGATCAGGAACTGTAACGACTCATGGCGGACATGTTGGTCATTTGTAGGCTCCTTTTTTTGTAGAGAACTGAACTAAAAGGATTAAAGGCTTTGGATTTTTGCTGTTTAATTTATGTTGTGACTGACACTGGTCTTGAACGGTCCACTGTGGTTGGCTGGATCTCCGATTTTCTTTGTGGAACGGTAGAATTAGATATTCCTGAAAATCTTACAATGCACCATCAGTTTCATACAAAAAGTTAGTTTTGTTGTTTCAACGTGCTGCTGACTTGTTGTACCACAGCACCTGATGAATTTGGAAAAAAGTATTTATTTTGTTTTCTTTGTGGGGTTGGGGTAAATTTCAGCGTCAGCAATTGCTGCCAATATGAAGAATCGTCCACGTAGAATGTGTCTGTATAGATGTGTAAATAATTTTTATTAATCATTGTGTATATTTGATTTATTAACTTAATCGTCAAGAGCCTTAAGATATTCTTTTTTTATTTATGAGTTTAGAGTTGAAGGTTTGACAGCTTTGTAAGCTTACAACTTCTTGACAGAAATTGTTGTTTTTTTTTTAAATATATATTTTTTCGTCAGCGCCAAAAGTGTTCTTGAAAGAATAGTTTATTTTTAGCCTTTTTGGATTTGGGCATTTTTGTGCCTCAATTAATTGAATGATGTTTTATACAATGTCTGTTGTTTGATATGTTGTGTTGGTATGTTCACCAGGGTTTTTTGTTTGTACTTTACATGAAAATGGAAAGGGAGGGGGGTGGTCAGAGACAGATTTTGCTGCTGCAGGGTCTTTTTTATACAAACCAACATGGTGGCAGACGTTTTGCTTTTGCTACTGAAAAGAAATTCTTCAAGGGACACAACTCTTTTTTGTGATAATTTGTATTTTTTTGTACAGTGTAAAGGAAAAAATATTTTTCATCCTGTTTCCATGTGTTTTGTAACAATCTGTTCAAATCTACATAATTAAGGATATGTTAAATTGAAAAGAGAGCAATGAGAATACTATAGATCGGCCATGTGACATCACCTGTTCGCCTCACCTGTTGTTAATTGGAAGATAAACAAAAAAAAAGAAGACTGTGAGACCATGTTTGTTCTCAGTCGTCAGCCACTTTCGGCTGGAAGAATAAAAAAATGTCCACGTAAGTTTCACTTTAGTGTTTTTTGGACCTTGAAAAAATAAAAGTTTTTGTGTTTGTTACCGGCAATGATGTATTATTATTTTTTTGGAAAAAAATGAGTTTTGTTTTGTTGAACTTTTGTATGAGCTGCTGCTTCTTATTTACTGTTCAATCCAGATCATTCGTTCTGTGCTTCAGTATTTCAGAAACAAACAAACAGAAAAAGGTTTCATGGAAAAAGATGAACCTGTGAGTTTGCCAAGTTATCTTGGTTCAATTTTCCCATGTCCAATAAAAAGTAGCACACAGCTGCCTCTCTAAACTTTACAACAGGAAGCATCTGGAAAGCCAACAGCTGCCTCTCAGCAGTCTGAAATCATTATTTATCTGATCAAATGTGATGGGTTTAATTCAAACCTTTCAAATGAACAGAAATAACTTAACAATCAAAACCCGCTGCAGCGTTTGGAAAATGTCATTAGCAAAGAGTCTCCATGTTGGGTCCGATAAAGATCCAGTTCCAGGTTAATTATATAACTGGGATAACTGAGTTCAGGGTCTAATGAATCTTACTGTTCTTTATTAGCAAACAACTATTTAGAAAACATTGAGGCAGCAAGCCTCCCGTTTCAGCTGGGGGGTGTCACTTTGGCTGTTTCAGACGACATCTGCAGCGTATTATGCCGACTGGCGACAGTTCACTTTAATTCCACAAGCAACTCGCCCAAAGACCAAAATAAAACATGACTGCTGTCTGCAAGCTGCAGGTTACACTCAGCCAAAGATTGTTTGTTAGAAATATAACCACCACTCTGTGTAGATCAGGAGTAGTCCTGTGTGACTCTGATTTATAGGTGTGTTGAATACAAAGCTTTCCTTTCTCCTCATGATCTAATGAAGACCCTAGCTTAGCTTGTGGGGTTCTAGTGGTTGTATGGGGTTCTGAGGATGACATAGGATGTTTTAACGGTTGGTGGGAAGGTTCAAATCTATAATGCGATTGTTTGGAAGGCATAAATGGTCACTGCGGAGGTCATTATGGTCATTATAGGCTTTTATATTTCTTTTTAAGGGGGCAGACCTTTACAGTCCGACTAGTCCTTCAGAGGGTTTCAAGTAGTCACTAAGTTATGGGGATGGTTTATGAGGTTGTAGAAGTCAGGGAGGAGGTTCTAGTAGTCCTTGAGTTTTAATAGTCCTTAATAAGGTCCCAGCACTCCTTCAGATTACTAGTAGGCCTTAAGGAGGTTCTGGTGGTCTATAAGAATGCTCTCATAGACCACCATAAGTTTCTCAATGTCCATTGGAAACTTATGGATCATTGACTTCATTCTAGTAGTCATTAAGTAACAATGGTCTTGAATAGTCCACTGTAGTTGGTTGGATCATGGATGTTTTTTTAATGGAACGGTTTAACTGGATATTCCCAAAAGCACTTACAATGCACAATCAGTTACATTCAAAAAGTGAGTTTCTTTGTTTCAATGTGCTTTTGACATATTGCCCCACAGTGCCTGATGAATTTGGAAAAATCATATTCATATTGTGTTCTTTGTTTTCTTTGTGGGGTGGGGTTCTAGTGAATGGTTCCTAGTGGTCCTTTGGTAGTTTCTAGAAGTCTTTTGGAGACATGTACATACACCATGTCTCCACCATGCTACCACTTGCCGCAGTCAAAGTTCAACTTGATTCAACTTTGACCGTGAAACGTGTGATGTGAACTCATGCAACCAAGGAAAAATTGTAGTGTAAACAACTACACAACATGGGCGAGCAGCTAATATTAACCATCAGTGAGTTCCCTGAGCTTTACAACTGTTTCCTATGTTCGCATTGAGACAATAGGAGGAAGGAAGTCATCTGGCAGCACATCACCTCTTTGTTCGGTTATTCAGGTATAAATCACCACACACCAATGTTTGAAGTCATGTCTGCGAATTTGAAGTCAACCGAACAGTTGACTTCATGCTGAAAGCATATGACTCTGAAATATGACACCAAAAACACGTCGGCGTCAGCAGCAGTCACAATGCAACCACAGGTGGCCATGTTGAGCAAAGTGGCATACCACTGCCGATGTGAAAGCAGCATTAAGGAGATCTCCTGATGGTCTATGAGAATGCTCAACAGGTCTTTAGAAACATAAGGATGACTGACAAGGTTTTAGTAGTCATTTAGTGTCATTGACAGTGTTGGCAAAGTTACTTTAAAAAAGTAATTAGTTACAGTTCCTAGCTCCAAAAAGTGACTGAGTTAGTAAGTTAGTCGGTTACAGCTTTGTAAAAGTAACTAATTATAGAGGAGTAGGAGTGTGTGTGTAATTCACACCAGGTATGTCTGTCTGCGTGTCTTTAAATGCATGCGGAAAAGAAAAAAGCTTGCTCCAGAAAAGAAAAAAAAAAACTTTGCAGCTGCAGTAACGGTGTTGTAACATAATTAATTTGATTACTGGTTAGTGAAAAAAGTAACACTGTTTATTTTTAACGCCATTATTCCCATCATCTTTACAGTCCAACTAGTCCTTTAGAGGGTTTCAAGTAGTCTCTAAGTTATGGGGATTGTTCATGAGGATGTAGTGGTCAGTGAGAAGGTCCCAGCAGTCCTTCAGATTTCTGGTGGGCCTTAAGGATGTTCTGGTGGTCTATGAGAATGCTCTTAATGTCCATTGGAAACTTATGGATCACTGTCTACATTCTAGTAGTCACTGAATGACAATGGTCTTGAATAGTCCACTGTAGTTGGTTGGATCATAGATGTTTTTTAATGCAACAGTTGAACTGGATATTCCCAAAAGCACTTACAATGCACAATCAGTTACTTTCAAAAAGTGAGGTTCTACTTAAAAACATCAAGTAGAACCGCCAAAATCAATGACACTGGTTATTGATTTTGGAAGTTAGTAACTAAGGAGGTTCTGCAGGTCTTCAAGAAGTCTTTTTCAAGGTCTTAGTAGTCGTGACTGGATGTCTAGTGAGGACTAAGTGGGTTTCAGGCTGTCCTCTTCATGGTTAAACAGCAAAAAATGCTGTCTAGTTCAATACATTCAAAGAATTCCTGACAAAGAACAATGATGTCCTCACTGAGTTCTGTAAAATACAAAACTGCAGTAATTCACTGTAGTCCTGTAATAATACACACTTATGTCTGGACACTGTCAGCTAATGACAGTACTAAGCTCGTTCTGTGAAAATAGTCAGTTACATCTCCCCAGAAATTTGGACCCCCTACACACAAGAAAAGAGTCTTATCCATGATTTGACTTGTGCATGCATTAGGTCGATGTGGGGCAAAGGCTTTGCTTCATTGCTCTTTTGACCCAGACATCTTGCTTAATAGGGGTGTTTATCAGAGACAGCGAAACAAAGATGACTTTGTCTGCATTTTTCCCAGCCATCCTCCGATCACTGTAGACATGTGAGAGCATTTATAAAGACTCATAGACAGCGCAACCGTCCTTCACAGATAAACAACATGGGACATTTTGAATAAAACTTTTCCTGCCCTGATCCAGTGTCATTTCTGAGGGGAAAGCAGCATTTATGTTATTTTTCTGCAGCTATGGAAACTCAGTGATTTCCAAACAGGGGCTGATAAGCAAAGTGAGCTGCTGAGTGAGGATAAGAGTAGGGTTTTATGAGACAGATGAAGCAAGTAGAATTGTCTGGTGGCTGGTGTGTGTTTGTTTTCATGCTCAGAGTTTCTTTGCGATTCTAATCTTCCCCTGTTTGTAGAAATCCCTGTTCCCTCCTCCTCTCGCTCTGCCATTATGGTCTCGCCTAGGTCCAGGCCACAACTTCCACCCTCAGACTCCAACTGTCTCTGTCTTTCTGCATCTCTTTGACAAAACATTTAATTCAGAGGAAAATACTTCTCTGTTTTTCCTTTGTTGACATATTCAAACTACTGAATATACTATTTTTTGCATGTTTTAGCAAATTTGGTTGAAAACATGTTTGTTCTACATCACCATCTGCAGTATATCATAGACTGTCTTCCATTAAAGTAGTTGCTGGCAAAATCAAAATGTTCCAGATAGGTAATTGATCACAGCATTTAGTCAACCCTCTTTACAGTCATGTTTTGTTTCACACACCTTATTTTGAATCATTCCAACCAACATTTTACTTAGAAAATACATTTGTAAACTGAGAAGTTGATTATAAGCTGAAGCAGGAAAATGCAGGTTTGTACATTTTCTACATCACAAAAGATTCACGGTGTAGGATTTAACATGGTATTTTAACCAGTTGTCATTTCCAAGCCAGAGGGAAATACTGGAAAAGTATTTACGGTTTGTGTCAAAAGGTTGATAGATTTCTCACTAGAGGCTTTAAAAAAAACACTAACATTGTCTGAAAGGTCTGTGAATCCAGTAACAAAGGTGCCAAGTTGGCAAAATTGTAACTTTCTGATGACATATTCTTGACAATTTTTTGAAAGAACACTGGCAAACAAACATTTCCAGGGTTGACCAAACATACCAACATTATCACTGTGATTGTAAAGAGATGTTACAGAGACACACACGAACAATGATGTCCTCACTGAGTTCTGTAAAATACAAAACTGCAGTAATTCACTGTAGTCTTGGTATCCTTTATGAGGTTCTAGTGGTTATTGAGGGTTTTTCAGGTTCTTTTAGTGGTTGGTGGGGATGATCTCAAGGTGCCTTATGTTGTTTTAGGGTTTGGTCATTGGTTAGTAGCATCCTAAAAGGTCCTAGTGGTTGGAGCACTTGAACAGGAATTTCTTCCAGTCCCTGGAACTTCTAACCCTGGATTTCCACTGGCTGCATGTCAGTTGCAGAATGGTTATATTGCATCTCCAATCCATGCCTTGTTGAATACGAGTACCCACCAGATTCGTTTGCAGTCCAGCTCCGCCGGTATCACAAGATCTCGTGAATTCATGCGCAATCACGTAATATTGCAGGGTGTAGTTTCTACATAGCATTAACAGAGTGAAATAATGTCTGAAAACCTCGACTTCAGGTCTACCTCCACCCATTATGACATTTTCAAGTTGTAGTGCAGGTAAATATGATCTGCCATGAACATGGTGTATCTTATTTTGAAAGTTAACTGAATGTTTTATTTTGTTTCTTTGCACAATGGAAACTTATCAGCTGTGCTGATGTTTCAACGCATACATATCCAGTGGAAAGTCTTGGATGTCTTTTTCATTGTAACATCTGTGTCTCCACCGAGGGTAAGGCCTCAATCAGTGATGTGACAGGGGGCGGGACGGACTTTGCAGATTGTCTTCTCTGCGATCGCTTATTACTATAAATAAACTACACACTGCAGAGAGAGAGTGAGAGAACAGAACCATCCATTTGTTTTTAACATTATGTTTCACATTGAAAAAATTAATTAATTAATTTGTAGCGGACAGTGTTGATTCTGTGGAGGTCTGCACACTGATCATTATTTGTGAAACCCTGTGATAATTTGCAAAGGTTTCCTCTGTGTCACTTTGTTCGCTTCTTAAATTCTATTTATAGAAACTATTTATTGATAAGCTTCTGCTGCTGGGTTTTAAAAATGGCACTTCTTTGTTGACTGCGTTATGTGCCATCTTGAGTTACAACCAATCACCATGAGTCAACCTAAAACCCTGCCCAAGAACTTTTCGGGATGAAAAAAAGTACCAACCCCTGAGCAGGGCCACTAAAGGTTCCTGAGTTTCGCGTCACAGGGACAGTTCCTCTGGTGGAGACACGCGCCAACGGCCAAGTTCCCATAATATTACCCAGAGGTTCCTGCGGTGGAAACGGCATATTTGTCTACAGAAAATTCTGTTCAAACCAAACACCTGCAATGTTGTTCCATGGCAGAAATCTCAGGTCCTGCATCAATCTCCTGAAACCAAATCTGCGAGAAGTGCAAAATAAAAGTTAAATCAAATGTCAAATGAGCCTGTGAGAGACTAAGCTTGGACAGGAAGTTCTGGTACATGATTATAAAGGAGACAAGTGGCACCTGGCAAAATAGCAGGAAGAATAAGACCACTCATGTACACTGTTGCTGTTGGCAAACAAACATGGAGACGTCAAGTCATCCTCTACATCACCTGACACTTCCCGCACTGATTCTGCCATTGACATGTCACCTGCAACACAGACTGTTGCCCCAGACAAAAGCTCTGAAACCCCCAACACAGGTCCACACTCCACAGGTCCAGAGGCAATACCCTGAAAGACACAGAGCATAATTCCCATATTCTCTCATATCCACAGGATATAGGAGAAAGACCACTATGCCTGCACTAGACAAGCAGGAATAGTGAAAAGGTATGGCAAAACAAAGTTCTACACTTCATGAGCTTTTATTAATTTATCTACATGTTGAAAACAAGCAACAGTTTGACATCAAATTGGCAGCTACTGCCATGCACTTGAGTCCTATGGGACAATAAAGTTTATTCTATTCTATTCTACTGCAGAAAGTAAAGAGAAAGAGTTTCAGTTTGGCCAAGGGCCGAATCACTTGAGGCGTCAGCAGTAATGAGCTACAGCTGATCGTAACTGCCTCCAGTGGCCAAGATGCAATGACAGCTGTGGCTGAACATGAGAAAAGTTTGTTCCTGAAATATTTTACACATTGCATCTGATAAACTTTGAATAGGGTCTAAAACGGAAAGTGGTGAAGAGAGCGAAAAGAGAATAGGAAGGAGACCTGGTGGATGCCAGAATCATCAGTGTCTATCCTTTGCACACCCTGAACACCCACGTCTTGTCTGGAACAACACCATCCTTTCCTCAGTCTTTCAGCTCAGGTGTCAGCTGTAAACTTCTGCAAGTGGATTGTTTGAGCAAAAGCAAACCTGCGTGGGAGGTCGGAGTAAAGACATCTTAAAATCATCAATAATGTATAATACATGTAATTTGTAGTTAATGAGCTGAAACACACAACAACCCTGGTTTCATATTAAAATCTGGCACAAAACAAAAGCTAACAGTAGCTTTTGACAGTGAAAACCCATAATGGTTTAAACCCTACCACAACCCCTGCTCATGTATGTGTATGTGCACTTATGTTGAGTCCATTTCCACAATCACCAAACACAATCCAGTGTTCTTATGGGATCTTTAATGGTTAGTCATGAAAGCTGAACCTTTATGCTCTCGCTAACTTCAAAGGCTGTTGGCAAAGCGGAGCTAAATTGATCTCTGCGACCGCCATCGGCCATCCTCCACCTCCAGAAGACCTCTCAGTAATCCATTTGAGAAACTCAAGTCTGCCTTTATGTTGAGAGAGGAAGACACAGAGGAAGAGGTTTTCTTTCACAGGAGACGTTAAAAGTCTAAAAATGTTGATGCTACAAACTGATGTAGAGCAAGGCACTAATACTGCCAGGGGAGGGGTTGGAGGTCCAATACCCACTACAATCTACTGTACTAATAACGTGAACAGATGTGGAGCTGTAAAGGTTTCAACCCTGAGAGAATCGATTCAAAGTTCAGCTGCAGTCTGGTTGTTATGGCTTTTGTAATATAAGAACTCACTGTTTGCACAAATTGCCCTGAAAAGGGGTGTGGTTGAAGTATGTGTGTGTGTGTGTGTGTGTGTGTGTGTGTGTGTGTGTGTGTGTGTGTGTGTGTATGACTCAGCTACGCAGAGAAAGTTGTGGGAACTGCAAGAGTCTGGAGACGGCGAGGAGAAAAAGACTGACGTCAACTCCCCGCGGGCCAAGCAGAGAGGAGTAAATGAAACGACAGTGATTCATCCCATCACGCTTCTCAACATGTTTTACTGTCACTGCTCTTGCTCTCTCAGCTCCGTCCACTTCTAAAAAAGTCCAACATCTTGACTCAATTTCTCACAATCAAACAGAGACAATATCGTCTGCGAGAGAGAATCGTTCTCAGACTAAAACCTTCCACAGTTGACTGAGCTCAACGCTTCCTCCTGTACTCTGCAGGATGGCGATGTCACAATGCATCACAACATCGATGCTTGGTCACATCACATCAAGGTCACAGTCACTGAATTAGCATTAATATCACTAATGAAACTGGTGTGATTATAAGACAGTGACTTGGGTCATCAGGTATTTCAGCTCTTTTATAATCGTAAGAAAAACAGTTAATCAGACCTCAGCTTATGTTTAGGTGAGATTGAATCGTCCCTGCTGATTCACATCAAATATCAGATGTTAAGATGTACCTTTCTTTTCCAGGGCAAATGGGAAAAGAATTTCTTAAATGCAACAGTTTGGTTTCCTGTGTTATAAGCACTGTATCAGAACAACACCAGCCAGTACTGCAACTCTGGATCTGAACCACAGCCTGGCAGGTGAACATGCTGACAAAGAGGCTAATGACATGTCCAGATGGAGGTTTACACCCTGCACAACATTGTGCTTACACAAGGAATTGGTGTACCTCACTGCTAGTTTTTGATTATAAAAGCTGGACTTAGAAAGAAACAAAGTGGAAACTAAGCCTGCAAACTACCCATCATTGTTAACTTCTAAACATATTGCTAGCACCACCTCACTAATTGGCCATTAATCTAGATCTAGTAAGCTGCAGTGACGTGAACAATGTTTAGCCCATAGATGGTATGTAAATATGGCAGACATGCCTCCACTTCCTCCCCCTGTATAAAAATGAAGCCAAAGCATCCTGGATATGAACGCTGCCTCTGGTGACTGTGTCCAAATTTGAGGTTCTGCATCAGAGGACCTGGTGTCTGAAGGTCTGGTCAAATCAAGATCCTTTGAACTGAGAGAGTCAAAATAAACATTTTAGTTTCATTGTTTAAACTACCGCCAACATTTCTCCCAAATTCCAAATAAAAATATTGTCATTTATAGCATTTATTTGCAGAAAATGACAATTGGTCAAAATAACAAAAAAGATGCAGTGTTTTCAGACCTCATATAACACAAACAAAACAAGTTAATATTTATTTTGAAACATCACAATACTAACGCTTTAAGAGAGTTCAGAAATCATTATCTGGTGGAATAAGCCTGACTTTTAATGACAGCTTTAATGCCTCTTGGCATGCTTGCCGCCAGTCTTTCACATTGCTGTTGGGTGACCTTATGCCAGTCCTGGCACAAAAAGTCAAACAGCTCAGGGGGCGATACTGATGTTTTGGCTTCAGTATATTTGGAGAGCTGTCATGTCATCCATCTTTATTTACTCACTGTGGCTATAACACACCATTGTCGCATTATCTCGCATTGTACCACATCTTGTCACATGACAATAAGTCGTCATGACAGCAGTTTCAGTCCACACAGCTCTGTGTTTGAACCACGGGCTAATGGAAAGTTTTCCTTACAGTTCACGTTTAAAACTCTGCAGAAAGCCACAGTGCGTAGAAGTTGTTTGTGATTACTACATCTTTCCAGTTGTTTGTTTGTTTGGGGAAATTAGTGACTTGCTTTTAAACCTCCTTGTCAGTCAGTGTTTTTTATGATTCCACACATCATGGCTTTAAGCCTGCTGGTTCACTCTCAGAATAACAGCAGCTGGAAAACAATAAAACCTCATCAGTCTGGTATGGACATGGCCGGAAAGTCCACACAGACCAACCTGGAACGCTTTGTCTAACTGGTTTATAGTTTGGAGTATTTTGCCATAAAGCTTCCTGGTGCACACACACACACACAAACACACACACGCTGTTGGGGAAAGTGCTCTTTTTACTGTTTCTAAGCCGCAGAAATGCTGACACTTCTACCTGCTGCAGGTCCAAAGCTGCAATCATGACTTACTGATTTCTTTACTGAAAAGGATCAATTCACCAAAACACAACATATCCTCTCATCTACTTCTCATGTAAAGATGTTTGGCCTCCAGGCACAGAATCCACCTGGTGAAGGTGAAGGTTGTAAAAACAGTGAGAAGTGTTTACAGCTGAGAAAAGAGCAAAGGTGAACAAAGCAGGTGTGTTCTTTGGCCAGTGAAGCACGCAAGATGTGAATATGCAAATAGCCACCCACACATCGCAGCTGTTTAGAACCCAAGACTCTCATGTCGAAGGCTCCTTTGTTAAATTCAGCCATGAATCCATTACAGCCCAACACATCCCAAGATTCATTGCAGCATACATGACGTTTGCAATATGTGGATTGCGCAGTTGAAGCTAAAGGTCACATGACTGGAGTAGTAGCATCTTGTTTACGTTTCATCTGAAATGTAACATTTACAGTCATTTTCTTCCTATTAACAGCAGCACAGAGTGCTGTTGTTGTTGTTGTTGCTAGGAAACAGGAGTAGCATGTGGTGTAAATACACTAGGGACATAAACAACATAAACAGGAAATGGTGCATGGGTTAGACCGTCTAATTTCTTCTGGTCAGAACTCTGTCGACTAGGTCCTCCGAGGTGTGCAGCCTCGCCCTGCAAGTTGACAGGTTTGTTAATTCTATCACTAACGTGGGTTATAGTCAAATCCAACCAACAGCTGGAACTAAAAACTAGATCCAGATGTTCAGATCTTACCTAATAGTCCTGCTGCCACTCTGAATCTCTTCATGGCGTCAACATGGTGTCATCTAACTTTTTTCTGCCCAAACTGAAATATGTACAATGTAAAAAGCAGCTTGTCTGAATCTGATATTTTGTTACACTGCTGCTGCTCCACGTTGGAGCACACTCTTTTTACCGCAAAGAAAGAGATTCCCCTTTGAGGATTATTAAAATTCCTAATAATCTGACCTCCAGTGAGCTGAGGTCGACGTTGCGATGCCAGCTGACCTGAAGCCACGTTATCCATCCACCCTCTGGATCTAAACCCACAGCAGAGACGGTCATACATACCATAAATTCTCCTCCCATAGTGTGAGAGTGTATGAGTGAGTGTGTGTTGTGACAGTGCTGCAGCAGTGTAATGACTACCACATGCTGCTGTGTGTCGACCTGAGTGTTTGTGTCGGAGTTTGTTTCCAGTCTGACTCATACAACATAATGGCTGGATTTTTTTTTTTGAAGCGTGTGCATCTCCAAAGCCACATGATGAAGAACAACACAATTCAAAACTCCTGAAGCTGAAGTGACTCATTGTTGAACTGCCAGTGGATTTGGTGGCATCGCTAAAACCAACTGGTTTCGAATCATCTCAGTCCAGTTTGGGTGGTCTGTTGTTTTGTTTTTTTTTACAAAGATGCTAATCCACCGCTCCGAGACCAGCGTGGTTCAACGTTCCCAGACGGACCAGTAGGTAGCGTTGACAGGAAAAGTACTGCTTAGGATGCATTTTCTCTGCTCTGGTTTTTGGGGTAAACATCTGTGGTGTCACTAATCAGCCCCAGGGATCCTCGAAACCTGGAAGGAGGCCATGTGGGTGAGCACGCCGCGGACCACCAAGCCACATGGTATGCACAATATACCGACATCCCTCTGAGCAGGAACGTAAATGAGTTTGACACCGGCTGCATTAACAGTGTTTTGGCGTAACGGGCTGGGGTTTCATGAATTACTTGTGGTTAAAGAGAAAGGGAAGTTAGATGGTTTCGGCGAAGTTGGGATCAAAGTCGTAATGTGGAAGTTAGCATTACAGGCTTAACACGAGGTCGGGTAGTTAGCAGGGTGGTCCGGGCAGTTTCAGAGATGCCTCTAAACCAAAAAGGTCAACAGGTCAGTCATGATGATCTGTCCTCATCAGATCCATAAACGTGCACAAGTACAATAGCTAACTTCTCAGAAAAGACGAAATGCCACAACAGACTTGTCTTTCAAAAACAAGACCAGTTTATACCATTGAAATCTTTGGATGCCAGGTTGTGGAAAATTTTCACAGCCTCGTATTCCTCCTCCTCTTACTCTCAACCAAACCAGACCACAGCTGATCAATATCAAATTAGGAAAACAGGAGAATGTGCTGCGATCTTCGCATTGGTGTGGGATCAGGGAATTTAGATGTTTGTTAATAAAGTTGACATCTGCATGAAATTTTAAATGTTTTTTTTTTTTTTTTTTTTTTACGTATTCACATTGACACGGTGCAAAACTAATCTGCTGTATTTTACCGCTATTGATCAATAAAATGTCACCCAACCAGACAGGAAGATGCACCTGAGCCAAATCTTAGTAGTTTTAGTAGTCTTAGGAGCACTTTACATGATAACGCTCTGGGGTATTTTAGCGAATGTCCATATCGTTTAGATGGTGACGCCGTTTTTGGGGGTTGAAAATGCAAAAAAGTGAAACCACCCTCCAGAGTGGAAATCTTAAAAACGCTCCACTCTCACGTCACTGTGCAAAAGATTGAAAGCGCAAAACTGCATTTCTCATGACATAGAATTGATGTGACAAGCATGCGCCAGTTCTGCCAAAGGTGTTGCCACCTAGCCATGTGGCGTGTATACTGTATCGATAAATAGGAAATTTCACCCTAAAACACTCGTCTAAATGCGGAGTAAAAAGTGAGAATGAAAACATCACAGATCGTTTCCGTCTAAAGGTGGCCTTAGTAGCCTGTCCTCCATCACGTGTTGCTGCTTCATGCTTCAACTGTTCCTCCACTAAGGATGTTTGTGTAAAGAAACAACCACTTTAATTCTCCATCTTCTGACTGCAGGAATGAGTGAGAAACTCAAATATGAAGCCCGTACAAAACTCTACAATCACCCTCAAATTACTCTGTCTGTTTGCTGAGAAAAAGAGGAAACTTGTACGTGGAAAATCAATGAAAACACTGCCTCAGGTTACATGATCTGCAAAAGATTTTAGAGCCACATACACACTCAGGTGTCCATTGCCCTGGCAGGTGGAAGTGTGTGCAAAGTAAATGTATCCAAATTTCAAATAAAAAAATTAACAAATGCATTGCTTAATCAATTTATGTTTAATACAATGTTATCTTAGAGCATCTTGATAATTGGAAGGGGATGGCACTCCTTACTGACCAGCCCCCATTGCAGCACATTATGTTTTTAGTTTAATCAGCACAGTAAAACACAGAGGCTGCACCTGTGCTTCTTACATGCTCAAATTGACACAGCAGGAAACGTTTCATGAGAATTACTGACCTTGTCAAAGTGAAAATCATCGGCACTGATCCACCTCCCAGAGAATTGTTGTCTAGTTTCTCAGCCTTGTCTTCTTTCCTAAAACATCTTAACATCCATTAAAATCTATTCCTGTGCCGTCTTTCCGTCTCTCATCTGGGTGTCCTCGAAAAATTTAATTACTCTGGGTTTTTAACAACTTTTTGTTCCCCTTGATGTGGTGAGGGAAGATCATTTTTGGGGTGATAAAAGTGAACCATGAAGAGAAGCCGCTGGCTGCTTTAGACTTGAAACCAAAAGTAAAACCCTCAATGGTCAGATCCAGTTTGACTGTTGACCCTACTGTTCGGATATTAAATCAAAAATAGAGTTACCCCAAACGCTCATAGGAACACCCAGTGATCCTCCATCATGGGAAAACTCCCAGGAGCTGTGGCAGTTCGCTTCCCATCGTCCTTCACCTCAAACCTAAAAAAAAGACAAAACAAAAGACTGTGATCAAGCTGAGGCTTAGTTATTCTGCAGGCGAGAGGTCAAGAAAAGCAAAAATAAAACGGCAGAGAAACCATTTGACCGAAGCCGATAAAAGTTGTAAAAGTCAAAACAGCTCGAACAAACCTAATAAAAGTGAGAAGAATTCACACAAAGGCAAAGGAAAACTGGACCAAAAATAACAGAGAAGAAATCAGAGCAATAAAAAACACAACAAGACTGAGAAGCAGCGGGATTATAAAAATGCTTTTCTGTAACAGACACTGTTAAACAGGGGGTTGGGGCCTGCAGCCCCCGCTGATGACACCTCTGAGGGAAATTTGTGATGTTGAACCACATGAATGAAACTGACAGAGATGGCATTTGTCTCAGTCTTTGCTGTGGTCTTTGACCAAGGCTCAAGCTTCGACAGCCAGGTTCAGGTAGTGAACAGTGGATTTGTCAGAGTGTGCTGGAAAAAACAGCTGCCTGAGGGGGAACCATGATGGGAAAGTCACAATCCTAAAAAAGCAAAATAACAAACTGAAAGACTTTATAAATGTCTGTAGACCAGTTCACAAGCCGGTTATCTCCCAAATACACGCAGAAAATAAAATAAAGACAAAAGAGACCAATGGACAGAAAGTATATTTCAAACAAAAAGAAAAACAATGGGTCAATTCAGACTGATGTGTTCCAACACTCCTGATTTGACATGGCTCTACTATGGTCCACTTTAGATGATGTGGAACACTGATTGGCTCATACACATGAAAACACAACCTTTTGTTTGGAGTTAGGTGACACCAACGGTCAGTTTAAACATCAGAAATTCGGCAGGGGCTCTGATCACTGGTAGATCATTCAGTTCTGTCAGTGTGTGTTAAAGTGACTGGACCTTGGTGAAGTTCTTGCAGATATTTGACCTAAGTCCTCCAGATTTTAATGCTCTAATGAAACCAGAAATCATGCATTATCCATGGTTGGTATTACCTGGGTCCAAGTGTGGGTAAATGTTGTGAGTGACCTCAGAACTGCAGTGTTGACGGTTTGTCTCCAACCACCTCCTCTGTTTTGTTCAGTAGCTCCAGTTGCCAGTTGACAAATGTTGCTGTTTTTAACTCATTTGTCAAACCACCACTTTGAAAAAAAAGAAAGGAAAAGGATCCTCTATCCTTAAGATGTTCTTTTTTCACACCCAAGTGACACTAATGAGTCCCACAGGATGAAGGTCAAAGTGCTGGTTTGCCTGGTTTCATCAGAGGATAAAGACCTGGGGCCGTATTCATCAAGTGTCTTAGAGTAGCATTTTAGTCTTAAGTGCTGAGAATTTGTGAAATTTAGTCCAACTCTCAAACTTAAGAATAAAAGCTATTTATCAACCTTCTCAGTCTAAGACTCACTCCTACTCCCACAGATAGTTAAGAGACGTCCAGAGGTGTCCTAGGTGTTTAGGGGTTTCCAGTAGATGACGGCACTGAGGCTTGTAAGCGTTTGGCTGAACTTGCCTATAACGATGAGTTTCCTTTCCTCACTAATAATAGTATCGCCTCTTCTCTCTTTGGTTTCCTTTTTGATTCCATGTTGGTTTCAGCTTAGTGGACTGTGGCTGCAGTAGAGCCACTCAATTAACCACACACCAGTTTCAAGTTAGTTGCTTTTAGTTGCCTGCTTGTAGTCTATGGCCGGATTCACACTGCATAGCGCGTGAGCATGTGTGTAATTCACACCAGGCATGTGTGCGTGCGCGGTGCAGCAGCTGTCAGCGCTGTCTTTAAATGCATGCGGTCCAATGTAGCCCTGTCACTGTACTCACTGAATTATTTCTAAGATATTTATATATTCTTAGATAAGGGATTCCCTTTAATGATTGGTCATTTCTATGTGCTTGGGAGTGATGTCACCTAAAGTTCTGTTTATGGCACCCAATGCTGTTGTAATTCATCTCTGAGAGTGACAAGTCCTACACTTCACTAAAAGTGTGAGATGCTTGATAACTAACTTTTAAGTGCTTATAATTCTTTTACTTAGAGTCTTAGAGATTTTTCTTTCCCTTTGTAAGATAAAAGTTATTCACAAAGAAAAGAGATATTCTCCGTATATTGAACGACAGCAATTTAATAAGACGCTACCGGCTTTCTCTTATTTTCTCCATTACATTCATTCTTTTTTACAAGGAGGCAGCAACCACAATAACTGCTGACAGCTGAGTCTGCATCCACCATTAATGTCAAATAGATTAAGTAGTAAAATTATCACCATGACAAGTAAACACAACAATAAGCAAATCAAGATAATAATCGGCACGTGAACGAAGCACGTAACAATTCATTTAATTTTGCTGAGTTTCATCATCATGACGTAAAATGCTTTTCACGATGACACATTTCTTAATACAGTCTAAGTTCTACGATCTCATGATTTCACTGTCCATTCATTACTAGGAGCACATTTGTTTGTGTTTTGTTTTTTCTTTTTTTCTTTTTGTAACAACTAAATACAGCAACGATGTCAACCACATCTCCTCACTAAGATTAAAGTTTCTGTCCCCTCCTTGATCAGAAACTTCCTGAATCACTCTTAGGCTAAGATTCCTTGCTAGGAGTTTTTAAGTTAGGACCTCTTTGAGAGGACCCTGAGAATCTTTGTGAATATGGGACCCGGACAGTTTGATCAACGTCACAAAGTTCAGCGTTCTAGTCATAGCCTTTATCCTTAACAGTCATCTAGAGCATTTTCACCCAAACATTCGATCAGTTCCAGTGTAAATGACCTGTGTGTGGCAGTGAAAGGAGTGAAAACAATGTTTTGTTGTTGCATAATATGAATATTGTTTGATTTCATGGCTGCAGTTCAGACAATAACACAGCTCTCATACTTCAGATGAAGGTAGGTGGCAAGCGTCTCTGTGAAGCTGTTCAGACTCAACACAGGGAACGCAAAGAGGCCAAACAGACGGGTGGCGGATATTGATGGAGCATCCTGGTAAACAGGTGTGGAACTGCAACGAACCTGGGGATGAAATATAAACCAAGGCTGTAAATCTGTTCATAGGACCAAGACTCAGCTGAGTGTCTTCCTCCTCCTCAAACAGTTGGCAAATCTCCACAGTTTATCAAGTCAGAAATTTGTAACCAATCTGTAACCACTATCTTTATGTTAGTGTTGCTGCAGCTCAGCACAAAAACACTGTCTGTGGAAACAAAAAAGAGTGACTTTTGTACAAAAACACTCTACTCCTAACATGTCATATTTGCTTCAGATAAACAGTAGAATATATTTTTGCAGAGCGTGAATTTGAGTCTCTAACAAAAAATGTAAGGAGGGGATCTGAAAAAAGATTCCTTGGCAATGCTGTCACATTTTTTCAGGAGTTGATAAGAAGGAGGTCACCAAGATGGCACCAATGCATGAACAAAGGAAGTAAAAACAGGTGAAAACAATGCAGGTTTGTGTTACAAGATTAAATATGCTGATTTTCTCTGCTGCTGAACGGGTTTCCTGTTGAAAGCAGTGTCTTCAGTTATCAGACGTCTCAAAATCTGGAAAATAAAACCAGAAGTTCATGCAGACACAATGACTGGGAGTGAACTAAACCTTTAAAAGCTCTCAACAGATCTGTGGGGCTGAATTGAACTGACTGAACCTTTTCATTTATGGGACAGGTCTATACAAAAGTCCATGTATGGTTCTGAGAGCTGACTTTGGAGTGATTAGCAGTATCTTAATGTCCTCGACCTGCGACCTGCCGCCCTGGAGCAGACAGAGATATCAGCGCTGTGCCAGGTGATTGATGTTGGTAGAAACCAGCACATTCTTTATCTAAATCCTACACGTTCTGGGTCGACATACCAGAGGAAGGGAGGGGGGACGGCAGGCCAATATAACAGTTCCAAAAACACTCAGTTGGGGCAGGGAATTTCTCTGAAACCTGAGCTGGATGTTTCTGAAGTCTGAAAACACCCAGTGGTTCTCAAGTCAAGGGTTAGATCATCCAAATGACTAAAGATACACACCGTGGTGGCATCTGCAGCAGTGAGAGGCTGTTGTAAATATTATCTGCATAGGCAGAGGTTGGTATTTACATTGCTGGTGTTTGCCAATAAATTGCCACAGAGATGTTCTTATCTTCTGTCCATCCTCCACCTCAACACACTGGAGTCCACACGCCCCAGAGTAACATGAGGAAAGATGAGATAAATTAGCTGGTGGTTACCATGTGCTCACAGCCTCAAGGATGATCAATGACTGTGATCATCGACTGTAAATGAGAATAAATAATTAAATTCTGATTCAGCCAAATACAACCCAACACAATCTGTAGAGTAATTACAGAGCCTAGTTATGTTATTGATTTGGGTACCAAATCTGAATCCAAAGCCACTGGACTGTTGTAGAGTCGTGAAGATGTTTCACCTTCATCCAAGAGTCTTTTTCAGTTCTGATGCAAAGTGGTGGATTCCCAGTTTATCATCTGTGGGATGGACATTTACATCAGTGAAACCAAACTAACACTGGACAAATTAAAAGGGTCATGGCTCAACACAGAAAAGGAGCACTCCTGTGAAGACTTAAGTGTACACATAGAGGACAGGGAAGATAGATGGTTTGAAAGGGGAGTAAAAGAAGCATCTATGTGAAAATAGTGAAACCGTCACTGAACAGAGGAGACCCATGACACCATCTGTCCCCCAATACTGTCCTTTCATCCCTTCCTAGAGATCTTAACAAGTCATCTACCACAGGTGGAACAACAAGTGTGGCCACTTGACCTCAGGTGATTTTAACAACTTGTTACAATAACCAGGAACTGCTCAGTAACTGTTAGTGACCCTAATAGCCACGGTCAAAACTACCTAAGAAACCTAATGACCATCATTAATACATCTGAAGAATACATCTCTAGTGTCCACCCACAGAGGATAAACTTCTCCGTTCTCCATCAGAACTGAAGAAGCCTCTTTGATGAAGGTGAAACATCTTCCAAAATCTACAACAGTCCATTTGCTTTAGACTCAACTATGACAGATGTTCTAGGATGGTTTGTCTGTTTTCACATAGATTACATAGATCAAACCATCTATCTTCTCTGTCCAAGATGTGTCCATCTGAGCGTTCAAAGAAGTCTCTAGACAATCTGACTTAGCTGGGCAGCTGAGTCCAGGCCTGAGGAGTAAGGTTTTATATGCTGGAGGAAATGCTTGTCCAGGGTTTGTTTAGTTTCCCTTATGTAAGATGTAGATTGTTGCATAAACCATGTTGCTCTTCTTTATATGTGGTGTACAATCATGTGATGAAGTCTGAGTGTGTCTTTGTCTGAGCGTGCTTCCAGTTTTGAGGGACACAGGAATTTGATATTGTTTGATTATTGCGCCACACTTTGCCTCCATGTCATGATTAGTCAACCAAAGACGGTCTGTTCAATCTAAAGCTGGAGAAGCTAAAGTTCTCACTTCTTTCAAACCCTGAAGATTTCCACAAAGTCTGAAATACTTTATTGCAATGGAGAAGTCAGCTGTCTTTTTTTTCTGTATCTTTTTTAGATTGGTTTGTGAATCTAAAGAGGGAAACCTATGAAAAAAATCCCAATTCTTTTCTTGTTTTGCATATCTTGTAACACTGTTGCTAGATAAAAAAAATGTTTCAAAAAACTGTTTGTGTAAACGATCACCTGTCTCTTTCAAGCTTATGAAAATTCCCTGCAGTCGAATAAAAGATGCCTTCAGTTTTTTTCCTTTCATGAAATGAACACATGGATGTTTCCTGTGTTTCTTTGCAATGACTTAATGCAGAGAGAATTCAGCTTTGAGGGAAATGGTGCATCTGAAACACAGCACACAGCTCTCTCTGCAGGAAGATCAGAGCACTGCAATGCAATTCACCATCAGCTGCAGCCAGAGCTTTGATGCTGCACCCGTCAGGCTCAGATCACCTGAGCTGAACTCTGTTCCCTGTCACTTTATCTTTCATCACAGTTCTGAGGTAAACAGAAGAACCAAAGTGTTCAAATCACCAAAAGAAAAGTTTCCCACCAGGAATGTGAGCTCGCATGTGTTTGATTATCTGATGCAGCGTTTTGATGGATGACATCTGCGTCTTTTAGTCGCTCACTGCATCGACAGAAAGCTTCCATTAAAAACCAACAAAGGCTTGCATGTGTCGCACAGACTAATCCTGAAAATCTTTTTGGCATTTAGGCTAAATCGTAGGGCCACCGGGGGCGGCGTATCCTAAACTATGTATCTTAGAAATAAGCACAAGAGGAGTCAAAACATGTGAACATGAACTATTACTGTAACTCCTCTAAAAAAATAAATAAATAAAAAAAATTGTCCCACAAAACTGAGACGACAGGCCTCCAGAACAAGATGAGATTTGGCTGGAAAATGTGGTTTCTCTAATTCCAGACCCTGATCCAGGTTTATACAATGTTTAAAACAACTGATTAGAGCAAAATGTCACCAGGAAATCTGTTAAAATCACAGACTGAAGGAACTTCATGTTAAAAAGGGACATTTCTCTGATGGTGTTCTTTGAACACAGGACGTCTGAACATCCAGACGTAGTTAAAACAAACATGTTTGTTGTAAATATGAGTCTTTAACTGGATAAAACGGTTTTACAACTTCTGGCAGTAAATTCAGACGTCCACAGATTATAATATAGAAAATATAGTTAAAAACAAACCAGTTTGTTACAAAAATGATTTTTAGGTGAATTTTTTTACAGTAAAACTGAAACTGTGACACATGCACACATGAAACACAACTGTCATGATACAATTTACAGATTTCTGTAGGTTTGGTCTGCAACTTTTGGAACATTTGATAAAATAATACATCTTCACCTTTCAACGCCTCTTCCCAGTCAGATCTCCTGTGATTTACAACCCAGTTGTTTTCAGATGTTTCTGACAAGTCATCGTCCTCCAGGTTGTTCAAACGACATCTTTGTCCTCTCTCCCTGAACTCACAGCGAAGAGAGACAAACTTTTACATCAAGGCTCCTGGAAGCTGTTCAGAAGGTCAAAGGTCACTAAAGACCTTTTCCACACTTTCACCGATACTGACACATTTTTCCTTAAAGCTGCTGTTGAGAAACAGATGTAAAACACCTTCTGCTTTTTCTGTGGATTTCAGAAACTATTAACAGAGGATGACCACCAGAGAGAACAGAAAAACCACACAAACATTTATTTACATATCTGTCACATAAATTATTTGTGTTTACCACTTAAGTTCTTTATAATATATATTTTAAAAACAAAGAAAAATAAGATTCTTTTTTAACAAAGAGCAACAAAAGGAGCCATGAAACCACAGCAACAAACACAGATTCATCTGCTACTGGAAGTAGTCCCCAACACAGGCGCTGAACAATATCACCTGTGCCTGATTTTTCAGTAAGAATCGATGATCTTCTCTGGTTCTGTTGATCATTTGTTGATTTATTGGCTGAAATATTCAGTGAGTCACAAACCTTAAATATTAAATATATAACAGAAGAGAGAACACAACAAACAGTGATGTGATTTTTAAATCTCAGTTGTGTGAAGAACAGTTTGACAATCTAAGTCAGAGTCATTTAATCTGCGATTGAGCGTCAGTCCAGTCTTTCCTCAGCCATTTTCTGTCGCAGTGCCGCCTCAGAGCGAGCGCTGCTCTTCATGCCTCTCTGCATCGCCCACATGACGAGGTGGATGCCGAGGATGGCGCCGCCGGCCGCCAACTGCCAGTTCCTCCTGAGCCAGCTCTGAGGCTTCATCCTGATGCTCTGCAGGCAACAAGACACGAAACTTCACTCTTCACTTTACCCTGCAATGGTTTGTCAGGCAAAACATGAAACGACAAGATGTGCAATGTCGCCACCTGGTGGTCACTCGGTCAGACCGATTTTCACTTTAACTCATTAAATGTTTGATGCGACAATACCAGCAGCTTTGGTGCTGAAGCTAGGAAGAAAAGGTCTCGAAAACGCCACAGTGTATGAATATTATAATACACTGTTTTTAGAGAAGTTTATTATTCATAATGTAAAAAATAATAAAAACCAAACAGAAAAACTAAATAAACTTACGTTTTTGACAGATGTGGAAAGACACAGGAAGAATATCATTTAAGCGTGAGGTTCAGTCAGAAATGGACAAAATAAACACCATGATAATTACATCAATGGAATATTAATCATTTCACTCCAGTTACATGACACTGATTTGAGCAGTTTAAAACTTTTTTAAGTTCAGGCTTCACTCCCTCAGCTCAGGATGCCCACCTGCTGGACCAACTGAGACCTGCAGTGTCAGTCAAAGTGTCATTTTATTTAAATGTTTTTTTTTTCTTTTCTGGATTTTCAAGTACGGCACATTATAAATTTTACTGTAGCATGTTCTAGGGATTTTAATTAAAATCATTAAAGTTGGGTTTTGATTCTTGTTCTGTGATGTGACATATACACAATAAAATGTTGGTCAGATGTGTAACGCCTCAGAAGCTTCATAAAAACCTCTCAGAGAGATATGTTAGGGTGAGGAATTTAAATGTGTGGTTTTACATCTATTTAGCATCTTTTCATGCTTAACTTGCAACCTCAATGTGAAATACAAGCACTTGACACTGATTGGCTCCTTCACTGTCACTAAAATGAATGTAACTTCGCCGCCTTCAGATCACGGACAGACCATCTTTTTACAGCTGATCACATTTGAAGTGGAGAGAATGTGGGTGGACTATCGTTCTTCAACAAAGACGAGGTGAAAACGTTTTTTGGTTCTCTGTCACCTTTAACACCTGTTTATTCAAGGTGACGTTACTGTTCTTTCTCCATCACTGTGGTCAGCCATTTACCTTTTTTATGTTTCCAGGTTTTTCCTTCTAATTTCAGGTGATCACTATGAATTGTGGGTAATTCCCTTTCACATCACACAGATTTACCAACATGGAGGTCTCAGAGAGTATGACTGAGACCTGAGGAACCTGACGCTGTGACAGTCTATGTCTGGACTCGTACCTGGTTGGGGTTCACTTGCTCTTAGGGGCAGCGGGAGGATCAGCACTCTGGTTTAAAACATATGAGACGATGCCAGGTTCAGGGATGTGCTCCTGTTTGGTCGACTGCAGCAAAGAGCTCGACTTCAGGTTGTACCAGCCCCAGTGGATCAGACCCAGACTCACACTCATCACAATCGCCACCCTGTTGCTCTGCAGGATCTGCCACAAACTCATGACTGAGCGGTGCCGAGCTGAAGGGCTAAAAACACAGGAAATGCAAAAAAAAAAAAAAAATCAGTTGTGGCAGTGAATAATGACAATTACTATGAGAGACAGCAGCAGGAAACATCATGTAACATGTCAGTATGTTTACATGCCTTCATTTATGGTTCAGACATGAAGCTGGAACAACAATAAACTAGACACAGTCCAACACTGAAAACCCAACAAATCTGACCAGAACACAAACTGTCAATAATCATGAACTGCAGATCTGCTGTCGTTACATATATAACACAACTGTGGCTATTAATATTCAGCAAATGATTACCTTATTTATCGATTAATATGAGACCGGTTTTATTGATTAATCAACTGTTTAATGACTGATTGAGTGTTATATAACCACGCAGGCTGTTAGCCTACCTGTCGCCCGCTAACACGCTAGCAGCGACATGCAAAAACAGTCTGGCTGCATCCGAATACCCCTCCTAGCCTACTACGTAGTAGGCAAACATGAGTATGCGACGCTCTGGTACGTCTGAATACCTTAGTAGCTTTCAGCAGTAGGCGAAAGGTTTCCGGATGGTTTACTACTTCCGCAAGGATTTTGCAGTATGCAAGCGATGTACACTACGCTAACTACACTATCCCAGAAGTCACCGGGAGGTTGAAAACTGTAGAAGAAGAAACTTCGCCCGCTAAATGTGTCATCCAAAACTTACGGGGATAAATTAATTATGTATAATAAACAGTGATCGGCAACCACCTCTATGTGCTTGTTAGTGAATGGGAATGGAGACAGCGGCCAGAGAGATTATTTTGATATTTTTCCAATTTTATTCAAATGTGTTTAGTGACAACAGGGGAACAGCAAAAGGGTCAGATGTCCTGTGATGTATAACTTATTTTCCGACCGTTTCTATACAAACCTTAAAAAGCGATTGCATTAAAACGCAAATGCAGACTGTTACGTAAATAAAAGCCACATGTACTTCAGTAAATAAAAAATGTCCATAGTTATTCACATCACCAATGTGTGTAAAAAGTCGCCGCTATAACTGCGATGCTAACCCTCCGCCTTAAGCCGCAAAATCATGACATTGATGTAAACATCCGGGTCACAAAACAGGCAAGATGGCGGTGTTGTAGTACGTCCGAATTGTGCTGCTACTGGTTAGCTTGATATGTAGCAGCTACTACTGCAACGGTCAAGTAGTAGGCACTCAGTAGTATGCAGTGCGTACTAAGGATTCGGATGCAACCTCTGTCTCGCTGGACTCCCTGCCTGAGTCTAAATCTGATTCACATGAATTAAAACTTTAAGACATTTGTAAAAACCGAAAAACTAAACTGTGGTGATGTCAGTGAACCGCTCACCTCCAGAGATCCGCTGCCTCGGTGAACACACAATTCGCTATACTGTCCGGACCCGGAGCGGAGTCGACCAAAAAGCTGCCTGAACGTTTCTATTAGGACGACCTGCCGTGCTCAAAACGGCCGTTACAAAACTCAGAGGACGTAAGTTATTATAAAAAAATATATGTATTTATTGTCATTAAATATAAAACGAAAATTTTGAAACAATGCTTTATCATATTTCTGGGGTCTTGCATCATGTTTTTCAGTCAGGCAACAACGTAGGGACCTATATGCGTTACATGACTGGGCATGTGATGTGTCCTAAACTCTCCCTGCTAGGCTAAAAAGTTTACTAGGTTTCACCCTTTTTGACACTATTAAAGACTAATCTAGTCAAATATAAAGCAAGACAATATGTTATTAAATGATTGTAATTGTAAAATACACTGAATTATCATTTAGTAGCAGCCTTTCTGAAAAAATAAGGTGCTTATTTTTCCACATTTCAAGATAAATCAGTTCTACTACATCAGTTGAAAACATTTAAGCAGCAAAATATTTGAGATTGCTATACCATCAGAGCTATTACTGCTGCTGTAGTGTGGGTAGTTAAAGTAAATGTAACATTGTTTCATCCATATCCATAAATCTCAACAACTGCTGATTATCTACTGTAAAAAGAGATGTTTAGTTAGTGATACAGCTTTAAATGTTTTCTTACTTTCTTGGTTCAAGTCTATAATATGGTCAAAATAAAAGCAGCAGAGTTGAGACTTCTTGTTCATCCCTCAAACTGTCAGACTCCTTATGTCCTCACACAGTCACATTCGGGTTGGAGATGAGTTGCTACCTAAAGTGATGAACTTGTATCTTATGGTAAGGATGCAGGAGGTTGATCAGTGTAGTAGCATTGGTTAAAGCAGGTGTTGTACCGGACCTGCTGCCAACAAGATAAGACTTACTAAGTGGCTGTAAATGGATGGATGTCTTTATCCATCAATGAGTGAAACAGACTCCTATCACCTGCTGAAAACAGGGACATCTGGACTACGTTGTTGACTCTGCTTGACCTGGATAAGATGCTAAAATTGGACAAATAGATGGGGCCTCAATTTGTAACCATAGAATCTCAATTCCAAATTTGAGTGTCCTTGTACTAAAAAAGGTTTTAGGTTTTTAACATTTATTTTACATTTATTTTATATTTTTTACATTTAAACATCTCTGTAATAAAATGCAAGACATATTTTGATGTTCATTTTTAAGACACACTAAAAACACTATTATTTCCAGTTGGTCCCCTGACCCTTGGGTCAAACGATGCAATATTTTCTTTGCAAAAGAAGGAGACACTATTACCCCTTTACAATGAGCACAGGGACAATAATGAGCTGGGACACCCATACACAAATCTAAACCCTGGGTAGATCGGCTCAGTAAATGTGGTGTCGAAGGTGTGAAGGTGGATCAGTGAGTCAGAGGAGACTCTGTAGAAAGACAAAGTACCGGCAGGACAGTCCACATACACTGCTACTCTGTGAGTGACTGAGGAGGAGGAGGGAGAGCAGAGAGTGCTGATTACTCTTTTATTGTGACAGACAAAGTAAAAATTATCACTGTCAGAGTAACTCAGGCTCCAGGACTGGTTATTTCGTCCAAACCCATGGTCGCCTCCTTTCCTTCTCATTCCTTTGTAAGTCACTGATATGTAAACTCTTCCTTTCCACTCCACCTCCCAGTAACATCGACCAGTCAGACCATCTCTGCACAGCAGTTGAGGCCAGTGATGAAATCTGTCAGGGTGATCTGGATACAGCTGCTCCTTTGTCACCATCGTCACTTTCCTGTTGTCATACGACAGTTTGAGGTTTCTTTGTGCTGTGTTTGGATCCAGAGTGAGTTCACAGGCATCTAATGGCGAGATGAAGATGCAAAACACACAATACAACCAATGCATCATCCTTCAAACTGAGAATTCAATATCAAAAAGCACAGTCTAACACACACTTACACTTCCTCAGCCCAGGTCTGAGCCTCTGCTCTCCACAATGTTCCAGCCTGGAGGAAGAAACAAGGTCAGAGTTAATGTTAAGAGACTTCCACATCTTTTCCATTGAAAGAACCAATCAAGGTGGTTTGGGCATCTGATCTGGGTGCCTCCTGTGTGCCTCAAGGTAAAGGTTTCCAGGTTCATTAAATAGGTCCTTGGGGAAGATATTGTATTTTTTGTGTGAAGTGGAAATGCCTCAGGATCCTGGAAAGAGAGTGAGTTGACCCTAAATATGTGAATAAAATGCCATTGATTTTCATCCATCAATGAGTCAGGCAGACCACGATCCTCTCTGCTCACGCACTCTCTTTTGTGAGTGCAGGTGTGGGTAATTTGACAAGATGGATTAGCATCCGCCATATAGCTGCATTTATATACTCTAAAGCTGCAAATAACAGCCTGGGCGTTTATTTTCCCAAATGACTCAAAAGACCATGTGTTTATTTGGGACAGGCGTTTCATTTTTAAAGGCAAAGTACCAAAGTACCATGGCTCTCCGATATCGTTAAGTTTTTAAGTCTTTCAGGGGGGGTAAGAATGAGCTAAATTCAACATCAAGGAGAAAATCCGAGCTGGCCCGATAATTTGAGACCGGCATTTGTTGCCCAAATGTGTTGCTGCCCCCAGCTAATAAAGGAGACAGGTGTCTATTCGCTATTCGGCTATTGTTTGCAGCTTTACAGTACTCTATTTCAATTAAAAAAAAAACTGGATATCCTGACATAGTGACCCTAAGCATATCAAAATCTATCGTCAGTGTGATAGAGAAAGAGCATGTGAGCTCTTACAGCCACTCTTACCCAAGAGTGTCCAGTCTAGAGTGTGGATCCTTCAGTACAGCAGACAGCAGCTTCACTCCTGAGTCTCCTGGATGATTGTAGCTCAGGTCCAGTTCCCTCAGATGAGAGGGGTTGGAGCTCAGAGCTGAGGCCACAGAGGAACATCCCTCCTCTGTGATCATACAGCCTGACAACCTAGTAACACACACACACAAATCAGGCAGCATTTTGGTGTCACAGTCAACAGCTACATTCAAAGGGTATCTGGTCTAAGTTGACTCCTGACCTGAGAGTCTCCAGTCTACAGCGTGGACTCTCCAGTCCTGCACACAGAGCAGTTACTCCTGAGTCCTGAAGGTCATTGTTACTTAGGTCTAGTTCTCTCAGACTTGAGGAACGGGAGCTGAGGACTGATGAAAACTCCCTACAGCATTTCTCTGTAAGCCCAGTTTGATTCAATCTGATATAAAAAGAAAAATAATATTTTTATGTGTTTCCATTTATTCTCTTGAAACTGCAGGGCAGTGGTCTGCATGTATTTCATCATTTCAAATGCTATATGTTGTTGTGATTTAAAGAGCTCACATGATTATCTGTCTGTGGTCATAGATTAAAAGATTAATAGAATGATGTACAATACATTAAAGCAAAATAGTGACATCTGACCTAAGGCACTTCAGTGCACATTGTGGACTCTCCAGTCCAGCTGAAAGCAGTCTCGCTCCTGAATCCTGCAGATTGTTGTTACTCAGGTCCAGCTCTCTCAGACTACAGGACTGGGAACTGAGAACTGAGACTGCAGCATGACAGCTTCTCCCAGACAGGTTACTGCCACACAGCCTGGAGAGGAGTTGATGATAAAGACAAACACTAATCATCTTTGTCATCTGCAATTGTTGACTAACGTTGACTAATTTCCACTGATAAATGATTAACCATGGATTTTACTTCTAGGTCTTACTCTGAACTAGACCTAGTTCAGAGAGCTAGACCCAAACTTGGTGGCAGGATGGGATTTGCAGAAGTATTTGGTTAAAGCAGCAATTTAACATTTTTTCAAAATCTTTAATATTGTGATATTATTTTTTTACATTTTCAAAGGAAAAAAAATGCAATATAGACACAGTGCTGCACAAAAATATTGCTGTATGAACTGACCTGAGGGTCTTCAGTGCACAGTGTGGACTCCTCAGTCCAGCAGACAGAACAGTCACTCCTGAATCCTGCAGGTTGTTGTTACTCAAGTCTAGGTCTTTCAGACTAGTGGAGTGGCTGCTGAGAACTGATGATAAGTCATCACAGCATTTCTCTGTGAGACCAGTTTGATTCAGCCTGATAATAATAAATAAAACAAATGTGTATATTTTCTTTTAATGTTTATCTAAGCATCCCAGAAATGTTTATTGTAAAAACACATATGAATATAAACATGATTTAAGATACAATACAAAAAACAAATCCTATAAGATAAATAATCCTAACCCCAAAACAAATCCTATTCACTAGTGTTTATTCATAGAGTGATCTAACCTGAGATTCTCCAGAGAACAGTGTGGGCTCTCCAGACCAGCACAAAGAAGCTTCACTCCTTCATCCTGCAAATCATTGTTACCCAAGTCCAGGTATTTCAGGCTGCAGGACTGGGAACTGAGAACTGATGATATCTCCACACAGCACTTCTTTGTGAGCTTTGTTTGATCTAACCTGAGTGACCAGAGCCAGTGAGCAGGATTCAGTGTATGTCCAGTGAATATGGTCATTATTAACCCTTGAGGAATATTAACCAGCAAACATACATGGTTGTTTTAACCAATTAGAAAATGTAATGTTGCACAAAATAATTACAGCGTACTATTACCTAAGAGTCTCCAGTTGACAGCATGGTCTACATTGGGGATTCTCTAGTCCAGCAGTCAGTACCTTCACTCCTGAGTCCTGCAGGTCATTGTTACTCAGGTCCAGCTCTTTCAGTGTAGAGGACTGGGAACTGAGAACTACTGACAACTTCAGACAGCTTTTCTCAGTGATCCCAGTTTGATGTAACCTGTTAAAAATCCATGAAAACAAAACTTTTTCATCTACATTCACTACTTTACCCGTTAGACTATTTATTGATTGTGATCCCTTTTTATAGTTATAGGTAAAATAATTAAGGTCAACACTAAATTACACAACTCCATCACAACATGATCTGACCTGAGAGTCTTTAGTGAGCAATGTGGACTCTCCAGTCCAATAGAGAGCAGCCTCACTCCTGTGTCTTGCAGGTCATTGTTACTTAGGTCTAGCTCTCGCAGCGTGGTGGACTGGGAGCTGAGAGCTGATGAAATTTGCTGACAGCATTTCTCTGTGATCTTAGTTTGGTTCAAGCTGATAAAAATAAATTTCACAGATCAGTCTGGTTCAGTGTTTTGATCAATTCAAGTTGTGGAATATTCTTGTACTAGAGTGTGCAAATGTATGATCATAAACATCATCACAATAGACACCAGAAGAATATTCTTTAAGCAAAAACCCATATTTGTGTTATCAAATTATGTACAAAAGTGTCACAGCATGCTCTGACCTGAGGGTCTCGAGTCTACACTGGGGATTCACCAGTCCAGCAGACAGCAGCTTCACGCCTGAATCCTGCAAGTCATTGTTACTCAGCTCCAATTCTTTCAGACTCGAGGATGGGGAGCTGAGGACGGATGACAGAACTTCACAACTTTTCTCTGACAGATCACAGTCCTTAAGTCTGTAATAAAGACAAACCCTGATATAGTTTGCATATTCATTGATACCATGCATTATCCATAACATCAGAAACTGTTAACAATGCACCTACAGAGCTTTTTTGGAGGCTTTGACCACTGGCAGCAGCATCAGAAAAGCCTCATGTGAAGCAGAGTATTTCTTCAGGTCAAACACATCCAGATCTTTTTCTGAGGACAGTAAGATGAAGACCAGAGCTGACCATTGACCAGGAGACAGTTCATCTGTGGAAAGTCGTCCAGAAATCAGGTACTGTTGAATCTCCTCCACAAGGTAATGATCATTCAGTTCATTCAAACAATGGAACAGGTTGATGCTTCTCTCTGGAGACAGATTCTCATTGATCTTTTCCCTGATGTACTTCACAGTTTTTTCATTGATGTGTGAGCATTTTTGCTTTTTCAACAGGTCGCGTAGAAGAGTGTGATTGGTTGGCAGTGAAAGGCCCAGGAGGAAGCGGAGGAACAAGTCCAAGTGTCCACTTGGACTCTGTAAGGCCCTGTCAATAGCAAACCTGTGAACTTTTGTCATAGATGGCTTGGTGAAAACCTTTCTCAAATGTTCATTGCATGTTTGCCCTGGCTCAGACATTACATTCTTCTTTTTTTTTAAGATTTCTTTCTCTACATAGAAAGCTGCCAGAAACTCCTGTACACTTAGATGGACAAAGCTAAACATCTTGTCAGCGTCACTCCTCCTTCCACGTTCCTCTTTAAAGATCTCTGTGAACACTCCCGAGCACACAGAGGCTCCACTGACATCAATGCCACTCTCTCTTAGGTCTTTCTCGTAGAAGATCAGATTTCCCTTTTCCAGCTCATGGAAAGCAAGTTTTGCTAATGACTTAATGTACTTAATGCACTCTTTTTTGCCATACCTCTGTTTTGTCTGATGAATCTGGAACGCCAGGAATTCAGCATACATCTCAGTCAGGGTCTTGGGCAGCTTTGCTCCCTCTCTGGTTTTCAACACATCCTCCAAAACTGTAGCAGTGATCCAGCAGAAGACTGGGATGTGGCACATGATGTGGAGGCTACGTGATGTCTTGATGTGGGAGATGATCCTGCTGGATTGCTCATCATCTCTGAATCTCTTCCTGAAGTACTGCTCCTTTTGTGGGTCAGTGAATCCTCTGACCTCTGTTACCATGTCAACAAAGTCAGAATGGATCTGACTGGCTGCTGCAGGTCTTGTGGTTATCCAGAGGCGGGCAGAGGGAAGCAGATTCTTCTTGATGAGGTTTGTCAGCAGCACGTCCACTGAGGTGGACACTGTCACATCAAAGTCTGTGTCCTGGTTTTCACTGATTGAGCAGTCCAATTGAAGACGGCTTTCATCCAATCCATCCAAAACAAACATAAGTTTGAACTTGCTCTTGTCATAGTTGGTGTTTCCTGATGACTGCAGAGTTGTGAAGATGTGATTAAGAGCTTCCTCTTTGATGTCTCTAGTCTCCCTGATACATTCATGAATTAGCTCTGCCAGACGAAATTTTTCTCCCCTCCATAGATTTAATTCTCGGAAAGTGAATGGGAAAATGAGATGAACATCCTGATTGGATCTTCCTTCTGTAAAGTCCAACACAAATTTGCGCACAAGAAATGTTTTGCCAATTCCAGCAATTCCATTGGTCAGCACTGTCCTGATTGGTTTGTATCTTCCAGTGGGGTGTTTGAACATGTCGCTGAGTTTAATGGGTTTATCTCTGTCTGACAGCTCCTTGGCAAACTCAATTTGCCTGACCTCATGCTGTGTGTTGATGTGTATGTCCCCCCCAGAAGTGACATACAGCTCTGTGTAAATATCATCCAAACGCTGCTCATCCTTCTTCTGTGCCCACCCCTCTTTTGCACACATAAATTTATCCTGGAGATTTGATCGGAGCAGGTGCTGGTAATGTGAAATTGGGTGTGGCTGTGGTACTGGAACAATCACATCATCTGTGTGTAAAAAGACAAACAAACAAAAAAATATATTCTCTTTTCTCACAAGCAGCAGTACATACCTTTTAGACTAGCTAGTTTTCTACTTTTGTAGAAACTACTTTACTCCACCAATGTTCTGGGTCTAAATCAAGGTCTCTCACAAGTTGATATGATCGATATGTCAAAAAAAACATTTGGAAATGCCTAGAGAGCACTCTGAGGAGATGCTCGAATCACCTCAACTAGCTCCTTTAGATACGCAGGAGCAGCAGCTATTCTCTGGGCTCCTCACCCTTTCTCTAAGACAGAGCCTAAACACCCTGCAGAAGAAAACCAATTTATTGTATCCACAATTCATTTTTTGATCACTATCCCTGCTTGTGCATCTTTTTTGTTTGATTTTATTTATTTTTTCATAATTACAATAAAACATGTCGTGTTTGTGGGCTTCCATAGATTGTAAATAGAAGAGAATACAACAGCTTCACCTGCGGAGGAGGACAGTCCTCTGGTCTGCGAGGTGTGTCTAACAACACGCGCATCCACTGAAACACAGATAAAGATTATGTGTTGCATATTTTCAGTTTGACTTATTTATCATTTGGGTGACAAGAGCATGTTCATTTGTTTTGGCCTTTTTAAAGAAGTGTCTTCATTCTCAACAGGAGAGGGAAATAATTGTTATATGTTAATACTTGTTTTGCCACAAGAGTAACCATGGTGAAGCAGTGTTTTCACTTGCCTCTCTTTCTCATATATTGAAGATAATTAAGTCTTGCAATCACCATCAAGCGTCTGTCCTCATAAACTTAATCTTTTCTCATAATTACAAGATCTGGATCTTATTTGGCACATGTCACTCTAATCCTTTTTCAGAAAATGCAAATAAATATAAATGTTGCAGGTGCAAAATAAAATGCACAACCAACCTTCTGGTCCAGAGCTGGTGGTAGACAGACTCTGCACAAGGTCATTCCTATTTATCTTCTCTAAAACATTCTTGGTCATGTTCACCGCTCCATAAAGTCCACACATATGCATCATAAGATCCACCACATCCCGCCTTTCTGCCTTCTCCAGCTTGGACGCTTTGATTGTTTGGTGACCATCCAAGATGTCAGGCTGCAGCAGATACCATTTGAAGTCCTTGAATTCATTGTCTCTTAAGTCCTCCAAAGTGTTTAAAAGGTCACCTGCCGTCATCATGGCTTCCTAATACACCAGGGAAAAAAATGATCAACCCAAATGAAAGTGACTCTGTGGACTTCATGTATCTATGTCTCCAGGGCGCTACTCTGACCTCTGACCTCAATCTCTAAAGGGGGAGCCTAAGTCACATCCATATACTTCTAGTCCATGGGTCCTACGCTCATAAAAATTATGAACGAGAGTCAATGAAGAGATAAAAATTATTTTTTCGTCCTGTTTGAAATGTGTCATGGTTGTAATATATGATGTTTGTGAATTTTAAAGATAATTTTTGACATGAAGAGAGGACTGTTTTGTCACAGGCAGCAAATGTTATTTTAGTTTTTGTGTGAGACCCCTCACCCCACTCACTTGCCCCACAAAAATTTATGTCACCATCAAAATCTGACAGCTAACGTTAGCTAACAGCTAGCTACAATACCTAGGAAAATATCTCACCTCATTCTCTCTTCAGTCAGGAAGAGAGGGGGAAAGAAACTCAGTGAAACATTTGCGAGGAGAAATTCTGACATGACGTCACCTACATGACTATTTGGTTTGTAGTCGAACCAGTTACGTATTTTCAGAAGCATGTAAGTCAACAATTACACCACATACACAGCCTTGACACACACTAATAGTTATTATTTAAATAAAAATACAACATATGTGTGATTCCATTGACTATCATTCCTTTTGTAGGTAATAGCCAGAAGGGTGTGACTTAAGCTACCTATAAGGAACCAGTAAGCTTTTATCTTTGGTGATCCCACAGCTTAACATTTAGTAAGCTCCTCTCTAACAAGTTCTTTCAATAACAATATATAGAACCCATGACACCAAAAACCACTGTACAAGAAATGATCTAAACGATCTGAATCTAAATATGCGGACATAAGTTTCGTAAAAGGTCACAGATGTATCTACATCATCAACTGATTCATGGAAAGAAAACAATTATTACCAGTTGCTGAAGGTTCGGAGCATATTACAGCTTGTTGAGAATATTAAGAATCCACTGTGACTGTGGCTGCTACTGCTGCAACACACGTATGTTAAAAGTGATGCAAAATAAGGAAATGAAGTAAAATTCCAACTTCTGTTTTTCATGTTCTCGTAATCATGTGAGTTCCCATAAAACTACTCCCTGCATCGCTCACAGCTCTGAAATGATGTTTTGTTGTTGACTTTGACTGTGGAGAGGAGGAAGCAACAATTTACTGAAGTTGTGGCCACACAGCAAAGGTTTTGAGTAATTTACTCTGTGAGAAGTAACTCATTGATGTAGTTTGTGTGAATGCACACAGGGTGGTGCTGTCTCAAATGACAATCACAATTATCACCCAGAATATCTCACCAATCTATCAGCTGTTTTCTTACGTGACTTGAAAATAAACATTTTATTGTGTGAGCCCTCCATTTTGCTCAGGAAATGGAAACAACATCTTCCTCTGTCGCCATATTCCTACATGATGTTGAGAAGTATTCAGCATTTTGAGTTGTTGAGTGCATGTTACTGCTACACATCCATTTTCTGACACAGTAAAAAACTTCATCATCAGTGATACTTTAAATGATTTTAACCAATTATAATGTAGGCAAGCACTGAATTTATATCATCATCATGTCATATAGCATGCACAGTTTCTCAGCAGGATGTTACAATAACAATAAGTCTTTAATGGGATTTTGCTGATTGCAACCTGTAAAACAGACTCTCCCTGGTGGATGTGCTGTATTACTGCATTTACTCAACTACTGAACTTTGAAATTTTAGATATTCAGAGGAAAATCAATCGGATATTATGACATGATGACATGACATGATTTGACATCGGTGAACATTTGACACGAGAGTAATTGTTCAACATTATACATTATATCAAAAACACTTGAAGCAATTTTCTTTAAATTTGGAACAAATGTTCATGCAAGACTGAAGAATGAACTGGTTATATTTTAGTGCCAAAGGTCAAAGTTTATTGTGACCTCATGAATCCCGTGTATGACCTGTTGAATGTGACCAACTTGAGGGAATCACAGAAACATTAGTTTCAAAGACAACATGTTTACCACCGTTTGGTGGTAAAGGGTCACTGTGAGTGCACACATCCTTACGAACATGTCCTCTGCAACCTCCGCGTGTTTTTAATTTGCCGTTATATTTCCACAATTCAGACTCATTCAGAACACATAAATGTAATGTATGCATGGTCTCACCTTTTTTTGTAAGTCAAGTCCATTCGCTTACTTCTGGACAAAAACCTCAGTGACTTTGTTGTAAAATTTTAAAAGTCTTTTAGTCTCAGTTGAGATTACTGCAACCAACCCTGCTCTAGTACGTTGGGCTTCACTCCTCAGGCCTGCAGGGGGCTCCACATGAGGTCCGTGATAATGTAAACTGGTCTCAGAGGGAAAAACTGCAGATGCCAAGCTGTAAAGACAAGAAAGATCTGCTCAAATGTCACCTCTTAGTGGCCAATAGCAGAACTGCAGATTTTCAGGGTAAAATAAAAATCAGGAAACTGTGGAATAAAAGCTCTTCTTTTTGTTCACTGAGACATTTATTCAACTCCATTAGAACAGATCAGCTAATCACAATAATTTACCCTATATGATCACAGCTGATTAATCAGTGGTAGTAATAACAGGGCAGCCTCAGATTTGCAGGTAATGTTTGTAACTATTTGAGGGATGTCTATCTACCTGCACAACCAAAACACTTTTTTTATTATTTCTAAGATAAATGTTAATCTGTAATCTACCAGGACCCTTTGGTGTCTTTATTGATGCTTATAATATTTTTTATTTGAATTATAAACTGAATCACATTGATTTAATGAGCCAAAGGCCAGAGTGTGTTACCCCAGGGCTTAACCTCACCTGCCAAATCAAACTTTAACCTCTGGTTAAGTTCTAAATACAGAGTTGTTTGTGTCACTAAGGTGGTGCTTTTTTAATTTTGCTACATGGCCTTAAAAAACGCCACAGTCTCACTGATTGATCACCTCTTTAGGATGCTGATGCAAGAATTTTAAGAAAGTTGTCTGTTATGCATTTCGACCAATTTTATTTTTTCGTTGAGTTGACTACAATGAGTGACAGTAACTAATATGTTTGCACACACACCACTTAAGTCAGAAACACTTTAGTCAAATAAGCTTTATTGCATGTGCAGTACAACATAATGTTGAGACAGTTACATTTGGTAGCATGGCTCTCATCTGGGGCTCCTCCACCTCCCACCTGCTTGCATGCAAAGTCTCTAGCAGGGAGAGCACCTCCCTGTCTTTTCACAAACCTTTGTGAAATGACTTGAGCAGAGGAAGCAGCATAAGTGTGGGTGACAGAACAGCAGTGAGACATGGTTAGTTCCTTGATGTACATATGAACTATATAAGTTCAACAGTCCATGTTACCATCTACTGTAAGATTTAGATGTGACAGGCTTAAGTCAAGTCAAGGTATGTGTATAGCGCCAAATCATAAAAACATTAATCTCAAGACACTTTGCATTATAGAAAGATAAACCTAACATTTTCCACAATGAAAGGGTTAAAAGGAAAACAGACTTTTCTTGATATGCTCAATGAATTTTTATATATCATATAGTACAATGCACATGAGAACTCAAATAACTTGTTAGTCGACACATGAATAGGATATAAATAGGGAGGAGCTGTGATGGAGGTGGAGACTGTTAAAACAGGGTCCTGTATTGGGCTCTGCCATTCAAATGCATAGTAAGTAATCAGCTGAGCTACTGGCTGGGCATTTGACTTCTCTGTCCTGCCACAATTAACACTATGCTCCATTTATGTTAAAAACCTAATTTTGAGTGTGAAATGAAACATTTTTATATCAATAATTAATTATGAATTTCATCCCAGGGGATGTTAAAAATTACCAGACCACAGGAAGAATTGTAATGTTTCACTCTTTGAATTTCAAACTAAACTTTGCAACAGCTATAACATTTAATAGCAGAGACATGAAAGCAGTTTTCTATAACATTTTGAGAGGTTTTAAGAGCTCCCAGAATCAGACCAACATGTGAAAAATGTAACAACCATCCCTGGTCTCCCCTAAAAAACTGTAGTGAATCTGGTTTTCAATTTTCAAAACATTTCATCATTCACTTGCAGCTCACATCTTCATATTATATTTGATATTTGACACTTGATGAAAACAAACACATAAACAAAACTCACTACAGATGAGAAAAAGATAAAACATCAGAAAAAAAAAATACAAACCTTTCACTTTTTCAGAGAATAAAATATGCATCACAGCAAAATGTGAAGGGAAGCCATGTTGTTTACCTCAACTTCTCAACTTGTTTTCATTAGACTCTGTGTGTATGAAACACACAGAGTCTAAAGAAGAAAGTGAGAGTGAACTAAGACAGTTGATAACCATCTTCATAAAACCACTTTATCTCTATCAGCAACTCAAGCTCTGCTCAAGAAGTGGGTATATGATGTTTTCCATATTTTAATGTCTGGAAATGGAAATGAGTATAGTTTACTGTTACCTGGTTCTCATGAGCCAGAAAATCTTCATCATTAAATCAAATTTAAGTATGTACTGGTATGATTACAGGGTTTCCTTTGAGCACTTGATCAAACAAGTAATTTATGCAGGGTCGATGTTTCGCTGGTGCTGTACGGTCTCACCACATGATTTGACATTAAAACCTTAGAGATACTGACAGACTGCAGTTTCTTGTTCAGTTTTATGCAGACTTTCTTCCTCTTCCTTGCCGGGTGGACTGACCAGGAACCACTTCTGTGACCACACAGCTGTGCCCTGATTAACAACAAACAGCCTCACTGACTCAAGTCTGATGTAAAGATGTGTCTGAACAGGACACATTCTTGTCTGAGTAAATAGTGTGGAGATGTTTTCCCCCCGACCTGGGAATGGAAAGAACCCCTCTTTATCAACTGCATCCTTCAGTATGTATCAGTGGTGGGTAGAGTACTGAGAAAAAGTACATTTACTTCTTTCACAAACAACTTGAGTAAAACTACATTTGAAGTACCTACTCAAGAAAAAGTATTTTGTTATCAAGTTACTCAAATTACAAATGACTTTTCATTTTAGTATATTTGAAGTGCACAAAAAAATGATAAATCACATAAAAAAACATATTCATTATCAGTTGCCTTTAAAGGGTGTTTTCACACTTGGTCACCTTCAGCCTCAGATTGATAACTGAACCTTTTTGGCCCAGTCCTCACAGTGCTCTCTCCATGTCAAAAAATATCTTTAAAGTTCATAAACATGACACATTTCAAATGGGACCAGAAAACATTTTTTTCTCTCCATAGATGCTAGTTCATAATATTTATGAGTATAGAACCCATGGGCTGGACGTAGATCTCTCTAGGTTTCCCCAAGTTTGTGAATTTTAAAGATAATTTTTGAGATGGAGAGAGGACTGTTCAGTGACAGGCAGCAAACATTATTTTAGGTCTTATGTGCGACCACATAGTCGACTACAATTTTCAGAAGCATATAAAGCCACAATTACACCACCAACATAGCCTTGACTCACACTAATAGTTATCATTTAAATTAAGATACAACATATGTGTGATCCAGGGTAGAAGTCAAAGTGGATCAGAAAATTATTTTTATCTCTCCGTTCACTGCAATGTAATTTTTTTTTTTTTTTTGAGAAGGGGTGTGACTTAGGCTCCCTATAGGCATGCATCTAATAGTGCAAGTAATACCATAAGTTGGCTCAGTAAATCCCGCCAGTAGTTGCTTCCAAATAAAACATATTTTATTCATAATATTGTGAATCCAAGCCTATAATGTCACAATTATTTTTCCCGGGATTGTGTGAAAAAAGCAGAAAAAAAACATACAAATCAGATCTGATATGGTTCTGTGACATCCCCTGGTTTCATGACCTGGGTGAAAACTACCCAGAATACCAACTAGTGAAGGTCTGAGAGCTCTGCAGAAGCAAGTGTGAACGCAAAGAGGACTGAGACCCCATCACAGTTTAAGTGGACCAGAAAGAGAACCCAGTCCGCTTCCACAATGTGAACACAAGCAGAACTGAGTCTGTTTTCTGTTGGTCCACTTTTTGGTCCTCTTTTAGGGGACTGAGTTCGGTTTGTTTAAAGGGGACCGAGTGTGAAAACACCCTAAGTTTTAATGAAACAATAGATTCTTTTCTTGTCTTTTCTCGTCATCTGTCGTACATATGAAATAATATGTAATTAGTTAACAGTTCAAAGACATCTGAACATGAGCGGATGTATGAGTGAATAACTGAGAGTGAAACAGTGAGTTAATGGGTGCGAGAGTGAATGTGAGAGTGCGTAAACAAACTATGACAATTGGGAATAAACCAACTGTGGCATTCTTTTCATGTTACAAGACTGCTGATATTTCGTTTTTGTTGTTGTTAGTGAGGAGGAGGAAGAATGTCTGCATAAAACTGCAGTCTGTCAGTATCTCTGAGGTTTTAATGTCACATCATGTGGTGAGACTGTACAGCACCAGCAAAACATCTACCCAGCATGAATTACTTTGAGTTTTTGATTAAATGCTCAAAGGTAGCCCTGTGATAATACCAGTACATACGTAAATATGATTTAATGGTGATAATTTTCCTGCTTATAAATATATATAATATAATTATAAATTAGGTAACAGTGAACAATACTCATTTCCAACTTTTTTCTGGTGCAGACATTAAATATGAAAAAACATATTATACCCATGTCATGAGCTAAGCTTGAGTTGCTGACAGAGCCTCATCTCCCAGAGAAAAAGTGGTTTGATGAAGCTGGTTATCAACTGTCTTAGATAAGACATGTTCTCACATGGTCTCTGTGTCACATACAAGGAGGAGTTTCTTCCACTTGCCCTATGCAAAATCCCATACACACATAGACAGCAGATCAGCAGACAAGTTGAGGTTAGAATAACAGTTTCTGTTCTCATGTTCCTATGACGCAGATTTTATTCTCCGAAACAAACAAAGGTTCGTATCGTTATTCTAATGTTTAGTGTCTTCTATTCTGTGGTGATTTTTATCAGTCTGTTTAATTTAAGTGTCAAATGTCTGTGAAAGTGAAACTGCAGATGAAGAACTAAACATTTTAAACCTGAAAACCAGATTCACAAGTTTTTTAGCGGAGACCAGAGATGATTGTTAATTTTTAACATTTCTGTATAATTGTGGGAGCCCTTTAAACCTTTAAACCTCTCAAAATGTTATCTAAGCTGTTTATTTTATTTATCTATTTATTTACTTATTGCAAAATCAGAACATTAAAATTTAAAAAGCTTTGTGACTCAGACAACTTTGTATTTAGGCTCAACACATCAAAGATAGCTCACTAATCCTGGACTTAGTAGCTCCCCCCTCAGCTCTGGGTACACTGTGGTCATAAAGGGATGGACATGGTCAGCAACAATACTCAGGTAGGCTGTGGCGTTGCCACGATGCTTAATTGGTACTAAGGGGCCCAAAGAGTGCCAAGAAAATATCCCCCACACCATTACACCACCACCACCACCTGAACCATTGATACAAGGCAGGATGGATCCATGCTTTCATGTTATTGATGCCAAATTCTGACCCTACCATCCGAATGTCGCAGCAGAAATCGAGACTCATCAGACCAGGCAACATTTTTCCAATCTTCTATTGTCCAATTTCGGTGAGACTGTGCGAACTGTAGCCTCAGTTTCCTGTTCTTAGCTGACAGGAGTGGCACCTGGTGTGGTCTTCTGCTGCTGTAGCCCATTTGCCTCAAGGTTCAACGTGTTGTGCGTTCAGAGATGCTTTTCTACATACCTTGGTTGTAACAAGTGGTTATTTGAGTTACTGTTGCCTTTCTATCAGCTCGAACCAGTCTGGCCATTCTCCTCTGACCTCTGGCATCAACAAGGCATTTTCGCTCACAGATGCTCGGTTTGAACTGCAGCAGATCGTCTTGACCATGTCTACATGCCTGAATGCATTGAGTTGCTGCCATGTGATTGGCTGATTAGAAATCTGCATTAACAAACAGTTGGACAGGTGTGCCTAATAAAGTGGCCAGTGAGTGTACATACATATACATCTAATAACATTCATGTAGGTTTACATGCTTGACGATTGTTCTCATGCTGTATGGTTCACTGCTGCAGCTCCTCTTCCACCTGTGACCTGAGAGACATCTCCTAATGTCTGAATTCTGGGATGCTGTTTTGTGTTAAGTTAAGATGAAGGCTCTTCTGTGAATCAGTGTGAAGAGATGGAGGGAGCCCCGTCGTACAAAACCACTTTACAGAAGGAACATGAGACCGAAGCTCAGAGGTGAGACCTGAATCTCTAATTGTTCATGACTCCCCTCTCTGTCAGAGCTCAGCACTCACATCTCTTCACCATCATCATCCATAGACCAGATTCTCCTGGACCTGAACCCAGCTGTGCGTCCATCAGCAACTGCTCCATGAAGCCACCACCAGAATTTGAAGAAAAAGATCCTTTAGACACTGAGTAAGCAACTGAAGAGTGACCAGTTCACTTGCACATAGAGAAGAAATTGTAAAACATGAACATATTTGTTGAAGGTACATTCAACTCTGCTGAATTTGCATATGCTACTGCCAACAGTACTTTTTTGAGACAAATGTGATCATAAATGTGATCGGTGCCATACACGACAGTCAGTATTTCCTTATAATCAACCTCATGATGTCATCACAGATGTTGGAACATTTCTAGACATCTGATTCATGAAATATCCCTAAACTAAATATGCAGTGATGTATATATGTTTAATTTTGGGAGATACCGTCAATGTTTTGTCTACAGAGAGGCCAGAGGATCCAGCAAGCAAAGGCCAGAAGATCCAACTGACCTTGACTCCATATTTAGGGTATGTGCGAGGTATATGTATATATACGTCCAACATCAACTGAAACTTTATTCATTTTGGTCACAGTTGCCTCCAGACTTCTCCAGGTTTCAGTGCACATTCAACTTTTAGAGAAGTGCTTTAATTTGCAGAACTTTTTTGGATTTTCTCTTTTCTAGCAACTTGAGGAAAACATTTCAACTTTTATCAAAACTGAACTTAACACAATCAAGAGGAGTCTACTCCCAGACCAACCTGTATGCTCAGTGAGGCAGAATGAGTGTGATGAGGTGTTAAACGATGAGGCCGAAGGACAGAGGAGCAGAAGAAAAGCGATCCTGGAGATCATCCTAGATTTCCTGAGAGGAATGAAGCAGGATGGGATTGCTGACACTCTACAAAGCAGTAAGAACTCTTTATACTCTTTTCTCATGTTTTCAATATTTTGGTCATGGTCATCCAAGGAAGTTTGAATCAAGGGCAACTGGACTTCTGTGCATACATTTCCTCTGATCCAAGAGGCAAATCCCTGCATAATTCCCTCCACTTTACAAAAACAAAAACAAACTATCGCTATAGGAACGCTGCCATTTGTCATTTGTCAATCATTACTTTTCCACTGTTTTGTTGACTGCTAATAACTATCTATTAAGCCATTTGTCAGACATTCTTATCCAAAGCCTTTAAAAAAGTGAGGGACAGCACAAAAGCTGAGTCTTTAAAAGATTTTTGAAAAGAGAGAAAGGCTCCCCTGCTTTCACAGTATTAGGGATTATCTTTGGTGGTGTTCAACAACAGTCTCATGATGTAGAGCCTGATAATTTATGTTGTGGCTCTCAAAAGAGAACAACCAGAAGACAGATGCAAGGGCCAGGTCCAGATGGCCTCTGCTCATCTATAAGAAAAATGTATTTGACTTGTAATTTGATATTTTGGTGGCTTATGTCCCAGTTACAAAATGGACAAAACAGGTGATTTTAAAGATTATTAAAACAATCTATGTTAAAATAGAGAAACCGTCCCTCAGCAAAGAAGGAATTAAAAAATGCTATATTTTTATTCCTTTCTAGTAGATTTACAGTTTTATACTTAAAAGTACCACATTTTTACATTTCTTTTACCACATTGCATTTTACCCGTTGCATTATCGCCACAACACCTCCAATACCTAATGCCTCTGACTACCTTGTAGAAAAGGAATTTGTACAATGTTACAGAAACACAAGCCAAAGAAAACCAGTCACTTTTCTTTTATTGTTTTTCTCTGTCGCTTTGGTGCATTTCTCAATCCATCATTAACATTTGCACATCAGTCAGTGTATTTCTCAAAACAATCTGTACGATAATGATCTTACACCGTGTGATCACTCACTCCACAAACTGAAAAATTAGCTGTCATCTTGTTGATGTACCAGTAAATGTTATGCCATAGCTGTGTCAGAACACTACCATGCTGTTTTGTGGGACTGTCTAGTGTACATTTTTTCTTGGTTGCTTTGGTGCATTTCTCAGAACAGAATTGAAATTCTCAAAACTGCTTGTTCAGTTTCCACATCCTCAAACAGGTACTTTATTACAGGGAAATATTAACTAAATGTTTTAATCACCATTCAGGAAATCATGCTGCAATTTGTCAGTGTAAACTCAAATCTAATCTGAAGAAGAGGTATCAGCGTGTGTTTGAGGGGACTGCTAAAGAAGGAAATCCGACCCTTCTTAACCAGATCTACACAGAGCTCTACATCACAGAGGGAGTGACTGGAGATATCACCAATGAACATGAGATCATACATATTGAAACAGCTTCCAGGAAACCAGAGAGGCCAGATATAACCATCACACAAGAAGACATCCTTAAAGCCTCACCTGGAAGAGACCAACCAATCAGAACAGTGATGACAAAGGGAGTGGCTGGCACCGGGAAAACAGTCTTAACACAGAAGTTCACTCTGGACTGGGCTGAAGACAAAGCCAACCAAGACATACAGTTCACATTTCCATTCACTTTCAGAGAGCTGAATGTGCTGAGAGAGAAAAAGTTCAGTTTGGTGGAACTTGTTCATCACTTCTTTACTGAAACCAAAGAAGCAGGACTCTGCAGGTTCGAACAGTTCCAGGTTGTGTTCATCTTTGATGGCCTGGACGAGTGTCGACCTCCTCTGGACTTCTACAACACCGAGACCCTGACTGATGTTACAGAGTCCACCTCAGTGGACGTCCTGCTGATAAATCTCATCAAGGGGAAACTGCTTCCCTCTGCTCGCCTCTGGATAACCACACGACCTGCAGCAGCCAATCAGATCCCTCCGAAGTGTGTTGACAAGGTGACAGAGATCAGAGGTTTCACTGACTCTCAGAAGGACGAGTACTTCAGAAAGAGGTTCATAAAGGAGGAGCAGGCCAACAGGATGATCTCTCACATCAAGACATCACGAAGCCTCCACATCATATGCCACATCCCAGTCTTCTGCTGGATCACTGCTACAGTTCTTGAGGATGTGTTGAAGACCAGAGAGGGAGGAGAGCTGCCTAAGACCCTGACTGAGATATACATCCACTTCCTGGTGGTTCAGGCCATACGGAAGAATACCAGGTATGATCAAGGACCTGAGACAGATCCACACTGGACTCCAGAGACCAGGAAGGTGATTGCGTCTCTGGGAAAATTGGCTTTTGAGCAGCTGCAGAAAGGGAATCTGATCTTCTATGAATCAGATCTGACAGAGTGTGGCATCGATATCAGAGCAGCCTCAGTAGACTTCGGATTGTTCACAAAGATCTGCAAAGAGGAGAGAGGTCTGTACCAGGACAAGATGTACTGCTTCGTCCATCTGAGTGTTCAGGAGTTTCTGGCTGCTCTTCATGTCCATTTGACCTTTGTCAACACTGGAGTCAATCTGATGTCAAAGGAAGAGTCTATCTATTGGTGGGATAAACTGTTGAAATACAAAGTCAAATCCACAATCTTCTACCAGAGTGCTGTAGAAGAGGCCTTACAGAGTCCAAAAGGACACCTGGATTTGTTCCTTCGCTTCCTCCTCGGTCTTTCACTGCCGACCAATCAGACTCTCCTAAGAGGTTTGGTGACACATGCAGGAAATAACTCACAGACCAATCAGGAAACAGTTGAGTACATTAAGAAGAAGATTGGTAAGAATCTGTCTCCAGGGAGAAGCATCAACCTGTTCCACTGTCTGAATGAACTGAATGACCATTCTCTAATGGATGACATCCAACAGTCCCTGAGATCAGGACGTCTTTCCACAGATGAACTGTCACCAGCTCAATGGTCAGCTCTGGTCTTCATCTTACTATCTTCAGATGATCTGGATGTGTTTGACCTGAAGAAATACTCTGCTTCAGATGAAGCTTTTCTGAGGCTACTGCCAGTAGTTAAAGCCTCCAACAAAGCTTTGTGAGTTCACTGACCACTCCAAATATTAACTGTATTAACTATGTAGGGCTGTTCATATGAATGATGAATATGAATAATATTCATATGAATAATGAAGTTGTTTTACTCAAATTTTACTCATAGCATCTAATTAAGCGATTGATTGATTTTAGTTAATTAACTGAAGTGACCTCAGTTACCTCTATAACTGACAAATGCATGAATGTGACTGTAATTTATGAAGTTGTTGAATGCAGAAACTGTTTTGGAGTTTGTCTTTATCACCTCCTCAGACTGAGTGGCTGTAATCTGACAAAGAGAAGTTGTAAAGCACTGTCATCAGTTCTTCGCTCCAAGTCATGTAGTCTGAGAGACCTTGACCTGAGTGACAATGACCTGCAGGACTCAGGAATGGAGCTGCTGTCTACAGGCCTGAAGGATAACTGTACACTGGAATCTCTCAGGTCAGATCACACTATTTCCTTTGTCTAACACAGTGTTGCCCGTCCATTATGGTGCTACACAGTTCAGTTTTAGTATTTCATGCAACATACAGTGTTAGAGCCATAATGGAAATAAGTGAAAAATATTATATATATACATACATACATATATATATATATAATATATATATATATATATATATATATATATATATGTGTGTGTGTGTGTGTGTGTGTGTGTGTGTGTGTGTGTGTGTGTGTGTGTGTGTGTGTGTGTGTGTGTATGTATGTATAATATTTATTTTTGGAAGATTTGAAAGTAATGACTATAAAATGCCTATTTTGCTTGTAATCTTAATCCAGAAGTTTAATATTAATTTAGGATCAGAGCGCAACAGTCTTTGACTGTGACTACATGGTACTTATTTGATCTCCTGTGTGGATAAGAAGAAATTTTTATTTATTTATTTATTTATTTATTTGCAATTTCATTCCTGTAATTTGAACATTTTGATTTAGTAAATACTTGAAACTACTCAGTGACTTAAGCTGAAGAACTGGTCGTAAAACGGAATATATGAAATGGCATCTACAAACAGATTCTCCAAATGGAAAGATAAACTGTTGCAATTTAATTACTTTAGCTGATGAAAATAGTCTTGCAGGCAGTTATAGTGTTAGATTGATAGACAGGCAGATACAGACACCATTACCAAACACAGACTTCTGCTCTAAATACAAATTAAACCTTTCTCTGACACTGAATTTTCTTGATCATCAAGTTACAAAACTACAAAGAAAGTTGTATTAATTGTTTGTTCATCTTTCTTGATATTTACCAGATTAAGTCAAACTGGGCTCACAGAGAAATGCTGTTGGAGGTTTACAGCAGTACTTAGCTCCAAGGCCTCTATTCTGAGAAAGCTGGACCTGAGTAACAACAACCTGCAAGATTCAGGATTAAAACTTCTTTCTGCTGGAATGGAAAGTAATTCTACACTGGAAAGCCTTGAGTGAGGGTTAAGCCTTTTAAATGAATCTACAAATATTTAATTCAGTCTTGATGATTGAGAAAAGAAAACCTTAATCATTGTAGGAATCAAACTGCCATTGATATCATCATGATTTCTTCTTCAGGATGAGTGGATGTAATCTGACAGAGAGAAGCTGTGACGCGTTGTCCTCACTTATTGGCTCTGAGTCTTCTAGACTCAGAGAGCTCGGTCTGAGTAACAATAACCTGCATGATTCAGGTGTGATGGTGCTGTGTGTTGGTCTGAAGAGTTCAAACTGTAAAGTGGAAGTTCTCAGGTAAAAACACACTGTGATATCTTTCTTTAAGATTGTGTTGTTGGGCTCTGTGGACTCTGATGGACATAGATCCAACATCTATTGCAGAAAGTTACTGAACACACAAGCTGTGAGGGAAAAGTTTTGGAAATCATCGTATTGCAGTTTTTTTTTGTTTGTTTGTTTTGTTTTTTTCAGGTTGTGTCAAACCAGGATCACAAAGAGAAGCATACAGGAGCTCTCATTGGTTCTTAACTCAGAGTTCTCTTGTCTGAGGGAGCTGGATGTGAATGAAAACAATCTGCAGGATTTAGGATCAAAAACCCATAGGTTTGTATTCAGCTATTTGGTCAAAAAGCATATTCTGCATGTGTTTCATGTGTTAGAATGACTTATTTCTATAATAGGATTTTACTTACAGTGTTTCTGTCTGGTTGATTCTAAGGTGGCGTGACTACAACCTGTCAAAGAGAAGATGTGAAGGTACAGCAGCAGTTCTCATCTCACAGTCCCCTAGCGTGACAGGACTGGACCCTATGGACTCCAAAATCTGTGATCCAGCAGTGAGCACGTCCGACAGTCACAGGTTAGGTCACACTGTAATGCTTTTGTACAACACTTTGTTCTCTTTATATGTACAACTATAATTTTGTATGTAATAGTATTTTATGGTGCAGTATAGTATTATTATTCTGCTGTTGATAAAACAGTATGTGCAATGCAAGATTCAAAGGAAAATGTCTCGTACTATCAAAAACTTTATTCAACAATTATATGGTTAAAACAAGTATAACATGGGGGTGCCTGGATGGCCGAGTGGCTAAGGTGCACCATGGTGTATATGCCATTCAGTTGTTCACCAGTTCGAATTCCGACCGAGACGACCTTTCCTGCGTGTCCTTCCCTTCACTCTCCTTCCCGTTTCCTGTCTCTCTACACTGTTTCTGATTAAAGGCATAAAAATGCCAAAAAAATAATTGTAAAAAAAGAAACAAGTATAGTATAGGTCGACTCTGCGATGAGATGGCGACTTGTCCTCAGTATACCCTGCCTTCGCCCATCGAGAGCTAAGATAGGCTCCAGCCAACGTTATTCAGTGTCTGGTTGTGTTCACTGCACTGTGTTAAAATGACAGGTGATATTTTTCTTTTTGTCCTGTTTTTTTTATATGTTTCATTGTGTGTTTTTATATTCTGTTTTAATGGCTGTATTAATACAATCATTATCATTCCAGGATGGAACATGAGAAGCAGAAGCTGAGATCTTCTCTGACACAGTGTAAGTGTAGACTTGTTGAATGAAAGTAAGGCAGCTCTTATTTAAGAGCTAAGGTGAAGAAAATGTACTGCTTTTCAGCCCTGAACCAGACAGGTATCATATACAGTAAAGATGATTTAGATAGTGTGCCTGGCATCCTCTGTATCACCTGTATCATCTGCATTGCAACACAATTTAATATGGTTACTAATTTGACTGAAAGGGATTAAGTAAAGACTTTTGCCTTTCATACTTCTCTGACCTCTCAGCTGCAAGTCCATTGGTTTTGGTTTGTTTTGTGGACAGGGAACCTCGAAAATGTTCAGTATCAAATTATATAACTAAATGAAACATTCATTTCTGTAGTGAGTCCAGTCTGTGGCTGCAGCTAACAGTTTCTGGTTAAATCTGCCGTAGTTGTTATGCTTGCTAGTTTAGAGTTAAAATAGTCTGAGGCATATTGATTAAGTGAACAATATAATCAATAACTGTGATTTGTTTTAATAATTTCCAAAGATTGTCGTCTTGTTTACCATAATGTATTAATATTAAAATGCCAGTGTCGTTCTCTCCCTCAGACGCCTGTAAACTCACACTGGACTCAAACACCATGAGCAGAAACCTCAAACTGTCTGACGACAACCTCACAGTGACGTCGGTGATGAAGACACAGAAGTATCCAAATCATCCAGACAGGTTTAACTGTTGGCAGCTGCTCTGTGGAGATGGTCTGACCGATCGCTGTTACTGGGAGGTGGAGTACAGTGGGAAGGTGGATGTAGCAGTTGCTTACAGGAACATCAGCAGAAAAGGATGCAAAGATCACTGCCAGTTTGGACGAAATAATCAGTCCTGGAGTTTGTTCTGTTCTGATGTTATTGGGTATGACTTCTGGCACAACAACATGAAAACATTCATCCCTCCACCTTCCTCCTCCTCCTCCTTCTCGTCCTCAGTCTCTAAGAGAGTAGCAGTGTATGTGGACTTTCCTTCTGGTGCTGTGTCTTTCTACAGAGTCTCCTCCGACTCTCTGATCCACCTCCACACCTTCACCACCACATTCACTGAACCGATCTACCCAGGGTTTAGATTGACACCTGGTTCCTCAGTGTCTCTGTGCTCGGTGTAGGGAGGTGAGGAAAATCCTGCGAACCATAAACAAACCTACAGCAGCTTCAGTGCACAGAGCTAAACTAATGCAGCTGCACATGTAAAACAAAAAAAAAAACAGCTTGAGGCCTAGAATAAGTGTTGGTGTGACAGTTTGTTGGCAGGATTGGACTCAATCGTGAGGAGTGAACAAACGGGTTTATTTGAATGTTAAACAACTGATTTTTAACATTTTTGTTTTCATTTATTGTCAGAAATGTTCTTTTTTTTCATTCAAAATGGAGAAGAAACTCCTTGTTGAAGGACTAGTTTAACTAGTTTGTTGCACTTTCAGCTACAGACGTCATTTCAGTTTCAGAGTTTCAGTTGTTTAACTGTTAGTTACATGTTTCATATCTTGACAGTTTTTCTTCTCATAAACAATTTATACATAAAATGGTAGAAATTTTGTGTTGTTTCATGCAGCGTGACAATGACATTGATACGACTTATGGTTTTTGAACTGTGAGACGTAAAAGAACAAGAAACGTACCTCAGCTACTTCATAGACTCTGATGTTAACTGTCATCCTCAACTTTTCAACAAGCAAATACAGGAAATTGGTGTTAAAACTGTTATGTATATCAATCATTTTACATTTTATCCACACAATTCACATATGTATGTGTTCAGCAAAGTCTCCTGATGCCCAAAGTGAAGAACTTTTATTAATACAAACTACAGTTTTTGCGTGATTGCTATTTGTTTGGTGGATACCTCAGTGTTGCTCTCTGTATTGTTAATGCTCCTGGCAACAATGACTCAGTATTTTCAGGCTCTGCCCACATCAAGATAGATCATTCAGATTGGTGGATTATCTTCAAACAATTAATATAATCTAAATATTCTGTCTGCTGGTTTAGTTACTGACACATTGGCACTGGCATTGATTAACTGTAGTTCTTATTTTTCATTGTATCCATGTTGTTAAATGTTATTTTTAAGTGTTTTTTTTATCCATTTTTATTCTTGATTTTACAACATATTTCTTAATTATAATCATTGAGTTTGTAAGTACAAATAAAGTTTGATTGACTAACAAACTTGCAGTGACACATTGTGTTTTTTCAGTGGTGGGAAGCCGTCAGGTGTTTTTGTGACCGACACGTCACTCGTCAGGCGTGTGGAGGTGGGAAGGCCGGCGGCTGCCTGATAAAGAAAAACACATGACTTTAAAGCTGCGCCGACACCTGGTGTTAACCAGAAGTTAATCAGTGGCTGAAGGATCGATGCTCAGTGGATGTATCACACTGTGACAATAGTCAGACCCCAACACTAAAAATATTTTAAACCATAAACATTCGCTAATCCATCAGGATAAAGTGAAAGCATGTTTTCAGTCTCACATCTCCAGACTGCATGTAGGAATAATCTCAGGTCATTTTTTTCTAAGAAATGACATAAAACTCAATGTAAATACATGTGTTTTACTTTGAAAACAGTTTGAAATTAAGGGAAACTCTTTGACTGACTGCGGAGGGTGAGGGTGGGAGAGGGGGAGGATGATGGCAGGGAGGAGTGTGTGCGTGTGTGTGTGTGTGTGTGTGTGTGTGTGTGTGTGTGTGTGTGTGTGTGTGTGTGTGTGTGTGTGTGTGAGGGCGAGGGTGGTCAGCGTGGTGCTACAGTACTGAGACTCTCACAGCTCCTCAGTCAGCTCCACGTGGCTCTCCATAACTGAGGTAAGTTCTGCTCAAAGAAAAACTTTTATTTTGAAATATCAGCTTATTTATGATTTGTTTATCGTCTGAGATTCACAAAGTGTGAACGTGTGTTGTGTTTCAGAGCTGAAGGCTGCAGCTGCACAGATTTATGTCCTGGTGGTTTTTAGCCCATGTGCTTGTTCTGAACATGTAGATGTCTAGAGACAAGTTAAAGGCCCAGATTAGGGCAGTGATGGGTCATGTTCAGGTTATTCTAGTTTATAAACTGATGGGAGAGTTTCCAGTGAGATGTATAAAGACAAAACAACCCAGTTTTTGTTTTTGTTTTTGCTTCAGGATTATTTTATACATACATATATATTATTTGTTTCGAATATTTATTTGATAATTTTTAAATCAGATTATTGGTTTTAAAAAATCCAGATTGTGTTGATCAAACAGGACTTTTTATGATGTTTATGCCGTTTGACCAGAAACAGTTTGATGATTTGTGTATGTGGAGCACAGCAGGGTGAGAGGGTCACGGTGGTGGGGGGTGGCCGAGCTGCAGACGAAGAGGTTGACGACATTTTGAAGACGATGGAGCAAGCCAGAGTTCCTCGACTCTGCCCAGCCCTTTAGAGTTCACCTCAGCAGAATCAAATCACATTGTCTGTATGTTTGTTCTGTTTTAGAGCAGCAGGACAATGGAGCAGCAGGGTAGGGAGGGTTGAGGGAGGGGCCCATGTTCGGTGTCCACCATCCTCTGTCTGTCACTGTGACACCCCACAGCTCTAATTGATGCTTTGTCTGTCCACGTCTCGCCTCGTTAGAGACGTCAGAGGCTGCAGGCCAGAACTAATACAACATGTCATCTGTGTGTGTGTGTGTGTGTGTGTGAGGGCAAGGGTGGTCAGCGTGGTGCTACAGTACTGAAACTCTCACAGCTCCTCAGTCAGCTCCACGTGGTTCTCCATCACTGAGGTAAGTTCTGCTCAAAGAAAAACTTTTATAGTGAGTGAGTGAGTGTGTGTGTGTGTGTGTGTGTGTGTGTGTGTGTGTATTATAGTGTTTGTATCAGTGTGTGTTCGTCACCTCTAAGTGGCAGCCATCTTTCAACAACCATAGATGATGTTGACGTCATCAGGAAGGTTTGTGGTTCGTTTTTGTGGTTGTTACTGTTGTTGTTTCATTTTTAAATAAGTAGTAGAGTAGAGTAAAATTCAAGACTGACACAGAAGACAGCAAAGAACACAGCAGAAGACTTGTCCTTCTGTTATTGCCCCCAGGAGGCCGACACGAGCATAAAAACTCTATGTCTCTGATGTCATCTGTCTCAGTTTTGTGTTGTAACAGGATTTATCTCTATCATCTTCAGAGTTTCTACCTTTGTTCCTGTTGACAGTTGTAGGGTTTTCCAGGTCCAGCTGAACTGCACCAAAGAAAATCACTATTTCTTTTCAACCAATAAATAATTCAAATAAATGGCTCTTTTGTTAGCTGTTTTCAGGTCGACTCGTTAATCTCTGCAGGCAACTGTGATGTCACACGTTTCCTCACAATCATCTGCAGAGATCATCCAGTCGTTCTGCTCTGATCAGTGATGTCCTGCGATCAATAACGGACTCACTCCTGAAGGTGGCCCCCTGGTGGCATCTGGAGGTAACAGCAGCTGTGGTACAGTCTAATCTCAGCTGGCAACTGTGAGTTTTAAGAATTTCACGGTGCCAGATGAGGTTCACCTGAATGCAGCATGGCCTCTAGGGGGCGCCATGGAAACAAGAAAAAATATATAGCCCAGTTTCTTAATTTTATTACATGTGAGATCATCTCATTTTTGTTTGAAGGTGCTATATGTAAATTTTATTTATATACATGATAATGTTAGCATTAGCATGTTGCATTTAGAGGAATCATTGCAAGGTTAGCATCAAATGTATTGCTATCTCCAGTGGTGGAAAATAAAGGGAATGTTTTTCTTCCACTGATGTTAGCATGGCATAGCATGTTAGCATTAAGATTACTGATGCAGCGATAGCAACATTTTACATACAGCACTGTTATGTTTTAACCAAGATAAACAGTCAGTTAACCTGAGCAAAAAAAAAAAAAAATGACCAATGAGGGTGAATGAAATAATATTGTAATTAATTTTTTTGTGTTTGTTACTAAAAAGAAATTAGACCCTTTGTTTTCCCTTAAACCTGATGTTTTCAACTTTGTAAAGATATTTCTCCATCATGTAAATCCTTCAGAGTTTTCTGGTGTTGATGATACTGCATCAGGAACTGATTGGAGAGCGATGAGAGGCCATCAGTTCCTAATGCACTGCCTTCAGCACTGCTGCTTCACACAGCAAAGAAATGAAGGCGACATTGTGGCTTCACCACTAACCAGTGACATACCAACTTAGGACCACAGATTTACCACACAGCTCTAGGAAAAACCTGTGTCACCAAACAACAGCTGCCAACATGCTGAGCAACACACAGTCATAGTTATTGTCAGTATTTTGATGTTTTGGCCAATAGAGGGCAGCAGATTGGCATTCCCTGACCACTGCACCAAATGTTTTGAGCAATCAGATAGTTATACATTGTATTTAGCATCTTTTTTATTTATTTATTTATTTTGTTGGAGAAACTCTAAATAAATTAATGATGCAATAAAGCTGTGTTGTGTCATTAGGTTTTGAGTTAATGTCACAATTATCAGAAACTTCTCTGAAGAAAAGACAAAAAACAGACTATGTATGTAAAGACAAAACATTTTATTTGCATATATTTCAGAAGATATCATACAAAGTGTCAGGGGTCTGAACCCAAACAGTAAAACAAAACATCATCTGTAACACAGTTTATGTGTCAAAGGAAACAGTGGATGAACAAGTCAACTCTACAAGGACCAACTCTGTGACAGGTCCATTGTCCCAAATACAAACAATACACATGTTTCTATCATTTTTTTTTAACCAATTGTGACCATCAAAGAATAAGAGATCCTAATCAGTTGCCCTGTGATCCTGTCAAGTCCTTCAGCACCGTCATCATATCTCCATCTGCATCATTTTGTCTGTGTCTAAACAGGAAGTAACAACAGGAGAAGAGCAGTTATTGTTTTGTTTTTTTTTAATTCACATTTATCATGTAGCAAAGAGCTAAAGATATAAATGATATTCTACTGAGACCTCTGAAAATCCTTTCTATGTACCTCTGTAATTTTGTCCATTATTTCACCAGGTTACACAGCTAACTCCCTTTGTTACAGTACTAACTTCATTTAGACCCATATTCATTTTATTTTACAGACCATACTTAATGGCTTAAATTCATGGTAACAAACTACTGTGAATGCATACCTTATTAAGATTTATTATTTAACAGGGAATTGCTAACAACTCAAACTTAAATACTTATCAATAGTTGTTAATTAGTAAATGTTGTACCTTATCAACCTGTTCAGTGCCACAGTTTTCCCAAATCAATGAAGACATCAACCAAGAGACAGCCAACTGAAAACCCAGTTTTTGATTTATAGTTGCATTAAAATGCACATCTGAATCAATGCAATCTGAATCTGCCTCTGTTCTTTTCTTTCATCAAGTAACTACATCGCTTCACTTTGCAAATTCAGATCTGCCTTATCATTACCACCACCACTCTATGTAACATGCAGTGTCTTTACATCTGTCTGTTGTGTTGTTGTAGTTTCTGAAGCACAAAAGCTGATTTACCATGTCCAAATCATTTTATTTTTCTTTATGGGTAAATTTGATTGTATAATTTGATCAGGCTTGACAAAGTTGAGTAAAGACCAGCAACAGTCCCTCAGACTCACTAGTCTTTTATCTTCCTGTCTGCACTGGAGTTGGGGATGTAAAATATTATATGGTGACAGTGAATAATGTGTTTTACCTTCCCTCCTCAACATCAATGATGTTTTCGGGCAGACGGACATTTAGCGTCTCTGGGAGCAAGAAGACCAAGCTGCCGCTAACGATCCCTGTCCCGGCAAAGATCAGTGGTGGCAGAAGAAGCCAGACATCCTCCAGTAGCATGATCATTGGAGCCAGGGAGCTCCCAATCCGGCATACACAGGAGGTGAAGCCTATACCGCACTGCCTGTCAAAGAATACAAACCAGCATCTTCAGTTTTAATACCTCGCAAAGTAGAACTCAGCAATCTGAGTCCAACATTTTGGTCTTGAACTGTTTCTTCAACCTCCCATAAAACTTCCTGATTCTGTTCCCACTTTCCTCTAGCACCACCCTTGGGACAAAGTTTGGATTTTTATTTCCAGTGTATCTCAACTTCTAATTTGTTCCATTAAATAGTTTACATTTTAAACTTTAAGAAGCTGTTGGTCAGTTTTTTAGGTGGAGATGAATGTCACTAATGGTGTGGATGCTGGGGCAATGATATTTGAAACAAAAATTGCTGTTGACAGATCTTGTTTGTGCTTCTCAGATCAATATTTTCTTTAAATAACATGGCACAAAGGCAGACTGATCACAAGGGTTTAAAATGATCTACAAGTAGAATCATCATCAGTCAGTGTCCTTGTTGACCCTTCTGGTTTCAAGTCTATGGTTTTTACCTGAGGACAGTTGGGTAGAGTTCAGCTGAGTAGAGGAATGCTGTGGTGAACGCTGCCTCAGACAAACCCTTCGCCACCACGGCGATGCAAGTACGAACCACAACATACTCTGAAAGGGATGCAGTTATTGGTGTCAGCATGGATTTGTGCAGATATATAACAGATATTAGAGTTTAAAACTTTAAAACAGCTAATTTATTAGACGGATGTGTTTGCAAAGACAGAAAGTGATGTCACCTAAAGGTATGACTGTATTTATTCCAATCAGGGCTCCAGTTGTGATCAAAAACCACGCCTGGCCGTTCCTGCGGCCAATCCAGTCCAAGATGAAGTAGGTGAGGATTTTGGCAGGAGCTTCAATGGCTCCGTAGATGAACTGTGTGAGGTATATACTGATTCCAAAACCTGAGATCTTGAAGCTAATCCCATAGTATAGGAAGGCAACAGCAAACCTGGATTCACAGTAGATACAGTGTAAGTATGAACACACAACTGCAGCCAGATGGTATTTCACAAAAACTGGGTTAGATACCAGAAAAAACCAGAGCAGAAGGTGATCTTCCTTAGCTGAGGTGTTTTGACCAGATCCAGATAGGAGTGATTCTTTTCAGCCACATCAGACACTGACACCTTCCCCAGAGCCTGAAACAATCGAAGTACATCATGCACACTAATATTTCCCAGATATAGCATGATATACCCTGATAAGCATTTTTTTTTTTTTTTGGTCAAAAAAGGGAATTTTCACAGCTGCTGTCTATTTGTAAATGAAACTCAATACTTCTTGATATGTTTCATATCAAAAGTCTTCCATTGACTCAAGGTGGATAATACTGATAGATTTTTGATTTATTAGCCAGGAGGCAACTGGTTTCATTCTTTTAGTCCTGAAAGTGTTGGACACATTCCCCAACTGTCCCTGACATCTAGAGGCCTCTGGAGATTGACTTCATCAGTAGCTGATGGATGATGATATTTAAGTGTGAGTCAGTCAGTGAGTCAGCTGTACCTTAACATCCAGTTTGGACGTGGTTTTGTTTCTGCCGTTCATCTTGGCACATTGTACCAGATACTTTTGTGCTTCCTCTGTTCTGCCATTAGCCAGTAGCCAGCGGGCTGACTCAGGTAGCCACCTAAATGCATACGTTTGACACATTAGACAAACATGTTTATTATCAACGTGGAGATCAGAAACTCTTGCTTCCACCTTACCACCAAGAGATAATGGCAGCGATGCATGGTACTGTTACTGCAATCATCAGCTGCCTCCAGTCTCGTATGAAGTAGGCCAGCAGTGCCAAAAACATGTTCCCAACGCTCCATGACAAACTTATGACAGTACCAGTGAAGGTTCGGTGCTTTACATCTGTCCACTCAATACCTGAGCAAAAAGACAGTGATCAAACTGATATGCATGAGAGTCTAAACATAACCATACATGAATGTAAATTAATTACCTGCCCTCATTATATTTCCTACAATATGTATTTACTGTTGCAGTTCACTTGCATCGAAATATAACTTTTTAGACACAGTTGAGAGTTTATTAATTCTTGAACTTTAGAAACTGCTGAAATGAGTTTTGTGCACAAGGTTCTAAATTAAGTCTCTCTCAACATCTGTACTCTGTACACATTTTGCAAAATCTTTCTTATAAACAAAACTTGAAAAATGTGCAAGGTTGATGAATTCTTACCAAGGACGGCACCGATGATCGACAGCCCGCTGAGGGCCATGCCACAGAGCGCTCTGGAGATGGCAAACATGACGTAGGAGGTGGAGAAGGCTGTGATGGCTCCGAGCATGGTGGAGGCGATTAATGCCACCAAGAGCATCGATTTACGACCAAACCTGTGAAACACATAGGTTCAGTAGCTGCTTCCACCCTGCCTGTTTACAAAATGGCCTATACCTCCACCCTCTGGTGACACAGCATGGTTTATTTTCTACATTAGTTGATGGAAACAACTGATTCATTTAGTGGGTTTGTTTGTTTGTTTGTTTTTGTGATATTTCACTCACCTGTCAGAAAGCTGTCCGAAAAGAATGGCACCAAACGTGACCCCGAGGAAGAAGTACGTAGCGAGAGCTTGGTTCAGCTTTTTGTCGTCACACACCAGATCCCACTGCAAAGATCCGATCATATCACCTTTAATGATATGTCTACACTATGATGGCATGCTACACATTTCTCTGAACTTTAATTATGTTGTCTTCAAGAAGCACCTAGTAGACTTTAGAAAGAATCCCAGTGACTTCAGACTCACCATGTCAGCTATAACCAATATCTCTCCCAAACCATAACCAAACATAATCTAATCATAACCACCATCACTGTTATGTAATTGCAAAATAATTTTGGAGTATGTTAAAATAATTTGCAAAAGAACAGACTGTAACAACTGATTATCACAATGATAACTGTCAAAAATGTTTATAGAGTAAGTCAAATATTTTCTAATAATAACTAAAAATAAAATAAAAAAAAAAGATTAATAAAAATGTATTGCCCGTCACCTCAGTGGCAGTTGTAGAGCTAAATTGCGACCGATCATAGATCCAGCCAGCTGGACAAGCTGCTGTCCTGTTTCCTTGGCTAAGGACAAAGGCCATGGGGTCATCATAGATCCTACAGGAGCTGAAGGAGCCATCATCTTGACGGGGGATCCTGAGAGCCAGCGCCTCAGGATCAGAGTCTGGGTCGGAGTCCCATGGAGTCCCAAGAGCACAACGGTGAGGAGGTGTGGCAGAGATGAAGTTGTGCAGGAGAAAGTGTAGGGGAGGATGGCGCGGGGGATACACAGGATGAACAGAAGCAGGAACTGGAATTTGGAAAAGCCACCAACTTCATCCAGGATGTCCTCGAACCTCATGTTAATGATATGGAGGGGCCGAGATGCACCTCTTGAGTTGCTGTGTCTGACTCATCCAACCTCCACCACCCTCTCCTCATAGTTTTGGAAAAAACACAGGAAGAAGGAGGCGCTTAGCAGTGTGTGAGTATATGTGGAAAAATGATTTTTCGGTCAGTTGGACACATTTGTAACACACATGTCTGCAGAAATATGACTGACAAGTTAGTGGCTGACCTGTGGAAAATAAAGCTGGTTTCTCATCAGGAGACGGTCATGTGGTTTGTGGAGGATGTTATCGAGTCACAATGTGACAATCAGTAAGAAAACAACCAATAATTAACTGAATAGAGCTGACTGGGTTTTTTTTTTCTGGGCATGTGCAACCTGTAGGAGACTTGGGGCAGATCAGGAACACCCTGCTGAGACAATATATTTCATCGTCTGGAAACAACTCTGGAAGGAGCTGGACAGTGTCTCTGGGCAGAGGGACACTGGGACTACCTTGTTGAATGGATGCCATAAAGACCTGACCCTGGATCAGAGGCTGAACATGGATGGATTCTGTTTTCAACACAAAAACTCTGAACTTAACAAATGATCCACTGTAGTGGGACCATGGTGATGTTGAAGTCAAACTGTCTGCAACATTAGCATCTTATCGATCCAAATGTTACAGAAAATATACAGAATTTACATAATGAAGTCTTAATGGTTTGACAACACTGTTAACAGAGATTGGATAATTGATTGGATAATGACATAAAGTTAATGATAAATATGGCTGGTTCCAAATTAGCTGTATATCATTACAATACTCTATATACTCTAATAACTAATTAGGTCTTTGTGACAAGATACATTATCATGTGCTTTACACCATCAGTCACCCCTGAATGCTCTGCTAAACCTTTCCTCCACCTCTGATACAATCAATCACACCATTTTGCTGGAAACACTAAAATCTAAAAAACTAAAACATTGTTTACCATTATGCACCGTTACATAGACGACACCCCACTTAACCAATTGTAGAGGAAAAGACAAAGTTTCTGTCTCCTGAAGATTGGGAATGGTGTTGGGACATTTTCTCACAATAGTTGGAAAATTTAGCCTAATGGTGGCGCTGCAGGAAAGTTTAGCAAGTTAAAAATAACGTTGTTGACCTGCTGCCACTGAGGCTCAACCCTAGATGCAGCAATATAAAACCATTGGCTAGATATCAAAAACACTGTTGTGTTTGATTAAAACCTGACTTTAGACCATCACATTAACAAACTGGCTCAGTCTCTTTACATTGTTAAAATCACTTATCTCCTCTTGACTTTTTTGAAGCAATTTAAGTGAAACTGCAGCTTTGTGACTTCAGTTGGTTCAGATGCAGCTTCAGGTTGTTGATTGACACTAAACAAAGAAAAAAATCTGGAATCACCTGGTTCTGTTACACCAACTTCCTGATGTCAACAACTACTTGAACCACTGTATAAATAAAGGTTTTTATTCATTTGTATTGTTATTGTTATTATTATCATCATTTTATCAAGGCCTCAGCTGACTTGATGAACTTTCTATTTTTTTTTTTTTGGACAGAACCACATCAAGTGTGAAATCAGACATTTACACCATGGAGGAGTTATCCTCAGTACATGATCATGTGCTGTGAGCTCTTGTGAAGGTTAAGACAGACAAGTCATATGTGAATCTGTTTACATTTTCTGCTCACTGAATCTGTTGTTGTTGTTTTGATGGCATTTAGTTGGCTCAGATTGTCGGTCGCCATGATCATAATCTGCTTAGTCTCATTTTAGATGTTTCACTCATCAGTTCAGGACTCACCGTGAAATGCAGCTTCCTCACTTCATCTTCACTGCCGCCATCTCGCAAATCAGACTGCACAAATCAGATTCATTCAGTCCATTAGTGTTTTACTTTTGTTTTGTTTTTGTTTTTGTTGTTCTTGTTGTTTGCCTAAGTTAAGCTTTGATGTATAAAAAATGCTTCACTTGAAGTAGGACACAGCTACAAACTCATTTTCTTGGGCCGATAAAGGAGTCAGTTGTTTTGGGTTTTCTTTTGGTACATCTATCAGCATTAAAAGGGTGTTAGATTTGGAGTTAGATTAATTATCCCTTTCTCCATATTTTTGTTTTTTCCAACCTAGCCAGCATTTATGTAGCAGGTGGAACAAGTAAGTACTTTATTGTGTTAGATATTTCAACAAAATAACTGTAAACACACACACACACACACACGTTGTATTATTAGGTGAGACCAAATTTTATTTTGAGTTCAAAAAATTTTCAGCATCAGGAGAAATGTCACATTAATAATAATAACCCAAAGACTAAGGACATTATTGTCAGAAATGTCGCTGCCTGACAAAGGTTAACTGACAGAAACATGTTCTTAGTACATTCAACTGTTGGTCACCTGCTCATTGACAAGCGTAAACAAGTGATTAGATTCAAGTGATTAGATTCAGAGAAGAAGATGGTAGATAATGGGAACAACAAAGAGTCACTCTGAGTTTGTTGGTCTTGTCCCATCTCAGAATGTCGTACAGGGGTCAGCTGACAAACACATGAAGTTATGGCAAATTGAGGGGACTGATGGGTGGATGTTTCTTGGACAAAAGTTTCACTAAAATGTGTCTTTATCTCTGTGTAATTCAATCAGTGGGTCAGGGTGAACGACTGGGCATTTCTTTATACTTTTGGTTACGACAATTTTCCTCTGAACGTTTTAGTTTCCTACAGTTCAACCACAAAGGTCTGCAGCTGCTAAGATGCTCAAATTAATTATTTCTGTGGCAGGTTTAGAAGGTACTGACAAATAACAGCAGATGGAAAACATGAGCTGTGTCCCAATTCAAAGGCTTTGATTTGTCACATGAAGTGACCAGATCGTGCAGGTTCTCAGAAATTACCACAGAAAAGGTTAATTACAACACTAATAGTGTCAGTGATATGTCCACATTTTACCTGCCTCTCATCAAGTCTGCTGGGACCAGCTCCCGCATTTCTGCAACCCTCCAGATGCTATGTGATACAGCTAATTGAATAGAGCATTAGCCTAACAAAATAATAGCTACAAATTACCCATGATGCCATGTACTCAGTTTGTGTTTTATGTGATGTACCAGCACTCATTCCACTCAGATGTCTGCAGTTAATTTTGAGAAAGTTCTCTGATCACTTTTAGTAGATATCAACATTGTTAAGAAGTATACTTCTTTAGCAGTATTAAATACAATGCTTATGCGAGCGTAAAGTGCTACTTAAGCCACTTAAGTTATCCACTTCAGAAACAAACAAAAAAAAAACTGTGGGTAAAACCTGCCCCCTGGACACGTCAAATAAATGTCTCTGTCATTTCGACAGGTCTTATCACGGTTAAGAACATGTCCAGTCTGCTTGTCATGTTTCTCACTCTCTAAGTAGAGTTTTGAAAATCGTTCACAACAAACTCTGTGCTGGTGACTTCATGACATCGTAACTGTGACAGCCTGTTTAAGCAGACTGTTACATACCTCTGTTGATTTCCGCTGTATTTGTGAAAGTCCAAAAGAGTCGACTGTTTAACTTGAAATGTTGTTTCCTCAAAAACTATGATCAAGCATTTTAATCATTGTCACATTACAAATGAGTGTGTAATAACAGGAAACATCTTTGTCTCTTATGATTTAGGCCAGTAAGATTGCAGCTAGCTCATATATTCAGTATCAGTGATCACTGATACTACAGTAACGTAACGTTACAGTAACATAAGTGCTTTTTTTGGTAAAAAAAAAATAGTGTAACACTAGCCTGGGCCCATACTGGCTATAACGCTACATTGAATTTTACGTTCAAGTCAGTCTGGCCAACCTGCCTACTCTCTGCTCTTCCTGATCTTGAAAACTCGGAAACCAATGAAAAACAAGCTTTCACGCCAGTGCGGGTTTAATGCGATGACGCACTAGTTAAGCAACCTCAAACACATGTTTACAGCCAACATGGCGCCATGGAGGAGCGGCTATCTTTCGATTCAGCTGTAGCTGCTGTTTTAAGAGCTGTTTTTTAAGTGCTATAAGCACTGTTTTTAACAGCGAGTTTGCTTCTCTAGGTAGGAAAAGGTAGCAACCTACAATTAGTGAAGTCTTCCGAGTCTGATGCTACGCATACATCGTTGGAATCAGTGGTCTGATTAGTTGTAGCTCTGTCCAGTAGCACATTTGATAGACGCCTGTTGATCCCACCTCTGAGAACTTCCCATCTCAGAGGCGGGAATATTATGTCCTCCATACTAGACCTTTATGTAGGCCTACACATTTAGGAACATTCACAGGTCATCAACATCCGGCCCCTAGCCCACAAACAATTTTCATTGGCGTGCCAGATGATGTTTTTTTTTTTTTTGTTTGTTTTTTTTTTTCCGAGCAGGTTTTTTTTAATGGTTATTATTATTCTGCTTCCTGTGATCCCAGCCAAGACTACTAGACTCCTGATGTTAAGCAAACTAAAATAAAAATGAAGCAAGACAATGATGATGCGGTTGCAGCGGCAGTGGTAGTGGTCACGGATGCTCTTGAAACAAAACTAGTATCTTCCACTCTTAGCAATGTTTTTAATGTCTGGTGTAACAGACATCACTGCAATCTGCCAGCAGTTTTCTAGATTTTCATTAGTTAGTCTATTCCTCTCATGTGTCTTGATTGAATTCATTGAATTCATTCAATTTCTTTATTTCCCTGAACTCCTCTGAACATCCAATCCAGAAGTCGGTAACCATTCCTGCTGATATGTGCACGTCTTTGACCAAAGAGGTCATTTGGAAGTCGATCAGCTCCATCTCAAATTTGGCCTTATCCAAAGAAGGCAGCACGGACTTGGCCAGGGAGAACAATTCTGCATTGGGTTTCCCTGATGCCCGTGTTCTCAATGTGTGGAAATGCAGCAACCTGTCAGCTGACATGTCTGACTCCCACAGCACAAGCTTTGAAGCGAATATCTGGAGCTTCCCGACTACGCCCCGATGGTTTCGTCTCTTCCCTGCAGCTGAAAATTAAGAGTGTTGGGATGGCCAAATATATCCGCTGAAAAGGCCACGTTGGCCATGAACTCATCAGACAAGATTCTAGCCCATGGCCTAAATTACTTGTTGACCCCTGAGATATGGAATTCAATCCAAAGTCAAGCAACATAAAAGTAACAAGTAACATAAAAAGTTACTTTCCATAGAGGTTAACTAAGTAAAGTAACAGATTACCTTTTTAAGAAGTAACAAGTAAGGAGCAAACACTACTTTTTAAATGTAACTTCCCCAACACTGTTCAGTACTTACTCTGTAGATTGGTGTCCCTCCGACCCCTCCATAACTGATTAGTTTGGACTTCAACATATGTAGAAGACAGACAGAAGAATGTGACAGCGTATCTAAACACTTGTTTTATATTGTTTCTTTACTACTACAAGTTAAAGAGTTAAACAGACACAGTGTTACGTTGGTAAGGCTCCTGTCTGTGATGCACGGGCTTAGAAAGAGATGTTCAGCCTCTTTAGTGACACAACAACATTGTTTACTTTGATGTTAGAAACCTGCCTGGATCTCTTAGTTTAGCTGCCTGGCCAAGCTCACTGCTACCGCCATATCTCCACTAATGTAGCAACGATTTGTTTATTGTTTTTGGCAACTGACATTGCTCAAAGACCTCTAACAATAGAATATAGGCTCACATATGTCAGATTCCCCTTTAAATCTCCCACCTTCTCTAAAAGTGGTGATGCTGCCCTCTGCAGGTCTGTCACAGTCAATGCGCACTTCCTCCATGTTTCCTCTTATCTCACCTCCTCCTCTCCTTTGAGAACAGTTTTTTTTTAATTACCATTATCAACATCATCAACAACAACAGTTCCTGGTAGAGCAGCACAAGCACTGCAGGTGACTGAACAACAACAAACAGGTAACAAATGTTTTAAACACTAAAAAACTTTACATTCCAGACCAAAAAAAAACATTTTATTGATTAAATGTAATTTGTAGCTTTCAAATCAAATGTTAATAAAAAAACCTTAAGATCAATAAAATATTGATAAATTATTTTACTTTGAAGGGAGGAACCTTTGTTTCTGCAGCAGATTTCAAACACAATTCAAAACGCCTCTCAGCCATATGATTATTACCACGTGACATAAACAAAGATCAAAAGATGCAAAGACTGTCTATATATTAAATGCATCACTCCGGCAAGAAAAACTGTAATTGTGACCCCGATAAATCATTTTCTTTCTATAACAACAATAATAATAACAATAATAACTTAATGCAGCAAATAGATAATACAATGAATTAAAGACTGATATTATACATTGTTCAAACTCTAGAACAGAAAATCTATGTATTTTTGTTATTATATTCGGATATATATTTTTCTTTTAAAGTTGTTTTCTTAATTTTCATTGTATTTATTTTTTTTAATGTTTGATATAGTTTATTCATATGTTTAGAAAGGCTGGACCATTACAATCCTGCAGGAGGCGCTGTGGAGCTATTTCTGAGGTAACAACAACAACAACAATAATAGTAATAATCATTTTGGACTTTCATAAAATAGAATTAGACATAAAAATACACATTTAAAAATAAGATTAACAACCACTATAAATAATTTCATTTCATCAAAGGTAAATACAAAAAAAAAACTCCAACAACTCAAATAGAGAAAATCTTAACTTTCAGGTCAAATGTTAATTTAACATTGAGATCAATAAAATGTATTTTGCCTTGAAGGCATGAATCTTCAAATCCATCAAACTATTTCAAACTATTTCAAACGCAGCAAATACAAGTTCATCCTGAATTCTCGACAGAGTGAGACGTCAGTTACATTGTATCTTTGCAGAGGCTGCAGAGAGAGAGAGAGAGAGAGAGAGAGAGAGAGAGAGAGAGAGAGAGAGAGAGAGAGAGAGAGAGAGAGAGGCTCAGTCAGAGCAGGTGTCTCTGTCTCCGGATTTACTGAAATCTTCGTCCGTAAATTCACCGCTGATGGAGGCGATAGAAGACCGAGCAGGAGGATACCCCCGACCAGCCAAGCGGCTACGCACTGAGGAGGAGGTGGGCGCCGAGGAGCTGGAGGACGGAGAGGAGGAGGAGGACTCCGCCGGTGAGGAGGCAGCGGGGAGCGGAGGTACCGAGAGCAGGAGGCGGGAGGAGGAGGTGAAGGTGGAGGTGAGTCACGTTAACACTCGCTTTAACTTCTAAAACACAATAAACAGGAAGTTTGTGCGATTTTTTTTAATTAGATGCGTCAAATTAAACAGATGATGGAGGAATTTACTGCGTTAAAATTGAATTTTTCATTTTCTCAACAAACTGAAACAGAAGACAGGTTCATGAGGTTGATGGTGGTGAGAGATGAGTCAGTTAAACCTGCTCAGCTGAACCAGAAATGGAAACAACTGATGGACAGATAAAGACTCAGACATGATGTATGAACACACTAACAACTAATGTAACTAACTGGGCCTGGGTGTCATTGTTGTGTTCCTGTTGGGACTTCATGGACTTCAACTTGCTGTTTTAAATTTTGATTTTATTCTGAAAGTCTTGGACAGGAAGTTGCGATTTGTATCTTGTGTCTGATTGTTGCTCCATACGTGTGTATTTTGAACGTTTTGACAGAGCTGTTGTTTATTTATTTTTGTGTTTTGTAAGAAGTTTTCATCTGGGAGGTCAGTGACTGCTGACTAGCTACACCCGGCTTGACTGCAGCTCCACGTGTCTGCCTGCAGGTGGCTGTGGTAATTTCATTATCAGCAGAAATTTCTTTTAAATGCCAAAACAAATAATGAGTTTAAAGGTGCGTTCACACCAGAGGTCCAGCTACTGAACCAAACTGAACTGAACTAATGCCAGAAAATGAGTTGCACTTTCCAACTAGTTTGGTTTGTGTTCATAAAGACAAAACTCCAAACATCCAGAAGTGATGTGATGGAAAAGCTTTTGTGTGATTGGTCACAACAGTCAGCGGGAAAAAGCTAGCAGAAGAAGAAAATCCTCCTGAGTTGAGTTCTCATCATGGACTATTCCCATAAAGAGTCCCATAAAGTCCCATGAAGTTATATTTTTAATCCTGGTTATGCTAGTGTAACCGCTGTAACTCTTGTTACAGCGGTTGTGTGTGGATTATTATGACCCAAAACGACCAGATGCTGCAGTGATATGGTTTCTCTCTTTTTTTTTTTATTTCGCTCTCTCTCTCTCTCTGTTCAGATGACACATGAAAAACGAGCGGTGAGTCCTCCACAGCTAACAGTAGCCACCTCAACCTAGCGCCCGCATGATGACATGAAACATAACATGTAATACAAATTTATAAGACGGTAAACAAAAATGACCCAAAAATAACGCACACTAAGAAATTACATATAAAATCAGAAAAAATAATTTACTGGATGGCATATATTAACAAAAATATTATGGAACTTGAAACCCACCTCTTCTATATAGAGAACAGAACAGTAACAGGGAGTGGGGGATCGTCACAGACAAGGTGGGGGACTGGGGAGGAGCTATTCGGATCCTCTCTGTCAGTGTGCCAACAATAAATGAAAAAGTACAAGCAAAATACAGATCTTGTGCAATTATAAAACCAGTAACAATAGCAACCTGTTACACTAGCCTACAAGATGCTAAAACAGGAAGGCTCACGTGAGATCTCGCTAAGTCCTAAGCATCGCGTAGGCTAGCATAGCCTAGCCAATAACTATCTTGTGCGCAAAAAAAAAAAAAAAAACGTGCTGTAATTTCAGCAGACATTAGAGGACCACACACATGAGAGATCAGATAATACAGGCTTTTAGGCAGTGTGTAGTGATTAGGCCTTGATATCAGAGGAGACAGCACGCAGTGATTAATTAATTATATAATACTTGATTACTCTCACAAAGACAAATGTACCTGCTTTTTCCCAGCCAATGAAATGAGATAAAAGACAGTACACTTCCTGTGATTGGTTTGAATGGCGTTCATACCAAACCTGAACCAGTCCAGGTTTCTGTCTAGACGTCTAGACCACGTCTTCTGAGTGAACCAGATTGCAATAGTTTGGTCCAGATCGGAGTTCAATTCCATTGTTCCCACCTGCCAAATCTGAACCGCACAGAGGGGGTAAACGCCCCAGGGTTCAGTTTAATTGGACTAAATGAGGTTGTTAAAGGTTGTTAGTTTCTGTTCATATCACAGCAGCTTTAAACTTCTTCCGGTGATCATCAAACACTGTTGGAAGTCGTTCAAGTTCTTGAAAAGTCCTCCATCAGGATTTAGTGGTTTTTTGACGCTATTGAAGGTTTTTAAAGGTTGAAGCTTTCAAAGGTTTTTTAAACTTGTGAAGTGTGTTTTGGCCGTGAGATGCTTCCAGGAAAATTACAAAAAACAAAAATGGTTCCACCTGTCTGATCCAGGGTTTGTTTCTTCACAGGATGGTTCTTTAAGTGGTTGCAGACGTCCTGACTTCCTCTGCTGATGTTCTTCTTGTTGGGTTGAGGTTTTCAGATGAACTCAGTAGGGCTGCAACTAATGATTATTTTTTGATTAGTCAACAGCTGGATCCACATCCATGGTTCTGAGGCTGTGGGGGGAACCATGGCTTAATTACTCAGAGGTTTTAAGATAGTACTTCCTGCTTTTTGCAGGTTTTAGTTTTTTTGTCGTTGTTTGTTTTTTGTCATGTCACAGACACATATTTGGAGACATTTCTGCTTGTTATATTTCACGCCTTTGTCTGAAAACATCTCCAGTGTCTGATTCTGGCTCTGATCCTCTGCTCGGTGAGACAATATGGCGTCTCTGTGAGGTCCTGGCAGTGACAGGAAGTGGCTACACTGAACGGAAAGCGCCGCCATCTGCGACAAAACAGGCATCTGCGTTTATTCTGTCCACCGAAGCGGGCTGTTACCTTGTTAGTTCAGACCGAGATAATGACAAACAGCACAGGGAGACAGGAATAGGAAGACTCTTCCTGTCGATAAGAGCACACATCTAAACCATCATATGAGTTCTGTTCATGAACGTTGGGTGATCTTTAGACTTATATCAGATATTGTCGTGTACATCTATGCATCAGTCTGATACAGATCCTCAAGACTTTACAAGAACAATATAAAGTTGGTTTGGACTATGACTGAAAACTAGATTTTGGCAATCTAAAGTTGAATATTGATATATATGCATTAGTACATGAGAATCCATCTAAACTGCTCTATGTGCTAATACGTAGATGGGAACATAGCAAAGATAGCCAAAGTAGCCAAGTTAGTTGAAGCAGTTAGCATCTCAATCTATTTCCTCTCTAGTGAAATTCTGTGACAGTTGGACTGAGGAACATTTCCCCTCATGTTTTCGTTCAGTTGCTGTTGAAGGGTGGACACTCCCTCTGATTGGTCAGCACCACTGTAACAAACAGGACTGTCAAACAAGGATGACAACACCAATTTGTAAACCACAGTTGTTTAAAATGGGTCCTATGCAACGATATAATTAACAGTTTAAATCACGGTCTTCACTGTTTAATAATCACGATCTTTCAAACCGTGATTTTAATGTGAAAATTTTCTGGATTGAATTCAGGGACCGGTAGAGGCTTTATGAGCAGGTTTGGTTCTTCAGTGGTTTCTAAACCTGGTCTCTCAGTTTAGTGCAGTTCTGGCAGCAGGTTTATAGAAGGATGTAGGGGTTCCTACAGGTTATTTAAGCCTTTAATGGTGTTGAACAGGTTTTAAGTGATCTAAGGAGTTCTTAGGGATCTGTTAGTATTGTTGAATGTTCATTATTAAGATCCATTGGTTCTGTGAGAAGAGGCTGCATGGGTGTGAGAGTAGTACAGGCCCTTTCTAGACCTTCAGCAAACAGATACATGCAGCAGGCGGTGACTGTGAATCTGCAGCAGCTGCTGTGTCAGTGGCACTGAGGTCATGTTGACGGAAACGTTTTATCTCAATGGAATAGAGTTGTAGCAAAGTCTGATCAAACATCAGATCAGTCAACGCTCTGAAAGCAGAAAGCATCATGGGAACAGCAGTGCGTTTCCTGTGGGTCTGAAACACCAGCCACACAGAAAGACAGGTTGAGGCTATTTGTAGAAAGACCACTTCCTGCCGACGGACGGACAGAATTTGCTTTACATTTTAATTATTTAAACCCTGCAGCTTTGATGGTGCTAAGCACTCCCAGACAGGACGGAGCATTTTTAAATTAATATTAAAACGACTAAAGCATAAATCAAAGTTGAAGCTTGTCTCAATAAACCAGTCAGACCAGTCGAATCAAACACAGGTCAGATCAGATGAGATCAGGTCAGATTTGCATGTTTCCTGCAGCAGCGACTGAATCACCTGCTTTAACGCCATCAAAGCACCTTTGATCTGATCAAACAAACAGCGAAATGGTGCAGAAACCAGAACCAGAAAGTGAAATCCATCCACCAGGTACCTCTGTCCATCCACAGATCATTCATTTGTGTTGGTTGCTACAGTTCAGAGTTTAGTCATTTACCTCTGCAGTGTGTTCTGGGTCGACCCTAAAGTCTCCTACCAGTTGGACCTGCCCAGAAAAAAACCTCCATCAGGAGGCGTCTTCATCAGATGAACCACCTCAACTGGTTTCTTCCTCACGCTGTGGCAGGTGTTAATCATGGTTGGTGACTAGACTCTCAAACAGCCAACAAATCCGGCCTCATTTACCTGAGTCTACAACAGTTGGATCCTTCACAGCCGGACCAAAATTAGCTTAAGTAGCTAAGTTAGCTGGCGTGGTTAAAATTAACCAAGTTAACAAAGTTTGTTTAGATGAAATAACTAAATTGCATAAGGTGTCAAAGTTAGTTAAGGTAGCTAATTCATTGCAGCACAGGTGACATTTGTGTTGTGGACGTGTAAATAATGCTAAAGGTCACATGGCCAGAGTAGAAGGAGTATGGTTTTAAATGGACTGAATAAATTCAGTTCAGTTTAATTCAGTGCAGTATCACTGCACAGCTGTACAATGAAAATTAAAGTGCAACTTTTTGTGGTTCACATATCACAGTGTGTTTATGGCGCTTGGATAATAACTGTTCTGCAGTCCTGAAGTGCAGATGTAACATCTGCAAACTTTTAGGCGCTGTTGCTGCTGGGCGACAGCAGTAGTGTGTAACGTAAATATGTTATACATATATATAATATATGCTCGTTAAAGTTTTGGTTTGTCAGTGGTGCAAACTCTAGGGGGCGTTTACAGGAGTTCGGACGGTGACAGTTCATCTCACAGCTCTGTGTTTACAGGGGCTCTGTAGGGACAAACTGTCAGACTATAAGATTCACAGGATATAAGATTCGCTTCATACACACACACACTTCATAAAAACACAGTCTTTCGTTCTCATATAGTGACTCTTGGTCACGGCTGATGGTTCATAAATGATGCATCCCACCTCGTTAGCCTCGTTAAAAGCTCGTTAGCTCAGCGGCTGACGCAGCTGATGTCTAAACTGAAGCGTCAGGGAGGAAGAGGAGGAGGTGATGAAGATGAATGCAGCTGGAGAGATAAAGAGAAAAAGGTGGAGGAAGAGGAGGATCACTGAGCTGTGATGACCCAGCAGCCTGACAGGAAGGAAGCAACATGTCGCTGCCGCACGCTCACTCACACACAAAGCTGAGGTTTGGTCGTCATGGCAACCAGGCCATGCAACCTCCATGTTACTCTTGCAGACGAGAAGGAAGTTCTTAACTGCCTAGAGATATGGGGTAACCATGGTAACTGGACAGACACATACACATACAGTTGTGTGTGTGCATCTGTGTCACTGTTGACTCTGACTGACTCTGAAATATCTGACTGACACCTTTGCACCTCAGCAGACATCCATGTCTCTCAGCCACATGTCTGAATAAAACATAAAAACATGTCTGTGATGATCTTGCTGCTTGTATACCTGGACACTTACATCTGTTTTTATTCTGAAAGTTATGACAGGAAGTTGTGAATTGTGTCTTTGTGTTTCAGATTGTTGCAGTTTGGACAGAGCTGTTTTTTATTTAAGGAAGGATTTGATCTTGAAAGATCAACAGCTGCTAACCAGCTAGTTCCACACTGATGGTAGTTAGCAGGCTAGCTGTCAGCAGGCTAGCTGTTAGCTGCTAGCTTTCATCAGTCTCTGACGCCTTTCTCATAAATTCAAAGCGAAAAGGTCTGACTTTTTCTGAGCTCCTTATCATGAAATGATTTACAGCGTCAATCAGTCTTTCATCTCTTTTTCCTCTCAGAGACATAATTTCCAGCGTTGGTGGAGGCAGAGTTGATCTGAGTCAATCAAACTGGTAATTATGCTCCTCTGACTCCTTGCAGCAGTTTTCTATTTAGCTGGAGTATTTTCTTATTGCAGGTCATTAGGGCAACAGTTTTCGTTAAATAAAAACATTGAATGTTTCTTTCTATATTTATCGATGTTAAAACATCTCCAGAGCTGAACCCCAGTGTGAGATAAAGAAGGAAAGTGTTGAGTTTGTATGGTTCACTGTTGATGTTGGACATGACTCATCAATAACACATATATTCACACGGTTTATGCATCATTCCTGTTTCATTATTATAGATAGCACAATAGCTGATTACATCTCAATTTGTCACAAAACAGATCATCTGACATCGAGATTAAAGCAGGAAATAGCTCACATCCCCATTTATCAAACCACACTGATGCCTTTGTTTTCACTCAACGGTTTTATTTCTATTAAGTTAAATTACCATCAATTACCTGCAACCCTCCAAATTATTCACAATTTGTCTCATTGGTTCACAACCTGGGGTCTCTCCCCCCCCCAAGGTTGTGAAAACATGGGTCTTTTTTTTCACTCAGATGTTGGCGGTTTTGCAGGGAAGTTCCCTCCTTGAATGAAAAGTAGCCGATCACAACACATCAATAGAACTGGAGAAATCAAAATAACAGTACTTTCGTTCAGCTGCCTTTTATCAGGGTTAAATATGATGGTAATGTTAGTATAAGTCACGATTAGCAGGCAAGCTTGAATCCTAAACCTTTGGTTGAAGGATGGCCGCTAATGCTAATGCTAACACTAACGCCAGTGTTTCCTCTAGGATTTCTTTCAAGGTGCGGGGGCAGGACATTTTAGTCGGATCTTGATGAAACTTGTAGTTTTAGAATTTAGGAGACCTCCGCTCTCAGCAGAGACATCACTTGTTTGTTTACAAAGCGCCGCGTAGAGGGGGGGGTTACGGTTTAAGTTTATGTCTTTTTGTGGAATTTGTTTATTTGCTCTTTTAATTGTTTGTAGCTTTAGCTGTGTTGGATGGTTGTAGAAATGGTTTATATGAGCTTTTAGCTAATATTCTGACGTTTCTGAGGATGCTGATGTTTATGAGAGAACAGGCGATACACGCCATGAAATCGGATGTGACCCACTCTGTCCTTTGTCTAGGGAGCGTTGGGGCTCCAAAGGTTAATATTTTTGCAAATCATCTAATTAATTTCTGTGTAACAGGGGAGGAAGCGTTTTTAACAGGGCGGCGCCCCGTATTGACCTACCGCCACTGCAGTCACATACTTACATGCGCAGGCTGGGCAGCGCATTGTCCAATCAGAGCCCACAGCCAGACCTGGTATTGGTTAACGTTAGGTGTTAGCGCTAACGCTACTTCAGGAACACAATATCAGGATGAAAAGCTTTGATTTTGTCAGTAAACCCTGCCTCCTGGTGGCTGTTGTACCCTATAGTCAGTAGAAAGACATTAGCAGCAATAGTAACTATATTGTTTTGATGTTTTAGCGACGTATCAGCGTCAGTCTGAAGGCTATAAATCAAATGAGCTGCTGTTGGATGGTTTGTGATGGTTCAGATGTTTGTGTCTCACCATAACTTTTCTTTAAACTGAAGTACTGAACATCTCAAACTTTATGATCACATATGAGGGAATGTCTTCAGGACTTCTGGTGAGGAACGTCCACAAATTTTGCTGAATATTGGAGTCGTTTTGGTCATAAAACAGGAAGTTGGAAGAAGGAAGGTGGTTGGATCCTGTAGCATCAGTAAAGGTACAGCATACGTAAAAAGAGAGCACTTTCTCCAGTAGTGTCAGCGTTTTGGTTGTGTAATGCAACCTCCATCATTCAGTTTGTATCAGTGTATTTTATTCACTCAGATGTGAAACAGCAACCAGACGCTGTTAAAAATAACCTCACCATAACCTAACGTAACATGATCTTTGTGCAGCGCTGTGCAGTGCATACATGAAAGTAACATCTAGAAATCCGGTGTTTCGGAGGTCGGCGTTCCTCCAGCGCAGCAGCCAATCAGAGCATGTTTCCTGCAAGAAGCGAAAACCTGCAGCACAAGAAACAGGTCAGGCTGCAAGTGCAACCCTCACTCAGCCTCTTCCTTAGATCTACGGTAAACATGCTGTCGCCTTGTTGTCACATCGAGGAGGAGATTTGCAATGACTGCGTAACTGCCACCATTTATTTTCTCACCTTGTCATCGGCCTCTGATACTCATCTGTCTGCGTAGACGCAGTAGTTTGGCGGCCTCCATGACCTGAATCCCAACATCTGACATGTAAAAGAAAAACACACAACGTGAAAATACTGCAGCTCGTCATCAGCGATGAACCTGAAATAAACAAGTGGAGAGTTAAAACAAGACAACCACATGCAGGTTTAATAAAGAGCTGGCTGCTCAGAGGTAATCTGGTCACACAGGTTAGAGAAAGAGGAGGAGGAGGAGGGGACGTGGAGGAGGTGTCAGTCTCACGGTTGTTGATCGTTGTCTCACTTCCTGTCCTGACTCCTCTGATCTGTATGGGTGAGAGTGTGAGTGAGTGTGTGGTTTACACACTCATGTAACAGGGACTTAAATGTTAAAGTTAAGACATTAAAGCAGGTTGTAGATATGACACAGATAGAGTGCCCTCTGAAGTCATGGAAACCAGACTGTGTGTGTGTGTGTGTGTGTGAAATGTAAAAAGTAGGTAAAAAGTAAGTAAATGTAAAAATTACATCATCACTTCAATAAAAGTGTTTACTACAAGTATCAAAAGTAAAAGTAAAAGTAGTCTATCTAAGTCTCATTTTGTGTGTGTGTGTGTGTGTGTGTGTGTGTGTGTGTGTGTGTCTGTCTGTGTGTGTGTGTGTGTGTGTGTGTGAGTTGCAGAACAACAGAGAGGGAGACAATGTCAGGCCATCTTGGGATAACATCCGTCCAACAGACAAGGTGCGTCTTTCTTTATATGATATTATATGTGTTGAACTCCATGACAGTGTTTGTATATATAGTATATCTGCAGGTCTATACGTGTTATATAACATGTTAAATATATGTGTCGTATAAAACTAATATATGTATATGTATATATAAATATACATATATGATGTTATATTATATGTAATATTATGTTATATATGAGTATAGTGTATATTTAAGTGTGTAGTGTATATGTATAACTGTAATTACTGTATATTCTTGAATGTGTAAAAATATACTGTATTTAAAGGTATACTACTAGCTCTAATGTGTGTATATCAGGGCTGTCAAAATTAGCTGACTGACTCATTTGTGGAATTAATGCTGTAATGCATTAACACATGCACAGAATGACCCACTCTGTATATCCAACAATTCAACTCTGTCCATCCACTCGTGTCTCTAATGTTGTGGCTGATTGTGACTCGACCATCGACCCTGTGACCCTGTTGGTCTCTTGATGGGAAGTTTGAGTATAAAAAAAAAAATCAAAGAATAAACACACAGCAGGATGGAATGGGTATCATTAACATTTTAATGGTTTTAACAATTAACACTGTTGTCTGTGTATGTATGCTTTACGTACATCTTACAATGTATTCAAATGTCATTTAAAATTGATATTTGTGGGCATACTCTCGCCGATCAGGCCAGGGTATTATTTTAATTGGGATTTAATCTGGTGATTATTTCTTATGATGGTGTTGTTTGGATTGTTGTTCTATTTCTCCTGCATATCTTATCTTATTAATACGTGGTGGTGGCCATTTTATTCTCTGGATGTTTCTGACTTCAGTCATCTTCTATGTGCAGGACAAACGAGTGGACGACAGTCATCAAATCCCCCCATCTCCTGTCGTCCATGTCCGGGGACTCTGTGATGCCGTGGTGGAGGCCGATCTGGTGGAGGCCCTCGATAAGTTCGGCAACATCTGGTGATGCTTTGTGTTTAAATACGACCCGTTTGAGTTCATCCCAGCTGCTGCTGGGTTATTTTTGAAAGTCCTGCCTTCTCTAACTGTCCACACCCGTCTCTCGTCACCCGTCGGCAGCTACGTGATGATGATGCCCTTTAAGCGTCAGGCCCTGGTGGAGTTCGACAGTGTGGACAGCGCAGAGCGCTGCGTGTCGTCCCGGGTCCCGCGAGGCCGTCTACATCGCCGAGCAACGAGCCTACTTCAACTTCTCCACCAGCCAGAGGATCACCAGACCCACCAACGTGGACGACCCCACCAGCGGGAACAAGGTTCTGCTGCTGTCCATCCAGAACCCACTGTACCCCATCACCACCGTGAGTCACCATCACCACACACTTCAGCTAAGCTAAGTTTGCTAGCTAACACCAGTCCATCTGTCACGTTCTTGTGAACATGACATCTCAAGACCACCTTGAAGAAAACAAATTTAGCACAGATTTTCATTTGGCCTCAAAGTTGAACTGAGTAGAGTTTGATGGCCAAAGGTCAAAGGTTGTTATGACCTCATACATCATGTTTTTGGCTGTAACTCTACCAACAGTTCAGTTTATGATAACAAACAAACAAAAAAATAAATCATTATATATCTTGATGAGGGTGTTCCGAAAACAACTGGATACAGAGCCATCGTGAATTTTTGAAGTCTCCAAAATGGCTGCCAGGGAAAACGGAGGACTTTTCTTGTCATATGATGGTGACTGTGCATACTTTCAGCAAAAGATACTATTTTTTTAATAAGTTTTGGCCTTGACAATTAAATTCCCCTGCAGCCCAACATGAATTCAACCAGTCATTATCAATGATACACCAAGACATCGGTCAAATATCAGTATAGGCCAATATACTGGGATAATATTAATGGGATATATAATGGGATAATATTGACTACAGTGTGTAGATGAGAGTGAATCCTCTGACGTCAGTGTCTGATGTGGTTGCTTCTGGTCACACATTCAGACTCAGACAGCAGCAGCAACAGTGGCAACATACACAAATAGAAGTGTCTGAACACAGCTGTAGTTTGACAGAGGAAGGTGAAAGGTGATGTGTTTTTTCAAAGTGACCGTGTGGAGAATTACACCATCTCAGAAACACAGCTACTAATCAAAAATTGTTTTCATCAGTCTAAGTTGCTAGCTACTTCTACTTCAACTTTCTAACTTCGCTGTGTTAGCTAACTTTAGTGTATTAACTAATTTTGCTACATTAGCTAGTTTGCTTGTGTTAGCTAACTTGGACACTGATTTACTCAGTGATTTATCTCTTTCTCTCTGTGTCACAGGATGTGTTGTACACCGTGTGTAACCCTGTCGGCAACGTCATGCGCATCGTCATCTTCAAACGCAACGGCATCCAGGCCATGGTGGAATATCCTGACTTTGTCTAAAGTGTTTCACATCGGTGTGTTCCATTAAAACTGCAGGTTGGATCTAAAATGTCAGCAGATGCTGACTTGTTTTGATTCGTTAAAATATTAGACCGTGAACTCCGTGATGTGTTTGGTCTCCTCTGATTGGTCCTTAATGATCTCATTAACGTTTGAGTCGGTGGAGGACGCTCAGAAGGCCAAGCTGGCTCTGAACGGCGCCGACATCTATGCCGGCTGCTGCACGCTCAAGATCGAATATGCGCGGGTAAACACACAAATACACAAACACACACACACACACAGTGCTCTCTCAACAAACACACACTCAGACACACACATACACAGCCTTACTCTTGTGCCCACGCACACACACCCACCCAGCGGTGCTGTGCTCTGTCGCCCCCTGCAGCCCAACAGACTGAACGTCGTCCGCAACGACAACAGCAGCTGGGATTACACCAAACCCTTCCTCCTGCACCGAGGTAGGTCATCACTTTCACACATTCATACTCACACACACACACACTCTCTCCCTCTGCTTGACCAGATGAGATAATAATCTCTGCAGTGTGTTCTGGGTCGACCACAAGGTCTCTGAACAGAAAAGAGGCAAGCAGACTAAGAACCAGCAGCAGTAGGAGACGCTGGGGCCCCATCCACTTTCCAGTCATCTAGATGCTATAAGATGATGTTGTATTAAACATCAATTAATTCAGATAAATATGTATTAACTTCTCACAGTCAACTTTATCACATTTGCCACGTGAGTTTCTGAGATCTCTCTTGTCAACGAGTCAGGTTTTAAAGAGTTAGGTCAAAGAGCTGCCTCATTCTCCTTCAACCTCAATCCATGTAATAATGTAGCAGATGTGAAAAAGACACGTCTAGTTGAAGCATCCGACCTGTCATTTGAAATATCTGTGAGTAAAAAGGCAATCACAAGAAATCTTTAACAAAGGTTCTCTGACGTGCAGAAGCATCATCAAGGTAAGAACAAGGAAGTTCTTAATTCTTCATAAACACAAATCAAACTTGATAAGAACCAAGCAAAACCAGGGCTGTGGAAGTTTCTAACCATCAACCAAAGATCTGTTACTTGAGTCTGGTTCCTTGTCTCAAAAACAAAAAAGAGCAACAGCTTGCTCTTCCTGGTCTCATGAGACCGTTCCCATGGAAAACAGCAGCTGTGTCATCAGCTCAGAACAAAACAGGAAGTAGTGACGTTTCATCGGGGTTGGACAAAACAACAAAACATCATTTCATCATTTGCAACCAGCTCCTATTTTCAGCAGCTGGGAATCAATGTAACGTGTTACTGTTGGCGACGCTCAAAACCCTCCATCCTCGACCTCCAGCGAGGCCTCAACCTCCTGCAGCTCCTGGTGTAAAGGTGGAGGCTAAGAGCAGAGCAGAACTTCTTCCGCCTTCTGATCTGATCTGATGTGTGTGTGTGTTTGTGTCCTGTTTAACATGTCTGTGTGTGTTGCAGAACGAGGAAAAGGGAGACAGCGTCAGGCCATCCTGGGAGAACACCCGTCCAACGGACACAGTACGTCCTTCTGTCTGCAGATGTTTCACTGTCAGTTCTGCAGTGTTTTGAATCCACGGTTTGTGTGTGTGTGTGTGTGTGTTTGTGTGTATATGTGTGTGTGTGTGTGTGTGTGTGTGTGTGTGTGTGTGTGTGTGTGTGTGTGTCAGGTTCACACTGCCCCCTGCTGCCTCTGCCTTATAACAGCAGATACAGGAGGAGCAGTGAGGAGGTCCAGGACTTGATCTCCTACCCGCTGCTCCTCCCTAAGACGTCCTCCTCTTCCTCCTCCTCCTCGTACCTGGGCCACGCCACCTCCAGCTCCGTCGCCATGGTGAGCGGCCTCCACCTCACCAAGATGAACTGCAACCGCATCTTCAACGTCTTCTGTCTCTACGGTAACGTGGAGAAGGTGAGTGTGTGTGTGTGTGTGTGTGTGTGTGTGTGTGTGTGTGAGTGAGTGAGTGACAGTAGTCCTGTCCTCCTGAAGCTCCTCTGGTTGTTTGTGTTTGCAGGTGAAGTTCATGAAGAGCGTCCCTGGCACAGCGCTGGTGGAGATGGGCGATGAGTTCGCCGTGGACCGAGCTGTGACACACCTGAACGGCATCAAGGTGTTCGGCAAAAAACTTACTGTCTGGTGAGAGATGACACTTAAAGAGCATAGACATCTTCACCCCAACACTCAGTCTAAGGTCTCAGGGTATTTGGTGCAAATCAGGGGCAACTGGTGCTTGAAAAAGATTGTATCAGCAGAGCTTCTATAATTTAGATTTTTTCTTTTATTTTTTATTGTTGAGTCTAGTTTTAGGGAAGCATCAGCAGTTTTAGTTTGATTTTCATTTTTAAGGAATTAAGAACTACTTTGAGTTTTTCTTTAGTTTGTGTTTAGAGACATTCACATGAGAAGATATGATATAATATAAATCTATTGTTTATTAAAAAAAGAAACAACCACTTTATTTCTCCTTCTTCTGAAAGTACAGTTCTGACAGCAGGAGTGAGGGAGAGACGCAAATATTAAGCTCGTACAAAACTACAGTCACCTAAGAAACTGTTCTGATTGGCTGCTGAAAAAAGAGGGCGTGTCCATGTGAGAAATCCTAAAGCGACTAATGAAAACGGGTCATGTGATCTTCAAACGTTTTCAGAGCTACACACGAGTGTGTACTTCACATACACTTCCACCAGCAGTTTAAATAAATTATAGTTTAAAAGGAAGTTAGAATTATTAGATGGATACAGGTTGGATCAGCCGCCACTGATCCAAATAAGGTCAAATCACACTGACGTTCACGCCTACATTCTATTTTGAAAGGCTGAACATCACAAACACAAACATCGTATCATTTACAGACGACATCTCTGTGTTTGTCGTGTCATCCAGATAGATAAATAGATATACACGTTATTAATCCAAAAGGGTAATTAAGGCATCTAGTAGCTTATACACATTTTATAAAATAAAATAAAAAACTTAAAAAATTTTTTTTTTAAAAAACCTGCCCATCATCGTCCATCTGTCCCTCAGCGTGTCCAAGCAGCAGGCGGTGATTCCCAGCCAAGTGTTCGAGTTGTCCGACAGCAGCAGCAGCTACCAGGACTTCAGTCTGACCAGAAACAACCGCTTCAGCAGCACGCACAGCGGCAGGAACATCATCCAGCCGCCCGCTGCCGTCCTGCACTTCTACAACGCTCCGCCCACCCTCAGTCAACAACAGCTGCACAAGGTGAGGCCACACCCACATGACATGAGGTGGTTTTCAGCTGAGCAGTGAAAGTGTCTGATCAAAGAGATGTTACCAGAGAAGAAGATGGACGAGCCGTGTGAGACACCATCACTGACTTTTTGTCTTTTCATGTTGAATCAACTTTCCCAGATTGTGTTCACGTAGAACATCAATCTTTACCTCTTCTAAAATGTAATCAATTAAAGTGCAATTCTCTCAGATCACATACACCATTGAACTTGTTTTTCCTCAGACATGTTTGAGTTGGATTCTGATCTGATCTTATGTTGAAAGTCTTCTTGTGAACTGGTTTTAGTTTCTATCACTTGACACTAGACACTTTTGTTTGCCTCTTTGTTTTCTGACACTGAATTTACACCAGGAGCATCAACGCCGTGGTTTCCGTCCATCTTCAGCTCGTATCCAGTTTACAGCAGCAACGTGTTGTAGTTTTGGACGTAATTGTTCCTGTGTCTTTTCGTCATCCATGCTTCTCCTGTAATGACCAACTGATTACTGATGTGACAGAAATTAATATTTAAGAAGACAATGTTCCTGAATGGTCAGTTGAACTGATCACAGACGTGTTTTCAGAAAACACATCTGTCAAAAGTAGACCTGTCTAATATTCACCACAGAGCAGCGTTGACTAGAACAGAGGCTCTTCAGTGAACGCAGCGCTGACTCTCCTAGTGGGAAATTCACAAGGAGGTTTTACTTCATGGTGAATTACTGCCACCTTCTGGTGCATGAGCATTAACATTACCTTCTTGGTTGCATGAAGAGGAACCGGCAAAACTTACGTTTACCACTGATAACTTGAAAACGTCTTGTTTTGGTTGATTTTATCAATCCACAGAGTCCTGGGTCTATTTTGACCTTGAATAATTAGTTTTTCCTTTTATAGACTACATTAAAAATGTGCTATATACCTACAGTACAGTCCTTCCCCTCCCACAGTGTGAAGGCTTCCAAACAGTACAAACATAAGATCCAAAATTTCCAGAAATCCCAAATTTATATCATCATATCTCAACTTTTCAACATCAAAGAAAAACTAGAGCAGAATATGGAGCAGCACTTAAGAAGGTAGTTGATGTCAAAAAGCTATGTGAGAACAGCAACATGGAAAGCGTCCAGCGTTGGTCCGACCCCTGACCTCTGTTTCTCCTCTGCAGCTCTGTACCGAACACAACGTTCCTGTCTTCACCAAGTTCAAGGTCTTTGATGCAAAACGTGAGTTGATTTCAGAGGAGAAATGTTTTAACAAACATCCGACTGTCAGGATTCATCTTTCAGCAGAGATGTCACAGTTTTCTCTTCTCTCTTCTTCCCTGCAGCCAGTTCAAAGACTCTGTCGGGTCTGTTGGAGTTTGACAGTAAAACTGAAGCAGTGGAGGCTCTGACCGTCCTCAACCACCATCAGATCAGGATCCCCAGTAAGTGACACAAACTGATACAGATCAATCAATAGATAGCATGTAGGCAATGTTGATCAAACCAAGACTTTTACTGATTTATTTTATCAACACCAAACAGTGTAACAGAAGAACAATATTTCACTTGTAGACATTACTTCATCTACAACCATCTACTGGTCCTTTGTTGGAGGTTCAGCCCTGCTCCAGTCCCTCGTAACAGCTGTTTTACTTTCTACCATCGAGATTGTTTCATGTTACATTTGTTTCTCTGAAGGTTTTAAACAAATCGTTTTCCCCATAACGTGGTTATTTTTTGGCATTTCCGAAAAAAGAAATGTGTCTAATCTACACCAAAAGATCCACAATCTCTCCACCGTTTAATTCTTTACTTTTATTTTTTGGTTATGAAGGAAATTCTGTCCGTGTCGACAAACTGTTGAATGTACAGTGATGATCCTGGACATTAAATGTTCTTTTAAGGTTTCTACTTAAAGTTTGAGTCAGTCTTAGCTGGTTTATCTGGTTTATTGTCTAAACAATCCTACCAGAGAAGCCATCATGAAGGAAAACTGAAGGAAAATTGAAGGAAAATTTCCATATTTCAGCTGCCATGAACGCAGCATTTTCACCGCTGGGTATTTAACACAGGAAGCAGTAATCTGGGTAACTGATTGACGTGCTGTGTGTTGTTTAGGACCGAACATGGTAAATGTCAGCCCTGAAAACATGCGTTTTGATTGGTTGCTTCAAAATTTCCCACAGATATCAGCAATCAGAATATTGTTGTCTTCATTGTGATTCGTACAAGCTTCATATTTGCGTCTCTCACTCACTCCTACTGTCAGACCTGAGCGTTCAGAAGACGGAGAATTAAAGTTATAAAGTTATTCATTTCTTTTAATGAGCAACAGTTTTGCCGATTAGATTTAATGTCATGTTTTCCTCATAATGCGAATACCTCTGAACACAAACTAAAGAAAAACTCAAAGTAGTTTTTAATTCATCAAAAATGTAAATCAGACTAAAACTACTGATGTTCTCCTAAAACTAGACTGAGTTGGAAAACTAAACTCGATTAAACACTCAATAATAAAAATGAAAAAAAAAAATTAAACTACAGTTTGTCAGTGATCTTGATCTAATTCTGGTTTCAGTTCCTCGTCTAATAATTGATAATGATTGATAAGTTCCTCCTTTCACCACCAGGTGTCAGGCTTTTGAAATAACTACAACATTAGCTAAGAACTTCAACTACAAGGACCAAGGTTCAGGACAGGAAATAATGTCATATTTTGATGACATCATCACTAATTATGTTCTCGCTCTCTCTGTGACTTGCAGGCGGCTCCAACCCTTTTACCCTGAAACTCTGTTTCTCCACCTCCTCTCATCTGTGACCCTGTCACACAAAGACAAAGATGGCCGCCGCTGTCGCCTGCTCCTCTGGGATGAGAGGAGATGATATTTGTTTTCCACAAAGAAGGAAAAAAAAAGGTTTTCTTTGTAAGGTTGGTGTTGAGGCGATGGAGTCATGACGAGGTATTTTTGAAGAAGAAAAGCACCTTAACGACGGTTTGACCAGCGCTCAGACATTCAGTCATTTCTTTTTTCCTGAATGATGTCAGCAGCCCCGAGGGGAAATCTTCAGCAAAGACACGCATCTTCTTCCAGCTCAACGCTTTTATTCAATCAAACGTGACAAATTAAATCAATCAGTGACTTTTTTTCCTCCATGAAAAAAGCCTTTCATGTCCTGAAGATAACAACAAAGATACAACTGCAACCACATGAATGATCAGACGCAATAAAACTCAGGGAGGAATCATCGAAAACTGTGAACCAGTCAGAGATCAGCCGGAAAGAGACAAGTTGAAAAGTGATTTTTTTTTTTTTTTTTTTAAAGAGTTTAAAATATTTTTATTGTTTTTATCAGTGATTTTATTTGGTAGATTTGGTTTTATTTTAATTGTTGATGACCTCAGTGTGAATTCTTGTGAATGTGAAAACTATTACTTCTTAAGACCATTTAAACACTCAACACAAAGATGAGCCGGTCAGACGTCAAAGGTCAAGGCCAGTGTGTCCTCACAAACATGGAAAATCTAGATTTATGTTACAATTAGAAATGACTTAGATAATGTAATAGTGTGAAGTCCAGTGTAGAGCTGAGCAATTAATTGATTTACAATTGAAAATGCAATCAAACGGTGATGACTGTGATTTAAAGTTAAATTCTGCGTCTCGTTTAAATCAGTCGTGTTTTCCAAATTCATCCCATCGTCATCCTTGAGACCAACCTGTTCACCAATGGTGAACTGGTGCTGCTACGTTAGCTAACTTTGCTACATTTGCTAATGTGGCTACATTAGCTAACTTAGCTAATTTACATATCTTGGCTAACTTTTAACACCTTAGATAAGTTACTTCACAACTTAGCATAGTTAGCCTTTAAAATGAGACAGTTTAGTCTCCACCTGTGATATATACGGAGACGAAGGAAGCAACTTTAGTCCCAAAGAACAGCAGCACTTCAGTGATTTGTAGAAAACAGATGTTAATCAAAAGAAGGTGATATACAAAGTATGTGGTGCAGCAGCTGCCACATCACAGGACAACACCACAAATCAATAGCAACACTAGCGGCACCAAGGACGTCTGTACAAGGAGTGATGCTACAAAGTGTCAGGAAACAACTTGGTCAATGCTCATTAGAAGAAACAGAAACTTGTAGCTCTTCATTTATATATACGTTCTCATCCTTGTATTAGAGTATAGAGCAGTTTACATGGAGGCTCGTGTGATAATGTGATAATGTTGCATCACATGTTTTACATCCAGTACAAAGTCAATATTCAACTTTAGATTCACTTAAAATAAGTGTGACAACAACATCTGGCAAAAAATTGCAACTGGATTTTTCCCCTCAAATGGTCAGCCCTAGTCCAGTGTAATTTGTTCTAGTTTATTGTTTATTGTTTACGTTGTACTGTGGGAGGAAATAAACCTCAGCCGATATGTAAGAATGTAAAGTTGTGTTTACTCATTATTTAAGTTACTGATTATTTTCGAAAAAGAAAGTTGGAGCAGACAGGAAATGAAGATGATCAAGTTTGAGGAGCTCGGTGTCTATAGATCAAAGGTCACGGTCACTGTGAGAACACAAAACACACATTTTTGCTCCCGACAGTGAAACCGAGACGTCTGTATCGCCCCCTGGTGGCTGGCTGCAGTACAGGTCATAAGCCCCACCCCCTCAATGTTAACCGGTGGGACATAGCCCAAAGTCCAATATTTCAGTCAGTTTAGGTTTTAATTAGTTATTAGTTATAAAGAAGAAAATAATCATCATGACTGACAATGACTCCTGATTGGTTGGAGCAGGCCTTTTATACAGTGGCTCCACTTCCTGATCTGACTGCAAATGGTGTCATCAGTGCAAGATGGCAGCACTCGTATCCAGAACATTTTGGCATAAAATGTGTTTGCACTTTGAGCTAAATTCTAACATCTAAGGGCTAAGACACTGGTGTAGTGTTTACCACAGTCACCATTTTAACACCATTGCTGCAGCAAATGTTAGGTAATGATGTCAAATGTTTGTTAATTGTAGCAAATTAGCAAACATTGCTAACAGCAGAATTTGCCAGTCATAGCAATCATTTGCTAATAACAGTAAATGTTTGCTTATTTTGGCAAATATTAGCTGACACCGTATTGACCCGAATACAAGACGACTTTATAAAGGCTGATTTTAGGAAAACTTAGCAAACAGGCACATGACCTGTAGTAGTTAGCGTGCATTATCTAGGAGTGGTGTTCTTTTTTCTTTTTATCAACACTTGTTGCGAATTCATGCCTTTAATGATAGAGACAGTGTAGAGCAGGGGTAATCAACACGATGCCCATGGGCATCTGGTCACCCAAAGTGACCAAGTGAGTTGCTGTAGGGCATGTTTTAAAAATAGCACAAGTCACCATGGGGCTCCTAAAAATTGTATTTAATCATGTTGCTGATTTTTAAAAAAAAAAATAAATAAATAGCACTTGCATTGAAAAATTTTAAAAAGAATAATGTTTTATGTATATGAACTATGACCATAGACCAACACAACCTTGTCTGCGGTCAAAGTTAAATATTGTGTGCACGACAAAACGCCATCTCACTCTTTGCTGAGATGATCAAATGGGCACAGCTCGCTGCAACTACCATAGGGAGCTAAATGCGTTTTTTACATCCCCAAAAATACCATATCATGGTAATTATTAATAACTCTTCACATATATGAGTATTTATTATCAGTATTAATGTTTTCCTTAAAGGGGATCTGTGCAACTTTATGTTATTCAGGAAGTTTGTATCAAACAAGTAGCCCTTCATATTACTCTGTACCATTGAAGTAGCTCTCAGTTTTAAAAAAGTTGGTGACCCCTGCTGTAGAGACAGGAAAGGAGGAGGACTCGAACTGGCAAACAGCTGCACAGTATAAATACACCATTGTGGTACGCCATAACTACTTGGCTAACCCTGGTGTTTAACATGCGAACGACCATTAGTATTAGCATTACAGCTACAAAGTACCACAATGAGGACAATTATCACTAGCCCAAATTTGAAACTATGATTAGACTATGGTGGCGCCACAGTCTCGTCAATGTCTGAGAAACTTTGTCTCCTCTGCTGTTTGTTAACGTGCTCAACATTTGAGTCACAGTTTTCTAGTGAGTCTCCGTGTCGCAGTCGCAACCTTCCAGGTCACTGGCGTGACCCGTCTTTTTCAGACTTTTTTCTAGAGAAAAAATACCATCTTATATTCAGGTCAATACAGTATTAGCAAAGTAGCAAACATTTGCTGTTATTAGCTAATCTTAGCATGCTAACGTTTAATTTGCCAGTGTTGCTGTCATGTTATGGCAGCTGAGGCTTATGGGAGTTTCGTGGGTTTTACAGACTAACATATTGAGCAAACTGAAACACTGAACTGCTGGTGGTGCTGCAAAGTTATAGCATCACTAAAGTTGCATCAGTCCATCCAGTAGATGCTGAAAGATTTCACCCAAATTCTCAGGGACCCATGAACGTATGCTAAAGGTTTTATTGTAACTCGCTGGATAATTGTTAAGATATTTCGGTCTCAACCAACCCTGACTTACCACCAGAGCTGCAGATAATTCACTAACATTGCTATAAAGTTAGATTTAATTTCTGCTCTCATGGTTGAACAACAGAGCAGTGTTTCCTACGAGAGAAAATGACAGTTGAAGACTTTGGTGTGTTTCAGCTGCAGATGCCTCTGTGTGGTGAGCAGTAACTGTGAGTTAACCTTCCTGCTCAGCTGCTAGTCTGACTGGACTGTTGATCAGATAACACCCAACCAAACTGTGACATCCAGGTGTGAAGACGCCCTGTAATCTAATCGAATGCAGCTGTCACATGAAAACACACAGAACCATGTCAAAGCTGGAACCTGCAGCTGCTTCTTCTCTGTTTTAGAAAAAGACATAAGAAAACACAAAGTCAAAAAAATGACAAAGACGGAACTGAGACGACCAACGATCGGCTGATCGTCTCAGCTCGAATCCATTTTTCACAGAAAAATCACAAGGTTTCAGAAACAAGTTCTGACATTCAAGCTGGATTAGGTCTGGTTGTGATTTGAGATTCCCCCCAAAGTTTTGCAGAACTACAGAACTTTGACCTACAATAATTTAATATTTGAATCTGAGCTCAGAAACAGATGAAAACACGTAATCAGGAACAACACACCAGGTAACGACCTGCCCTGAGGAGCTCCAGTTTATATGATACTGTAATTAAAATGAATAAAGTTTGTAAAATTGATGACATGTTAATATTATGCCCACAAATGGCGCTGTTTGAGGAGAAGGTTTTTTCTCTTTGCCGGTCATGTAAACACTACAACTAAAGGGAAAAACTTCCACAAGGTGATTTTATTTTTATATAACAATAATTCCCAATCATTTCAATTAATCAGTGAATGTGGCCTGGACCCATCAGTGAAAACTAAATAGGCACAAATAACCTTAAAACCATCACAAACACACGGAATGACAGTTTTACAGCATCTGTGTTATTTGCTGTGGTGTTACTATGATAATTAATAATAATAATAGTAAGTTATAAATACACCAGAATACCAAGAAAATAAGGAAGTAATAAAACACTTACATGTAACATTTTAATATTTTACAAAAAAATATTTAGTAACAAATTATTGAGAAATGTTTTTAAATATCAAAGGGAAAAAACTATAAATAAAAAAGTTTATATAAATTATTTGTTCAACTGAATGAAGATCATTTTAAAAATTGTAATATTCTGCCAATTTATGTAATTAGCTAATAAACACTTATAAAAATTTTACTACAGTTTCCTATGATTTTTATGCAGTAACAATGGTTTTAATATGGTACCTCATGCTAGGGTAGGACCATAGTCCGTTGCACTTCATAGCAACGTTACTACCACAAACTAACCCTAACCATGGCCATAAACATTGTTTTAATGATTTCCCAAAAAAACAGAAATAAAAAAATGGAAAAACGGGAAACCATGATAAATCGTGGTTATTTAATCATAGTAGAACCATGGTTCATTTTCATAAGAATTTGAAATTACTGTCCAGAACAGGAAGAGTAAAAAACTTCATAAGTTTGTTGATAATGTTTAATGACTCTTAAATGTCTCTGGGTTTTTTATGAGGGACAAAGCTGCAGTAATGCAGTTAAACTGTCCATAAACACAGATTAGCATTAGCCGTTAAGCTAGTTAGCGGCTAGTTTAACAGCAGGGAGTGTTTGGGGGCGGGGCTTGGGCTGCGTATTTAGGACCTCGCGGACACCGCTGCTGCTTCTGTGACGTCAGAACGGTCTGCTGCTACCAGCGGGTCAAGAAAGATGGCGGCGGAGGAGAACAGGTTGAAGCATCGGAATCATAATAACAGCATCTTCAAAGAAGGTTAGTGAGCCGAGAATGGGAGCGGAGCGACGTGGGCGGGGAGACGGTTTGTTCGGGTATGTCTGGCTGTATGTCACTGTGCGGTCCGGTCCGTTTCAGCGGCTGTTTGCGTGTGTGTTTCCCAGAGTCATGAAATGACACCGCAGGCTGCTCTGCTCCGTCCAGTTTTCGCATCTCCTGGTGTTTGGCGTCCCGCCGCGTCCTGCTGTTTCCGGTCGGTTCAGACAAACCATCACCGGTGACAACGACCAGAGGGCTACGGTTCAGTCTGACGTAGCCTTGTCCCCGCGGTCGGTCGGTGTAAGGTGACTGAGCAGCCGCGGCATTAAGCTGCTCACCTTCGGATGGATGGATGTGTGTGTGTGTATATATATATATATATATATATATGTGTGTGTGTGTGTGTGTGTGTGTGTGTGTGTGTATGTGTATATGTGTGTGTTAGCGCGGTGATAACGGCCGCAGCTTCCTGCGGATCATTCTCCATTGTTGTGTTTGTGTTTAACGACCGTTAAAGTGTCAACAGCCGGGGCGCGAGCCGGCATTTACCTGCCGTCATGACCGCGAGGACAACGAGCTAATTCGCTGCTGAGTAATTTCAGCGCCGCTAGCACCTTGCAGTGGATGACATGAGGCTTTAATGGACCCGGACACCTTTTATTTCAAAATTTTCCAATCATTATATCACATTATAACACTGTGCATTTAGTCCTTTTTTTCTACAGCGCATATATAAATCCGTATAGAAAGTGAGCCAGTTAAGCTAACTTTCATATATCACCAATTTAAAACGCCTCTTAGCTCATCAGTTATAGTCACTAGGGTTTATTTATGTGTTTGTTGTACATTTCCTCAGTCAGTAATGAACCTCGGGCCGTTTGTGTTGAGCCGAGTCAAATCATGGCTTAATCACGGCTGGAGGACGGTTGTTGACGTTATCGGATGTGGCACGTGGTTTCTCAAAGAAGGCCTTAAACGTTAAATATGTTGATTTCTGAATGAGGTTTGGTAATACCACAGTGGCAGTGTTGAGTGTTTTTTACATGCATACTCAGTGAACGGATAGCATCAAGCTAACTGTGTGTTATTGTGTTACAATTAGCACAGTGTGTTGCTGTTTGACACCTGATGTGAATGTCAGCTGATTGTGACACCATGGTGAACATGTGTGAGCTGAACTTTCCCCCAAGTTGAACGTCTGTTCATAGTGCATCTGCAGAAATGCACACCGCCTAATAGCAAAGTGGGGCAAGAATAAAAGCCCAAAGGAGGCATCAAGAGTCATGTGACTTGGACGCAGTCACACTGGTGGAGTTATCCTCTTATTGCAAACATTTTGAAGCTTTCAGCTCTGCAGCGTGAGGAACTACGATCAGATGCTCAAGGACTTTTTGAGGTTTTAGGAGCGTTTTAGTAGCTCTCAGATAAGGTTGCCCTTTTCCTGCCGAAGAACGTCAACATTAAATTATTAGATTATTCAGCGGAGCTCTGTTTACGATTTCCCATCATAACTGAAGGCACTAACTTGGCTGGTGAATGCAGCCAGACCAGACGGGGCTGCTGTTAACATGCCTGTTTGCAGAAACTCAAACCAGATTCTTGTGCTCTGAAGAATATAACGATTCAGTGACTGACTTCAGGATTGCAATGAGGAAGTTAGGTTAACGATAAAGAGTCCTCTGGGCAGTTTAACCTGTTAGATAAACATAAAAACATGCTTATTCACTGCATAACTTAAAAAATAATGTTTTTAAAGCTGCATCCTGCTCACTGCTGATTGGACACTGTGCCTTTTCCATGCTGGGACTGTCCAGTAGGGGATGATCTGTCCAAAAGATCTTTACTTTTTACTAAAGAGTTTTTATTCTGAAAGTCCCCAAACAAAGCATCTGTTGCTTTGACACTTCTCTTCGTCCATCACTATTCTTCTGCTTCCTCCTCTCCCATGATTCTTCTTGTGTTTACAAACTGTTAAACAGTTAAATGTCCCAGATGGAGACTAGTCTGTCTCATTTCAAAGGCTCTTTCAGCAAATCCAGCTTCTTCTCTACAACCATGAAGACTACAGTGGTTGGGTCCTTCATAGCCTCAACCTCAGTTAGCTGAAGTAGCTAAACTAGCTAAAATAACCAAATTACCAAATATAACAGGTAGTTAAGATATCACAAAAAGAGCTGTGAAGGCTACAACAGTTGGATCATTTCCATTACAACATTTCCCAAGATTCATTGCAGCACAGCTGACATTTGTGATGCGCATATGTAATTAAAGTTAAATGTCACATGACTGCAGTAGTAGTAGGAGGAGAACATTTTTTTAATGGATTGAATTGGATTTTATCTCCAACATGTAAAATGATGCCGAATTTGTTCTGTAACAAATGCAAACTTGCAGGTGTTGTTGCTAGTATGTAAGTTAAATATGTGAGAAATGTAAATGTGGAATTCTCTGCAGGCTATAATGGAGGGATTTTATTTTGAAAGTTTAGCAGTTGATAACCAGCAATTTCATCCTCGTCACGCCTCAACCTGCAGGTGGCGACATTAGTTCCTGTCAGAGCTGCAGTTAGTGTGCTAGCTGTTTAACCACTCACAACAGGCTGGTTAATAGAGCCTAAACTATAAAGTTTATTAATAAACAACATTGGATCAGATCAGACTCACTGAGACCTGATCCAGGACTTTATTGAGACCAGGACCTGGATCTGGATCAGGTTGCCGTGTCCGTCTCAGTTATCATCAGGACTGTGATGTAATTTAATTGTTGGATGTCTGAGTCAGAATGAAACTGATCTGTTGGCAGTGTTTACAAGTTGAGGCTTTTTTTTTTTTTTTTTTTTTAAACTAATGATTGTGGAGGATGACGAGCGACGGGAAGTGCTGACGCAGCTTCGCCCTTTGATTAAACTTAACATTAACATTTTTCTTCATCCACACTTTGACATACAGAAGAAGTTTCTTCTCTCCACTGCGTCTTTAACAAAGTGTCCACGTGTCGACGTTTGTTGACCCACATTTAGGGTAAATATCCAATATTTAACCAGCTGAGACTGTAAAGTTTAAAGTGTAAACATGTGACCTCGAGCGATGAACCGATTCATCAGGGTGAAGAAATGGTTTAGTTTTTTATTTATTTAACTTTTTGGCGCACCACCCACTTTTAATATCTCCACCTGCGGGCCAAGATGTGGAGCTGCAGTTGAGATAAAAAAAATTAAATCCATTTATAAAGAATTAACAACTTTGTCCAAATGTTCAGTGTGAGTGTGAGTGTGATTTTGGAGAAACGAGATATGAATCACAACTTCCTGTCAGGAATTTCAGAACAAAATCAAAGGGAAAACAGGAAATGGCGGTCCTTTCAGTGCAGCAGCTTTAATCGTATTTAGATGTTTCTGTTTGATAAATAATAAATGAATTGATTTCTTTCTGGTCGAGGAATATTTTCCCCTCTGGCAGTTTGAGCAAATACCGGATCACAACGCTCACTATCGTCCCTTTTGCTGTGTTTATGCTTTTGTGTGGATCAGACTGTGTCTTATGATGATGAAGACGAGCTGTCACATGGGCCCATACAGCTTCATAAACACTGACCTGAATAGAGACGCTGTGCGTGTATCATCGGGCTGCTTGTTCAGCTGCACCATCACATGGCGGCGTCCAAGGGTTCGAGTGGCCTGAGGCGTCGTCATCGTTGTCGAGCTCTGACCAATCAAACCACAGTGCCCAAAAAATGAGCCAAATCTGTCTCAGTGAAGCGAATCAGACGCCTTAAATGGAAGGAAAGCTTCATCAGTCCACGAGTCAACACAACTGACTGAGGGCTCAGTCTGTTTACTGTAAACCTTCTTCTCCATCTTGGAAAAGACACTTTTTTTTTTTTCCTTCCCCTGCTGCCACTCGTCTCTTAAGAGATCTTAAAGCTGCTAATATGACTGAACCTGCTGATATGAACATGTGACGAATCTGAAATGGGTTGAACAGATGGACAACACAAAAACACCTGCATGAAGTGGATCATATTATTTCTGTGGTTTAATGCTAACACATGTAGCATGTAGCTGTGGCTTTTATTTATTTATTTACCTCCTTGACCTGAATATAAGAGGGTAAAAGTCTGGAAAAGACGGGCGGCCTTATATTCAGGTCTGTATTTTGTCGGGTCGTAATACGGTCATACAGTATTATGAGAGAGCAATTCCCTTGTTAACATAAGGGAATAAAAATAAATCACTGTGCTATAATTAGCTTTAGCACATTTTAACTTCTTCGCTGTTAACTGCACCTTTTGTCCACGACGAACACGTGTAATTTGTACATGTGTAAAAGATTTTAGAAATCTACATTTACAGTTGTTACATTTTGTAAATGGAAAGGTTGTTTTCACAAACTAATGATTTTGGTTCCAACTGGTGAACCAGTAATTTCATGGTGGCCCACAGAGAGTCCTGTTGGGTCCCCTCCTGTTACTCATACGAATGAGGCAAAATCCACTGGATTTCCATCAATACTGGAATCGCAGCCGTCTAAAAAGGCTAAAATCGTTGACACCTCTTTGAGTTCTGAGCTTTTAATTTGACTCCAACTTCATCTTTTCCGTCTCAGGTGGCCACAGGTTTACGTCCCAGATGAGGCGCGAGGTGGACGAGGACGATGACGACCTGTTGGAGGAAGAGGAGGAGGCCGTGGCTCGGCCGGTGCAGATCGTGACGGCGAACGAGGAGGAGCACTCGTTCGAGCTGCAGGAGAAGGCGCTGGAGAGGCTGCTGCTGCAGGACGACGTGCAGGACCTCCACGTCGTCGTCGTCTCAGTGGCCGGGGCTTTCCGCAAGGGGAAGTCCTTCCTGCTGGACTTCATGCTGCGTTACATGTACAGACGGGTATGAGGCCGACTCAGCTGGTTGTTAATAAACTGTCACCACCTACAGGTGAAGACGCGGAGCTGCAGGAAGGAAACATTAGCCTGAGATGGTTATCAGCAGCTGACCTTTCGAATTAAAATAGATAGAATAGAATAAATACTAAACAACATTCAGGTGAACTAATGAACTGTTCTAAAGTAAACAATGAGATATAAACATCAAAACAACTATTTATTATTATATTTCATACCACATAGTAAAAACAAGTATGAAAAATAACATGAATGATTCATATTTCTACATTTAATAGTTGTGTCATTTCCCTGACGCACATTGATCAGTGTTGTGAGAGATGACGCGCTCTTTCTCTGCTCTGATTCACTCTCACTTTGATCTTATTCACACTAATGCAGGTGTAGAGTTTTTTGGCGACTAAATGGATCTGTTAACCATTAATACTTGGTATCTGTGTATTGATATAAAATGGTCACAGAATACAAAACAATATTAAACCGTTTAAACTTTCATTAAACTATGAAAAACAGAACATTCTGTGTTTGTGTGTGTGGACGTGCAACTCGACCTTTCTGTTGTGTTAATCTCAGCACTGAGGAACGTTCTGGAGGGTTTCACTGGGCTGTAAAGAGGATTTGAAGCCTTTCACAACGTCGGCTGTGTGGTGGGGCCTCCACTCGGCTTAGTCCACACATAAAGACCTTATTCTATGTTTGCATAGAATAAGCCCCACCCCCTCACACAGGTCCAGTCACAGTGTTATTCACGTAACGGACACACATGTGTTCATGTCTTAACTACAGGTTCAATGTTCACAGAGATGTGGACTGTTTATTCCAGCACAGTCCATTTCAAAATAAAAGCTGATGTGAGAGTCAGAAATCAACAACAGCAGCAAAACTGAAACTCTATCGAGTAGATGGTTATGTGAACATGTGTATAATCTCTTCCTCAGTCTAAGTCATGGGTCGGCGGCGAGGACGAGCCGCTGACGGGCTTCACCTGGCGCGGCGGCTGCGAGCGTGAGACCACGGGCATCCTGGCCTGGAGCGAGGTGTTTGTGGTAGAGAAACCAGACGGCTGCAAGGTCAGTTAGACTCTCAGTGAGAACTGTTGAAATAAAAATGAAAACATTAACACACAGCGTCATTCTCTCAGGTCGCAGTTCTACTCATCGACACACAGGGGGCGTTTGACAGTCAGTCCACCATCAAAGACTGTGCCACGCTGTTCGCTCTGAGCACCATGACCAGCTCTGTCCAGGTCAGACACCACGTCCTCATTTGGACGCTTGTTGATGTCTTCAGTGCTGGTGCGGTGACGTTTGTTGTCTTTTTTTTTTTTTTTAGGTGTACAACTTGTCCCAGAACGTGCAGGAGGACGACCTCCAGCACCTGCAGGTCAGTGTCCACCTGTGGTGGTGGTGGTGGTGATGAGAGCCTTCCATGGCACCATGAGGCCTTAATGTTCACAACTAACAATACCTTCAAATACTTATTTCATTAAATCCTCGAAATGACTCCTGCAGAAAAATGACAAAAATGCACAACACCTACAAAGTCATTTACTCCTGTGACCTCCAGACTCACAGAAGTATTATCTAGAATATTGTTATTGTCAGTTACTGATTGATCATAATAGTCGAGGAAAAAAGTTTTCAGATTTTTAAAGCCGTAGTTGTTAAGTCTACGAAACTCTGGGACTCTAGGTCCAATTCACACTGCACAGCACGTGAAAGTGCGCATAGCCCCGTTTCCTGTTGATATTGCTTCGATAACCGCAGTTTGTGTTTCTCTGTTTTTCTTTTCTTATTTTGAACGAAAGAAAGAAAGTAGAAAGTATAACTGCACATAGTACGAATTGATCACTTTTGTTTCATGCAGTTGTAGGCGAGGGTTCATATTTATCACACAATTGTGAGGCTTTTGAGGTCAATACATACTTTTATAGCCTAGTTGACATGAAATGTATAGTTGTGCTATAGCTTTTAATAGGATTTTGGCTGAAAACACTCTCATCCCGCTAACTTCCTGCACAGAAAAATAGACTTGATTTCTATTTCCTAGTTGCAGCGCCGTGTCTGCATGGTTGAGCTGGGTGGAACATGCATGCGGTGTGAATGTTCTAATCTGTTAACATGCATTCCAGACGAAAACAGGCACAAACCGCGTCCACAAAGGTTTTGGTGTGAATCAGGCCTTAACAGGAAAATTCAAACGGATACAACAGTCAGGTCTCCAGCCTCTGCTGAGCTCGTAAACTTCCCCTCCTCCTCGCTCCTCTACAGATGAGGTAGTTCATGTCTGAGCATGAGCATGCACAGCAACCACAGACTCAAACTGATACACTCTGTATGAACACATAGAAGCACAAACGAGTCTGTTGAGACAACGTTGGATACTGACTTTATACCGATGATAAAATGAGAGGTTTCTATTTATTTTACAGTAGTCCACATTGGTAATATAACTAACTTTGCAATGTTTCCGTGTGCAGCTTTTTTCCGCAGCCCAGCAGAGTTGTAATGTAACTTACATTTGTCACTCAGCTATATGTAGCTAACATTGTTGACGAGTAGTAGCTCCTGTTACTGTCTTCAGTGTGTGAACAAGCTGTGATTGACAGGGAGCCCCTCGCCCCGCTCTGATTGGTTAAAACTCACTGGGAGCGGTGGATTTTTGCAGGCTGTAGGTGGAGCCAGAGGAGCTGTATATTTAATTAAATGACCAGTTTCATGCTCTACTACCAGTACATAGTGACAGTTTCAGTAAATATGACTAAAACATGTGACTTACTGAACCTTTAATGTAAGTAAAGAATCTAATTTAAAGTCTGTGATCGGTTCAGAGCAGGAAAAACCTGCTAGGTTTTTGTCAGTCGCTGAGAGATTCTTTATTTAAAACGAACCGACTTGTCTTGAATCCCGTCTCCCGCTCTTCTCTGAGTGTTTACAGCAGATGGTGGAAAAGCTTTCTGTGAACGGATGAAGCCTGATCACTGCAACCATCAGAAACAACACATTAGTTGGAGCAGCGGAGCCTCTGTGACGGTGTCGTGGTGATTTGATTGGATTTAATCTGAGTGGTTCGTGTTTGTTCTCCTCAGCTCTTCACAGAGTATGGACGACTGGCCATGGAGGAAGTCTATGAGAAGCCTTTCCAGGTACGAACACTGTGTCGCTCTAAGCTCACGTTTGTGAAGAAACTGTGGAAAATAATTGGGGTTTCAAGATGCGTTAAATGTGAATCCCCCTTTAAAATAAATAAATAAATAATGGATTGTGGCAAAAAAGTTGAACAGTGACTGATGCTTCTGACTAACACTAGAGTTGAATCACTTTTCTTTATTCTGGTCCGAACTTGTAGATGAGAGAACATGTTTCTGCTCCTGACTCCTGATAAAAGCCATAAAAACACCTGAACACAGTCTGTCTGAGCCCGAACGTTTCCTTCCTTTCAGACGCTGATGTTCCTGATCCGAGACTGGAGTTACCCGTACGAACATCCCTACGGTCTGGAGGGAGGCCAGAGCTTCCTGGAGCGACGACTGCAGGTGAGTTTCTGTCATTTCATGCTCTTTGGTTACGAACAAGGAGGTTTCGTGTTCACGATGTTGACGTGTCTGCATCGGTCCAGGTGAAGCAGAACCAGCACGAAGAGCTACAGAACGTTAGGAAACACATCCACTCCTGCTTCTCCAACATAAGCTGCTTCCTGCTGCCTCACCCCGGCCTCAAGGTGGCGACCAACCCGCATTTCGACGGCCGGCTCAGAGGTACCACACCAACGTATCGGGTCTGGGGACTCTGGTTCTTCTGTCACAGCACTATGAAGCTCTCACTTTATAAAAATTAGCGTTTCTGCAAAGAGAATTACCCAGAGTTCATAGTGTTGAACTGAGCGCAGGCAACGTGAACTATAATGTGAACATCTACAGTTTAATCATTTCTCCAGGTGTCAATTTGATCAGACCAGGGGTGATCCATAGTGGTGATTATTGCAACGCATGAATTTTTTTTCTATCTACCGCTGCAACAGTAGTTATACGTGTAGATCATCGTTGTCCAATCAGGCTAGAGTTGTGCTTCAAATCCCGCCCTTTTGTGTGTTTTCAGCCAGGTTGAGACCCTCAGTTCATTCTCAATTCATTCCAAAATTCAGCCGCCACTGGATGAGACACTAAAAAGCAAACGCAGGTTTACAAAAAAATCTATACTTAGTTTAATGTACAAACATGACATTTGCTGTTAATTGCCAGAGTCTGCCAGGAAGTGACAAGTTGACCAATCGGAGTGTTTTAACACCTTTTAACGCATGCTTTTATTGTGAAAGTCTGAGACAAAACTGACACTGTTGTGATCTCAAATTATTTTTAAGTTTAAAGACTTTAAATAGAAAAAGGAAAAAAGGCAAGTCAAAGGAGTCATAGTCTGATGAAATAATAAAATAACTGAGTGGTCGTTGTTGACGACTTGTGTGATTTATCTCAGACATCGATGAGGATTTTCAGAAGGAGCTGGTGAACCTCGTCCCCACGCTGCTCGCCCCCGAGAACCTGGTGGAGAAAGAGATTGGAGGAGTGAAGATCACCTGCAGGGACCTGCTGCACTACTTCAAGGTGAACGGAAGCGTCTAAGATTCAAAATGGCTTCCACATAAATGGTTAAAATGTCACATTCTGGAACTGAAAATCACAATTGGAATTAGAATGATTCAGGTCATTTTTTTTTCTCCAAATGGTTCAGCTCTAGTCGTCAGCTGATGGTTTGAGATTGTTTTGGTCTGAGAATAAACTGATTCTTCTTCTCTCATGGTGTTTTCAGGCCTACATGAAGATCTACCAGGGAGAGGAGCTTCCTCACCCCAAGTCCATGCTGCAGGTCAGTTCAGCTCGATGTGAAGCAGCTCCCTCTACTGGACAGTTCATATCCTGACATGTGACACACATGAATGTTTCCATCAAAAATTGATCCAAAGTGGTTTTAAGTGTCGTTTGTATTGAACATGAGTCATAGACGTGACCAGTGCAACTCTACGCTGATAATTCAAGTGTCTAACATCTAGTTTGTCCATGTGATGTATGAAGCTTTGTTCCTCTCCAGTTCATCTCTGTCTTCATACTTTAGAGATCTACAAAGTCACGGAGAGAGAAAAACGAGATGGTTCACTGGTTTTAATAAAAATGTGTCCTGGATCTATTCAAACATTCACTAACTCTAACCCTGACGTTACTGATGCTGAAGCTTTGAGGTTAAACTGTAGGAGATGAATGTCACAATGTTTGAATAAATCTAGTACATTTTATTTAAACCAGCAAATGATTTAATATTTGTTTTTTTAAAGTCTCTTTTTTTTTTTTTTTTTTTTTTTTTTGCCGTTTTAGCATTTAGAAATAAAAAGTAGGATTTAACCTGTAATAATGCTCTGACTGAGGGGTTGATGCATCTCTGATATCTTATATGCAGAACTCTGACGTGTTATTGAGTCTTCGTGTTTAATGTCATTCGTGTCATCTGTTACCTAGGCAACGGCTGAAGCCAATAACCTTGCAGCCGTCGCCGGCGCCAAAGACCTGTACAACCGCAGCATGGAGCAGGTATCACGTCTCACGTCCGTTTGTTTCTGGTGAAACCCGTGTGTTTTCTGGCCCCGTTCACTCGTCACGCGTCTCGTCTCAGGTCTGCGGCGGAGACAAACCCTACATGTCACCGGTGGAGCTGGAGCGTCGCCATGACGAGCTGCGGCAGGCGTCGGTGCGACACTTCCGCGCCGTGAAGAAGATGGGCGGCGAGGATTTCTGCCGGCGCTACCAGGAGCAGCTGGAGATGGAGCTGGATGAGGCCTACGCCAACTTCAGCAAGCACAACGACGGCAAGAACATCTTCTACGCCGCACGGACGCCCGCCACGCTCTTCGCCGTCATGTTCGTCATGTATGTGGTTTCGCTCGTCACGGGCTTCGTTGGCATCAACTCGGTGGCCACGATGTGTAACCTGGTAATGGGCGTGGCGCTGACGGCGCTCTGCGTCTGGGCCTACGTCAAGTACTCCGGGGAGTTTCGTGAGGTGGGCGGAGTCATCGACCAGGTGGCTGAAACCATCTGGGAACAGGTGAGACGACGACGAGGATTTTATCTTTTTGAGCAAAACTCTGAAACTTTAACTCTTCTGTCGCTCTTCATCTTCATCTCTTCCTCTTCCTCTAATTCTTTCTCTTCGTTTTTTCCCTCGATGCTCTCAGAGAACTCCACGCAAGGTGAGCACACGAATAAAACCTCAGTCTGACGGTTAATGTTGAGGAAGAAATGTACAGAAGCCCAGAGTGGACTATTTTTTCTTTTGTGAGAAAGGGGGAAAAAAAACACATTGCCAGTTTTTAGTTTTCACTTTGGCCGCAAGAGGCTGATGTGTACTGTAGTTTCCTCCAGCTGTTTTTTTTTTTTTTTTTTTTTCTAATGGTGCCTAATAAATATTTAAACATTTAAGTTATATAACATCACTGCCATGTTTTGTTTTGGCTGTAAATAGATTACAGGTACAATGTGAGGACGTCAGTTAAAGTTGTAATTCGTCATTAGCTTCAGCTTTCTCTTCATTTTATTTCACATAAGCAAAATGTTTTTTTTTTTTGTTTTTTTTTGTTTTTTAAATTAAAACAAATTTAACAAAGTAAAATGAGCTGCCAAAACTTTTAGCTGTTTTCATAGATGTTAAAAACTTTTTTTTAATTTGGCAAAATAAGTAAGTGTTTACCCTCAGAGCTTCTGTATTGCAGAAAATATAATTTAATTAACTGGATTAATATGATCCACCATGTTGGGTTTCCTTATGAAACCATAGAGTCTGCTGTTAACTTTAGCCTGAGCTAACAGCTCTTATGGATCCAACATGGCTGCCACTGACTTTCTGTTTCTTCTCCTCCTCCAGGTTTTCTTCAAACTCTTCGAGGTGGCTCGGAGTCGAATCCCGTTGGGAAGCCTGATCCCGGCGCCGCGGCCCCGACTCTCCTCCAACAACAATGTCAAGAAGAAAAACTAGCAGCATGCTACTGTTGTTTATTTCTCTTCTCCTCCTCTCAGTTTTGAAACAATGTTTTTAGGACGTTCGGTGCGTATAAATCTGTTTTTTGTTTTCCGATCGTATACGATGGTTCCTCGCCATAGACCTGGATCGAGCAGTTCCGTGTATTTTATTATTTGTCAGTGGGCGGGGTTAAGGTATTTATTGATAGGGTGGGGCCATTGTTTTATCACTGAGCGTCATTACAGGCGTGCCATCGTTGACGCGTCGCACACCGACACGACTTCGATGATTCCCACGTATGTGAATGTACGAATGCAGAGCATGACCACAGACGCTCCTCACCGCCGTCGTCGCTACCAAAGTTTACAGCTTTACTCACAGACAAAGCGAGTCGTCACAGGGATGTAGAAACTCGTGGAAGTCGACGAATATGTGAAAACAAAGAAACTGACACTAAAACCCTCAAACTTTTACGTCCCTAGACACGACAGCGAATCAGACACTCAGCTGTTGGCGGTTAGCATCATCATCACATGACCTGTAAAGGTGTATGTTTGTGATGCCATGTCTACATGGCTAACGTTAGCATTAGCAGCTGTTTATTTACAAGTTAGCAGTGATCGCGTTAGCTCAGCCCATAACGTTAGCACTTAATTCACCTACAGAAACTGGTTGTATCTTAATTATGTATTTGCAGCCTCCAGGTATTTATCAGAGTCTTCACATTGTCTTCATTTACTGATCAGCTTCGTCTATAAAACGACCAAACACCTGAATCCCAAAGACGCCTTTGAATGTCCGGTTTTGTCCGACAAGACCCGCTTCACGGTCAAAGAAACAAAGAAAGTAACGATGGGAAACTTCCTGACAGCTCGACTTCGCCGCGTCGTTCGTGATGACGTTTAAACACGAGTCTTCCACGAGTTTCTGACTCAGACGCTAAAATCTGAAGTCAAGGACGGCTGGACAGAGTCTGTTCTCGCTTCTTATTTTAAACTGACTGATTTCGACTCGATCATCAGCTTTGAAATGATCAGGTCTCAGTATTTTTGTGTTCTCAGTTTATGTTGAAAAGTTTGACGTCTTTGAATCCGCTCGTTGTTCCAGAGAGCGAGATGTTCAGGCACAGGAAGAAAAAAAAAAAAAAAAACACGGTCATTTACCAAAATGTTGGACCAGTCTTTAAATTGTGACATCATTTTGGGACGAGACGCTTCTACACATTTCAGCAGCTTTTTAAATCCTCCTCCGGTTCACTTCATCTGTAGATAATTAAGTGTTGAACTCGAGTGTTATTCCGTCGTTCCTCCTCCTCTTCTTCTTCTTCTTCTTCTTCCATCTTGGTCATTCCTGTTTTTAAAAGCAGCAAGGGTCCGTATCCAAGGTAAAAACACTAAAATAAAAAGAAATCAAGTTGTCGCTCATTCCGACGGCGTCGGGATTTCCATTTTATATTGATTTTTTTTTTTTTTTTTAAATTTCAGCCAAAATCTGATTCTCAGATCAATGAATGAGTGAATGAATGAAAAGGTTCGTTCCACAACTTCGAAGTCACTGTTGTTTTCTTGTTTTTATTTGATCATGTTGTTTCTTTATGTAATCGTCATTCCATCCACAACATCACCACTCTGTGCTTTTATTTTAATTTTTCTGCTTTTGTACAGTTTTAGTTTTTTACAGCCTCATCTGACACATATACACACACACACAAGGGCATGTGTATGAAATCTATACATATATAAATATAAATTTTCTAGACTTTTTGTAGCTGGAAGAACAACGGTTCGGGCGTAGACCAGACTCAGCTCACTGGATGTAAAGGAATGCTTTCGTGATTTGTGGATATGTCTAATAAAGATTCCTTTTTTATAAATATTTGTAAATTTAATCTTACATGAGTACTGCGATTCCACCCCCTGCTGGCAAAGAATGTTTATAATCTGGGTTTTCTTTTTTTTTTTTCTTTTTTTTTATTATTGTCTTCTGTTGCATTTTAAAGTTATTTTTCGTTAATTTATTTTTCAATACAATATTAAACCAAACACCTACAACACAGAGTGGTGTCCGTCTCTTTAAATCTTTCTTTTTTTTTTATTGTGTAGCTGTAGAACAACAGGTGACACTGTTCAGATTTACAGACCACAGCTTGTGCAATTTACTTGGTTTGAAGTCAAAATTTGAAGATTTGATCTTAAGGGAAAAGAATTTAAAAAATGTTTATCACACATTATTGACAAGACAGGAAAGATCCATATTAACTGACATATCCCAAAATGTGTTGGACAGTTGTGACATTCAGAACAAATTTTATTTAACTGAAATTTAGAATCTGCTTCTTTGTTATAGTTTTATGTAAGTACTGTTAATGTTCATATGTTTTAAAGGGTTAGATCTAAAATTAAATCCTCAATAAAGACAATAAAATGTATTGAAATGAAAAACTGCAGCAGGAACTAAAGGTGACAGGATGTAATGCAACAATGAAGCCACTAGAGGACAATGAAATACTTCAACCACTGAAATGACACTGAGTGACTTGACCCATGTCTTTTAATTAATAGAACAGAAACAAAGAAACACAAAATAGCCAGGAAGAGAAGCAACACAAGTGCACAAAATTAAATGAAAGAGATGAACAACCACAAAGAGACATGACACGACTACAAAGAGACAACAACACAAAGAGACACAACAGGAGTCATAGCCAGTGGTTATGATGCACCATGTTGGAGTTTATGTGTCCTGCAGCTGTTTGTCGGTTTGAATCCTGACTGAGTTGGCAAAAAAAAAAGAGATGCAACACAACCACAAAGACACACAACAATATCACAAAGACAATGAACGTGAATATTTCTATACCTTCATCATTTATTAAATTGCAAAAAATATTCTCAGATTAAAAAAGTTATAATTTCAGTCTTAAATTATTCTGTTTAATCATCGTTAATCTCTATTTCCTTCAGTTTAAATAAATTTAAAAAATAATAAAAAACCCTTGTTGTTTTTCAGTTGACTGTTGAACTCCTACAAAATAAAAGCCTTCCTGGTTGAATAATCCCACAGCTGCTCAGGGCGTGTGTTGTGTCGGAGGCAGCTGAGGATCCTGGGATATTTTAGGATGATGACGATGATGAAGATGAGGATGACGGGGAGGAGGAGCTCTGACGTCATGTGATATATATATAAATATTTTTTTCAGCTCCGCAGTGCTGCTGTTTGACCTGATAAACATCTGGAAGCTGCGGGACGTTTCTCACTTTAACTCCTCTTCCTCTTTCTCTTCTTCCTCCTCTTCCTCTTCCTCTCTCCCTCTCTCTCCTTCTCTCTCTTTGTCTCCATGCGGGTCTCTCTCCCGCACCGACTCGAGCACCGGGCCTTCCTGTAGCCGCCGCCCCGGGCCTCACATCTCCGTCCGGCCGGCGGAGCCCTCCCCCTCGCTGAGCCCGGCTGAGGTGGCCCGGTTCTCGGGGAGAGATGCTGTAGAGCAGCCGGCGGAGGAGATGCCTCTTCCGGACTGAAGCAGCAGAAAGCAGCGGAGGGAAAGCAGGAAGATGTCCGGGAGGACGCCTCTGACCCCGGTGAGCGAGTCTGAACAGGCGCCGGTGAGTCCGCCCCGGTCGATTATTGATTATTGATCAGGTTTTCAAGTCATGAACGGAACCGATTTTATCACTAATGAAGTTCAGTGGCTTTTAAGTCGTTTAAATATATTTTTTGTTCCTGATCAAGTTAAATAATATTGTTTTATTTTGATATTTACTGATGATCGATAAACTTTTCAGATTTATTATTAATTAAATTTAAACATTTAATTTATTGTGTATGAACTGCATTGGTTGGTCACTTTGCTAAACTAATTTTATTTTATTATCATTAGGCTATTATTTTTTATCACATTTTATTATTATAAATTATTCTTTATTACAGTCTTTTATTACCAATAGTTTTTTTTTTTTTATATAGATCAAACCGGAAGCCGCAGTTTGAGTTAAATTATTAAATATCTTCACTTTTTCATCATCACACCGATAAGATTCTTATATTTCTAAATGTTACTAGAAAAAAGAAAATATTTTTAAGATTGGTATAGAAGTTGTCAGGTTAATAGACAATAATTTAGATTAAAGTCATCAAGTTAAGTTACAAAAAGAAAATGTGGTAAAGTCATGAGACAGTTCAGATAATCTGTGAAATTACAAAATCATAATATTGATTGATTGAAGCTGTAAAGTTACAAGAATAAAATCTCGATATTTTGTGAGATTAAAGCCGTAAGGTTACAAGGCTAAAACTCTGATCAAAAACTCTGAAATTGATATTTAAAAGAATAAAGAAATAATCGAGAAGTTGCCTAAAAATTTTTTTGATACTTCAAGATTTAAGTCGTAAAGTTACGATAAAACATTGTCTTGGATAGTAAAGATTTAATTTTGCACAAAAAAGCTCTATTAACATTATACATTTTTGAAAATGCTGGTCATGCATCAGGAGCTACAACATAATGGGCAGATATCCCATAATGCACTACAGGTGGTGACCTCAGAGGTGCCATGAGGTTGTTTTGCAGGACGGAGCTTTGTGGTTCGTTAAGAAGGTTTTTTTTTGTGTAAAGTTTCTTCCCTTCCTCTTGGTTTTATTCCTCGAGACGTTGGAGCAGTAAACGGGTCATTCTGGGTAAACGGAGCCTCCATGTTGTCGACGCCAATATTAGTGTTGCCTGCAGGGGGCGTCTTGTTCTTCCTGTAAAATGTGGATCTTGCTTTAATGCATCAGCTTTAAAATGTTTGAGAAACAGAAGAAAATCCTCGTCATATTAACAGTGTGGGCGTCGTCCATGTTGGTTTCAAAATAAAACGCCTCCTCGTCTCCCCGGCAGAGTTTTGATCTTTTCTCCTTGACTTGTGTCGACGTCCAACAGCTGCCGCCGGCTCCCGCTGTCTGTTTACTATTGATTTTATTTTCCCAGAATACACTGCAGGACGTGACACCAGGGCGAACGCTGATGTTTATTCATCTCAGTCGTCTGAGAGTCACTTTCAGAGACGATCGGCTGTTTCTCAGAACGTCCTGAACGAGTCAGACACTAAAAACTACAGAGGCCCAGAGGAGCCAAAGACGGAAGAAATAAATGTCAAGGCCATGTTTTCTCTCAGCGACGCTGCTGTTGATCTGAGAGAGACACAGTTTGTTTCCACATTTCTATTCATTTGTGACACATTTGACTTCCTGAATGGTTTTTTTGTGGCGAAAAAAGCTTCAAATGTAACATTTTTTTTAAATCAAACTGTGAGATTTAACTCAAAACAGAGAATTTCAAAGTTAAACAAAACAAATTGATGGAGGATTTATAATCCAAGAGAATATTTGACCTTTTTTCTTGGATATTTTTTGTGATTTAACGTTTCTTTTTCCTAAATTTGCTCCTCTAATCTTGTAACATTTACTCTATCTTGAAAATGTTTTGAAAATGTTTTCCCTCTAATCTCAGATATTTGTGATTTACAACGTCAGATTCTCTAATAGTCTGAGATTGTTTGTGTTCAGTCCTCGCTCTGTGTCGCTTCCTCTAGTGGCTTTGTGTGGAAACAATGGAAATATAACGAAAGAGTTTTTATGTTTGTGTCTGAAGATAAAACATTGCTGACTCAGACTCAGAGAGGAGAGAAGAAAACTCTCTTTTTAATTTAGCGCCACCTGTTGTTTATTATAAGCTAAAAGTAAGGTTTTTGAGTGTGTGTGTGACGGGGTGGGGGGGTTAAGGGGTGTGGCCTCATCTCGTTGTCTTGCTGTGTCGTCTGTGAGCACGAAGCTCTTTTGTCTCCTGCTGATGAATCACTTCGCTCTGTTTCTTACTGAACTGTGAAATCAGCCGCTAGAATCTTTCTGTGTCACCGTGGCGACGCTGAAGACTCTGAGGCCCAACCACGTCCTGAACTTTGACCTCTGACCTCCCTCTGTGGCGTGTGTGTGTGGTCTACGTATTCCTTATGTTGTGGGGACTTAAATCTATTTAAACACTCACATTATGGGGACAAAAAAAGCAGGTCCCTTTAATGTAAAAATAAAAATAAAAATGAAGGTGAAGACCTTCATTTTTCATTTTTGACTTCAGGTCTGGTTAAGGTTAGGGTCAGGTTTAGATAAATGTTAGACAAGTAGTACCAACAACCGGTTTTCCAGGAAAGTCTCCAGGAAATGAATGCAAGTCAATGAAATGTCCCCTGAAGTTATAGAAACCAGACAGGGAGGCAGATTAGCGCTCTAGCTAATCAGTTTTAGTTTTGAACATGAAGAATCTCAAACAGCTGCAGTGAAATAAAACGTTCAGATCTGTCTGATGACGTTGAGAAGTTTCAGTTTGTTACGTGTCTTTTTTTTCACGTGAACACAGGAACACGTGTTTAGTGAAAAGGTTTAACAGCAAAACACAAAGTAACCGGGTGGAGCTGAGTATAACGAGAGTAACTGACTGTGTCATCTATGCTAGTGTTGGGTGTAAGAAAGTAACCAAGAGTATTGAAGTAACAGAGGAAGTGGTGCTGGTTTTCACCAGCTCTGTTCTTGGGTGTTATAGAGTAACTGACAATAATTGAGAATAACAGAGTAACTGTGTCTTTAGAGCTGGTGTTGAGTGTCATTTAATAACTTAGTGTATCTAAAAGTAACTGAGTAACAGAGTAACTGTGTGCAAGTGTTGAGTGTAATAGAGCCACAAAGTAACTGAGTATAACAATAATCAGCAACGCTGGTGTTGAGAGAGACAGAGTATAACAGAGTAACGTAGTAACAGAATAAGAGGCGTTGTGTTTCAGTTGCCATGGCGACGAGTCTCTGTACTGTAACAGTAGAGGTGTTTATCAGACGTTGTCCAACTGGTTTCTCTCAGCTCTAGTTGCTCAGACAGCCGCCACCTTACAGACTGCTCTCTCTTCTTCATGTTATTATCGCTATTGTCCTGGAGTGAGACGGTGGTGATGGCGGTGGCGTGAACCTGCTGCTGCTCTGCGTCTGCTCAGGTTTGTGTTGGGACTTTCCGAGCCAAGTGTGAAATAACGAGGCATCGCCGTCGCTGCTCTGGTGTGGTTCTGATGTGAGCAGCCTCATAAGTCTTTGTGAGGTTTGTAAAGACAAGTGGTGGCGGCAGTCGTGGTAACAATCCTTTCACTGTTTCTGTTAAACCAGCTCCTGAGTCGATGACCTTTAATGACCTCATACAGGCGAAGATCCAGTATCAGGTGGATGTAAGTTAGTACTTTACACACTTTATCAACTGGAAACCACAGAGCGACTCTTTCCATGTCCCCCCTTAGTGCTACAGGGTTTCCTCTCAGCTCTTGCAGGGCTTGAACTCAGTTGTGGGGTTTGCATCATTATCATGAGGCTATGTATAAACTTCAACCATTGTTGACCAAAGTGCTGTACAGGTTCATGTAGTGATAAAAACAATAAAATGGGCAATAAGAATACAGAGGCGGGTCGAGATGCCAAGGCTCAAACTCAACTAAAAGCCAAAGAAAAGAGGTGCGTTTTGAGTAACGACTTAAAATCATCAATATTGTGGACAGATCTGAGATATATATATATATATATATATATATAAAGGTAAGTTGTTTCATAAAACAGGGGAACATCTAGAATCATCTAGTTCGAAGATCTTAGAGTTCTGACTGGCCTGTGGATCTTTAAAAGTCTGGGTAAATATTGTGGGACCAGCCCATCTGAAGTCTTAAAAACAAGCAATACTATCTTAAAACTAATTCTAAAAGGTATAAGAAGCCAGTGGAGTGATACGTTCCTGCTATTTTTTCCCAGTCAGGAGCCGAGCAGCTACATTTTGGACTAACTGCAATCGATGAATAACTGAGTGGTCTAAGCCCACATATATAAGGAGTTACAGTACAGTCTAAACGGGTCGTGACAAAGGCATGAATAATCTTTTTGAAGGACTTGGGGCTTGGGCTTTACCTTGGCCAACTGTCTGAGTTATAAAAACACAAGGCAGGTAGTGGCCACTGTTTCCTGAAGTTAAACCTTTACATTTTAATGAAAGATGGTATAAAACAAGAGCCAAGTGAATGGATTTGACCTGCAACGTTCCCAACGTTTACGCTACAATTATTTAAAAAAAAATGTCTGCAGACGTGGTTTCTTACTTTTCAGACTGTTGAACAGATTTTTCCTCATTTCATTTTTGCAGTAAAGACGTCCGAGAAGAATGAAGAGCTCACGTTGTTGTTGTTAGTGTGGTTGCTCCGACTTTCCCAGTTGGAAATCTGATTTCGAAGGCCGTTCAATTGTTCAAATTTCCAACTAGAAGTGTGCTCTCAAGGACAAGGGGAACACACTAATACTGCATAGAAAAGTGAAGGTTCTAGAGCGCCGCCCCGTGGCAATGACTTCAAGTTTTTATCTGTCTTGGAAATGCTCATGGATGTTGACATATGTTTTTTTCTGTCCTTTTCAGCCGAAGTCTTCTGATGGGCTTCCCGAGCCGCCGGCTCCACCCACCAAATCATCGAGCCGCCACAGTCTGCCGCCATGTCGCAGCTCTGCGGCGTCCGTCGTGGACGAACAGCCGCACGTGGGCAACTACCGCCTGCTGAAGACCATCGGCAAAGGCAACTTCGCCAAGGTCAAACTGGCAAGGCACACGCTGACCGGTCGAGAGGTGAGAGTTGACACCACAAACACTGACACTTGGAAACAACGGATAAGTGTGAATTTAACAAAACAGGTGTAATGTATCCACTTTATTTCGCTGGTCCTGTATTTTAACACACGTATCTCCTACACACATGCTACTCACGTCAGTGCTATTTTCCAGGGAAATGGAGGAAGTGTGAACTCGTTGCAGTTTGAGAAAAATGAGCATCAGATCAACAAACATTCTTTAGGATTCCTCTTTACTTTGAGCTTCTGTACGTTAAATAAATATTCATTTAATTCATGTTTTTAATAGGAAAGCACCAATATATCATTTCTTTGTTTCTCTGTTGAATAGATATAAAGATATACATTGTTGTCCCCTCTTGTTTTTAGACGCTTGTTAGTTTTTGTTTCATCAAGAATTACACGTTTGTTTGTTGTTTTTTGATCAGACTAGTCTTTGGTGTTGGTATCTGTTTCTTTTTTTCTGCAACATTAAGTCTGAGTTTATTATTTACAAACACAGGGAGCAGGTACTTCCTCCATTTCATGGAAAGGTGCTTGTAATTTATAACAATCTTTTGAGGAAATTATTTGCCAGAAATCCAGGATCAGTGAGAGCAAGTTCAACTGTAAAAGTAGAGTGAACAGAAACAGGTCTGAAGGCAGCAGCTGCGTCTCTGAACGTGGTTAAATCGGTTCGATGCCGTGACGTCGTCATCATCAGGATAAATTATTAATGCTGCAGACGTCAGCAGCTCACATCCGTTTGGTGCGTGCATGTGTCATTTTGCACTTATTTTAAGATCCATTTTCTGAGAGGAGGAGCCGGATCCGTCCAATCAGCTGCCGTGTCTCTCTCTGGAGACGGCGGGCCACAGTTGGTCGGGGCTGAGCTGAGGATGTTGTTTTCTGCTCCGACTTCATGTTGACGATAAATTTTTTATTTTTCAGCTCAGACACTTCAAGTGAACTTTTCTTTGCCGCAGTCGATTTTAATGCCATTGATCATCTTGAAAGTGTTTTTTGGACTCGAGCCTGTGAGCTTTTATGTTGTGGAAGCCTCCTGCTGACTCCATGTCTTCTATAAAACTTCACATTTACTCAGCAGTATTCCTTCTGCTTTATTTCAGTCACATCAAACAGGACGTACAACTGTTTGTATAAGTAATGAAATGATAATGATAACTTGAATGAACTGATAATTATCGATAATCACTGATGTGGTAAAAACATCTTAAGCACATTAATCTTTTTTAAAATAAATAAATATATCAATTCAACCATTGCATTTCTGAGACAAGAGGTTATAGTACAACATACTGGACACTGCACTGAGGAGTGAGGCTGGGTCTCGCTGGTCAGCATGCTTACTTCTATTGAAGTAAATTAAGAGTTAGCCTTAGCATTTGGCAAGTTATATATATATATATATATATGTGTGTGTGTGTGTGTGTGTGTGTGTGTGTGTGTATATATATATATATATATATATATATATATATATATATAACGACAGAAGAAATGTAACATAGAGCAGCCAACTTTATCATTTTATCATTTTTTAGAGATTTTTTTAGACAATTTGCCCCTATCGGATAGCTTCTTTAAAGAAAGTGTCTTGATTGCAAGTTCAACATCAGTTTTCCTTCCTTCATTTGCAAAGAGCTGTCTTTAGCATATAACGATAATGTCAGCTGTTAGTTTGCTACTGCTGCTAAGTTAGCATGCTAATCAAGTAGCCCCGGGCCAGCTTTTGATCAATGACTGACACTGCTGGTGAGTGACCACCACTACAAGAAATCACATGTAGCCACTTTAAAACTTAAGCACAGTGACCATTAACAATATTGTATGTTTCCAGGGCTGCATAACATTAAAAGAAAAATAGAATAATGAGTAATGTTTTCTGTGGACTACAGGTCGCCATCAAGATCATCGACAAAACTCAGCTGAACCCCACCAGTCTACAGAAGGTACGCTCTCACCCAGACAGAAGGATCTGAGCTAGTCAGGGTTTGATGTTGTCACCTTGAGGTCCAGGGGAGGTGGGGTGTCATGTAAAGCCTAGCTAGCCGAGCTTAGCACAAAGACTGGAAGCAGGGGGCTTGGCTTGTTAGCTTAGCATCAGTCTTAGCTTAGTCTGTTTGGTTTCAGCATAAACACTTTAAAACGTGGTAAACCTTTAGCTTCACTGATTCTGATGTTTTTCAGCTCTTCAGAGAAGTTAGTGTGATGAAGATCCTCAACCATCCAAACATTGGTAAGTGTCCTCATCCTCCTCAGTCTCCTCCTCATCCTCCATAATAAGCTTCTTGATCTTCTCCTGTTTTTCTATTTTCCAGTGAAGCTGTTTGAGGTGATAGAGACGGAGAAGACTCTGTACCTGGTGATGGAGTACGCCAGTGGAGGCAAGACCAGCTCACCTGTTCTCAGGTGACATTCACCTGAACAGTGATAAAGGACAAGCAAATTCTCACATCTGTCTGTGTTTCAGGTGAAGTCTTTGACTACCTTGTTGCTCACGGACGAATGAAGGAGAAGGAGGCCAGAGCCAAGTTCCGGCAGGTAAAACAATAAGTTTCTGTTTTTAAACTATTATTTTGGGGAATCAAGGCCTTTATGTGTTTATGCAACAACAGTGGAGTTGAAATGAGAGAAAGTGACTCACGTTTAAGCATTGTTAATGCTACGTTGCTAATATTAGCATTAACAGTTCAGCATTAAACAACTTTAACTGTTAGCATGCTAAACAGTTGGCCCTGGTCAGGACAGCCTGTGTTGCTGCTTCCAAAAAGCGAGTCAGTGTAGTAACAAACTAGTCAAAGTCATGTAAGCTTGTTTTTTTTTTTTTTTTTTTTTTTTGTTTGTTTCTCTTTTAATTGCCTTTAAGGTGTTATACATTTTTGCTGTTAACATATAGCTAACTCATTTAGCAGTCTAGACGAAACCAAACTTTACTCTCAACTGGAGAAAATACTAACATCAGACATCAAATAACCCTTAGCCCTCATAGCTTTGGCTAGCTTGTTGCTATATCGACGAGATAGGCCATTGAAAGCTAGCCTGTTAGCATGCTTACTTTAGCAAAATAAATGTTCAACATTTGCTTTTATTTCTCATGTTTGGCAACATTTCTGCTACTTTAGTTAAAAAAAAGCAAGAAAGAAAAGGAAAAGGAAACTAATGCTATCTAAATGCTATTGCTAGCCATGTAGCAATAGCAGGAATTGTTCATATAGCACCTTTAATACAAAGAAAAAAACATGTTCTCACTTTGTTTTGTTTTTTGGTTAGAAATGGTTTGAGTATGTCTCCATCAACCATGTGCGCTCAGCAGCTATTGAATGGAAATAATTTGGAAATAATCAAATCTGAACTACATTTAGATAGAACCTAACCAGTAACTGTCAAACCGCAGAATAGTGTAATACCTCCTTTCCATTAATGGTTCCCCAACCACAGGCCAAAAGAGTGTAGAGCAACCACTAAATAAAACATATTGCTTTCATTATGGGTCCATTTGCATAGTAGCTAATACTTAAAACTACCGAGCTGTGGTCAGAAACACATCTGGTGTTTATTTCACTTTGTTATTTTGACAGTAAATAAAGATGTCCCACACACCTCCGCTGCATAAACACAAAACCAAAACATCCTGAAGACGAGCACTGCTTTGAGAAACATTTATCTGACTTGCAGTGTGTCTCAAATCGGATACTTCTGCTACTACACTTTCATGTAGTATGCTATGTATACTTCCATAGTGCCCATACTTCAAAAGAGTATGTGGTCTCAAATCGTTGTGTACTCATCGGAAATGATCACAACGTCTTCTTCTTCTACTCTTTTTTTTTATGGTGAATTGCCACCAAACAGAACGTAAATTGCTGATTTGGGCCGCTATTGTTGCCCGCGAAGATATCAGCCGCCTTGTTTACAATTATAATCAATAATAAAAGTCTTGCTAGTACTGATGTTTGATTGTGTGGCCAAATGTTTCATGCAAGGTAGCAATTAAGCTGCCTCAGCCATCCCTCCCCTTCTGCTACGTAGCCAAGATGGCGCTCATTGAAGGTGAGAAGTGTCCATCGTTCCACAATTAACTTTCTGACCATAATGAATGAAACCATCTGGGTATTAACAGTTCACTGTGTTTTGATATACTTGTCAGTGTGAACACACTTACGCTCTTAAAATGGTTAGTATATAGAAGTATGCATACTTTGACATTTTAGTTTGGACCATATCCCATTTGTTAACATGTACGTGGGCGGGGCTTATGAGTTGTGCTGCAGCTAGCCACCACATTGCTAGCTGATCTCATCCAATCTACTTTCCACTATTTGGTGTAATTCGCCTAGTGGGATATGAGCTAGCTTGGTTGTTATATGCTCACTGAGTTAGTAGGTTCATAATAACAGTTGCTTCCATTTGGTGCCACCTTCAGAACAAAGTGTTAATTACATCCAGGAGCTAAATGACAACTGGTTTCTAATGATTCTTTTACTTTCTGTGTGACTGTGTTTCTGTCAGATTGTGTCAGCAGTGCAGTACTGTCACCAGAAGAGGATTGTACACAGAGACCTCAAGGTATAAACACACAGTGATGCAGCGTTTCTAAAACGAATCCAACTGTTCTTGAATTTCACTGAGATATGCTCAATAATCGCTTTAAAGCTCAGTTATTTCATTATTTAAATTTCCTGGTTTTGATTTCAATATAAATATACATTTGTGGTGTTAAGCACCAAAAACCATCAGTGTCATTTTACATGTCTACTTTAGGCTTCATCCTGCAACTCCAGCAGGACGTTTTCTGGACCTGCTTTAAAATATTTTTTAACAGCAAACATAAAACTCAATTTCTGGAACATGGGAGCTTTATAAAAAATAATTTTTGTGCCATAGTCTGTAAATTTTTTTGTCTTCCAGGCAGAGAACCTGCTGCTGGACGCCGACATGAACATTAAAATCGCCGACTTTGGCTTCAGTAATGAGTTCACGTTGGGCAGCAAGTTGGACACGTTCTGTGGCTCTCCTCCTTACGCCGCTCCTGAACTTTTTCAGGTCAGTCCCACTGTCAACCCCGCCCGGCACACAACAAACCACACCCACACCTGCACCACCTGAGGCCAGTCTTGTACATCCATACATGGCTGACGCATCCACTTCCTCTCACTAGCTCTGTCCCAATTTGAGGACCAGGGTGAATGAAACAAGATGGTCAGCCCTGCAGAGCATTTCCTCTTTACACCACTGACATTCTAACATATTTATGTTACATGCTTTTCCTGTTACCCAGCAACAACAACAGTGCCTGTTTGCCACTGCTATGGGAAAGAAAATCAACATAAACTGTAGGTATTGCACATAAAATGTTAGATGAATAGTATTAAATCTCATTTTGGTCATAATTTTATAAGGATATGAAATATTAGGGCTGTCAATAGAAAATAATAAAAAAAATAAATAAATAAATAACTAATTAATCCCACATTTTGAAATTCATTAATCTGGATTAATCACGATTAAAAGTTTGCTTTTCTTCTGACGACTAAATTAATGAGTAATCAGTGTATATTTCAGACACCATTATTTAATTGTATCTTTCTTTTTAAACACAAAACACACAGAACTATGTGGTTCAGTTTGCTATGTGAGCTCATCTTGAGGGCCCTCTCGCCATCATAGCATCGTGAAATGAATGTGTGATGCATGGAGGACAGTTATCACAGACCCAATTTTGAAACTATGGCGGAGCAAATTAGACTATGGTGGAGCAACACAGACTGGTCAATGTAATAGAAACACTACCTGAAGCAGCCTCCACCACACTAATAGGCCGGCAGGTCACCCAACAACCCCTCACCTCTCTATCTTCAGCCAAAGATGACTGACTAACTGACTGACTGACTGACTGACTGACTGACTGACTGACTGCAGGCAAGTGACTGTTTCATGCAGATAATTGTGTCTTTCTTGTCAGAGGTCAGAGCACACCGTGAGTATAGTCAAGAAGAGTCAATCTCAGCCATATTAATCGCAACAATTAACTCGTTAGCACTGACAGCCCTATAAATTATACTATAGTATATTAAAAAGTATATAACGTAGTAAAACATACTCCTCCAACTGTCCCTAAGCTTTAACTGTACATCCACATCCCAGACATCACCTGTGCTGCAATGAATCTTGGGACATGTTGGACTGTGAAGAAGGCTAACTTAGCTAACTTTAATACATTAGTTTATTTAGCCATTTTGTTACTGTAGGTAATTCAATAATTTCAGTTAATTCAGTTAATTTAGATACCTTAGCTCATTTATCTCAGCTAACATAGATTGGGCTGTGAAGGATCCAACTGCTTTGACTTTCATTGGTTGGAAAAAGAAGCTGCATTTGTCAAATCTAAATTGAATTAAATTTTAGAAGAGTAGCTGAGTTATTTTTGTAACAGCAGCAGTCTTTTACTCACTGTTGTTAGCAAGGCGACAGTAGGAGACAGACAGGAGTAGTATGAAACAAAAATATGTAAAGGACGTAGACGGGAAACTATCTGTAGGCTAGACCGTCTCATTTAGTCACCCGTGGTCCTGGTCCTCTGCTGTAGTCAGCATGCTAACCAGCTAGCGTTAACACAGTACTGATTTTTTAAAAATCAAATAATTAATTAAAACCAAACAAATTACTTGAACAGTGTGATATGAACAACTGATACATTTAACTGACATGGACTAATCAAATTAAATAAAACATTTAACACTAAAATCAAAGAACAATAATAATAGTAATCATACTTCTTATAGGGGAAGAAGTATGACGGGCCAGAGGTGGACGTCTGGAGTTTGGGAGTGATTCTCTACACGCTGGTCAGCGGCTCGCTGCCCTTTGATGGACAGAACCTCAAGGTAGGTCAGCATGGCCAAATATTGGAGACACGTCAGTTTGAGACATCAAACTGGAATCAGACGGAAGCTGAATGGCTGCTAGCAGCATTAACATCATAGCTAAGAGGAACGTGTGTGTGTGTGTGTGTGTGTGTGTGTGTAGGAGCTGAGGGAGCGTGTTCTCAGAGGAAAGTACCGGATCCCCTTCTACATGTCAACCGACTGTGAAAACCTGCTGAAGAAGCTGCTGGTCTTGAACCCTGGAAAACGAGGCAGCCTTCAGGTAAAGCACCTACAACTGCAGTCTGTCCAGATCCAGATTGTGATCTGGATCCTGGTCTCAGAAGAGCCTTTGCTACTCCTAAAATCCTGGATCAGGTCTCAGTAAGTTTGCTCTGATCCCATGTTATTTATTAATAAAACATTACAGTTTAACAGTAGATAGGCTGCAGCTGCTGACCTTTCAAAATTAAATATTTCCATTAATAAATAACAGCTCTGTCCAAATGGTCAGATCACGACATGAAAAAGCAACAATTTGGTTGGGACACTAACAGCAATCAAGAAACGAATCACAACTTCCTTTCAGGACTTTCATAATAAAATAAGTTGCTGTGGTTGTACATCCATATAATTTCCTCAAAATTCAATAAAAATCCAACATATATGACCCAGTTAGCTTTATTACCCAAAGGTAAGCTGCACTGTTGGATGCAAACAAAACAAAACTCTTGAAATTGAAATCATCAACAGCTGCAGTTATTTCCTGTCATCTCACAGCAAATCATGAAGGATCGATGGATGAACGTCGGCTATGACAGCGAAGAGCTGAAACCTTTCATCGAACCCGAGCAAGACCTCAACGACCTCGAACGTATCGGTCAGACAAGCACCCACACTTGCACTCCCATGATTCATTTGGTGTATTTGAATACAAAGTGGGGCCAGAGGCAGAGTTGTTAGCATAGCTGTAGCACACATCTTGTTTTTCCACCAACCGAAGCTGAGACTGCTGTGTGTCATCTGACCAATCAGAGCTGATGGGGACGATGGGTTTCTCTCATGACGAAGTGACGAAGGCTCTGGACGGCAAGAAATACAACGAGGTGACAGCAACATACCTGCTGCTGGGGAGGAAAAAAGCAGAGGTGTGTTACATGTCTTTAGCGTAGCTTAGTATGCTGGCCTAGTTGTCTCGTCTAACCCAGAATCCTTTGCTGTGACTCCCTCCACCAGTTTGAAGGAGGTGAGTCTTTGTCCAGCACAAACCTGGTTCAAAGGTCACGACCCTGCAGCGATGTCAACGGCTCCAGTCAGTCCCCCGCCCACTCTCGTAGCGTAGCGGCCAGTCAGAAACAGCGACGTTTCAGTGACCACGGTGAGTTGTCATCCACATCCCTTTGACATCTGCTGTAAAATTAATTCCAGACCATCTCCATTTCGGGATCAGTTTTTTTTTTGTTTTGATTCTCTGTGTTTTGTGTCTCAGTGGCACCCTCCATCCCCCCGCCCGTCTCCTACACCAAGCGTTTCCATGCCAACAGTGTCGAGAGCGACAGGAGGGAAGAGCCCCCCTCACCTATGGGAGCTCCAGACCGCAGGGAAGTCAGCTACAGCGTCAGGGGTGAGATGCTGGAAACTTACTTCACCCTTGTGACTCGAAGCTTCTGTCTTTTTTACAAAAAAGACGTTAATAAACCAGGCCAACTAACTAAAGCTTGGTCATGTGACCTATTTTTAACATGCAGTTTAAGTCACATGACCAGAGTAGTAGGCTACTACTGGCTAGTAGGCTACTAGCTGAGGTTGTTCTTCCTCACATGCATTCAATGCAGGGGTTCCTTTCATTTAAGGATCATTGGCTGATGGAGACCAAGGCCTATGAAGATGCAAAAGGCTGTGACGCATTAGCCTTACTTAACCTAGCTAATGAGTAACATCTCAAGTGAAGGCTGGATGTGAGAGAAATGTGGCTGCTCCAGCACTTAGTAATGCTTTGATGTAAAGCTGTTGTTATGTTTTCAGAACTTTTGGAAATAATTCAGCTCCAATTGAAGGGAACTTGTTACATCTAGCACCACCTGCAGGAGAAAACTAGCAGCACTTTACAGTGTTGTTGTGGGTAAAGTGGAATAAAGCTGAATAGTTCGACCATGTGCCTTGGTGTTACAGAGCATGTCTCGGAGGAACACATATGTTTACGAGAGGACAGGCACTGAACGCCACTCTGTTGCAATCCCCAACGGGAAGGACAGCAGGTGAGATGAAATAAGTGAGTTGTCACAGATCACATGCTGATTTTCAGAAATTATTAACTCACCTGTCTTTGTTTCAGTCTACCTGAGGTACCTGCAGCATCTCCCTCCCCATCGCCCGGGGCAGCTGTCTCATCCACGCGCCCCCGCCATGTCAAGTCTATGTCGGCGTCAGGACACCCCATGAAGTCCAGCCTGCCCCCCATCGATGACAATGCAGAGTATCAGAGGTGAAGACATTGGTGCCGATGTACTTAAGGTGTATTTTTTATGTTTATCATATTAATGTCATCCTCTCACCCTCCCCACAGTTCCCCAAACCAACCCCCGTCTTCACCTTCAGCCTTCAGCGTCACCAGCAGCGGCGGCGGCACCACACCGGACCGGACTCGCTTCCCCCGCAACTCCTCGAGCCGCTCTACCTTCCATGGCGCTCAGCTACGAGACCGTCGACCCGCCACATACAATGGGCCGCCAGCCTCGCCCAGCCTGTCACAGCACGCTGCTACGCCGCGCCGTGGCACCTCCAGCTCGCTCATCGGAAAGATCACCTCCAAGTTTGTGCGCAGGTCAGTTGGTCACTATGGCCTCTGAAATTTTCTCCGAGGCCACCTGGCACAGTCTTTTTTTTTTTTTTTAAATGCCACTAGGAGTGGCTTGCATATTTCCAGTAATTGCAAAATGCTAAGCTAGTGTTGTTGGGCTTAGTTATAATGGCATAGACATTTATTTAAATATTTGTTACGCTATAGTGGTGTTAGCCATGGTGTTTAGCTATTTAGCTAAACAGCAAATAGCTCCTCTGACAGCAGGAAAGTATTTTAACTCCAGAGCTAACGTCAGCCAAGTGACATTAGCTTTGTAGCTAAACAACATATAGCTCCACTGCCGCAGTGCAGCTGCGGTCTAAGATAGCAGACTTGCTGTCAAGTTACTTAGCCAACATTAGCCAGGTAACATTAACTTAATGGCTGTGTAGTTGGCTTTCTAACTGGCTGACATTAGCCAAGTAATCTTAGCAATTTAGCTAAACAGCAAATGGCTCTTCTGTCAGCAGACTCACTTTTTAGTTACAGAGCTAACATTAGCCAGTTAACAGTAGCTATATAGCAGTGCAGCTGACTTTCTAAGATTATGTGGTCGATTAGCCTTGGTTAGATGATTAGCTTAACAGACTTTTTAGCCAATGTTGTAGCTGGCCAAGATCATGTTTAAAAATAATTGCATCCATCTGTGCAGCAGGTTCAAATGTTACAGTTCTTTGTTAACACTTTGTGTTTCGCCTCCTCACTCCTTGCTACAGGAGTTTATCGGGTGAACCCAAAGAGGAGCTACGGGACTCCAAACCTCGGTCCCTTCGGTTCACCTGGAGTATGAAGACCACATCCTCCATGGAACCAGGTGACATGATGAAGGAGATCCGGAGGGTCCTGGACGCCAACAACTGTGACTACGAGCAGCGTGAGCGCTACTTGCTGTTCTGTGTGCACGGCGACGCCCGGCAGGACACCCTGGTCCAATGGGAGATGGAGGTGTGCAAACTGCCTCGCCTCTCACGCTGAACGGTGTGAGGTTTAAACGGATCTCTGGCACGTCCATTGCCTTTAAGAACATCGCCTCCAAAGTGGCCAATGAGCTCAGGCTGTGAACGACTTGTTATTAAATCATTCTTCAACCACTGTGAGGAAGAAAACTTCTGCTCTTCCTCTTCGAAGGATGATGGCGACCATTTTGTGTTCAGCACTATTCCTGGCTTATCTGCTGTATGACTCAGAGGAAGTACACCTCATTATATTCAACACAGTTACTATTTAATGTTAGCACTAATTGTTGATGCCAGTGAAACCAAATATTAAATCGCGTGACAGACATTCAGCAGGTTGTGGTTCGTCCCTCGGTGTTGCTTCTCGACAGCCAGTCGATTTATCGCAGTGTTTATGTGCACCTAAGAAATCTGATTCTTCCAAAACTAAGTGCGGAAACATAGTCTGAAGGATATTTGGTGTTTTAACTGTTTTACACAGGTGGATTTCTGTTTGAGAAACCTAAGTAATTTGCATGTGAAAGAGCCTGGGCAGCAGCAGTTTGTGTGGGAGGGCGATCAGACTGCATGAAATCTGGAGTAATAATTATAATAATAATAATAATAATAACATCGCAGTGCATGGTGACACATTATCTGATTTCTTTCCTGCCTTAACTTGATTGCTAACAGTGATCTGATTTCTGGAGTGCAACTAAACCGTCAGATGAAACGTTACCTCTGCTCTGCCTGTGCAATCATGTCTGCGTCAAATGAAACCCGATAGTTAGCTTGCTCATACTAGCTGACCATAGATGCTTTTTAGACTGAATAAATGGGGCAAAGACTGAGCTGTAGCACAAACATCAGTACTTCGAACAATGTTTCTAGCAAGCTATAGCTAACATCTACACATTTATATGACAGCTGTACAGTTTGTACATTAGCTGCAGCTTTGGTACTTCAGCCATAGCTAATGTTTGTATAGTCCATATATTAGCTATAGCTGGTTGATTCTTTAGCTATCGATAAAATCTGTACATTCTGTGCAATAGCCACAGCTTTGGTTTTTAAGCCACAGTTAAAATCAATACAGTCTGTAGATTAGTTATAGTTAACATTTGTGCAGTTGGTTTATTAGCTATAGCTAACATCTGTGGTATTTTCACAAAAGCTACAGTTAACACATTTACAGTCAATACATAAACCACAACCAACAGCTATAGCTACTGTTCATACATCATCTACGACTAACATCTGTATAGTTGGTTTATTGGGTATAGCTAAGATATGTACAGTTTGCATATTAGCCACAGCTAACGTCAGAACAGTCCAGATATTAGCTATAGCTAGTTGGTTCATTAGCTATAGCTAATGTCTTCACTGTGGTTATATCAACTTCAACCATTGTCTGTTTCCTGTTTATAACACAGCTAACCACAATAACCACAGCTGACATCAATACAGTCTGAACATTAGTTATTGTTAATGTCTGTACAGTTTGTTCAGTAGCTATGGCTAACATCTGTGCAGTTCATACATTAGCTGTAGCTAATGTCTCTACAGTTGATATATTGGCCATAGCTAACAGTTCTGACTGATCTGCAAATTTCAAATTTTACTGGCTAGAGCTAACATCTGTACAGTTGGTGTATTAGCTACAGCTAACATCTGTACATTAGAGCCAACAGTTCATACATTAATTATAGCTAACGTCTGTAAAATCTGTACATTAGCTATGATTAATGTCTACATAATGGGTCTAACATCTATAGAGGTTTTATATTAGCCGTAGCTTTGGTACATAAGGTGTAATTGACATCTGTACAGTTACTGCATTGGCTTCAACTATTAGTTGAAAAAGTTACCATCAATTTCACAAATATTTGTTGCTTTTGTTTCTAATTTCAAGCGGCCACTGAGAGCGTTAGCCTGTTGTCTCACAGGCAGCGTTAGCAGCAGATCTCCACCTTCCCTCGCAGCTCAAAGTTGCACAGTTAGCAGCCAAGGTAACGAGTCATTGAAATGTGATGAACAATCAGGTTGTGACATCATCCTGTTGGTCGTATCACTGAGGAAACGTCATGTCCGTGATCTCTGACCTCCTGAAGCCCCTTTTACTCCCCTGCTGGCTGATGTTAATACTATTGCAATAATAACGGAGCGGCGGCGCTGATGTGTCGCCGCTTAGTAACTTTTCCCGGTGGTTCAAACACAAACTGTAAATCTCTGTAAATCTTTTTCCACATTTACAGCTGACAGAACAGAATGTGTTTTATTTTTGTTGTTGTTGTATGAAACGACACCAGTGCAGGTGGAGATGTGCAGGTACAGCATTGAGTCTGTTTTTACTTTGGTCGACACTGTCTTCGTTCTTTATTTGTTTGCCACCACTAAAAATGTAACTTTATTATTTTTCAAGGCCTTTAGTGTTAAGATAAAAATTTAATTTTTTAAATATCGGTGGTCGTGTTTATGTTGCTGTTGAACGGAACATAGACCAGAACTAAATGCACTTCAAGTTCCCTCTGTTCAGGTTTAAAGTTTTAGTCTGGTGTTATTCTATATTTATCTATCTTGAACAAATCTGATGTGTAAAACTGACCGAAAACATTTCAAGTATTTGGGGCAATGTTTGTTTATAATATGTTGAACAGAGAAATAATATAGAGTATGATCAAACTTTTGCTTTAAACCTGTTTCCTGCTACATAAACTCAAATCTGTATCTATTCCACCATGTGATGCCTTCTGAATGTACTGTTTCGTATTTCGAGTATCAAAGCCAAGCTTTTGAGGGGGAAGATTGTTTTTTTTTTTTTTTTATCATAATTTTTTTTCCTGAATAAAATCGCAGCTTTGAGTATGAATCACCAGAAAATGGTCTCGACATTTAATTGCTAAATTTTGACTTTCTTCTCGACAGTTAATTTCAACTTCATTAGTGACATGCAAAATATTTGAGAATAAAGTCGAAACTTCAAGAATAAATGTTGAGAATAAAAAACTTTTCAATTTTAGTCTGGACATTTAATACCTTAATTTCAACCTGATTCAACATGCAATATCAAAAAGAATTTTGTCTCATTATTTTCTTTTTTCTCAACTTTTTGACTCAATTAGGCAGAATTAAAAAATAAATCTTCCTCCTCACGTTTTCTGTCGTATGCATGGCACTAATACTCAGTCGCCAGATGTTTTTTTTTTTTTCCTTTTTTGCTTTGTTTTTTTCTTTATATTTCTAATTATTTTTACTGCTATTCTTTGTCTGTATATCAACAGAGCCACTAACAAGCTCTACTTGTATATAAAAATGGACGACATGGCTGCTCCTCAAAAGTGAAGCCAAAACATCATGGTGGCCGAACCTCTGAATAAGCCAAACTGAAACAGGTTGGTGGATCTGTGTGATGACTGAGGTGCTGTAGTAGACCGACAGTGGTGAAGAGAAAGTCTACTTGTCCAAGAGAATAAGATGGTGGATACAAGTGTCTGAAATGAGTTTCCTCTACAGATGTCTCATGACACCTCCTGAGTCCCTGAACACGGATGATCTGTTTCTGATTGGCTGATGAAATTGGCTCACGATTGATTCAGTGCGTGTATTCATCAGATGTCACCATTACCTGATGGCAGCGCTTCTGTCCGGGAAGTTTTGGCTTCATTTTTGTAGAGGAGGAGGAAGTGGTGTTGTGTCGTCCATCTTTATGAACAGTCACTGGTCACTACAGTGTTGAGGTCCTGAGGATTCACCGTGCAATGGTTCTCCATCATCCCTGAAACCAGAGAACACTTTGTACTGTGTTTGTTGTAGCACTTAAAAACCATGAAGGGAACCAAACAATGCAATTGTAGTGTCCTTGTGTGACAGGGATGAGAGAGGTTTTTAAACGTGCAGAGTCTGAACATGGCGCCTCCTTTGTGTCGGGGTAAAAACTGCACAGTAAATCTGAGCCTCTTACTTGAAAACAGCCTTCACCTCAGCTCTCAGAGACGAACTTAAACCTGGTGACTGCCGCCGCTTTGTTGGGCTCATCACCAACAGGAAAGTAGCAAAGTCCGGTTGTAGCCATGATAAGATTCATTTTAAATAAAAACCACCAAAATTAAACATTTTCACTGTGGTTCATTATGTGATGACAGCTTTTAGAATACCATCACACCATGTCAACACATTATATCAGTTGTGACATGTTTTATGTTTTAGTTTCACCCTCTGTTACCAGACTCCAAGACCAGAAGAAAAACAACATAAATCCAGATTTTTGATGTGATGGAGCTGTGGACCACTGGATCAGTCACCAAACGCTCAAAAAGCTGAAATTCAGGAAGTTGAGATTATTCAAATACAAATTTTCTATCCCAGTCTTCTGCAGATGAGTGGCCTGGACAAGTTGCAATTTTGGAATGAAATATTTCGAATGTGGTATGTTCCAGAATAACAGGCCTTCCATTCCCATGCAAGGCAATATCTCGAATATCTTGGGAATATCTCAGCTTTGTTTATGCACAGTGGGAAGAAGTAGAAGCTTGTCAGCTATCTTTGTGTACGGTCATTGGTTGGGACAAAATAGTGGCAGATGAAGGACAACACATTGTCGGAGCCAATGGTAGAATCATTTATCATTTCCATGTCAAGTGGCTAAACAAAGACATGCAGTGATCAGACACAACCTTAAAATCACCAGTCTAATAAGGTAGGATCTTCTTCAGTAGCCAAAATGAATTTGACTCATTGGGGCATAGACACTGTTGCCTATGGAGATGTCCTTTGGTGTTAGGCACCGGGACACTGGCGGCATTCAGTGGGACCTGTGGGTCTCGTGTGGAAGATTGTTCTGATTTGGATCTGTGGAGGGCAGCACGGGGGTTAGCGCTGTTGCCTCACAGCAAGAAGGTCCTGGGTTTGACTCCTGGGTCGGGCACAGGGTGTTTCTGTGTGGAGTTTGCATGTTTTCCCCGTGTCTGCGTGGGTTTCCTCCGGGAGCTCCACCCACCGCCAAAAACATGCAGCATTGGGGATAGGTGAATTGAGCATACTAGATTGCCCCTAGGATGTGGGTGCGAATGGTTGTTCGTCTATATGTGGCCCTATGACAAGCTGGCAACTGCTGGCGACCTTCGCCCATAAGCAGCTGGAATAGGCTCCAGCCCCCAACCCCGAGCACAGGATAAAGGGGTAGAAGATGGAAGATAGATGGATCTGGGTAATTTGGAAGCCAGGTCAACTTCCAGGGTTGTGTTTCTTGGGCCATATTTTAACAATTTTTGTTATTTTTGTGCATTGTTCTGCTAGGAGAGGGGGCAGTAAACCACAACACAGTATGTCTCACATGTAAAACAATCAAACTAGTGGCAATTCAAATGTTTGTTCATCCATTTTAATGACATCAGATAAAAACATAACTCAATGTAAATTCAAGACATCAGGAAGTTTTTGAAATGATTCATGATCAACCAGCCCTGCTTTTACCTGGAAACCTGAACAGCCCCCATGACAAAATGTTAAAAACATGAATTGTTTTAAGTTAGAACCTGTAGGACTCTCTTGAGTTATTTTTTTTTACCAAATTTGAAATTTAACTGACATGAACCAGGTAAACACATTTCCATCTTAGTGTTCAGTCCATCCGTTCTTAAGTTAAGATCTACTTCTGTGTAGGAACGAGCTCGTCAATGTCTCTGTTGACCTCCAGCCTCTTCTCCATGGCAATAAGCAGCTTGACCCCATCAACCACCAGCTGGGTCAATTCCACCTCACTTGGGCCAAACGTCGCCACGTTGCTGACAAGATACAGTGCAGAGGATTCTGGGAAATAACAAAAGGTAAAATTGAACTAATAAATTCTGTTGAACTTGACTTTTGGAAAAAAGAACTGACAGATGTGCATTATGAATGTCTGCCAAGAAGGATTGATTTAGATTATTTTTTATTTTCTTGACATCTGCTCATCCAAAACACTTTGCAGAGTCCTCAGTATAAAGTTTATTAGATGAGCGGTTGTCAAGGAAGATCCATATACAGACAGATTCTTCCATTTATTTTTGGAGTAAATGATTAGTCAGTTTGTCAAAGAAAACAGTCAACAATTAATCCAAAGGTTTGCTAACACCTATTTGAAAAACAAAACTTGAAGGCACAAGTTTAAGTATATCAGAGGTAAGTTTCTTCAAAATCAACAACTTATTACACTGATGTTGTTAACTTCTCATACATTCCCATAGCGCTGTTTTCTTATACGGTTTATGGTCAATGCATTTGCCCATAGAAGCTGAGCGTCCATGCACTTCAATGGGACTGCATGGAATAGTTTTTTCATTGCCTCGAAACTCGACGGTCATTGGATATATGCCATGATTTTCCCCTGTCTCTGGGAGTGAATGGAGCTGTGGGCGGGCCTTGGCTGGCCTGGATGCTGAGCTTCCACATGATGATTGGAGGATCAGTCAAAAGGCTGAATCCCACTTTGATTGACAGGTATTTTGAGATATACACTGTCGCTTGACAGCTCAGCTCAGTCCCATTTCGGATTTTGCAAAGTCGAAAGACAAACTGCAACCCATTAGCTGGTATTTGCTTGGCGAAATTACTTGTTTATTTCTTACACTGTAAATAAAACACACTCATAGTATTTCCTTGTTTAAGTTTAACATAATTTCAACATTTCCTTGTTTGAGTTTTTTGTTTGTTAAAATGGTTTCGTTCAATCGTTCAATCAGTCATATTGTTGGCAAGGTCGGAGTGAACTAGCTAGCTAGCAAGGTGCACATGATGGCAGACAATGCTAATATTGTCGATCTGATTTTGGCAAGGCCATTTGATAGTCTTCCTTACGAGGAGACAATGAGCTTCCCCTCTTTGAAACCAGCAGCCACCACTGAAGTACATAAAACTTGAACTACATTTCCCGAGGTTCTATTTCCACAAGACACATTCAATCATTGCGCTTAAAAACTCAGTCACATGGTGCCACAAAGCTCTAGCTACAGATGTGACACCTGGATAAATGCTGTGTTTTTCTGTCAGGCAATCACCTGACCACCTGGACAGAAGCTCTGCAGACAGATCTTGTCTCTACATAGGGGTTTGTTCAATACCTGTTGTTTTGTCCATGCAGATCCTCAGTCTCCTCAGGACGTCCGGGAGGCGTCTGTGTTTGGGGAGGTGTTGAAGTTTGAGGTGGACAGTGATTCTCAAACCTGTCCCCACATTAGCTGGAGAGCTTGTGACCCATCCCAGCTGCTGCTTCCAGATGAACGGGTGTCTGAGCTGTTTGTAGTACCCCTCCAGCTGGAAAAAAGAAATTAAAGGAAAAGGAAGAAGCAAATAATCAGCAACTTTCTTGACTTGATGGAAGCAGATAGCATGAACATAAAATCTTGGGACTCATGGCTGTTTTTTGTGGGTGAAATATATAACTGGACTTTTCTCAGAGCCAGAGCCAGAGCTGACCTTCTGAAGGTTGATGCAAATGCATTTAAATGCCTCAGCAATGTTGGTGTCATCACGTGTGGAAACCAGTCTAAGATGGTCTTCCATGTTGACCCAGACCAACAGGCTGCCATCTTTACTCACCCTGAAAAAAAGAGAATCAGAGGACAATACATCTGGTATCTTGCACAATCATTTTAATCAATGGTCTCTGAGGTTGTTTGTCCTTTGCCATTATCTATCCATGCAACAAACCAAATTTTTGCTGACTGACCAGACAGCTCTGGCATCAGGCCAGTCACGGGCCACTCCATTACGGAGCTGGAAGGAAGATGGAGAGCACAGATTCAACTCCTTCTGCTGCTCCTCTTTCAATTCCTCCAGTAAGAGGAGTTGACCCAGCAGGCCTTCATCCTCCTGCTCTAGCCGCTGGAGAGCTGAGAAAGAGAGGAAACACTGGGCAGCCAGTACACATAACCTTAAAGTGATAGTTTTAGTTGGTATTTTGGTAATCGACTTATATGGACTTTTCCACCACATGGAGGCAACTGGAAGACATTGGGCAAACTCTTGATACACTTGCTAAGTTACTGATATTTTGTTTTATGTGTAGGGACCCTATTCATGCTACTACCGAAGTGTAGTGCTATTTTGAGCTTTATTTGTGGTTAAAAATGTTGATTTGGATATGTTCCTTTAACCAACATTGTTCGACTCATCATGGTTACAAAGACCCTAGGTGGGATGTTTGGATAGTTGTAGCGCATCACGTTGGTGTATGTATGCCATTCAGCTGTTTGCTGGTTCAAATCCAACTGAGTTGAGCTTTCCTGCATGATTTTCCCAATTCTGTTTCCTGTCTCCCTACAATTGTTTCTATCATTAAAGGCAAAAATGCCCAAAAAATAATATTAAAAAGACCTTGGGTAAAACTGACTCTCACTTTAAGGCCCCAGTATCACCACCCCAACATTCATAGATGACGTGAAGTACCTTTCCTGGCCAGTGTGAGGAGCTGTCTGCGCTCTCCTCGACTGCAGTGTGTTGGGAAGCAGAAGTCTTCAACAGCTCGAACAGCACTCACCTCACAGCGTACAGCATATGACCTGTCCAAATCATCACCCCCCTCCACACAAACACATCAAAATTTGTTAGAACTGTTTTTTTCCCATCCAGTATCTCCATTAATCCACCATGAAGATACCCCAGTGGTCTTTACTTTCAGGTTATCATAGTTGAAGTCACTCTCTGGTGTCTGGCTGGTGATCTTGTATTCGTGATATGCCTCAATGACTCGGTCGAAGAAGTCGCAGAACAGGACATAGGACTGAGCATCACCCGCAACACATCCAACAGACACAGGACCTGACCAGTCACCTTCTAACCCTACACAAACCACAGTTAGAAGGATTTAAAGACTTACAAATTTAAAGACTTACTCTGACAAACCCCCAAAATCCATTGAATCTAAGAGAAATATTAAAACTTAGTAATACAAATTCAATCAATTTTCTTTCATTCTTACATCTAGTGGCCATGAGGGGGAACTGCAAGAGGAGAAAGTGTGTCTGTTAAGTTTCTCAGTCATACAGGCCATTGAAATCCATGAATACTAGAAGAAACTGGCAACTGGACTTGAAAACCTTGAACATTCATCTTTCATCTGAAAGCTTCTTCACTTGTGTCTGATAATTCAGAGTTCTGGGCATTTCTACTCTAAACAATAATTCTAGGAGAGTTGTTGAGACATTACTTATCACCCAACTACAATGTAGTCTTGGGCACATAGCCCAGACAACTGGCAACACATCCCCACCAGGATAACCCATGAATCACACTAATGATGTTCTACATTACTAACACCTTTTACACCCAGCCTCCAGTGAACCTAACAACCACAGAATGGCTGCAAGGATCTACAACTCTAACAGCTCTCCTAGGATTGTTGTTCAGAGCATAAATACCTGTTTGCAAGCAAAGGTTTCTAGCACTCATAAGTTGCAATAGGAAGTCCTAACCAATAGGAAGCCCTAATAAATTTAACCAAACCCTGGAATAACCATGGTTTGGTTAAGTTTATTTTAGTTTATTTTGGGCAAATTTTTATTTTTATACAGTATTTATAGGAAAAAAAAGAGATTTGTTTTTTCAGCTATGATCAGCTGAAAAACAGGATCAGCACAAGACATATGTTTTTGAAAACATCTCCAAACTGGCATCCTAGTGAGATCACCTGGTTCCTCGAGGCCAGGGCGGATGACATCGTCAAAGATGACGCCGCTGTGGGTGCAGCGGTCAAACTGTCGGCGGTACATGGGCAGTGTCAGAATCCGTCCCATCAGGGTGGGGTTCCTACAAAGGTCAGGAAACTCCTCCTCAGGGGAACCTCTCTTCAAGTGGAACTGGGACATGGGGTCGGGAGGAACCAAACTCTGAGTGCACACAAAAAAGCTGCAAGTCAGTGAATCTTGTGGACTGCAAACTACATGACTGATCAACCATGGAGGTCACAAATTAAATCTTTCTCCAAGAGGGATCATCAATGAATCTGTCTGGTCTCAAAACTCCTAAAAATGTGGTGCGAATAAGATGGCTGAATTAAGCTACTTCCTCAGGGTCACTAGACTGAGCCACTTGAAAGGAACCCATTCAGATGGTTTGGGCATCTGATCAGAACCCCTCCTCAGTGCCTATACAACACATGAAAAATTTCACCATTAGGTCCTTTGATTGTATCACATAATCTTCTATATTGATTAATACTTTCTTCAATGAACTCTCTAGATCAGTGTTTAAGCTAGTGTGGATGACAAGTCACTGAGATGCTTAGAGACGTCTAGAATATGAACATTTGGCAATAATGGACAACTGGTAAACTCTGCAGCGACAAAACATGTTCCAATAGAGGAACTAAATGGACCTTAGAAAGAGACTGGTTGATGATGCCAGAGGTGGTGAATAGTTAAGGAGACAACTTCTAGTAACTGAATTATTCACAATGATGCTCAGTTTGTCTTCAGTTTTACTTTAAAAGTGTTGCTAACTTGCACTGTATCAACTGTGTCATTACCTCTAAGATCGGTCGGTACCTCATCTCCTTAGGAAATGAAACTGGAGCTGCAGCAAAAACAAAATAATCAAATGTTCGAACATCATGTGTCAGTGTTACATGTATTATAAGTCCATTCTGGTGGACAACGTGACTTTTTAGTGTGAGTACTAAAGTATTATTATTAGTAAGTGCTACTAGTGTGATAAACAGACAAACTGTGAAGATTTTAAGATCATTTTCATGGCAATAGTTGAACTCAGGGCAGATAAAATATAATGAAATATAACACTGCAGCAGACAACTCATTTTTAATTAATTCAATTTGTTTTAAACATCCTGTAAATTGTTTAAGATGAACTGGTTTACTGAGAAAATGTAAAAGTAAGGTAAAAAGGAAAAAGGTGTTCCCGGGTGTTTGGCCCACCTGACGCCCATTATATTGCCAGAAGTATTGGGCCACCTCTCCAAATCATTGAATTCATGTGTTCCAATCATTTCCATGGCCACAGGTGTATAAAATCAAGCACCTAGACATCTTGGACCATGTCATGCTCTCAACTTTGTGTCAGTTTTTGGAATGGTTCCATCCTGTTCCAACATGACTGCGCACTAGTTCACAAAGCAATGTCCATAAAGACATGGAGAAATGAGGTTGTTGTGGAGGAACTTGACGAGCCCTGACCTCAACCTGATAGAACGCATTTGGGATGAATTAGAGGGGAGACTGTGAACCAGGCCAGAGCCTTTGTAGAAAGCCTTCTCAGAAGAGTTGAAACTATTATAGCTGCAAAGGGTGGCCCAACTCCACATTAAAACCTATGGATTAAGAATGGGATGTCATTAAAGTTCAATTGTGTGTAAAGGCAGGTGTCCCAATACTTTTGGCATTATAGTGTACCATTTGCCATCTTGGATGTTGAGGTTTTAGATGCTGTTACAATTACTTGCCACTTGGTGGATCTCTATGGCATTTTTAAGTGTAGTGACCGATATACAGCTAAATTGTCAAAACAAGACAATTACGGTGGCTTTTGAATAGACAGGCACTATAGTGGCCAGTGTGTGTGAAAGAGTTAAAACATGTACAAAGAGTGTTTATCTTGTCTAAATGTGCATGGAACCACTGGATACGTATCATCCTCACTAGTGCTGGTCAGCTGATCACTGTATCGATGACAACAAACCTCCAGTTAGTCAGACACAAGTTGGTGTAAGTTGTAACCACAAGTTAGTTTGCTGAGTGAAAAACAAAGACGCATGCGACGAAAACTCACGTTTGACCTTCCACATGTCGTCAGTGCGATGGCTGTCAGTGAAACAAAGGGTCTAAGAATAGTTGTGTTGGTCCTGAGCAGCTCATCCAGCAGCCTGCAGGAGTCCAGTTACAGTCCAAACAATGTCAGCCTTTTTATAACTGCACACAACACAGCGCTGCTGCTATGTTTGTACTGCTGACGGAGAGACAGGTCATGGTCTTATCCATCAACAGAGAGAGAGAGAGAGAAATGGAGTGACATTATGTTTTTGGTCCAAAATAACAAACTCAGAGCTGGATCCCTGCTTATTCATTTCAAACATTGCGTTTGTGAACAAGCTCAGCTCTTTTTCTTTGTGTCAAATTCAATCAGTCCAGAGTGAGAATTGCCAACCTCATTCATGAGTCAGAGAAGTGGTGATGGTCATGTATCATTTTGTGATAACAAGGCCCAGCACTTTAAGGATCTATCATGTTGACTGAAGAAGCTGTTGAACACCATGAAAACCATCTTCAAAACTATAAAAACTAAAACGAAGAAATCAGAATTTTAGAGGTGACCTTTTTTATTTTTAGCATTTTTTGGACATTTTTTGACCTTTAATCAGAAATAGTGTAGAGAGACAGGAAACGGGGAGGAGAGTGGGGGAAGCACACGCAGGAAAGGTTGACTTGGTTGGGACTTGAACCAGCGAACAACTGCACGGCATATACGTCAACATGGTGCACCTTAGCCACTCGGCCATTCAAGTGCCCTAGTGACCTCTTTTATTTACTTTGTTTATTCCTGCACTCTCTTCTTCTTTTGTCCTGTTTGATCAGAAAGACATGACACGTCCTGATGTTTGACTGCTCACACCTGCACTACACCCATCTGACCAGCAGGTGTCCCTCGAATCACATTCACTGTAATTACACTTGGAATCCAACCTGCTGCAAAACCTTCAACGTTTGCAACAGTGACGTTCTCCCACTAGCAAATGATTTACATTTTAAGCTAATTATTGATTATTATTGATGAATTATTGATTTTAAGCAAATTAAGCTAATTATTGAGACTGATACATTTGTTGTGTTTTTTCATGATGTCACACAACATCATTATTTCTCTATGGAGAGACGCTGACATCGGTGAAAAGAGCGAATTCACCGGCAGCGAAGCGTCTTCAGCGACCAGAGCGAAAAGGAGAAGTTAAAATCCAGTTAACTTTATGGTAATGAGCTATGACACGTTTCGGCGAATTTGGCGAAAACCAATCACAATGTTTAGATTTACCAACATCCCACAGTCAGGTGGGTTCGAGGAACAAGCCACGTAATTTAAGTTCCTAGTTCCTAGGTGGTTTTGAGATGGCGACGGAAAAGCTCAACGCTACTGTGGCATCCCCGTTATCTATGACCCAAGTCTGTTCTCCTACAGAGATCACTGTTCATTATATTACTGCTACAGCCAATAAGTGTTATGTAGTGTTGTAATGTACTGTATTATGCAATTTCCTCCTTTTCTGCTGACATCATTAACTGATACATAAAACAGAAAACACAGAGGAAGCAGGACAGAAAGAAGGAGGCGTCTGAGGTCTCTTAACTACTGACTCACTGTCTGTAACAGACTGTCTTCAGTTCTTGAAACTTTCTTTTGTCTTTTGTTTTTATTCTTCAGACATTTTTCGTCTGAAGTCAGACAGTTTTGGCCAAATCAGCAAAATGGGATACTTGTTACCTCAGACTCAAGCAGCACAGCAGTGTGGTAAGTGGACACTTCCAATATTGAGTTTCGTTGTTGATTATTAACAGATATTCATGACGGAGAAGAGGGAAAAAGCATTCAGATTGTTACAGACTTCAGCAATAGTATATAATAAGTAATAGTATTCACTTTCACTTTCAAAGAAATATGCCAACAAGTGGTAACCTGTCTGTCTGCAAGTCGCTCAAGGATTGATCACAGAAAACATTCAGCAGTATGTTGAAAACAGATATTTAACACTCGTGTGGCTTCATCAGCAACAGAAATACGCCTCATATAATCTCTTACAACTAAATGTTGACGTTGAAGGAATGTCTCCACCAGATTAGATGGAAATCGATTGTGTTTAGGCAGTAGCAGCTTGTGAGCAAACATATTAGTGGGGAAAACCCTGGGTTCAATGCCTTAATCAATAGCCACGCCCCTTTGGGCGTGCTTAAAATATTATTATCATTATTATAAATAATAATAATGATAATGGTGGTAATGATAACAGTAATAATAAATATATATGTTGGAGAAATTGTATATACAGTTATTCTACTCTTTTCTATATTCTTACATTATTATCATAAACTGTTACTGGTGCATATTGTATGTGTGTGTGTGTGTTTTAACTATGATTGCAGGCAAAGGAGAACAAGATGCTCTCTCAGCAACAACCTTGACCGTGACATAACTGACTAAATGTATCAGCAACTGATATGAGCTTGGGAGTCAAGCCTCCCTTGTAGATAGCATATGAAAGATTTAACAATCACTCTTTGATTACAAAGTTTGTTTTTAAATACCAGGTCTCAACTGAAATAGCTAATCACCCCCTTTCCCTGTAGCAGTTGAGACCTCATGTAACCAGGGCGTTTCCTAAATAAAAGGCAGAGAGACTGCCTCAGAGTGAGTTTGGAGAATTGTAACTGAGCAATCTCTGATCACTCTCCTTGCAAGTAAAACTTTAACAATTCTCTGTGTCTTCTTTGTGTTCAGATTTACTACAAGTGTTGGGGATCTAAACCTAACAATATATTTGTTTGTGATTTATATTATCTATATATTTTATATATTATACTTCAATTTCTCCGAGGGAATCTTCCTCATTCATTCATATATATATATATATATATATATATATATTCAACATTTTGAAAATTCACAACAAATCAACCATATGTGCTACAGATTTTTTAACTTTCCCAGTACTGAAGAAACTTTTGGACATTTAAACCTATTGCAAATTATGGAGTCCATTTATCAAAAATTGAGCCTACAATGCATAAAAATCTTTGACTGTAAACTGTATTTTAAATAGTATTTTATACTATTTTATAAAATCTTTCCAGAAATAAGCACCCTTTCTAATTTACTCAAAGTATAGAAGCTGTCCTGGTCAAAGTGTTCTGCCAACTGCTTAAAGAATGTGAGGTTCTGAGAGGTTTTTATGAAGCTTCTGAGACGTTACACATCCAACCAACATTTTATTGTGTATATGTCACATCACAGAACAAGGATCAAAAGCCTGTTCAACCGTTCTGTAAAAGAAAGTATGACACTAAGTAGCAGGATATTTTGTTATATATATTTGATTTCGCTTAATAAATCAATCTTTTTCTGTCATTTTAGGAGCCTAAGTAAAATAAACATTCATTGTAGGTAGAGGGTTAAAACTTAAATTTTTTGAGGCCCTTGAGACCCCTTTGAGTTTATAATCTGAAGTTTATAATCAACCTCTGGGGCTATTGGAGTGAAACTAAAGTGAGGACTGACCTAAATGTCTTCACCGTAAAATCATTCTCACTCCAAGGCCTCAAACATGATGGTCCTCTCAATGGTGGTCCTCCATATAAACACACACACATAATATGTATGTGATCTCAGTAGTAACAGATCTCTTCATGTGTTCATGTCGTTGGTATTAAAACTGAATGTCCAGCATTGTTTGCTGTTTCTTTCAGCTAAAACCACAACAGTCACCTCCCAGAATGCACCTGTCGTCAACCCACCTCAGTTTCCTGGCATGAAGGTTGGAGGAAACGCTGATCTTAGAGTCACTGTGGACAAAACATTACAACACGGTAAAATCAAGTTGGTTGTGCTGTGAAGTACAGATGTTTTATTCATACATGAACAAATTTGTTGTTACCCTTATACAGCTCATTGAAACTATACTTAATTTCTCCTGAAAAGTGATTAGATTAATGTTGTGTGAAACAGTTCATCATAATGTAACATTCACAGCCCAGTGAGCTCAGAGACGTAAGCTTGTGTGTGTGTGTGTGTGTGTGTGTGTGTAAATACAGTATATACATATATATCAGGGCAATTGCTCTGAGAGAACAAGGGAAGCTGAGCTTTCTCTAACATTTCACACAATAAATGGTCAAATATGCACTGTTGAATTTACATTAAATTGGGATTGACATTATGTTACAACTGAATCATCCTAGAATGTGTTTAACTTCATGACTAAGTCTTTTTCGCTCTGTTTGTCCGACATGATTTTCCGATGATTTTAAATGTGCAGCACTGTGTATGAAACCCTACTGATGCTGAGATTCTACGGGTTTCTGTGTGATGCTTTTTTTCAATGCAGCGAAGCCAGTGGTTTATTCAAAGTGATTGGATAAATGGTGAAAATCATCATTCCCTTTGAAGCCAGACTTCACTGGGGGTGAATGGAGCAGTGGGCTACACATGAAGCCAGGCTTTGACATGATAATTGGTGGAACTGTCTAAAAGGCTGAACCTCTTTTGATTGGCAGATATTTGGAAACAAACACTGACATCAGAGTGAAGTAGAGTTAGGTTAGGTTAGTAGAGTTAGTTAGAGTTAGCAGATTTCCCAGAGTGAAGTCCAGAGACAATGTGCTGTCCATCAGGAGTGCTTGTTTCTTAATCTCAATAAAGTTATTGAGTTTGTTAGTTTGTTCATAATCATATAGTTAAAATCATATTTCCTAGTCAAGTTGTAAAGGGAAACTAGCACTAGTTACTAGGTGTGCTAGTTAGCATGCTAGCATTAGTGTGCTAGTTAGTGTGCTAGCATGTTAACTAGCACTCCTAAAATGAGCTTCCCCTTGGAAGTGGCGGCCACTCATACATATGTATATACACAGGTTATAGGCTAGATTTAGGAGCAGACAGGAGGGTCACTCAACATATTTGTGTACATGACAAGGTCCGACGATAACCAATTGGAATGTGTAGATTTACCAACTTCCCACAGTCAAGTGGGTTCGAGGGAACAAACCATGTAATTTTAGTTCCTAGTTCATAACCAGTCTCAGATGGTGACCAAAAAGCTTATTGCTACTGTGGCAGGCTTTCCTGTTCTTTATGACCCAAGTCTGTTCTCTTATAGAGATCAGAACAAAAAAATGAGGTGTGGGAGAAAATTGCAGAGGTAGTGGGACGGCCCAGTGTGTTTTGAAGTCTGTAATATGTAAACGAGGACAAGAGATTAATTGCAATTTTTCAATGTTGCATCATGATGTCGCATGTATAGCGTGCTCCCCCCACCCCCGAAGCACCATTTTAAAACCCAGCAGCAGATGCATGTCAATAAATAGTTTCTATACATAGAATGTGTGGTGGGTACCACAGAAAAAACACTGGCGGCTACAAATTCATTAATTATTTTTATTTCAATGCGAAACACTCAGGATTTTAATTTTGGATGGGCCACTTAATAGAAAAACTGAACATACATAGAGTTGGAAATTATTCCTGCCTGTCTGTGGCCAGATTCTGATCCTATCTTTAAATGTACGTGGCCCAATGTGGCCTTGTTTTTTGTGTGCATGCACAAAAAAACAATGCACAACTGCACATGCCCTAGACTCGTGGTGTTCCACGGTATCAGAGCAGAACTGGAGCGAGACAGAGCAACTGCTCCGGTCTTTGGATAAAAACCTGCACTGCGCTCCAACTATATTTCACACTCTCCGCTCACATGCTCTGGTCTGGATGTGGGTGCGTTAGAATGAGTTAAATTCAATGACAAGGAGAAAATCAGACCAGTGTTTGTTGCCCAAATACGTTGCTGCCCCCAGCTAATAAAAGAGACAGGCATCTGTTTGCCACTCTGTTATTATTTGCAGCTTTACAGTACATGTATTTTTACCCAAATGTATGAAAACCCAAATCAAATCAGAAATGCGATGTGAAGCAATCTGTCTGTCGATATATTATTATTTTATCTGTGCGCTAACGAGCTCAACCATTTAGCCATCTTCTGCCTGTAGACTAAATAACGTAAAATGCCAAGCATCAACTGTACAAAGAGAATGTAAAATCACATGTTGTGACTGGTCCAGACCTCACACGTAACCTAATAAATATTGTCTTTCCTTTTTATATATAAACAGGGATGTTTTTTAGTCTTTATTCTGAATTTAGATTTAGATTTAGCTGGAAAAAACACTTCCCCAGCTACTAATTCAAGTGCACAGTGCATGTCTGAAATTATACACTTGGCCTGTGTCTTTAAAGCTCTACATCACGCATCATTCCTTTCATTTCAGCTTGTTGTCGCTCCACTCTCAAGCAGCAAAGCAGCTGTGAAGAACTGCCATCCGATTTCGAAGGCTCTGCAAATACCTGCGATACCGCCGATGTTGTGCATACGCGTTATAATGCTTGTTACATGATATCGGTAAGGACACAGAGTACCTGTGTGAATATATGACTAAGTGCTTCGTTGATATGTACGCCAACCTGCCATACCTAACATGGCTAGTTATGATGCACTATAACAAAACAATGGCCTGCAGTGACTGTATCATAAGAATTGCCCATTTAAGCATATGCTGTTCAGTATGCCAGTGCATATATAGTCCTGTTAGCTGTTAGCAGCAATTCAACAATTCACCCATGAGCTCAGCTCTTTTGCATCCAATTTTTCTTACAGCTTTTTTGTGACACCAGAATTCGTCAGTGACCAATCTAAAGGGTTGTAGTTTAAGTTGGCGCATGAGTATGAGTCAGATCCACTGGGTGCTGCGCAAGGCCTTGGACTGAGATGGTTGTCTTTTACCTAAAGACATGTAAACAGTCATCAGTTTAAAAGCACAGCAGGAGCTCTCACTGGGAAGACTTTGCAAACCAGTCAGCACCAGCATAATTTTGTTTGTTTGCCGATCCAAGCATCAACAATATTCACTGATTTTACCAGGACATCAAAATAATACGAGAGGACCTATTGAATACTTTGGAGGACTTGGGAAACAAGGACTTCAAGAAGTTCAAATGGTATCTGCAGCAACCCAACATCGCAAAAGGTTACCAAACCATCAGATTGTGCAAGTTGGAGGACGCTGAAAGATGGGATGCAGTTGACTTGATGGTGCAGACTTGTGGACTTCATGGAGCCATGGAAGTGACCAAGATGGTTCTGAAAAAGATGAACAAGAATGATCTGGTGCAGAGTCTGTCGGACACAAGCTCAGAACCAGAGAGTAAGTCCTTGTCTTTCTTTAGTTTTTGCTGCAACCATCCTGCTTCTCCTGAATACACCCTGCTGCTCAGGTGTTCAGGTTCTTGGTAGGTAGGTTGTTCCAGGCCTCTTGAGGAACTTTCCACATTTCTGCTGTATACTTAGGCAGTTTGATGCGATCCTAGACCGATTCCATGAAATTCAGATCAGTGGGACACCAGACTATATGTTGCAGGGATCCTTGTTCTTCTTGCCTCTGTGATAATATCTGATGAAAAAGAATTTAAATCTCTAAGGAGCCTAAATCTTACACAGTCCTGACGACCTCTTCATCCTCTCAATAATCCAATCAGCTAATCATGTGGCTGAAATGCACTTGCAAGTAAAATCCTGCAGGTACAGATCAGGAGCTACAGTAGCTGTTCGTGTCTAAGATCTCAGCAATCTCAGTGACTTTGATCATGACCCTATTGTTGAAATATTCCTAAAACTGTCAATCTTCTGGGATTTTTGCACATAACAGTCCCTCTTGAGTTTACACTTACCATGGTCAACATCCTGTAAGCATCACTGTGAATGAAAATGAAGAAGTTGGACAAGAATGGGCAGTCTGGTTAGAGCAGACAGAAGAGCTACACTAACTCCGATAACCACCCTGTACAAGTGTAGGTGGATGGATGGCCATAGCAGAAGAATCACGTCTAATTCTGCTCCTGTCACCCAAGAACAGAAATATCAGTGGGCTGCTGAATACAGGAAAATATAGCTTGGATTTGATGGAAATAGATTTCTGCAGATGGCACCTTTCAGGGTGATAGTGCACAAGTCATCTCAAATCAGTGTGATAAACATGACAGAGACTTCGTTAAAATTCAGTGGCCTCTCCAGGCAGCAGGTCCTGGATCCAGCCCACAGTTCATTATCTTCAAGTTGCAAACTTCCTGCAGGATGCTCCATGTCACAAAACCACTGGAAATGTATTTTTTCGTCATTGATATTTTCTGTGTTCTAGTCATATAACGGCTTTTATTGATGCAAAAATACATACTAAAACTAAACCCACAAATATAAACCAAACATCAATACATCAACAATGTAGTGGTTATATGCTATATTTGAAAAAGACAACACCAGGAATGAAATACAATCAAATATGGAAGAGACACAATTAATACAATACAAAAAAGGCACTTTCAAAAACCAGTTCCTAAGATCACACCCCCCTGCTGCCCATGCAAGTGCACAGTCCATGTATGAAATCATATACTTGGCCTATGTCTTTAAAGCTCTACATCACGCATCATTCCTTTCATTTCAGCTCGTTGTCGCTCCACTCTCAAGCAGCAAAGCAGCTGTGAAGAACTGCTGTCCAATTTCGCAGGCTCTGCGAATACACGTGATGAAACCTGCGATACCGCCGATGTTGTGCGTACGCGTTATAATGCTCGTTACATGATATTACATGTACATGGAGGACACAGAGTACCTATGTGAATATATGACTAAATGCTCCGTTGATACGTACGCCAACCTGTCATACCTAACATGGCTAGTTATGATGCACCATAACAAAACAATGGCCTGCAGTGACTGTATCATAAGAATTGCCCATTTAAGCATATGCTGTTCAGTATACCAGTGCATATATAGTCCTGTTAACTGTTAGCAGCAATTCAACAATTCACCCATGAGCTCAGCTCTTTTGCATCCAATTTTTCTTACAGCTTTTTTGTGACACCAGAATTCGTCAGTGACCAATCTAAAGGGTTGTAGTTTAAGTTGGCGCATGAGTATGAGTCAGATCCACTGGGTGCTGCGCAAGGCCTTGGACTGAGATGATTGTCTTTTACCTAAATACATGTAAACAGTCATCAGTTTAAAAGCACAGCAGGAGCTCTCACTGGGAAGACTTTGCAAACCAGTCAGCACCAGCATAATTTTGTTTGTTTGCCGATCTAAGCATCAACAATATTCACTGATTTTACCAGGACATCAAAATAACACGAGAGGACCTATTGAATACTTTGGAGGACTTGGGAAACAAGGACTTCAAGAAGTTCAAATGGTATCTGCAGCAACCCAACATCGCAAAAGGTTACCAAACCATCAGAGTGTGCAAGTTGGAGGACGCTGAAAGATGGGATGCAGTTGACTTGATGGTGCAGACTTGTGGACTTCATGGAGCCATGGAAGTGACCAAGATGGTTCTGAAAAAGATGAACAAGAATGATCTGGTGCAGAGTCTGTCGGACACAAGCTCAGAACCAGAGAGTAAGTCCTTGTCTTTCTTTAGTTTTTGCTGCAACCATCCTGCTTCTCCTGAATACACCCTGCTGCTCAGGTGTTCAGGTTCTTGGTAGGTAGGTTGTTCCAGGCCTCTTGAGGAACTTTCCACATTTCTGCTGTATACTTAGGCAGTTTGATGCGATCCTAGACCGATTCCATGAAATTCAGATCAGTGGGACACCAGACTATATGTTGCAGGGATCCTTGTTCTTCTTGCCTCTGTGATAATATCTGATGAAAAAGAATTTAAATCTCTAAGGAGCCTAAATCTTACACAGTCCTGACGACCTCTTCATCCTCTCAATAATCCAATCAGCTAATCATGTGGCTGAAATGCACTTGCAAGTAAAATCCTGCAGGTACAGATCAGGAGCTACAGTAGCTGTTCGTGTCTAAGATCTCAGCAATCTCAGTGACTTTGATCATGACCCTATTGTTGAAATATTCCTAAAACTGTCAATCTTCTGGGATTTTTGCACATAACAGTCCCTCTTGAGTTTACACTTACCATGGTCAACATCCTGTAAGCATCACTGTGAATGAAAATGAAGAAGTTGGACAAGAATGGGCAGTCTGGTTAGAGCAGACAGAAGAGCTACACTAACTCCGATAACCACCCTGTACAAGTGTAGGTGGATGGATGGCCATAGCAGAAGAATCACGTCTAATTCTGCTCCTGTCACCCAAGAACAGAAATATCAGTGGGCTGCTGAATACAGGAAAATATAGCTTGGATTTGATGGAAATAGATTTCTGCAGATGGCACCTTTCAGGGTGATAGTGCACAAGTCATCTCAAATCAGTGTGATAAACATGACAGAGACTTCGTTAAAATTCAGTGGCCTCTCCAGGCAGCAGGTCCTGGATCCAGCCCACAGTTCATTATCTTCAAGTTGCAAACTTCCTGCAGGATGCTCCATGTCACAAAACCACTGGAAATGTATTTTTTCGTCATTGATATTTTCTGTGTTCTAGTCATATAACGGCTTTTATTGATGCAAAAATACATACTAAAACTAAACCCACAAATATAAACCAAACATCAATACATCAACAATGTAGTGGTTATATGCTATATTTGAAAAAGACAACACCAGGAATGAAATACAATCAAATATGGAAGAGACACAATTAATACAATACAAAAAAGGCACTTTCAAAAACCAGTTCCTAAGATCACACCCCCCTGCTGCCCACGCAAGTGCACAGTCCATGTATGAAATCATATACTTGGCCTATGTCTTTAAAGCTCTACATCACGCATCATTCCTTTCATTTCAGCTCGTTGTCGCTCCACTCTCAAGCAGCAAAGCAGCTGTGAAGAACTGCTGTCCAATTTCGCAGGCTCTGCGAATACACGTGATGAAACCTGCGATACCGCCGATGTTGTGCGTACGCGTTATAATGCTCGTTACATGATATTACATGTACATGGAGGACACAGAGTACCTATGTGAATATATGACTAAATGCTCCGTTGATACGTACGCCAACCTGTCATACCTAACATGGCTAGTTATGATGCACCATAACAAAACAATGGCCTGCAGTGACTGTATCATAAGAATTGCCCATTTAAGCATATGCTGTTCAGTATACCAGTGCATATATAGTCCTGTTAACTGTTAGCAGCAATTCAACAATTCACCCATGAGCTCAGCTCTTTTGCATCCAATTTTTCTTACAGCTTTTTTGTGACACCAGAATTCGTCAGTGACCAATCTAAAGGGTTGTAGTTTAAGTTGGCGCATGAGTATGAGTCAGATCCACTGGGTGCTGCGCAAGGCCTTGGACTGAGATGATTGTCTTTACCTAAATACATGTAAACAGTCATCAGTTTAAAAGCACAGCAGGAGCTCTCACTGGGAAGACTTTGCAAACCAGTCAGCACCAGCATAATTTTGTTTGTTTGCCGATCCAAGCATCAACAATATTCACTGATTTTACCAGGACATCAAAATAACACGAGAGGACCTATTGAATACTTTGGAGGACTTGGGAAACAAGGACTTCAAGAAGTTCAAATGGTATCTGCAGCAACCCAACATCGCAAAAGGTTACCAAACCATCAGAGTGTGCAAGTTGGAGGACGCTGAAAGATGGGATGCAGTTGACTTGATGGTGCAGACTTGTGGACTTCATGGAGCCATGGAAGTGACCAAGATGGTTCTGAAAAAGATGAACAAGAATGATCTGGTGCAGAGTCTGTCGGACACAAGCTCAGAACCAGAGAGTAAGTCCTTGTCTTTCTTTAGTTTTTGCTGCAACCATCCTGCTTCTCCTGAATACACCCTGCTGCTCAGGTGTTCAGGTTCTTGGTAGGTAGGTTGTTCCAGGCCTCTTGAGGAACTTTCCACATTTCTGCTGTATACTTAGGCAGTTTGATGCGATCCTAGACCGATTCCATGAAATTCAGATCAGTGGGACACCAGACTATATGTTGCAGGGATCCTTGTTCTTCTTGCCTCTGTGATAATATCTGATGAAAAAGAATTTAAATCTCTAAGGAGCCTAAATCTTACACAGTCCTGACGACCTCTTCATCCTCTCAATAATCCAATCAGCTAATCATGTGGCTGAAATGCACTTGCAAGTAAAATCCTGCAGGTACAGATCAGGAGCTACAGTAGCTGTTCGTGTCTAAGATCTCAGCAATCTCAGTGACTTTGATCATGACCCTATTGTTGAAATATTCCTAAAACTGTCAATCTTCTGGGATTTTTGCACATAACAGTCCCTCTTGAGTTTACACTTACCATGGTCAACATCCTGTAAGCATCACTGTGAATGAAAATGAAGAAGTTGGACAAGAATGGGCAGTCTGGTTAGAGCAGACAGAAGAGCTACACTAACTCCGATAACCACCCTGTACAAGTGTAGGTGGATGGATGGCCATAGCAGAAGAATCACGTCTAATTCTGCTCCTGTCACCCAAGAACAGAAATATCAGTGGGCTGCTGAATACAGGAAAATATAGCTTGGATTTGATGGAAATAGATTTCTGCAGATGGCACCTTTCAGGGTGATAGTGCACAAGTCATCTCAAATCAGTGTGATAAACATGACAGAGACTTCGTTAAAATTCAGTGGCCTCTCCAGGCAGCAGGTCCTGGATCCAGCCCACAGTTCATTATCTTCAAGTTGCAAACTTCCTGCAGGATGCTCCATGTCACAAAACCACTGGAAATGTATTTTTTTCGTCATTGATATTTTCTGTGTTCTAGTCATATAACGGCTTTTATTGATGCAAAAATACATACTAAAACTAAACCCACAAATATAAACCAAACATCAATACATCAACAATGTAGTGGTTATATGCTATATTTGAAAAAAGACAACACCAGGAATGAAATACCATCAAATATGGAAGAGACACAATTAATACAATACAAAAAGGCACTTTCAAAAACCAGTTCCTAAGATCACACCCCCTGCTGCCCACGCAAATTGCACAGTCCATGTATGAAATCATATACTTGGCCTATGTCTTTAAAGCTCTACATCACGCATCATTCCTTTCATTTCAGCTCGTTGTCGCTCCACTCTCAAGCAGCAAAGCAGCTGTGAAGAACTGCTGTCCAATTTCGCAGGCTCTGCGAATACACGTGATGAAACCTGCGATACACGCCGATGTTGTGCGTACGCGTTATAATGCTCGTTACATGATATTACATGTACATGGAGGACACAGAGTACCTATGTGAATATATGACTAAATGCTCCGTTGATACGTACGCCAACCTGTCATACCTAACATGGCTAGTTATGATGCACCATAACAAAACAATGGCCTGCAGTGACTGTATCATAAGAATTGCCCATTTAAGCATATGCTGTTCAGTATACCAGTGCATATATAGTCCTGTTAACTGTTAGCAGCAATTCAACAATTCACCCATGAGCTCAGCTCCTTTGCATCCAATTTTTCTTACAGCTTTTTTGTGACACCAGAATTGTCAGTGACCAATCTAAAGGGTTGTAGTTTAAGTTGGCGCATGAGTATGAGTCAGATCCACTGGGTGCTGCGCAAGGCCTTGGACTGAGATGATTGTCTTTTACCTAAATACATGTAAACAGTCATCAGTTTAAAAGCACAGCAGGAGCTCTCACTGGGAAGACTTTGCAAACCAGTCAGCACCAGCATAATTTTGTTTGTTTGCCGATCCAAGCATCAACAATATTCACTGATTTTACCAGGACATCAAAATAACACGAGAGGACCTATTGAATACTTTGGAGGACTTGGGAAACAAGGACTTCAAGAAGTTCAAATGGTATCTGCAGCAACCCAACATCGCAAAAGGTTACCAAACCATCAGAGTGTGCAAGCTGGAGGACGCTGAAAGATGGGATGCAGTTGACTTGATGGTACAGATTTGTGGACTTCATGGAGCCATGGAAGTGACCAAGATGGTTCTGAAGAAGATGAACAAGAATGATCTGGTGCGCAGTCTGTCAGACACAGACTCAGAACCAGAGAGTAAGTCTTTGTCTTTCTTTCTTGAGCATTTGCTGTGACCATCCTGCTTCTCCTGAATACACCCTGCAACTTAGTTGTTCAGGTTCTTGGTAGGTAGGTTGTTCCAGGCCTCTTGGAGAACTTGCCAGAGTTCTGTGCTCGGTGTACTTAGGCAGTTTGAAGTTGACATCAGTAGAAACCCCATATGTTGCAGGAATGCTTGTTCTTCCTGCCTATGTGATAACATGATGGCTAAGAATATAAACCTCCATGTCTTACACAGTGCTGACCATCTTTTCACCTTCTCAATATGCCAAAAGCAAATGATATAGCTGAAATGCACTAAGTAATATCCTGCAGATACAGATAAACCTGATTGTTGAGGTATTTCTGTAATGGTTGATCGTCTGGGATTCTCACACACAATAGTCTCTAGAGTTTACAATATAAACAACGGACAACATTCAGTAAGCATCATTTCAATGGACCAAAATGAAGAAAGGCCAGATGAGAATAGGCAGTCTGATTGGAGCTGACAGAAAAGCTACAGTAACTCAGATAACCACAATGTACAACTGTAGGCAGATGAACTACCACAATCACCAGTTCTTGGATACAGTTAATTAACAGAAATATGATGCTTTGAAATCTATAAGAAGGAAAATTGCAGAGGAACATTTCATCTTATGCATCCAATGACACAAAGGACTTTTACAATTTATACATTAACATTTGCTGAAAAGACACTACCCAGTACAGGTCCATATTCTACTTTTAACTGTGTTCTATTAATGTTTTCGTCATGCTTTTAATGCATGCATTTCCTTCATTTCAGCCGTCAATTATTTCTCCGCGTGGTCTGTCCATCGGGTCGCTTCGTCTGAAATCGAAGGCGCGGGAAACTTGTGCAAGAAAATCTGTAATCCACTTAATACTCAAATGCGTAAGAATCATAAAAGTTGTCACACAATGTTTCCCGTGTGTAACTGCCAGCACCAGGCTAATCAAGGATATGTGGACAACCAGATCGAATGTGAGGCTTTGGGGAGTCTCTATTGCAACAAAGCTCATGTCCTGGATCTGCCCCAGCTCCAGGCCATAGCAAACTTGGGATTGCTTGATCTGCTCATTTCCTCCAAACCACGGAAAGATCCTTTGCAAGCTCCTAAAAAGGTTGTGTGGTCCAGAACTGCTGCAGCAGTTCCTCACTCTATCTCCAAAGACGAGAACAGATGGCCTGCAAAGGAAACTCATTTCGGCCATTTGTATCCACCACCTCAATTTTTCAGTCAGTCAGTACCCAAAGCTCAGAACCACAGCTGGGGATCAAAATGTGGATATGGACAACTTTATGAAGCCCCAGCACAGCACCCACCTACCTAATGTGTCTTGAAGGGAGCATTTCACATCTTTCCATCAACGAACTGCAAGCCCCAGTGGTGAAAAAGCAGAACACCTATCTGGATTTCATGTCTGATGCAGAAACTTATCCGAAATTATCTGAATTTTAAAAAGCAAACTAGCTTGGCTTATTGTACATGTCATGAAGGACATTTTATAATAAACTCATTAAACTACTGTCATTACTATGGAAATAAATCAGCATTTTTTTCTTCTTAAAATTCAATAAAGTATGTGTTTCCAGTCTCTTTCTTGTCATTGTCATGATTAACACCACAAATTAAGTTTCCCTAATTGTCTTACTTGGCGACAAACACATTCAACATATTTCTAACAACTTCACAATAAAAGCATTCTGGCCATTGCCATTGCTTTTACTATGATGGAACCAAAGCAGGAAATTGTTAAGCTGTTGTTTATTGTCTTCGTATTGGACCCTAGAACACAGACTCAAGACAACTGAGGTAACACAAAGAAGAAGCTAAACTGCCAATGAAGTGAAGAAAACAAAATCTTAACCCATACAACAAAATACTCAGTAATGGAGGTCCAAGAAGCTGATGGGGGAAGAGGAAGCAGGATGTGATAGGAATCTGAGGTGTGGGCAAGAGCATGACAGGAAAATGGTTCAGTCAAGCAGGTGGATCCTGGGATGAGAGCAAACAGGGTCAACCAGGCAGTTACAAACAAGCACAGACTCAAAGTTGTTAAGTTGGCCACCACCTACAACATCAATGAACTGAGTACAGCTGGCGAAAATCAGTTGGAGCTGCAGGGGGAGAGGGTGGTAATCCATGGGCAGTAGGTGTGTTGGTGTAGACGGCAAGAACAGGAAGTACATCAGCCACACCAGCCTAAGCAACAACCACACATGCACAAGGAAGACACAAAAAAGACAAATGCATAACAAGAACGGAAAGGGACAATCGTGGTAGACAGGGAGTGAATCTATTTCCTTAACTTGACTTAACTTAGGCCCCTAAAGTCCGGATTCTATGGCTAATGATCTAATGAGTGATCTGTGTTTGAATACACTTCCCCGGCACGGTACTGTTCGAAGAGGTTCCATCTTGCCCTGATGTCAGGGCAAGATGGTGCCGGTGTGTGGCTGGGCATCTGCTGCTCCTGCTTTGCTTACTATACAGATTGAGTTTCTGCTGGTGTATGATCGCCAATTTTTTTAAAGTTTTCAACACGTAAGGACTTAGTTCCATTTGAATGCAGTGGACAGAAAGCGGTGCCTCCGCAACTGGCAGGGACTTACCTTACTCCCGACTTACCTGTACCTGGCCTCGGTTCTACCTCCTTGATGGTAGTGTCCTCGTCACCACAGCAAATGTGGCAGTCAGCTGGCAATGCCGAAGGTCTCGCAGGCCCGATCTTCATCCATTTCCCAGGCAGGACATGGATTAACCCCCTTCATTGTGCCGTGGCACTTCCTGATTCCCATCGACTCCTGTCTTGTACCTGTCATCGGGTCGTTTGAGGGACTCCAGCCTAGCAGCCTCTGGCCACCCCAGCTCTCTCAGCACAGGGTGAACCTCAGGCTTCTGAACTTCAGATAACTGGCGAACAAAACATTTATCCTGAGGGATTTCTTCAACTCCCTTAGCCTGGATTTCCTTTGCGTGATGGAGATTTGGGTCGGTGCCAGTGAGTGCAGCCATCTGATCGAACTTTTACCGGCTGGCTGTTCTTAATTTAACTCCCCACGGATGTCAGGTCATGGAGGAGGTATGTCTACTGTTTATAAAAATGATTGTGCAACACTGCATCCTCAACAGCTTTGAAGTGAACTTATTTGAGGTGGGTTGCTGCGACCCAGTGCTGTGTGTCTTTATCTACCGACTCCCCAAATACAATAAGGACTTTCTAAATGACTGCTCTGATCCACTGGCTGAAATTATGCCTAAGTATAATCCTATTCCTTTTGTTGGGGATTTAAACATTCTTGTGTGTTGTCCTGATAAACTGATGGTGAAGGACCTCTTAAGCCTTATTGACCGTTTTAACTTGGAGCAGTGTGTGTCTGGTCGCACACACGAACATGGACACACATTTGACCTTGTCCCCTCTTATGGTCTGTCTGTGGCTAACCTGGAAATTTGTGACAATGTGTTTTCCGATCATATGCCTGTGCTGTTTGAAGCTGCTTTCTCTTGTGCTACAGTTAAATCTGCCGCTCCTGCTTGGAGCCGTTGGATTTTTAACCCTTCCACTGCTGGTCAGTTCTCTGCTTCTTTCAACCACCTCTGTGTTCCCTCTGGCTCAACACCTGCAAACACGGAGCAGCTCAGTTCTTGATTTCACTCCTCCTGCTGAACCATATTAGACTCTGTGGCTCCATTAAAAACTGTGCAACTGAAAGCTAAACCTGAGCCCCGGTTCAATGAGAGAACTCACGCAGCCAGACAGGAGTGTCGCAAAGTGGAATGGAGGTGGAAGAAAGACAAGCTGCAAGTCTCTTACCAAATCCTAAAGGACTGTTGGAGCTGCTTCCAAAATACTGTTAAAGAGGGCAAAAGTAATCACCTGTCAAACCTCATAGAGACAAACTGTCACAATCCACATGTGTTATTTAAAATCATTGATTCTGTTCTTAATCCTACTCAGCCTGTGAGCACAGAGGCATCCCCTGAGAAGTGCAATAGCTTTGTGCACTTTTTTATTGATAAGGTTGCTACTGCAAGGGCTCTCATCTCCACCCCTACATCTGACCCCCTGACCCTGTACCTTGCTCGGCTGTGTTTAATGTTTGAGCCTTTGCGTGTAAAGGTTTTAGAAGATGTGGCTACCCAGATGAGACCACCAGGTTCTCCTTGTGACACTGTCCCACCTCACTTTCTTAAAGAGGTTTTCCCTAGTATAGGGCAGTCACTTCTGGCCATTATTAACAGCAGTCTGTCTTCAGGTGTTGTTCCCCAAAGTTTTAAACATGTGGTTGTGCGACCCCTGCTTAAGAAACCTGGCCTTGATAGTAGTGTGCTAGCCAACTTCAGGCGGATCTACAAGCTGCCTTTTACTTCAAAAATACTGGAAAAAGTCGTTCATGCTCAGTTGAAGGCTTTTTTGGATGAGCATGGCGTTCTGGAGGTCTTCCAGTGATTTTAAAGCACTGCATAGAACAGTCAGCTTTATTAAGAGTTTTTAATGACATCCTTTTGGCAAATGAGATTTTATTATTCTTGTCCTGATGGACTTAACAGCAGCATTTGACACTGTGGACCACAGTATCTTAGTGGCTCAGTTGGAGCAACTAGTAGGGTTGGTTACTCTGAGTTGGTTTAAATCCTATCTGACAGACAGAACTATGTGTGTAAGCCTTGGTGGTTCTGAGTCCTGCTCTGCTCCATTGTCAGATGGGTGTTCCACAGGGTTTGATTTTAGGGCCCCTGCTTTTCTCATTGTATCTGCTGCCCCTGGGTTCCATCCTTAGAATGGTATCGCTTTCCACTGTTACCCTGACGATAGTCAAATTTATGTGCAGCTGAAGAAGAAAGATGCTCTCTCTTAAACCACTTCTGCTGTGCCTTAGGGACATTAAAGCTTGGATGTTCCTTTTAATTTTAACAAGAAAAAAACAGAATTGATGATGTTTGGTCCCAGTGGCTCTTGTGACCCCCCTAGCGTCAAAACCTGGGTTTTAAGACGGACAGTGATTTTAAATTGGATCATCAAATTATTGCAACAGTTAAGACCAGCTTCTTTCACCTGAGCAAGCTGGCAAAGGTGAGGTCTTTCCTAACACATAAACTCTTTGGAACAGTAATCCACACTTTACTTTGTCAGCCAGGCCTCCCTCACACGTCTCCAGTTGGTACAAAACACCGCTGCTCGCCTCCTAACTGGAGCACATAAGAGTGAGCACATTACTCCTATTCTGGCCTCCCTTCACTGGCTGCCTGTGCATATTAGAGTCCATTTTAAGATTCTTTTATTTGTTTTTAAGTCTTTGAATGGTCTCACCCCGCCCTACCTCTCTGAGCTGCTCCATCTCCACCCTCCTTCCCGGTGCCTCAGGTCAGCTGCTCCTGGAGGTACCAAGGTCCAACCGGAAGCTCAGGGGGGATAGAGCATTTTCTGTTGCCGTTCCCAAATTATGGAATGACCTCCCACTGTACATCAGGCAAGACCCTTCACTGTCCATTTTAAGATAAAACTTGTCTTAAAACTCACTTTTAATCCTTGGCTTTTAACACAGCATGAGACTCTGTTCTTGTTTTAACATTGTTATTGTTTTATTATGTATTTTTTACTTTGGTACTGTTATAGTTTATTATATTATGTCTCATGTTTTTACATTTGATTCTTATTTATGTGCAGCACTTTGTTTTCAGCTGTTGCAGTTTTTAAAGCGCTCTATAAATAAAGCTGAGTTGAGTAGAGAGTTGAGTGCTTGAGCATGGAACACATGCATGCACACAAGCACGGATAAGCATGCGATACGCAAATTGTAACCATCACTGCAAATTGCCGCCTTGTTCAGTCAATGAATCCAGACATTTGCGAGGGCTGTATTTTGAAGATGGGGAGCCAATGCAGTGATCTTAAAACTGGTGTAATGTGAGCCCACTTTCTGGTCTTCATCAGCACACGAGCAGCTGAGTTCTGGAGAAGCTAAAGGTATGAAATGGGGAAAAAAAAGGTTGCATCAGCATCTCTGTGTTGGCTCAAGAGAGAAATGGGTGGACCCCAGCTATATTCTTTTGATGATAAAAAACCTGTTTTAACCACATGTTTAACTTGTAGATGAAAACTGAGCTCAGAGACAAAAATAACACCCAGGTTTTTCACTTGATTATATCTCTTCAAAGACAATGCATGTAGTTTTGACAAGTGTGTGTCTCTCTCTATTGTGAGTGTGCCCTTAATGTCAAATGAAGAAAGAGAAAATTCTCAAACTAAATCACAAAATCATCAAAGCAGATATCTATAGACCATAACTGAACACAAACTAATTTGACTAAAGTCACTAATTTGAACAATTTATCACGAAACACAAAAGTTCAAGATCAAAATGGTTTCTACTCCAAACTGAAGACTTAATCAAACACTGAACTTTTTGATCAGTGATCAGTTCATGGTTCTTGGTAGATTTATCTTGTCATGGCTCCTTCTCAGTGCCAGAATTCAGACAGTACTTGCAGAATTCATCTTTTTAAACTTTTCTTTGTCTTCCCTTTTCTTTCCCCAGCTCACAGGCTCATCTCACCTCATCAACTTCACTTCCTGTCTCAGTGGAGAAAGGCTATCAAAGACCTGACCTTGGATAAGCATCTCAAAATGGGCGGTATATATCTGTTACATCCATCCATTTTCAGCCACATATCCAAGGTCCAGGTGACCCACTGTCCACCAGTGCTTGGTCAACATGACTCCTCACACCAGTACCACCATCCTCGTCTTAACACTGAAAATGCAGGGTTAAACATGAAATTACTTGGTAACCACCAATCCTGCCACAGGGTTCAGAGCTCAGGCTTTCAAGTATATGGGAAACCAAGATTTCCTACTCATCCGTCCACACAGAAGTCTGCATTTACTCTACCCACAGAAAACTTGGCAACAGAGCCAGATGCTTTCTCAGTGTTGGAAGTGGGGGAGGGACAATGTAGAAACACGTAGAGTGTAATCTGATGAGTCATGTTTGTGCAAAGCCACTTCCTGCTCTGTGATCACAGCTCAACAGGCAGCCACTTGTATTTAAAAAGAAAGGCACAACTGCTTAGGTTTGGTTTCAGTTTTGAGAACATAAACTGAACTAAACTGAACAATGTGCTGTTTGTCCTCTCACTAATATTAACTGAGATGACAGGACTTTGATAGTGGGTCTGGAACTGCTGGAGGAGGACGTCAGATATATAATTACTAATTGTCAGTCCTGAAGTCGGGGGAGCCGAGAAGAGGAATGCAGGATGGAAAACCAGTTTACGGCTAGCCCAGCTGTGAATCCAGCAGCAGCAGCACATAATGGTAAGACTTATAATATTTTCGTTTATTTATTGAATTTCACTGTTTATGTGTCTCCAAGCGAGGAAGAGCTCTGTGTGAGACAAACATACAGACAAGTTGACCCAGCCTGTTTCTCAGGGCAGTGAACTCGCTGCAGAAAGCAAACAATCAGACTGAGTTTTTAACAAAGTGAGACATAATGTCTGGATTGATACAAATAAAGGTGTGCCTGTGTAAAACAAACAAAAAATATATCTAGTGGATGCGCAGGCTGTACAACATTCTCACCACTGTTTCTTAGTTTGCTAGTTTTCACCCTTCCTGTGATATGTCAACGCCCATCACTACACTTTAACCACACTTTCTATGGTTGTAAAGTGTTTGACATGATGATCTTTTGTATCTTTCTAAGGTACTTGTTAAAGTAGTGGGGTAGAGACAGTATGTATGACTTGATGACTTGGCATAATATTTCTACACTATATTGTACTTTTTAAATCTGATATGTATCTTCCATCTTTGGCATACCTCTATTTCCTGGATAATCATTGTTCTGTGCTATAAAATGATCTCTCATTAGCAACAGCTTCAGAAGACAACAAAGACCAATTATGACTCAGTAGTGTCTTTCCCCTGTGGTGAAGCAACAGTTTTTACCTTTTTCCTCTGCAGGTCTGAACCTGTCACATGCAGTTCTTTTTTCACAATTTAGTTTCAAATTGAATTGTCCTGGAAAGTGTTTACTGTACTGGTGAACAACTGTTTTCTCTAACACAGAAGCAGGACCAGAGGTCAACAACATAGTCCAGGCATCCAGATTAGATTAGGTATATAATCTCTATAGTGTGTTCTGGATTAACCCTGAGGTCTCCAATAACTTGAATGAGCCTGCAAAAAACCCTTCTTTCGCCTTCTTTCAAACTACAAATTTGATTTGACATCAGTTGAGTTGTTATCCCCAAAGACATTACAGAGAAATGACAGAGGAATCAGCAAATGGATGAAGCTGGCTGGTGTCACATTTTGATTTCAAAGTTTATTTCTTCTCCATCTTTAGGGGTTTTGCCAAATCATCTTCATGCATCAAATAAAACACATCTCCCATTTTCTTTTTGGTCACATTATGGTTTCTGGCTCCTAATTAATTTTTCTCTATTCTCTTTCAGCTGTAACTCAGAGGGAAAGTGCAAACATGAAACTCACTGCTCAGACTGGAGGGGTCATCATCACTCCTCAGTTTACTGATGTTCAAGTGAGGGATGTCAACATCAACAACACATATGGTAAAATGTCCTGATTCCCGAATTTTCCTAAAATGTATTATTATAAAATTATTATTATTGTGCATTTCATAAGATAAATTTTGTGTTTCTCTTCAGTCCAGGCTCCTGTTCAGAAAGATGAAACTCCCAACACCATAGGTAACACACTTTTTATAATCAAATTACTTTGCTGCTTCAGGATGAAATGTAATATCACCGGTGTGGAGATGACACAACTAAAAAATGTGTCCACCAGGTGAAACATTTATGGGAAGTAATGAATTTGTTAGCTCATCTTTTTAACCAGTGTCCATGTGAAGCGTAAATTGAACCACCTTTTCCAAATAAGTAAGGACGTTTTGGAGATGTCATCTTCTCCACAGAGCATGGAAAATGACAAATACTGATTTACATGAAAGTAATAAAAATAATAACTTCTCTCATACGTGGCCAAGGAAACCAAGCTAATTTCTCCACCTTTTACTTTGTATGATTCTTTACTTTTTAAATCAGTGTAAATATTGAATTTTGCTCTCCTACTCCTACCAGAGTTGTTTGGAATAGTTCTTGTTCTTGTTTTGTCTGTTCGGGTTTTACTGAAAATCTAAATGTGTTATTTTTTATTCATTTTTCAGACAACAAATCTAAGTGCCAAGACAAACTAAAATTCTACCTTAAAAACACAACAAAAGATCTATTTCAAGGAACGGAGAACGACGGATCGTCAACTCCTTTGAATAAAATCTACACAGAGCTTTACATCACAGAAGGTGGTGATGGCGAGGTCAACAGCGAACATGAAGTGATTGAATTAGAGTGTAAAAGGTGTCCGAGTGAGGAGAAGAAAATCAACTTGAATAACATTTTTAAGCCGTTATCAAATGAAGAGAACCCTCCTCAGAGAGTCCTGACAAAGGGAATTGCTGGAATTGGAAAAACCGTCGCAGTCCAGAAATTTACTCACGACTGGGCAGAAGGAACTGCCAATGAAACGATCCAGTTCATATTTCCATTCACATTCAGAGATTTGAATTTAATAAAAGACGAACAGTTCAGTCTTGTTGAGTTAATAGGTCAATATTTTGATGAAGTGAAGGATTTGGACACATCAGACTACGAAAATGTCAAGGTTTTGTTCATATTTGATGGTCTGGATGAAAGTAAATTCCCTCTGGATTTTAAAAAAAATCAAATATGCCGCAGTGTTACACAGACCACAACGGTAGATGTCCTGCTGACTAATTTAATTAATGGGAAACTGCTGCATCATGCCTTTGTCTGGATCACAAGTAGACCGGCAGCAGCCAGCAGGATTCCTCCCAAGTTCATCAACAGAGTGACTGAGGTACGAGGCTTTAACGATGAGCAGAAGGAGGAATACTTCAAAAAGAAAATTAGCAACAGGGATACGGCTCAGAAAATCCTCAGTCACCTTCATTTAAAGTCGTTGCGGAGTCTTTACATCATGTGCCATATCCCGGTGTTTTGCTGGATCTCGGCTACAGCTCTGCAGAGTCTCCTCACAGACACCCATGTTAGTGAGTTACCCAAGACCGTGACGGAAATGTACACACACTTCCTGATCATCCAGACAAAGATGAAAGAACAGAAGGACTATCAGGAAGATGAAACTGACAAAGATTTGATCATGAAATTGGGAAAACTTGCATTTGAACAGCTGCAGAAAGGGAACATAATCTTCTACGAAGATGACCTGAGAGGTTGTAAAATTGATCTCAAACAAGCTGCAATTTATTCAGGAGTTTGCACACAGATTATCAGAAAAGAATCTGGTCTTCATGTGAACGAATGTTACTCTTTTGTGCATTTAAGTGTTCAGGAGTTTCTGGCAGCTCTGTATGTTTTACAGACCTTCATAGATAGTGGAGAAAATATACTTCCCAGACAGTCGAGTGTCAAAGTGGCCTCAGAGGAAGGACAAATCCCAATCATCCTCCTCCACAAGGATGCAGTGGAAATGGCCTTGAAAAGCAACTATGGACAATGGGACTTGTTTCTGCGCTTCCTCCTTGGCCTGTCACAAGAAAAAAATCAGAGACTTCTTCAGCAAGTGTTTGGATTTAAAAGAAGATGTCCGCAGAGCAACCAAGGGACAATCAAGTACATTCATGACAAGATCAAGAAGCTGTCATATACGGACAAGAGCATTAATCTTTTCCACTGTTTGAATGAGTTGGGCGACCAGTCTCTGGTGGAACAAGTTCAAAGCTACAAGAGCTCGGGAGATGTGAGTAAAATTTCACCCTCTCACTGGTCAGCTCTGGCCTTTGTGCTTCTTGTTTCCAATGAAGACCTGACTGTCTTTGACCTGAAGAAATTCTACAAATCAGATGATGTTCTGGAAAGGCTGCTGCCAGTGTTCAGTGCATCAAAGACTGCAGTGTGAGTATCTGGCCTCAGGAAACCCTGAACATTCTAAAGCTTTAAGGTTAAATTACTGAAAGAAACATCTGTTGAAACATTGTTCTGTTTTTCACTTTAGATTAAGTGAGTGCAGCCTCACTGACAGAAGCTGCAACTATATTTCACGGGTTCTCAGCATGGCATCTTCCAGTCTAGAGGAGTTGGACCTGAGCAAGAACAAACTGCAGGACTCTGGGATTAAGATTCTCTCTGACAGTTTAAAAAGTCCCAACTGCAAACTCCGGAGACTCAGGTAAAAACATCCAGGTTCCCAGGACACATTACACTCACTGTATCTTTGCAAGTTTGCTGAAACTTGATTTTCTTCTTGTCAAATGCTTTCTGACTGGACTTCACCAAAGGTGCCCAATTGTACCCAATATCCAGTTATTACAAACAAATTAGTAACTCAGCATTAGTTAAATTAGCTAGAAACTGGTTGGATCTACAAATGAGCCCAACAGGTCTAATTTGTCTGGACCTCATTGTCTATTGGATGGGTTGATGATGAGCTTGTTAGCTTGTTTACTGGTCTCACTGCTATGCTGAACACATAGAGATGAGGAAAATCATTCAGATCAATCAATCCTGAATTGGGTTACAATTAGCCAAAACTTCCCTGTGCAAGAAAAAAACTCTTTAGGTTTTTAGCCCATCCATGTACCTCCCATGTCTAATTTAGCATCCAGTCTGATTGTCTTTATGAGTTTTCATAAAATTTGTAATCAAATGTCTCTGTTTTCCTTTGTGTAGTTTGAACGAATGTGCCATTGCAGCAAAAGGTTGCTCATCTTTAGCTCGGGGCCTGAGTTCAATCACCAGCCAACTGCAAGAGCTGGACCTCAGCAAGAACAAAATCAACAATGACGGCGTGTTGCTACTTAAACAAGTTTTCAACAAGTGGTCTTTGGAAACTCTGAGGTAAAAAGTTAATTTGTTTGATGCTCTCATAGCTTGTAGAGTCATTACTGTGATTCCTTGCATGACTTACCCCCAGGAGTTTAACTCGTCTGCAGGTTACAAGACTGCGGCCTTACAGAGGATGGATGCCAACACCTGGCATCAGCTCTTGCTTCAAATCCATCTCACATGAAAAACCTGGATCTGAGCAGGAACAGTTTTGGAGGCCAAGTAGCTCGGCTCTCTGACTTTCTGAGGCACCCTGACTGCCAGTTGGAAAGATTGTGGTAAGAGACCACACTGATCTTCAATTTAGCCAAATAGGTTTTAAATTTAAAATCTAAATCCAAAACCTAAGATCAAAAGCCAATCTTTTGAAATTCTCTTTAACTTGATAGGATGGTTGTATGTACTTGCATGTGCTTTCAGAAGAATGGAGATTTAAAATGTTGAATTTAGTGCAGAAGGAAGTTTTGGTTTGTTTACAGAAAACACACACTTAAGAAAAACTTCCAAAACTACATGAAAAAGAAACGTTAGTATTTTTTTGCACCAACACCTTTAAAAAGGAAAAAAAGTAACATGTACTCTACTGTTTTTAAAGGCTTTTCAGCACAGGTATGGAGGAGACATGCACTGCAGCTCTGGCTTCAGCTCTGGCTTTTAACCTTTCCCATCTGAAGGAGCTGGATCTGGGAGGAAACGTCCTCGGTGACGTCGGCGTGCAGGAGATCGCTGCTCTGTTGAAGGATCCAAACTGCAAATTAGATACTCTAAGGTGAGACAGAACTGTATGTTTTAGTGTTTATTTCCTTGTAATCAGATGTCATCCAAAAGTGCTGAATCTAAAGCAACTGGACAAAAGGCTTTTTTGGTTCAGACACAAAAAATCCAAGTCCATTTGCGTTCTTTACACCCTAGCAGCCATTTAGACAACCATTTAGTAGCACTTGTCATCTTACCAGTTAACTAGTAGAACCTATACACTGCATGAATTTTGATGAATTGGATTTTATTGTTTTATTGTTATTATACAAAAGTGTTTTATTCAACCCTTGTACACTCCAGGCCACAAATAACAAACAGAAGTTCACAAATTGTAATTTTCAAAGAACTTAAGTTGATAAAAAAAAAAAAGTGTTGATGTGATAATATATGTATTATTACAGTATTACAGTATTACAGTTTATGATAAGTCTTAATGAAATGGAAATTTTTGACCGGGAACACAAAATTGTTTAACATGAAACAAACACAACATGAGGGTTAACTCGTCCAACTCTGATCTGAGGTGGAAAACTTCAACCAGTGGGGTCTGGAGTTGGGTGCTACCATCAGTAAGTTTAAACTCGTTTTCCCAACAGACTTGCCAGCTGTCACTGCACAGAGATCGGTTGCATGGCGCTCGTTTCCAGTCTAAAGTCGAACCCTGCCCACCTGAGAGTTTTGGATCTGGCAAGAAATGACATCCGGGACCATGGGGTTGAAAACCTGTCTGAGTTCTTGGCGGAGCCACTTTGTCACCTAGAGACACTGAAGTGAGAACTGTGCATTTCCTGCCTTTTTTCTATCGAGGTCCTATGTAAAGTTGGGGACGAGTTGCTGCCCCAAGTGGAGTCTGAGTATATTGGGTCTGGTCAAATATGGTAGATGAAGTTTGCTGGTTGATTTTATTGTGATACCAACCAGCCATTTGTGTTGTATGTTTAAAAAAATCTGTATTTAAATATCTCTTTCCAGCCTGAAATGCTGCACCTTAACAACAGCCTGTTGCCGACCTCTGACCCTCGCCCTCAGCTGTTTCTCCACTCTGAAGGAGCTCGACCTGAGCTACAATAAGTTGATGGATACAGGAGTGAAGCTGCTCTCCAACTGGTTGAGAAAACCCCAGTGCAGACTGGAGATATTGCGGTGAGACATGTTTGAACTTACCTTAGACTTAATATTATGCTCTATCACTTGTGGTATTGAACAGAAATGTTACCCATCCAGGTTGTCAGGGTGCACTGAGGCAGACTGCGCAGCGCTTGTCGAGGCTCTGAGGTTGAACCCGTCACCACATCTCAAAGTGCTGGAGCTCAGAAAGAGTCCTCTGGGAGAAGCAGGTCAGACTCTGCTGTCTAATCTGAAGAAGGATGAACGCTACAAACTGGAGATAATAGTGACGGAGTGATCATATACATCGACGATGAACTCTGGGACTGGTCTTAACAGGGACCTTGATAGACAAATCAGTGTGAAGAGTGGGTGAAGAGTCAGATCCATCAGTGGTCATGAGCTTTGGGTCGCGACCAAAATGAAACAAAATGACTCTCCTCCACAGGGTGTTTTGGCAATAGTTTTATCAATATGGAAATAGGTTTTTCTGGGTGCATTCAACTGATGGGAGATCTCGGGACATAGGTCTAAAATGTCAAACAGAAGTGTCAGATTTGAAGAATGTCAGCAGATCAGTGTCAGATTTGAAAAATGATTCAGCTCTGAAAAGGAAGAAACTCCAACAGAGATGAATGTTATAAAGGGTAATCTGACAGCGCGCAAGAATGTCATTTTTTAAGTTTTGATCTGAAAGGATCTGAAACTAACTGAACAGATTGACATGAAGTTGCTATTTGAATTAGAGTTGTTTTGCCGTCAGTGACCCTAACCTTAACTCTCTTTGTGTCCACACAGGGGATATTCTCTCAGAGCTGCACTAACAAAATAATATACAGTCATAATTTGTATGCAGATGTTTCTGTTTCATCTCTTTTTTTTAAGTATTTTTTTGGCATTTTTGCATTTTAATTAGAGATAGTGTAGAGACAGGAAACAGGGAGGAGAGTGGGGGAAGGAAATGCAGAAAAGGTCGACCTGGTCAGGACTCGAACCGACACACAACTGCACGGCATATATGCCAACGTGGTGCACCTTAACCACTTGGCCATCCAAGCGCCCCCTGTTACATTGCTTTTAAGTTAACCTCTCTTTGCTGCATTGAGCTGAATATGATGGTGAAACAACCAAAAAACATATCTAACAAGGAAATGAAGTGAGGTACATTGAGTAAAATTTAATGACCAAAGGTTTAATGACCTTACAAACCATGGCTCTGACCAATGCTCCATTATCAAAATCCAAATACTACTTTAACCACATTTTGCTGCTGATACTTAGTATCTTTTACTTTTTCATGCAAGACTTTTTTGTACTGTGGCACAAAAAAGAGGTACCATTTTGCTATCACCACATATCTATTTAGGGCCCGAGCACCTCGGTGTGAGAACCCTATTGCTTTTGCTCAGATTCTTCTTCTTATTTTTTTTTTCCTCCTGCCGCATACCAGGCTGTTTGAGGCCTTTCCCTTAAACGAAAACTCACCAAAATTTGCAAACACATCAGAACTGCTGCGAAGCACGTTCTGACCAACTTTGGAGTCCAGGCGTGGCTCAGGGGCTCCAGAGCGCCCCCTTTTGAAATTTTTAAACAAAGGCTTGTGGTCGGCACATAGTTTGATGTAGACACACCAAAGTTGGTATGTGTGTAGAGCTCATCAAGGTGGACAACTTTCGCGTGGCATGTCTGTTTCCACGCCCAACAGGAAGTGAGCTATAAGCATTTGTTTGCGGGTCGACGTTTATGGAATTTAACATACTGGTCCTAGACGGTTCGTCCGATTGCCGTAAAACTTGGCGTATGTGATGACAATATGTTGCTGATGATAATTTGTGTGGGGTTTTTTGAATTTTCGCTCTATGTTGAAATGGCGACACCTTGAAGTTTAGTAGCGTTTTAACTGTGCTAAAAGTTCAAACTGCTATAAATGATGTGTCATTTGAAATAGACACACCAAACTTCGTATGTGTGTAGAGCCCATCTAGACAAACAACTTTCGTACGCGTGACCCCAGCTACACCCTACAGGAAGTGAGATATTGGCATTTGTTTGCGTTTGATCACATGATCAATTTCTCTAAAACCGATCATCCGATTTGTCTCAAATTTGTCATACATGATGGCAGGACAGTGGTGACGACATGTGCTAAAGGAATTGTGTCTATCTCATACGATGGCGAAATGGCGCCACAATAACTTTCTACAAGCTCACCAGATAGCAGGAAAAAACACTCAGTATCAGATTCTTCATGCTATCTGTGTCTGCCTGCAGAGTCTGACACACACACACACACACACACACACACACCTCCCCCCAGTCCTCAGTAAACAACCAATCACTGTAGTAGTATGCAAATGACCCAGGTCATAGCTTCACAGAGTAGTGTCAGGTTTCAGTGTCTACAGTGAAGGCATCCTAAAGTCAGAGACCAGTAAGACCTTGAAGGAGCAAATGACCTGTGTCTGACAGACCCCTACATAAAGCATAAGACTCCAAAAATAAGACTACTTTTCAGTTTTGTAAATATTGACTATAGTGTGTCAAGTCCTTCTTTAGGTTAAAATTTGATCTGAGAATGAAGCCATCCAGTGAAGCTAAATGTTATGTTGTTGGTTGAAAAAACCTGGATGAAGGATATTTAATTTTATGTGTTTTTTTTTTCTATTATTAATGAAATATGTCACACATTAGTTAACATGACAGCAAGATGTAACAACTTGCAACAGCAAATATATTCAATTCAATTCAGTTTTATTCATTCTTTCTTTACATCTCAAGTCTCTTTATATAGAAAAACCAACATTTCCACAATGAGCAAGCGCTTGACGACAATGGAGGAAAAACTCCCTTTTAACAGGAAGAAACCTCCAGCAGAACCAGACTCAGAGTGAACGATCTGATCTGCCTCGACCGGCTGGAGAGAAATGAAGACAGAGAAGAGACTGAGGAAAGGGAGGGAGGAGGAAGAAAAGAGGGAGACCAGGAAGAGACAGTAGAGACTAGATGTTTACAAGTAGTTGTTAAAACAATACACACACACACACACACACATATATATATATATATATATATATATATATATAATTAAAACCATAAGCAGTTTGTTTGTTTGTTTGTTTTTTTGAATATATATATATGGAACTGAGTAAAGTCTTTTAAACAAATCCGCTATATATATATATATATATATATATATATATATATATATTTGTTTGTTGTAATGTAGAGTGTCTGCTTAAACTTGAGTGGCATCAAGCTACATAAACTGATTATTTTTTTGGGATATCTGCCTCTGAGATTTCTGCATAACACTAGTGGAACAGAGGTAAGTAGAAGGTAGAATTTCCATTTTGGTGCTGAAGTTCTGAAAAAAAATACAGTTGAAAAATTGAGTAGGAGCTAATAAACCAAAGGTTCGTGGCTTCCCATCTTACTGGAGTGGCAGCAGACGCTACATATGCAGAAATCTTAGACTTTTGGCAAGTAAACCAGAACTGAGCAAGGTCAGACCACGCTGGGGTAAAAGGCAAAATTATTGTTTGTGATAAGGGTGAAGTGACAACAAAAACTAACTAGGTCTAGGTCTAGAAAACACACAAAAATAGAAATGTTCACAAGGAGCAGCATGGAGGAGTCTAATGTGGATTTTTTTAATTGATCCCTGATCAAGTAAACCTGTGTTAATGGTTTTTTTATCAACTAAATAATTTAAACTGAAAAAAAACATTCAAGATGAAAATGAGAGTTAGATCCAAAGAGGTACAGTAAATCCAAAACTTTACAGAATCAGTCATTAATAAGCACACAGCTTGGATTTCAACCAACACCCCATTTAATGTAAATTTAGTAAAATGGAGATCACCAGAGGGCAGTAACTGTGTCTCAGTGATTGTAGAATAAACACACATGTATCTGGAAGCTCCACTCACTGATCTTATCTAAAATTACACCATGAAGACAAAATAAAACGCCAACCAACTCTGATAAAAATAAATAAATAAATAAAAAATTAGTGAAAAGTTTAAGCCAGGATTGATACAAAACATCTCCTGTCGTTGAATTAAGTCCATCACTACTACTACTTTGAAGGAGAATGTTGTAGCTTCTTCACTGGTCACAGGGAAGAGATAGATAGATAGATAGATAGATAGATAGATAGATAGATAGATAGATAGATAGATAGATAGATAGATAGATAGATAGATAGATAGATAGATAGATAGATAGATAGATAGATAGACAGACAGACAGACAGACAGACAGACAGACAGACAGACAGACAGACAGACAACTTTGTTAATCCCTTAGAGAGTTTCCTGGTTTGAGAAGTAAAATGGAGCTTTTTGGCCATCTTCTATAACATCAAATTAACCTTTGATGTTATTGTAGCTGATTGTCATTAATCTCTGTGTAAAACATATTCTTATGACACATTTTAAACGCAGAGCAAAGTACCAATATGCAATGAGCCTACAATATTTACTGCTTCACTCACCATAAATACAGGCAGCTTTCTATAATTATATATGAACTGCTGTAACGGAGCTTTTAACTCCACATTACAACCATCCTACATACTCTTACATTTTGCTCTTATAAACATTAATTGCACCAAGTACTGTAAAATATATGAAACATCAGTTTTGACATTGAATAGAATTGAATTATTGTCTTTATGCAGTTGCATACCATTAAATACCTTACATGGATTCACACTGGTAGTTAATCAATAATGTACTACTAATAATAATCGTCATAGTAATTGTGAGTCATGGTTCTGAACCGTGTCCTGTCCACGTGACTGGTAACCGCCAGAACTTCGATGTTGTTCCGGAACTCGACGTGTCCCGTTGCCATGGTTCGTCTCCAAGTGCGTCATCAAGTTCTACACGCGGTCTATAAAAGGCGGAACCGAGCGTCTTTTGAACACTTCGGAGCCAGCGGACCACACTGCGTCCACAGATCGACCCAGACTCTGTGCAACCGGAGGATTTCTGTCGTTGAAAATGTAAGTTTAACACTTTTCTGTTTTGAAATTGTATTGTTTTCAATGTATTTCGCTGTTGGAGACTTTCACAACCTCATCAACCCAACATTAACTGGTAAAACCGCTAATGCTAACGGGTCTGATTCTGTCAACTGTTGGGACTGAAGATTTGTTTTAATTATCAAGCTTTGTTTGTGAAACTCACTTTAAACTACTGAAGAAACAAACAGTAAAGTTAGAAGATAGTGGCTAACAAGGCGGGTTATTATAAAACTGGCTACACAGAAAAATCAAGATGGTGCTTTTTTGATTACGTCAGATTCAGTGTTTCGTTCCATCCTTTTAAGTTTCGTTCCATATAGGAACTTTCTCTACATCATTACGTCACAAGACACAGAAACCAACCAGTGTCCTCGAGCTGAAATGATTAGTTCATTTTAACTGACTGCTTTATTGACAAGAAAATACATTGGAAAAATACTTGGGCCTCATAAAATAATGATGGGTATTTAATTTAGTATTTTCTGACATTGATGGGGCACGTGTGGTATGTATTAACATGTTGTTTGTATTTGTGGCAAATATTCATCTACATGTAAACTTTTATTTGGAGTGTTACTGTTTTGGACTACTTTTGATTGACTGACGTGGTACGTTGAGCCGATGTCTAACACTTGTATTTACTTCCACCCTCAGGTGGCACAGAGCTTCAGGTGGACTGCGATTGTGCTTCCAGGACCTCACTGCCCGACCAGCCTCCAGCTGCTGCTACTGAAGGTAAGTCATTCAGGTAAGTGTCTGTGCCAAGAATAAGATGCAAGACAATAAACTTAGATAGGATATAATATATAATATATATATAATAGGATAAGTTGGAGTAAGATAAGGGAGGACACAGGTTAAGACACTTTGAGCTAAACTAGGATACAAGATAGGATAAGATAACAGGATATTGCTGCTGTTGCCGCTTTCCCTGTCTCTCCTCTCTTTTATTTTGTCCCTCCCGCCCCCAACCGGTCGAGGCAGATGACCGTCCACTCTGAGCCTGGTTCTGCTGGAGGTTTCTTCCTGTTAAAAGGGAGTTTTTTACTCTCCACTTGCACCAAGTGCTTGCTCATTGTGGGAACTGTTGGGGTTTTTTTTCTACTCTATAATATTACAATTCAAGTGCCTTGAGATAAATGTGTTTTTCTTCATGATTTATTATGATACACATAACAGTAAATTGAACTAAATTAAACTGAATTAAGATAAGATAGTTTGAGCCAGGGTAGAATATAAGCTAAGACAGGATGTTGTTGATATTGTTTCTGCTACTGTTACTGTTGTTGTTGTCACTAATTACATGTTGTATGAGCCATTTGAGGATTCTGATTGGATGTGAGAGAGCTGCGGACGCTGAAAGTAAGCCATCCAGGTAAGAATCTCTGCACTAAGAATAAGATCAGATGAAATAGGATATAAGAAATGATAAGATTTTTAATGTGACACATCTACTGATTCTTCATTTGGGCACGTCAATGTATGACTTTTATTTGGAGTGTTACTGTTTTGGACTACTTTTGATTGACTGACGTGGTACGTTGAGCCGATGTCTAACACTTGTATTTACCTCCACCCTCAGGTGGTGCAGAGGTGGACTGCGGTTGTGCTTCCAGGACATGGCTGCCCGACCAGCCTCCAGCTCGTCCCTCTCAGGGTATTTTTAATTGAATGAAGGTATGACTGACAGATGTAAAAAGTGTAGCAGAGGTGTTAACGCTTCTATTTGTTTACTACCTCAGGTGAGCTCGACCTTCAAATGGGAGCCAGTTGTGCTTCCAAACCCCGGGATCCAGACCAGCCTCCAACTCGTCCCTCACGGTATTTTTAATTGAATGAAGTTATAACTAACAGTTATTACGTTAATGCAGTTGATGAACTGTGTAACTGGTACTGGTATGTGTATGAGAAGTGGAGTTGAGGTTTAACTCTTGTATTTGTCTCCACCCTCAGACGGACTCAACCTTCACGTGGACTCGTTGGACTGAGGATTGTGATTGGGTGTAATAGAGCTGCTGCTGCTACTGAAGGTAAGTCATTCAGGTAAGTGTCTGTGCCAAGAATAGGATGCATGATAATAAACTTAGATATGATATAATAGGATATAATATATATAATAGGGTAAGTTGAAGTAAGATAAGGGAGGACACAGGTTAAGACACTGTGAGCTAAACTAGGATACAAGATAGGATAAATTAACAGGATATTGCTGCTGTTGCCGCTTTCCCTGTCTCTCCATTCCCATTTTCTCTCTTTTATTTTGTCCCTCCCGCCCCCAACCGGTCGAGGCAGATGACCGTCCACTCTGAGCCTGGTTCTGCTGGAGGTTTCTTCCTGTTAAAAGGGAGTTTTTCCTCTCCACTTGCACCAAGTGCTTGCTCATTGTGGGAACTGTTGGGGTTTTTTTTCTACTCTATAATATTACAATTCAAGTGCCTTGAGATAAATGTGTTTTTCTTCATGATTTGGGATGATAGACATAACAGTAAATTGAACTGAAATAAGATAAGATAGTTTAAGCCAGGGTAGAATATAAGCTAAGACAGGATGTTGTTGATATTGTTTCTGCTACTGTTACTGTTGTTGTTGTCACTAATTACATGTTGTATGAGCCATTTGAGGATTCTGATTGGATGTGAGAAGCTGCGGACGCTGAAAGTAAACCATCCAGGTAAGAATCTCTGCACTAAGAATAAGATCAGATGAAATAGGATATAAGAAATGATAAGATTTTTAATGTGACACATCTACTGATTCTTTGTTAGGGCACGTCAATGTATGACTTTTATTTGGAGTGTTACTGTTTTGGACTACTTTTGATTGACTGACGTGGTACGTTGAGCCGATGTCTAACACTTGTATTTACCTCCACCCTCAGGTGGTGCAGAGGTGGACTGCGGTTGTGCTTCCAGGACATGGCTGCCCGACCAGCCTCCAGCTCGTCCCTCTCAGGGTATTTTTAATTGAATGAAGGTATGACTGACAGATGTAAAAAGTGTAGCAGAGGTGTTAACGTTTCTATTTGTTTCCTACCTCAGGTGAGCTCGACCTTCAAATGGGAGCCAGTTGTGCTTCGAAACCCCGGGATCCAGACCAGCCTCCAGCTCGTCCCTCACGGTATTTTTAATTGAATGAAGTTATAACTAACAGTTATTATGGTAATGCAGTTGATGAACTGTGTAACTGGTACTGGTATGTGTATGAGAAGTGGAGTTGAGGTTCTAACTCTTGTATTTGTCTCCACCCTCAGACGGACTCGACCTTCAAGTGGACTCGGACTGCTGCTGCCGTTGTTGTTACTGTTTATGTGAATGGGGAATTTGAGGATTGTGATTGGGTGTAAGAGAGATGGAAGACAGTAAACTTAGATTGGATATAATAGGACATAGGATAAGTTGGAGTAAAATAAGGGAGGACACAGGTTAAGACACTGTGAGCTAAACTAGGATACAAGATAGGATAAGTTAACAGGATATTGCTGCTGTTGCCGCTTTCCCTGTCTCTCCATTTCCATTTTCTCTCTTTTATTTTGTCCCTCCTGCCCCCAACCGTCGAGGGCAGATGACCGTCCACTCTGAGCCTGGTTCTGCTGGAGGTTTCTTCCTGTTAAAAGGGAGTTTTTCCTCTCCACTGTCGCCAAGTGCTTGCTCATTGTGGGAACTGTTGGGTTTTTTTTTTTTTTTTCTATTTTTTAATATTACAATTCAAGTGCCTTGAGATAAATGCGTTTTTCCTTATGATTTGGGATGATACACATAACAGTAAATTGAATTGAATTGAATTGAATCAAGATAAGATAGTTTGAGCCAGGGTAGAATATAAGCTAAGACAGGATGTTGTTGATATTGTTTCTGCTACTGTTACTATTGTTGTTGTTGTTGTCACTAATTACATGTTGGATGAGCAATTTGAGGATTCTGATTGGATGTGAGAGAGATGATGGGAGGGCAGAATGGTGTGTGATCTCCCTCCTGTAAACAGGTAAATATCCATTTATCTAATTTTCACTGATTTGTTCTTCTTCTAGTCAGTGATTTGTTTGTAACTGTCTTTTTGTTCTGACTTTTACTTTGACAGAGAGGAGAGACAATGAAGGAGAAGAAATTGCAGTTAGGGGTGAATCGCTTTTTTTTTTTTTTTTTATGTTTTGGCACAACAAACATGTTTTGAATTAAAAATAAATGTGTTTGCAAGATGAAAGGTCTGAGTCTGGTCTATATTGTTCATGTTTTACCACATGCTTTTACTACTGATTATATATGCTGTAATGCTAATAATACAGAGCTGGTTTCCTAGCTGTTTCGTTCCTTTAGCTTTGATTACAGCATGCGATCACTGTGGCATTGTTTCAATAAGCTTCTGCATTGTCACAAGATTAATTTCCGTCCAATGTTGCATTAATTTTTCACCGAGATCTTGTCTTGATGATGGGAGAGTCGGACCACTGAGCAAAGTCTTCTCCAGCACGTCCCAGAGATTCACAATAAGGTTAAGGTCTGGACTCTGTAGCCAATTGATGTGTAAAAATGATGTCTCCTGCTCCCTGAACAACTCTTTCATTATATGAGCCCGATGAATCCTGGTATTGTCATCTTGGAATATGCCCGTTGCCATCAGGCAAGAAAAAAATAACCTGGTCATTCAGTATATTCAGGTAGTCAGCTGACCTCATTCTTTAGGCAAATAATGTTGCTGAACCCAGATCTGACCAACTGCAGCAACCCCAGATCATAGCACTGCCCCCACAGGCTTGTAACAGTATCACTAGGTATGATGGGTCATCTTCATCAGGTAGCAACTTTTTTTTTTTTTTTTTGGGTCAGTCAGTGTATAAATCAAAACACAGTGAGTGACCACGTCCTTTGCATGTGACAAACTGGAGACAAATGACCTGTGTCTGACAGACCCCTACATAAAGCATAAGACTCCAAAAATAAGACTACTTTTCAGTTTTGTAAATATTGACTATAGTGTGTCAAGTCCTTCTTTAGGTTAAAATTTGATCTGAGAATGAAGCCATCCAGTAAAGCTAAATGTTATGTTGTTGGTTGAAAAAACCTGGGTGAAGGATATTTAATTTTATGTGTTTATTTTATTTCTATTATTATGAAATATGTCACACATTAGTTAACATGACAGCAAGATGTAACAACTTGCAACAGCAAATATATTCAATTCAATTCAGTTTTATTTATATAGCGCCAGATCATAAAAACATTTATCTCAAGTCTCTTTACATAGAGAAACCAACATTTCCACAATGAGCAAGCGCTTGACGACAATGGAGGAAAAACTCCCTTTTAACAGGAAGAAACCTCCAGCTGAACCAGACTCAGAGTGAACGATCTGATCTGCCTCGACCGGCTGGAGAGAAATGAAGACAGAGAAAAGAGAAAGAGAAAAGACAGAGGAAAGGGAGGGAGGAGGAAGAAAAGAGGGAGACCAGGAAGAGACAATAGAGACTAAATGTTTGGAAGTAGCTGTTAAAACAATACACACACACACACACACACACACACACATATATATATATATATATATATGTGTGTGTGTGTGTGTGTGTGTGTGTGTGTATATATATATATATATATATATATATATATATATATATATATATATATATATGCTATTATATTTAATTATATATATATATATATATATATATATATATATATATATATATATATATAGGAGGAGGGTCAGAGGAAGATACAAGCACTGACTTACTGTCTGTCACTTGGAGGGAATCACATATAATGCATCTTTTCAAAGTCTCTCTCGCTCTTCACGTTGCCAAATGGTATACACAGTGTGTACAGCCATGCGTGACTATCTCCACGACCTGCACAAGAGATATCAGTGAAACTTATATAATAAAATAGAAAGAACCACATTTGTGTCATTGTTTTAAAAAAGAAAACTTTATTCTGATTATTTCTTCCTGGTCAGTCATTGATTAAGGAAAGAAGTAACCTGAGGCGTCTTGTCAGCAGTGTACATCCAGGTCCTGGGGGCAAACCAGATGTTTTAGCTTGGATTTAGCTCCAAAGTCATAATGGAAGTAGTCATAAGTACAGTAGTAAAGCACAGTGCTGCGTCCTTCGTGTTTCCAGCAGCCTAAACATTTAAAAAATTATTAATTTCAGTCTTTAGAATTCGTATACGTATTCGTATATTCGAGTCAGACCTTCGTCAACAGAAACCTGAGATCCAGAAGCTTAAAAAAGAAAAGTACTCGTCCTCTTGCTAAAAACAGATACCATGCCATATGTAAACCTGATGCTACAACCAGCAGGATGTTAGCGTAGCTTAGCATAAAAATAGCTAGCTTGTCTTTGTCTGTCCATATTCAGCCATAAATTTGTGATCAGTAGGACTGTACATCCTATAAGCTTGGACAAACTGAACAGTTGTTTCGTGCACAGTAAGTTGGATGTTTTAAGGAAGTCGTTATCAAGTTTTCTAGTGTGGATGTGAATATGTGTATTTGCAGTTTGTTTGCAAAACCACCTCAATCTATGTCATTGTTCTTCCACAAGTAAGATGTAGACTCTTACTTACAGGAAGTGTTAACATTTCTTCAATTCATTTTGATGTAATGTTCTGTAGAAAAACAAGACCGTGTGGTCAACCACAATGTCATTCCTGCACAAATGTAAATAATCAGACCCATGTCACTCTTACAGGTGCTCTAAACCTGTCATGTCCACCTTCGCTTTCACAAACAGAGTATCATCTTTGACGTACGCAGCATTCTGAGTGGTTTCCAACATGTTGAGGGGAATGAAGCACGAAAATCCAACGGCGATGTTGCTCACGGACTCAGCGGCCGGTTGCTGGAAGCTTTTGGACGTCGGGTCAGGTCTAAAGCTGAGAGTGCGGTGGTTCCCAGCTCCACTCTGGTCCAAAACAGACAGGGACACGGTTTGTTTGAAAGGCCACGACAGCAGAGCGTCGAAGTCTCCCGGCATTAGGACAACGTAAAGGGACAGGTGAGTCCCTCTTCCCTCGCCATCCCCATTCAGATAAGCTTTGATGGCCATTTTGTAACCGCAGTGTCCGGTGTGGAACGGCATGCTGCTCAGACACGGCGGCTGACCTTTGGCCTCTGCGTCCCTCTGTTTCCTGAAGTCCTGGATCTTCCAGATAAGTTTTCCATCATAGGATGTGGCCCCGAGCTCCTGCAGCCGCTGCTTGTTGCGACTGAGCTGAGCAGCGTGAAGATCCAGGAGGCCCGAGTGATGCTTCAGGTTCTCCTCCAACGTCCCTGGAAAAAGGGGAAAAAAAAAGATATTCGAGTTGATAGTGTCATCATCGTTTGTCCAGCAAGGGGCGTCTTCCTCCTCCAGCAGAGATGGTGGACTTTCAGGTTTTGTTACCCAGGTGCTCTCTGAGAGCTTCCGCTGATGACACCTCCTGCATCACGGCATCCAGAGACTTCCTGAGCTGCTCCAGCTCCTCCAGACCAGGTCCAAGTCCCCGCGACGCCTGCCGGACGTCCAGTTGGACGGTAGAGAGGACGTCATCCTGCCTGCTCAGAGTCCTCTGATCACACAAACACAGAGGTTCGTTTTATTAAATATATTATTCCATTTCAGATCTTTAATCTTTACATTTACATTTAGTGTTTTAATCATCTAATCACATTATTCTATCTCACATTCAATTTTTAAAAACACTTGTCTGATGAATTTATAACTTTAATCTAAGAGAATATACAAGTATTGTTTTTGATTGTAATACTTTAATTTATACTTTAATCTCAGGGTTTTTTTACACTTACACTTTTACTTTTTTATTTTTTTTTATAGTTTTTATTGCTTACATTTATATCAAGTGTTTCCTTGTGAATTTTAACTCAGAATATTCCAGATTTTCTCTTAAATAAATTTATGATCTTAATCTCAATTTTTTTTTAAATGTTATTTACCCAGATAATGTTTGAGATTTTCGCTAGTAAATGTATAACTTTAATCTCAAATTATTGAAAATGTTTATCACTCATAGACATGTCTAATCCCAGAGAGTATTCAAGATTTTTACACACAATGCTCAGCTCCATATTTTGTTGTAGATGTGGTGATGTTGACCAGGTGAACAATTTGTGACGTGTCGGTCAAAACTGGTCACTAACCTGAGCTGCAGAGATGAGGATCTCGTGGCGGCTGCTCTGCTGCAGCAGAGGTCTGATCTTGTCCTGCAGCTCGGCAAGCAGGAAACCATCAGTCTGCACTTCCTGCTGCCTCAGCAGCGCCTCCTCCTGGAGAACCCCCACCTGAACCAAGGAGAACACACTGCTCCTTCAAACTTCAGTAGATAGTAGACCTAAACATCTTTTCCCTTGTTAAATCTAAAATATTTGCCACCAGCTCAGCGTCAGTGTCTGTTTGACCGACCTGTTGTTCCAGGTCCGTGTTGCTCTTCAGGACCAGCAGCATGTGATGGTTGACGGCAGCATCTTCGTGCAGTTTCACTTTCCTTCTTTTATCCTGCAGTGACACAAAAGGAGAAATGTCAGTTCATCATCGTAAAATGTCAAAGTCGCCTGTTTCCTCACAAGAACTCACCTGCACGGAGCAACCAAACTTCTTATAAGAGCAGTGGACGTGAACCTCGGGGCACGACTCACTGTGTTCAGGCAGCTGAAGACGAAACCGTCATGAAACACTGTAAAACTTCCATTAGATCATTTATGAAATTAATGTGGTTCACGTTTTCTCACCTTGTGTCTGGGAACCTTCTGTGGGCAGCTGTTGGGACAATCCACTTCCACATCTGGACACAAACTCTGCACATGATCCTGCGAACAAGGACACAATAAGGACACAACATGTTTGTTCATGGTGTTTGGTGACACAAAGCCCATGAAACTTGGACCAACGGCCACCGACCGTTGGATTGCGGATGTGACATTCACCTGGATGAGGCTGAGCTGCAGCAGCTGTTTACAGTGTGGACACGGCTCCGTCCGGTGATGACAGGCGCCGCTCACATGCTCCTGTAGGTGGCGCCGCTGCAGCACCGCCCTGCAGCCCAGGTTAGTGCACTGCAGCTGCTCGAACTGACACACCCTCAGGTGTTCCTGCAGACGACCAGAGTTTGTCATTTACGTCTCAATGAATATTCAAATTTTTCTGGTAATTTACAAGTTTGACCTCAGAGAATATCTCAGTTTTTTTTTGTCTTAAACCTTTATGACCTTCACTTCTGTCCACCTTCGTGATCGGTCTTACCTGCAGACGATGCAATGTGACCACAGAGGTGCATTCTGGGGAATTGGTGCAGAACACTTCTAAACCAGAGATTTCTCGTTTGCAGCAGTTGTCCTGGAAAACCTGCAGGGACAGAACCACCGGTCGGTGTCTTTTTAAAACCCCAGATCACCTCATGAAGATTAATACTCTACTGAAACTTATCCTCTAATAGTTATTTAAGTTTGATATAAAGTTATATATTTGTGATATTTGGGTTTGGTTAAAAGTGATTAATACTGTGATAGAGATTTGTGTTAAGATGCTTTTAAAGTAGAAAAGTTTCTGTGAACATGAACACAATTTAACAATGTGTCCTGGTTGAACTCTGACCTCAGCTGGGGTGATGACGGCTCCGTCCATTGGACAAACGGGGCTGGATGGCGACGAACTCTCCCTGAAACGCAAAGCAGATGCAGGGTTTGTTTGAGTGTGAACGTGTTGTATATATGTTGACTGTGTCAGTGAGTATGTGAAGGTGGACTGGTTCATACAACAGGCCCTGCAGACAGTGGAGGCAGTAGATGTGTCCACAGGAGTTCTGCTGCGGGTTGAGGACGACTCCTCTGCAGATTGGACACACAAACTCGTCCTTCAGCTTCAGCACGAACTTCAGCGAGTGTTGAATGGACGTCAACTCTGACTCCCATGATCCTGCGGGACTCGTCGACCTCGTCCTGGACTCGTCTGATCCCAGCCTCAACTTCTCAGATGGCGAAGCGGACTCGTCAGATTCCTCCGGCGACGTGTCCACCGACGCCATGAGTCTACAGGAGGTCACACAGATCAGACAAATCACATCATTTAAACGGAAACGTAAGGAATTAAAACCTGTCAATTTACAAAATTACAACAACAAAAAAAACACAGATTAAAATTCAAGGAAATTTGTCTCAAAAATGTTTATTTCTTATTTCATGTGTTTTTCTTAAATTTCTTAAAATTCATGATTTTAATCTCTTTTCTGGGAATTTACGACTTTGAGTTTTACATTAATGACTTAAACATGTGGAAATGTTTAATTTTTTTCTCTTTTGGTTTAAATTTAATCCCAGACTTGTTTGTTCAAATTTACAACCATAATCTTGGAGAATATGTGATGTTTTTTTCCTCATAAATGTACACCTTTAATGTCAGAGAATATCTGAGTTCCTCACTTGTGAAGTTACAGATATAATCTTAGAGAATGTCCCAGTTATTCTTGTAATTTTTTTATTCTTGTAATTTCATCTATTATTTCTTCTCAAACCTTTATGACTTTAATCTCTGAGAATATCAACGATTAACGTTTTTTTTCCTTTGAAAATCCATGACTTCAAACACAAAAAATCTTTTTAAATTTACAAATTTAATCCCAAATGTCTATTCTATTAAATATACTCCTATAATCTAAGAGAATATTCAAGTTTTTATCTCAATCAAAGTTTTTTTTTTAATTCCACTTCCATCCATTTATCACCATGGAGTTGATCCTAACCTTGTCCTGACGGTGTCTAATGACTGATGACAGATTAATAATCTCAGACACAAACTGGGATAATCTCGTTTTCCGATGACGTCATTGCCGAGCCTCCGTACGTTACTTCTTCGGACCGTTAAGTTTGCTTTCCGCGTCGCACATCCACGTGTCAGCGACAGCGCGCACGTGTTCACGCGGTTAGATTCCTCTGTAACGGTAACGACTTTAATTCCCGGTGTAACAGTGATGAAGCAGGACTCGGTTGAACCGGGACCGTGCGGGTCTGACCGGTCTGCGGGGGAATCCCCGCCATCACTACCGGGATTCCGTGACGTTCTGACGTCGTGTAAATAAACCGCGGTTTGCACGTGCTGTGTTTAAATTGTGACGCATTTTGTCGTTTTGTTTTATTTTGTTATGGTGATATTTTTTTCTGTCTAAAATCTCCTACGATTTGAGAAACCGGAGCCGGTTTACTTTCACTTTCTAGACCCGGAACCGCTGCAGGTCTGCGCTACGTTTTCTTACCTGGATCAGTGAAGCCTCCTCTTCCTCCTCCTCTTCCTCCTCCTGCCACAGCGGGTCGATGTTATCGAACAGTTATTGATCAGTTATCGATCGATCAGCTCCGGTTCGTGACCGAGCGGCTGCAGCGGAGGAGGAAACTGAGATCAGGAAGTGACAGAGTCTGATACATCATCATCATCGTCATCATCATCATCATCAGAACGAAGTTACAAGAGAAAGATTCTGATTTAACAACAACAACAACAATAACAACAACAACACCAACAACACCAACAATAACAACAACAACAACAACAACAATAACAACAACAACAACACCAGCAGCACCATCTGAGGTTTTATTGGCGCAAAAATAACAAAATGAAATAGGAAAACAATAACAACGATTTATTATTGATTTGTTATTATTATTTACCTGATTACTTATTTAGTAATTCACTATTTGACAGAAAATCTATTACTTGATCTCCAATTTTTTTTTCCTCCAACTTTCATGACTTTTGAATCTCTGGTTGTAAAACTTTAATCCCACAGAATATCAGTTATGACTTTAATCTCAAAGAATATTTGACTTTTCATCTTTAATGCACAACTTCAGTCTTAGAAAATTATTATTTTTTTCCCTCTTTCTCTTCTCAAAGAGAAGATCTCTAATCTCAGAGTTAATCCAAGTTTTTCTTTTCTCAACATTTTATGATTTTAATCTTGAATTTGTCTCACTGAATTAGTAACTTCAGTAAATTTATGCAAAGTTAAATTCCTTTAGTGTTGTAATCATCTCATTGACAGGCAGATCAAATTAAAATGACTGAACATCTGATGATGATGATGGAGATCTGTGTTTATTATAGTTCAGGGACAAAAACCCTAAAATCACAGTTGATCGGTCTGTGTCACTGAATGAAATTAATAATCCAGAATATGATCAGTAACTTTTATTGGTTGAGATAAAACTTTGTAATCCAATTACAGAATACATAATATTCTGCCAATATTTTCTTGTATTTGGAGTCGTGTGGTTCTTCATCTTCTGCGACACGAGAGAAACATCACACGGTACAAACGTATCTTTTAATGACAACGAGCTTCGTCTCCACATCGATACTTTTAAAGGTTCTACTGAAACTCACACGTTCGTACGACTCCATGATGATACATGTTAAGAGCACTTTCACAACCACTGTTTGTTTTTTTTGTTTTTTTACACATCAAGTCCAAAACTGGTAGCACCAGGAAGAATAAGAAGAATAAATAATAATAATAATAATAATAATAATAAAAAAAAAAAAAAAGACAAAGACTGACAGCACATCTGAGGCTCGGAGTCCAGAGCTCAGCTAATCTGAGAATGATGACTGAACAATGGCAAAGAACAGAAGAAGCTTTTAATTTGACCTTTCTACAGATAGTGACGGACGTCTGGGTGAAGCTTTAGTGTTTTTTGTTTTGTTTTTTTAAAAATCAAATTAAAAAAATCCCCCCCAAAAAAAAAAAAAATCTAATAAAAACTATAAAAACAAACGTACAGCAGCTGCATAGCATACAAGCTACTGGCGGCGGGTATAAATAATAAACTGTACATGCTGATGTCTAATGCTACTGTACACAACACTGACGCCTCTCATCTCTGTGGATCCATCCGCCGCTAGAAATAGTCCCGTCGAACTGCTCCCTCCTGCTTGTGTGCAGCAGTGCAGAGTGAGAAAAATAATAATGTTGCAAAAAAAACCAAAAAAAAAAACATAACCGATCCTTTAAATACAAGACCGACGGTTCAGTCTCACTAGCATAGCAGCCTGGAGGCTACGGTGGGAAATACGTCCAAAGGGTGGTGGTAGAGGAAAAGATTTAAAAATACATTATTCTCTGACTTTAAAATTAGCAGGTTGTTTCTGATTTTGGACAAGTTCGGTTCGACTGTTAATCTATGTTAATCTAATCTATTATTTTGGACAGTTATTATTCAGATATTCCCGATCTTGATATTTTGGTCTGATGTCTGGTGATCCTAAATTTTTATCCAGTGCCACATTCAGGTAAGAAAATGAAGTGTTCCTAACCCTCAGCTGTTTTGTTTTAAGCGCTATTTAGCAAATGCTAGCATGCTAACACGTCAAACTAAGACTGTAAACATCGTAAAACTTCTACAAGCTAAACATCAGCATGTTAGCGTCATCTTAGCATATGTTAGCATGCTGGCATCAGCATTTAGCAACAAGTGTGGCCTCACTCAGTCTGCTAGCGTCACTGTGGACTCAAAGTCTTTATGTATTTAAAAGTCAGTTTGTGTGATTTGACTGAATCTCTGGCTTTGAACGGTTTTACAGGTTCTGCTGAGATGTTATTACAGAAATATACTGATGAATAAAAAGGAGAAAAAATAGAAGAGATCCAGAATCGAACCCTCTGGGATGCCACGTCTCAAGACTGAAAAGACTCTGGTTTAACAATGTGTCCAAAGACTAAGAGACTTCCAGCCAAACTTCTTGTAGAAAATAATAATTTTAGAAACCTGGCGTCCATCAGCCAGCGTCTACACTTCAACTTCAACCGCCAACGTGTCGTTCACCAAATGTTTCAAACTCAGAGTGTGATTTAGTTTTGTGTAAACGTGTCACTGTTGTGTTCACGTGTTGTTTTTCAAGTCGCTCAGATTTTCCCACAGGACCTGAACGCGTCTGTGTCTCTTGAACAGAAAGTCTGACGTTCGTTAGTGGAGGGAGGAAGACGAGGCTGTCTCTGATTGGTGGATGGCCAGGCCCGACGGCTGCTGGGTGGAGCTCGGACCCGAACCGCCGGGGTTGCCACCGAGGGTCATCGGAGCTGGAGGTCGCGGGTTGAGGCGTGGAGGTAGGGGGTTGGACGGGCGGATGAGAGGGGGGGCTGCTGCAGCGTGGGGCGGGGCTGCAGGAAGCGTGCCTGTTGTTGGAGTGGCGGGGGCTGGCGGTGCAGAGACGGCGTCGCTGGGAGAGACGGCCGCAGGAGGGGAGGGGGCTGGTGGAGGGAGGAGGAGGAGGAGGAGGAGGAGGAGGAGGTGCTGGACGTTGCTGGGGTCTGAGCTGAGGTGGAAGAGGAGGCAGCTGGAGATGCACCGGAGGAGGTCACCTGACCCTGTAGAGAGGACGGGGCAGAGTTAATGCAAAGTTCATGCAAAACTGAGTCATTAAAAATAATCAAATGTAACAAAAACTCAAAGTAACATAAAGATACTCGTCGCACCTCTTCGTCTTCTTCATCGGTGCTCTTCCCTGATGGAGTGGTGGAGCTGTTCTTCCCTTCCTCACCAGAGGCGGCGCTATCTCCGTTGGGTGCTCGCGTTCCCTGCTCGGCCTCCCACTCCTGCAGCACCTCCTCCAGGTTGAAGCGCCGTCGGTAGTTGACAAAGAAGTTCTTTACCTGACCCACTGTCTTGTTACCGATGACGTCAGCGATGGCCTGGAAGTCTTTGCCGTATTTCCTGACACCTGGAGGACAAACAGACGTAGTAGCTTCTTAATCATACTGACTTGGAGCCTTTTATGTGCCTGATAATCTCGGCGCTCATCAGAACTTGCAATGTTTCTTTCACTTTCACTTCACAACTTTTCACTCGTTTCATTACAAAAACAGCTATCGCACTCACCTTGAACGGCCAGAAGCTGCTCATCTGTGGTCCAACGAGCGTTCACCTTCTGGTTACACTGCGACATGAAACATTAAAGATAAATTTACCAACAAGTAAAAATTTAACAATCATTTGTTGAGTATTTTACTCCTCAGTTGTTTGCGTCGCTGTGTTTGTACCTCAGGCAGCCTGAATTCCTCGATCCCAGACTCCAACATGTGTTTCAATCCGCTGTTCATCTGTTTGGCGTTCTGGACCTGAAAGATAGACAGAACGGGACAGAAACACTCAGGTTATTTCCCGTCACCACCAGGTGGCAGTAGAGATCCGAGCAAATCAGACAAGCACTACACTATACAACTCAAGCTTTATTGACTGAACGCAACTCTTAAAGTTTTCTGTCTGGCAACATGTTGCCTTTATGTTACAGTGATGACATCCTCTGACTTTTTGTTGAATTACAAAATTAGCACACTAATGTTAGCATGCTAACGTTATGGTTTTCAATCAGTAGCTTCTGTTTAGTTAAAATGAATTTGCTGTAGGCTACAAGTTTTGGTCTCACTTCTTAAGCCAATATTTATTTATGTTGCTGATAAATTAGCACTGTTGTAAGCAGTTAGCTGTTAGCACCTTCTGTTTACAGTGTACCCAGACATACAGACAGTTTTCACTGGATTAACACTATAACAATGGAGAAATCCTAAAAACATGACGTTTGTGATGTTGTGAAGTTTTGTAATTCTTCTTTGGTTCCTCCACAGTTTGAAAACATCCACTACCTTGTATAAACAAGGGTCTGAGCCAGTTGGTCACACTCTCTCAAACAGTTTCTCTGTGGCGCCCCCTACCTGTCTCTTCAGAGACACCAGCTCCATGTCCAGCTGACGGAGGAGGGTGTTGGCGGCGGAGGCGCTGCAGGACACAGCCACCACGTCTTCCTGGGTCAGGTACATGCCTTTCGGTGGACGGCAGCGGGAGCGCTGGTGGTGTCGGTGCTGCAGGGTCTGATGCTCCCGTCGACCCAGCGCCACTTTAGAGCCCGGCACCGTCGGCTCCACCTGGTTCTGATAAAAACACGTAGAAATGTTTTTTTAATTTTGCTTCACCAACAGTCGTCTGAGCTCAGATGAGTTTGATGTGTCGGCGTACCTCTTTCTTGGCTTCTTTGTTGGGGTCGTAGTCACTGTCGTTGGCTTCGATGGGGTTGGCTTCCTCCATCTCCTCGTCGCTATGGCAACAAATCAAATAACATGAAGACAAACAGCAACATGAGTCACAATTTTCTTTAAAACAAAAAAGATCAATCGCACAATTGACAAAAATGCTAACGGAAGAAATGTCTACCCAGCATGCACTTTTACTTTTCTCCAAAGTAAACGGTTCCACCTGTTGTTGAAACCAACAAACAACAATTTACCTTCCCTGCACCTTTAATGAGACAAAAAACTGAATAAGAAATAACTTTAGTTTTTCATCTGACTCAGATCAAAGTCAAATTTCTTAACATTTTCCTAGCTGTGATATTTTGCAGCATCATTTGTTTGTGAGCTCTACAGTGGCGCAAATGTTTTTTTGATTTGTTAGATAATTATCTAATTTGACAAAGTGTCAGCGTAGATTTTGCCAACTTCCATCTGCTGGTTTATGTTCTTATACATCCTTTGACAAGTTCAGCTCAACTGTATTATGAACTTGTATCTAAATTATGCTGAGTTGGGCTCCGTTCATTGTCTGAACGTCTCTGAATGTCGTACCTGTCATCCTGGTTGCTCCTGTTGGCCAGTTTACGAGCCTGGCGGTCCATCAGACTCGTCCTGGAGCGAGTCTTCTTCCATGAGTAGTAATACTTCACAAGGCTGGAGATGGATTTATCTGGTAACTGATTGAAGTCACAATGAAATTCAACATTAAATGCTGGAGCCGAACGATTTGGAGAAAAAAAATCTTGTCATGATTTTTCTGCCAGACATTATGTTGGGTGTATACCATCTGCTGGATGCGGTGGAAACTCTTCCCGTGAAAGCTGAACGCCTGTTCAAACAGCACTTTGTCCTCCACCGTCCACTCATCGGGAAACGGGGTAAAGTTGGGAAGATCAGCCAGAGACTTCTCAATGTTGTGTTTGTGCCAGAAGAGCATCCCCAAAGCCTGCGAACACAACACACGACGACGTAAAACAACAGGCCGTCACTTTAAATCCACAAGAAACACAAACTGACCTCAAGTCATCTGCTACATCGACAGTTTTGTCTTTTCTTCAGCCAACAAATAAAAGCAAAGCAAACTTCTTCTACTCTGTTAATTCAAGCCATTAATAATGTTGCTTGTGCTGCCACCATGAAGCCAAGTTTAATCACTACAACACCAACTGATTAAAATGCAGCTGCCTCGCTTTTTATTTCATTTTTTTCACTTAAGAACCTAATAGAAACACAGCTATTGTCTTAAATTCAATAAAAATGACAAAGTATAGAGGAGTTATTCTAATAAAATGTACAAATAGATATTTTCTCACATTGTTCTGGAGATTATTGACTTTGTTCAAACTTATTTTCATTAAAATATGAATTAAATATGAATACTGAGACTCACCTGCTCCACGTTGTAGCCGTGTTTCTCTTTAGCAATGGCGATGTATTCATCCACTGTGGAGGGAAACACACACACACACACACACACACACACACACACACAGTTAGTTCAGTCCAGTGTGGCGCGGTGGGCATGAGCGATCACAAAGACGACATCACTCACGTTTAGAGTCGACGATGGTGTGATATGGTGACCAGACGAGCATCCCACCGCTCTCTTTGTCCGTGTACTTGGTTGAACCTGAACGACGACAAACAGAAAGAAAAAACAATGTTTTTTTTTTTGTTTGTTTTTTTAATTCAGCTGCAAAGATCTCTCTCTCTCTGAATTAAACTTTTTACTCATCTATCTATTGCCTGTTCCGCTGTGGCTCTGGAGCTCAGCTGCATTAGGGGAAAAAGTTGACTGATCAGTATCGATGTGTTTATTGACTGTGGTGGCTCATTGTGCAGATTACCCTCGTGTGGCCAAAATGAGTATTACAACAACAAAAAACAAGTTAAAATAAAGTGTTACTTGTCTTTTAGGCTCTTGAGGCTTCTGTACAAGATTTTCTTTTCATTTCCTAATAATTTTTTCTACAAAACTTTACAAGCTGACACAAGGAAGCAGTTAAATTTGTAAAAGAACATGTTTTTATTACACTGCTTATACGCAGCATCCACTTATAACAACTATATAAATACACACTTAAATGTTAAAGCTACAAATACATTATTGTAAACACTAATTATAACCATTAAATTGTATTTATTTACTTTTATGATCACCTTCAACTCCTTTCATTTCATGTTATAACAGATGTAGTTTCTGCTGAGCAACAGTAAACAGTCTGTTACACAGTTTGTCCACCAGGGGGACACACACAAGTTTATATTTACATTAAAAGATGAGCCGCTAAAACAAAACGAAAAGAATGACATGTAATATTATATACAATAAATCATTTAGACATACGATCACATCGCTATTTAATATTAATAATTTTTTAAATATTATGTTTGTTGTTATACAATCTATTAAAAAGATGAATATCTTTATATATTATATTTCAATATATCAAAAACTATTTTAAAAAATTTTATTGACTGCTTCATTATTATCAAACCTTTAAAATCTTATTTTCTAGTGTATTTATTAGTGTGGTTATGGCTCTAAAACCCAGCCTGTAACAGCTACTATTATTTCAGACAAACATCAAACATCTCGTCATTAACTTTTAACAATAACATCCAAACATCAGTTCATAAACAAAATATATTTGGGGTTTGTTAATTGAATAACCTGACCTGTAGTTGTGATACTGTCTGTGTACGGGGCTTCAGAAAATTATCAGTATTATTAATGTTGTTGTTGTGAATAAAATGGAATTAATCATTAAGTTTTACATTTGAAAATATAATTCTCGTCACAAGTTGTCAGAGAAGTTGAGGTAGCCTCGGTCTGATTTAACTGTTTTAACCTGCAACACGTTCACGCTAAGCAGTTACAGTTACAGTGTGTGTGTGTGTGTGTGTGTGTGTGTGTGTGTGTGTGTGTGTGTCACTGTACAGGCATCGAGGCTACCACCGTCCGTCTCTCAGGTACAGAAACCAGTAAAACTCACCGGGCTCAAACTCCGGGATGTTCGCCTGATAATCGGCTCCGACCCGCATTCCAACATCTGGAATAAAAAAGTAAAAATAACGATCACGCGAGACATTTAATTTCAACACGTTGACGTTAAAGCGGCGGCTGCAGCTCGCGGGCTACCGCTGTTCGAGGCTACCCTCGCTCACCGTGCTCGTCGTCGCTGCCGCTCTCGTCAGAAAAATGTCCGTTAGAAGCGTTGGACGGACTCTTGGTGCCGTTGGAGCGACCTTTGCCCAGATATTCCGAGCCTTTGTCCATCATGCCCGGCATCTCCGCGTTTAGATTCGGGCTTTAATCCGCCGCTGTGTCGGAATAAAATGTCAGCAGGAGCTGGACGCTTTTTTCCTGCTGCCGCTGCAGTTCCCTCACTCACCGCTGCTCCGTCACTGGCGCTGTGTGGCGCCCCCTCTCCTCGCTCCCGCCACCGTTTTACACGCGGGCTGCGACTTATAACACGCGACAAACTACAACACCGGACATTCCTGTTGATTTTACCCGGTTTGAATATTCAAAACGTTTCCCGTGACGCGGAGAGTCCCGGTATACAGACGCGACTGCACCGGCACTACCCACTGCAGCGGAAGGCTTTTTACGCACCGCCAAGCAGCAGTGCGGCGGCGACCGCTGCGGAGCAGTGGGATCCTTCCGCTGACACAAACTAATAAACTAAATTAAAAAATATGAACAAACCTAAAATTAAAACCTAGATTTAATACAATAAACACAAAGATTAGATTAACTTAAAGCAAAATTCACTTTAAAATACCTAGAAACTATACATATTACACATAAATATATAGTGTAACGGTGAGAAATAACATATGCGCGCCACTGGTTACTCAGATATGAAAAATAATCGCATTTTATATGATATGTGTCAAAGCTGATTGAATATCGGCGGTAATTCAGTTTGTTATTTTAATGTTTTCTTCTTGTTTATCAGCCAGGTTGACTGCGTTGAGTCTTTCTGACCAGCAGAGGGAGACACCGCACAACAATCTGACTCCTGACAGCAGCGAGGAAGTCCAGTTACGACCAGACTGTCCTCTAACGAATTAATCCAGTTTACATTCAAATTAACTCATGGATGAAATAATCTGCGTGAAATGGTGTTGAATATACATTGTTTGGAAATTATACAGCCCAGTTAAAAGAGACAAAATGGCCATAAAGAGACAAAAAAAAAAAAAAACCTGTTAACTTCAGATTTATGACAGAATAAAGATGGCCGACGTGCCTCCACTTCCTCTCACTTTAAAAAAAATTAACAATAATCATTGATTATGTCAATCACACCTACCAATCTAGATGTCAATTTGTTTTTTATAATGTCAAATGAATAATTAAAACCAAACTGAACAGAAACATAAACATTTGTTTATTTGGGATGGGACATTTGGGATGATGTTTATGACCTATACAGCCAACCACCAGGGTGGCTGCTGTCAGTTAACACGTTTTAGATGTCATGTTGGTTTTAATACACACTCTCTGGTTCAGATAATCTCTGGTGATACAACTCTAAAAGGTGCTATATAGATAATGTTACCTCAACTGAAGTTAGAGAAAACAGCCCTGGTCTGTTTTCTCGGTGTAGCGCCATGCAGAGGGTGTGTTATATCCTGGTGTCTTTACAGCAGCAGAGATTACACTGAAAAAAATATTAAGAATAACACTATATTTTAAAGTTTTTAAAAAGGACACAGAGGTTTCACTTGTTTATTCCACAGCTGACAGCAGATGACCTATCTCCCTCTGTCTCCAGCCTTCACCCTCAGGGACCGAGATCAACAGCTGGTCTCAGATCTGAGAGAGATCAGGTGAAGTGAAACAGTTGGAGATGCAAAACATGGGTGAGGCTGTTTGGTCGTTTAAGACGAGTGGTATTATTTGAAGTTTACTTCTGAAAACCACAAGTAGCCTAAACAATGAGATGAACCAAAGACCATGTCTCCAGTTTTGTCATTGATTTTTGTCATTTAGAAGTTACCAGATATCCAGGACTGACCCAGTGTTAGGATGTGGATGGAGAACAGTGAGGTCAAAGAACGGACCCTGGAGGAACACCAGAGGTGACGTTTGCACATGAAGGAGACAGTTTTGGTGCTAATGTAACCTATGTTATAAAATCCTCCTCCAAATAGTGACCTTGGGCAAAAGAGGAGGATACACTAACAGCTGTCACCAACCTTATTTCAAATTAAATGAAAACCTAATTCTTACACACAGCAAGGCAATAATAATAATAGCTGCGCTATCTGTTCCTGGATTGGACTTTATGAAGAAATGTTAGCACAAGTGCTCGCTGCACTTTACTATAAACCATGTGATCAGCAGTTTTAGCTATGCTTTGCTACTAACCAAATTAGCACTAGTCTTAGCTGTACTGAACTATGAACCAGGTTAGCACTGGCGTTTGAAACAGACACAAGCTATATACTTTACTGTAAAACAGTTAGCACCAGGATTAGCTGTCTTCCTCAGTTAGTTAGTACAACCATTAGCACAGCTATTTTTTGACGAAGTGCTGCCATTGGCTGCTTAAAGGTGTTAAGTGTCCTGTGAGGTGTCAGGACCATTACACTGAACTAAGATAATCCACTGATGATAGACGGACAGAGTAGTCTAATAAACTGACTCGGGTTAAAACGAAATCACCAACACCATGACCACACCTGTACAGGGGATCTTTTTGAATGAATTTTTGAGCAGTGGGGGTAAGTGGAAGTACATCGGCCATCTTTACAGTCACCAAACAGTCACTGGTGTCAATACACAAATATGTGTTTTCCCTTTAGAAATTTGTCATGACTGACAATTTATTTAGGTGATGTAATGCAACGGTGTGTACCAGCTACACCTCTCTCTCCCCAGTCTATTGTGAAGCTCTCTCTACCGCAGTCAGTTCCCTCTGTGCCTCATCTCACAGCTCGTGCTGCAGCCATCTGCCGATACCGAGGCTCTCTGCTGAGGAGAGAGAGAGAGAGAGAGAGAGAGAGAGAGAGAGAGAGAGAGAGAGAGAGAGAGAGAGAGAGAGAGAGGGCACGAGCTCCCACTCTTTAGCGCGCGGAGCTCTTGCAGCATCATCAGATATGTGAGCGGCGGGAAGCGGCTCTGTGCCTCGCGCCGCGGCAGGAGCAGGAGGAGGTCCAGCAGGCAGGATGGCGGGAGGACGGCGGGGTCTCGTGGCCCCTCAGAACACCTTCCTCGAGAACATCGTCCGCAGGTCCAACGGTAGGAATCCGACCGGTTCTGTCTGGTTCTGGGTTTGATTTTTAACGGACTGGTTCTGTTTTCCTTCTCTGTGTAATCATGTTAGCTCGTCTCTTGGTTCGGTTCAGGTTGTTTCAGACCGGATCCACTTAGACCAGGTCCGGTATTTAAAATAATGATAATAATAAAAAACAGCATCCTTCTGGTCCATTGCACATCATTTATCTGAGTTAACCAGGAAGTAATGAAACACGAACAGCTCCCTGCGGCTTTTTAATGTAGAAATAAACACATAAACAAATTAAACTCTTAATTGTAAAGTATTCAGGGCCAGATTAAACACCTTCGGGCACCGAAGTGAAAAATAAATCAATCAAAAATATATTATTGTCCACTACAGAAACCAACAAATTAATTAGCTCATTAGCTTATTAACCAAGAGGAAACTAATCTGAAGCAATTTCATTAACTTTTCAAAGTCATTTTTAATTGTTGAAGTAAGTAGATAAAATGATGAGTAAATAATAGTTTTCATTATTTGATGTAGAAATTTGTTGTTAGCTTAAAGATAAAAACTGTTACCAAGGTAGCACTAGCATTAGCTGCACTTTAAAGTGAACAGGATTAGCAATAAAGTTAATTTTTTACTTTTCTAGAAAACCAAGTTAGCAGTAATGTAAGCTGTACTTTAATATGAACTAAACTGGTTTTAATGTTAGTTTTTCTATGAACCAGCAGGAGTTGGGCTCCGGTCCGGTCCACAAACCAACCGCTCCTCAACTAAAGAACAAAACGACAGGTTGAACTGAATCGATACTGGATTTTTTCGGACTGATACGATTCATCAAATATCATTGTACAGGATGAAATTCCTGTATATTCTCTGTAGGTTGAGGTGGTAAAAGACAGTTGCGTTTTATTGTTTCTTGCCAGTTATAGACTGATTTTGGCCAATAAATTGTGTATATATGTCAGACTTTAGCCAAAAGAATTAAAAAAAAAAAAAAAACAGAGTTTTATAAATGTTTTCACCTTCAGTCCAGACTGAAAGGAAACTACCAGAATCCTTTAGGACTTAGGATATTTCTAATTGACCAACAATAATCTTAGATTTATATTTTCTGTGTTGGTCAGACATGTTTCTCAGGGTTTTTTTTATTGGCTATCCTGTGATTTGTTGTCAGTGAAAACTGGTACCTGTGAATAAACAGACCATTAACTGTATATAAAGATGGCCGGCGGGCCCATGAGCGCCGCCATCTTGGACAGTGGTGATGTCATTTACATGTAGGCATCTGCTAACATAACACGGTGACACTGCAGGCAGCCACCAGGGGGCGAGCCAGATGTTGTGGGAGTCGGCCATCATTGTTCAGTCACCGGTGCTGAGCAGGTTTTAAAACTCAGAAACAGAAACTAGTTATTTTCATGTTAATCTCCTGTAGAGTCGACGTTCAGGCTCCAACCTTCAGGAATCAGGTGTTTACTTTTTAAATTTGTGTTGTGTTGGCGCCAGTGTCTCCTGAGCTTCTGAAAATAAACAGTTGATTTTGTTGTCGCTGCTGTTTTTGCTTCTTTAACCACTTTTCTTTTCACCTTTTTTCAGTTTGGACATTATCACATAGACAGACAGGTACAGACCAGTGTTTGTTTACATCCTGTCGTGTACATGTGACCAACCCCCCCTCACCACCACCACCTGTCTGACCTGAGTTTTATACATATATGTATTAGATGTATATGTCTATATATGTGTATACATATGTGTATATACAGTCAGCAGGTGTGTAGGTTTCTGTTTCTGTGGCTGTGAAACTTCCTCACTGTTTTAATTTTGGCATTAAAGGTTCATGAAGTTTCACTGTTTTGTCTCCAGATGTTTTCAGCAGCTGTCGCATCAGTTGTATTATTATCAGTGTATTAAGGCTGATGTGGGTGTGTAGGTGAAATACAAATAAAATAAACAGAAACATGGAGGAGAAATAATAATAATGATAACAATAATAACGATAATCAGTTAAACATTTTTAGCTTCTATAAATGTTCAACTTTACATTACTAAATACAAATAAAGAGTTTTTTTATTTCTTTCCTTTTTTTTCTTTTATGTTTTTTTTTAAATTTATGAATCTATATGAATATATATAGATATATGAATAATTTAAGAATAACTTGTGTATCTAGGAACCTTTTTTTCTTGTAAATGTATCAATTTAACCTAAAAAATGTCTAACTTTATAATCATAAAGAAAGTTAGATTTTCCCCTGTGAATGCAAATTAAGGCCTTTATATTTGTAGTTGTTTTATTAATTAATTTTTATAAAAAAACAACAAATATGTTTTTTAATTGTAAATTTATTACAATAAAATACAATTTTTATTAAATATATAATATTTGAGCTCTTTTCTTGTAGATTTTTGCATTTAATCTGAATTTTTTTCTTCCACTAATTGATTTCTAAAATTTTGTCCAGAATGTTTTTGTTGCTTTTTGCTGATTAGATTTTTTTATTTAAAAAAAAAAGGAAAATTTGCATGAAAACAGATACATTTACAACTTTATAATATCTGAGAATATTTGAGTTATTTTCTTATAATTGTAAAGTTTAATAATAATAAATTCACATAAACAAACTCAGACAAAATTCATATATTTTCTTTTGTGAATTTGTGTCAGAGTTGAACTTTACTGTCTTTTTTCCTCCTGTGTCTCATGAATATGATGTTTTCTACAAAGGTCCTTATTCACTGTGTCATTTATTTGATTTTGCTGTTTTTGTCTGAAGCTTTAACCTGAAGATTAAACAGTCGATGTCGGTGAAGCTGCTGAACCCGACAGCCGTGTGTTTAGCGTGTTTTGTTGTGACTGTGTTTATGTTGGTCACATCGTCTCGAGCTTTAACTTCACCAACATAAACATCACTTCACGTTCAGCTTCATTACTTTGATTTAGAGAGCCATGGTGGATCGAAGCCAACGTCAGTGCAGCTGTAATTAATGTTATGACGCAGACCCACACACACACACACACACACACACACACACAGAATCAGATAAAGCTTCCTGTGCTGATGTAAACCATTCGTGTCTGTGGGTTTTGACTGTGATCGGTCGTTAACTTGTTTGTTCTGTTTGAGTCAGTATTTGACCGATATATCAAAGAACAGTTGTTTAATTTTCTGGATCTTTCTTCTTTCTGACAGGAAACTGGTTCATGACTGTTGGTGAATGTTATGAATGACGGCTGAATAATTCAGAATAAAACTAATCGCGTTTTGTGCCTAAAGATGATTATTGACTTTGTAATAACAGTAAAACATGTGATGTAACATTATCACATGAGCCTCCATGTAAACTGCTCTATACTCTAATACAAGGATGAGAACATAGATATGAATGAAGAGCTACAAGTGTTTGTTTCTTTTAATGAGCAGGAACATCGACCAAGTTGTTTCCTGACACTTTGTAGCATCACTCCTTGTACAGACGTCTGTGGTGCTGCTAGTGTTGCTATTGATTTGTGGTGTTGTCCTGTGATGTGGCAGCTGCTGCACCACACACTTTGCCAAGTTAGCTAATGTGGCAAAGCTAGATGAGGAATATAGCATCATTAGCTAAAATGACTAAATTACCAAAAGGTGTCAAAGTTAGGAAAGATTATTGAATTAGCGTAGTTAGCAAATGTAGCCAAAGTAGTTAACATGTTGAAATTTGCTAACATAGCTAAGTTAGGTAACATTGCCAAATTAGCTAAAATGGGCAAAATAGTTTATGTAGCAAAGTTACCTAATGTGATATGGAAAATGATCTAATCTAATCTAATGTGAAGTACTTATCTGTGAGCAAAGTTTGGTCACATTGTCAAATTTACAAACATAGCCTGATTAGCTAATTAAGCAAAGTCAGCTGGTGACGTTGACCAAAGTGAATAAATTACCAAAAGGTGTCACAATCAGCAAAGATGATGAAATTAGTTTTGTCAGTTAATTAGTTCATGTAATCATGTTAGCTAATGTAGCGAAAATTTGCTAACATAGTGAAGTTTGCTAATATGGCCTAGTTGGGATGAATTTGCTCAGATGCTACGTTTTAATTAACCCACAGGTCAAATCACTGTAACGTTTGATATTTCTTTCAAATCATAATTTCTATTTGAAGCTCATTGATCGTTCAGCCCTGTTTACAAACCAGGAGGAACTTATCACTAAACTAACCTGTTATAGTATCAGGCTCTAACCTCTTCGTCTCGCTGTTCAGATACCAACTTTGTTCTGGGCAACGCGCAGATCGTCGACTGGCCGATCGTCTACAGCAACGATGGTTTCTGCAAACTGTCGGGTTACCACAGAGCGGAGGTCATGCAGAAGAGCAGCACCTGCAGGTACGAGGATGACATGCTTCACGCACGGCGTTAACGTTCTACTGTGCAATGTCTGCTGTACACGTGTGTTTTTTCTTCCTGCAGCTTCATGTATGGAGAGCTGACGGACAAGGAGACGAGCGAGAAGGTTCGACAAACCTTCGAGAACTACGAGATGAACTCCTTCGAAATTCTGATGTACAAGAAAAACCGTGAGTCTGTCACGTTATTAGACCCAGTTCACGTCCTGACCTGAACAGAAGTGATGAATTCATGATGAAGTGGTGTGTTTAGGTCCATTAGCATCACTAACAGTTAGCACACATTAGCTCGGAAAGTTAACTTCACCCCAAATGTCCTGTTTTGTTTCGTTGCTCTTTTCAGTAAAGTTTCACTTTCATTTTTTTGGACATTTTTTCGTGTTGAAATGTGAAACATGGGACTGATTTCCTTCATGTCCGTGCTGCAGGGATGCCCGTTTGGTTTTTCGTAAAGATCGCTCCGATCAGAAACGAGCAGGACAAAGTAGTCCTGTTCCTCTGCACCTTCAGTGACATCACCGCCTTCAAGCAGCCAATCGAGGACGACTCTTCCAAAGGTGGGTGTCGTAACGACGACTGCTCGTCAGGTTGGACACTTTGTTATTTTGTTGTCTCGTTTCAGAGAGAGACATGAAATAAAAGGCATTGAGAGCTCACACCTTCGTCTTTGTCTTTGTGTCAGTAAACTCAATAAAATCCTCCACAAACATGTTCCTTAAGTCAAACACCTGAGACAATAATTACTATCATTTAGGTTTCACCTTAATTTGACATTTTTATACACTAATGATGGAAATGAAAAAGTTAAATATGTTGGAAAAAAGATGAGAAATTCACACTTTGTGGATCGTAGTGGCCGATGGAGAAAGAATTTTTTTCAGCCATTTTTGCCTTTAATGACAGACACGGTGAAGAGAGACAGGAAATGGGCGGGAGAGTCTGGGAAAGACACACAGGTAAGTTTGATTCGGTCGGGATTCGAACCAGTGAACAGCTGCACGCCAATGTGGTTTTGCCATAATCACTCGACTGTGCAGACGCCCCAGACACATTATTTTTATTTTAGAGCATCCAAGACAGATTCATGTCATGTTTGTTTATTAAAGGATGACGTAATCTATTTGGCGAAGTTCAGGTGAAGCTCCTGGGCTTCTTTTTATGTGTTGAAGTGTTACTTGTTTGACCTTTGACTTTCACGTTGGCTGTCATCGGCAGGTTGGGGTAAATTGGCCCGTCTGACTCGTGCGCTGACCAGCAGTCGAGGAGTTCTTCAGCAGCTTGCTCCGGCCGTCCACAAAGGAGAGAACGTCCACAAACACTCACGACTGGCAGAGGTAAGAAATAATGACCCGTGGCTTCATAAATCAATGATACATCAATGATAAAACTACACAAGTATCAATAATACACACACATATATATATATATATATATATATATATATATATATATATATGTGTGTGTGTGTGTGTGTGTGTGTGTGTGTGTAACTAAAGTGAAGAGACTTATCACATCAGACACCCACTTAATATGACTGATGTGTTGTGTAACAGCTGGTCCGTGTGTGTGCACACAGGAAACCAGGTTCCTCCACTTTTATTGGACGTTTTTTGTGAATCCGTCGGCCACAAACACATATTTCAGATCCGGAGCTGAATCTGGATCTGAACCAACTCATACAAACCCATAAATCACACGACAATAAAAACATCTTAATTTTACATCAAGATCTAAATATTATTTCATGTTTATTTTAAAAGTTCAGATTTTGTTTAGTTGATTCAACGATATATCGCAGTTCGTGGTGCTGTTCAGCTCTTCTCTGTTCAGTGCTAAAAGGTTTTTCCATCGTATCGTCCGCTTTATTTATACCAATGAGTGAAGGCTAAATAATAAAATATCTCATTGTCTAACCAGTATAACAACAATTTGTTGTTACATTAGGATAAGTGCGTCATAAAAAGAATAAATCTCAGCATACTCATCATTGACAAACCTTCTCCCATACACCATTAATCTCCGTCAGACCCCATATATAACATCAGAAAACAAACTAACAGACGCCTTCCCTAAGTTTTGAAACAGTATTTTGTCCATCACAGGGTTGTTACTATAATGTAAGTAATATAATGTGTAAGAGACAAAAGAAGTTGTGTATTTCTTTGTCAGTGATTATCTGAGAACAAGTCAGTTAGACTCTTGATCAAAGTGTTTTCTTTGAATTCATGCATTATTTTGAATTTGAAACTGAATCTCTTCATTTAATTTTCTGTGCTGCTGCTCACTTTAAATGATCAGGTTAATTATAGAAACTAGATTTTAAGAAATGAGATTACAGAAAAGCAAATGTGAAATATAAGAGTGGAGATGCTGTAGTTTTCTTTCAGATCTCCTGTGTTTTGTTTTGTCTCTTCTGAAACATCTTCCCTCCCTCCCAACCAGCTGCTCATGAATTCCCCATCAGTCACTTTGTGTTGAGTTGAGTTGTTGCCCCAAGTGAAGGACTTCAAGTGTCTTTGGAGTTTTGTCGTGAGCTTTGTGTAGTGACTCAAAGAATAAAAGTGTGGATAGTGGCTGAGGTGAGTTTCCTCAGCAGGGTGGAGGCTCAGGGTTAGGGTTAGGGTAAGTTGAAGTCCTTCACATTGAAAGTAGCCAGTTGAGGTAGTTCATCTGATCAGGACGCCTCTTGATGTCCTACCAGTTGTGCACATCCAACTGATAAGGCTTATCTAGTCTGACAACACTTGGGGATCCTCCAACAGGAACTGGAAAGTCTCTCTGAATAGAGGGACATCTGGACCACCTTGTCGACTTGCAGTCACCAACACATGATCCTGACACTTTCCTAAAGAATGACAGTGATGAGACAAAGTAATAAACTTCCTTTTATGAATTCTTGACCTCAGTGGCTCTTCCTCTCTGAAAGTCTTGTTTTAATCTTAAAGTAGCATTCCTGTCTGCCGTGTTGAAAGTGTTTCTCTCCATTCATAACACCTGTGGACTGATATAAATGAGCAGTCACGATCTCAGATATCCTGAAGTGAACAACACCAGCTGAATCTCTCTGTTAAGGGAGCCCTCACCTGTATCCTGTGGTGCATTAGTGCCATCTGAAAAGCTTTCTGTTTGTTGAAGATCCACTCTAGCTGCCAGGAGATGAAGTACGGGCCTGAACTCAATGTATTATAAATGACTGCACTCTCTGTCTCAAACAGTGACAGTGATGGTGTTTAAAGCAGAATTGATATGACTGTAGGAAAGGACTGAGCAGAATATTGGTCTTCTCTTTTGTACTTTTGATTGAACTCTAAAGTTGATCTGAATCAAAGCCAGCAGCATCAACAGCTTAGAGTACCTCTGACTTCCTCTGTCTTCCTGTTATTTGGCAGAGCAGAGTGTTCAGATGGGCTGATGGATGAAAGTAGTGCTTGTTGTGCGCTGATAGCTGCTCTCACAGGGATTCAACCCTCCTGTTATTAAAAATGAACCTTTCTTTCTAAAAAATTCCTCAGTCATCTGTGGATCCATCCAGGGCTCATTTATTAATTTATTTTTCCCTGATTTGAGGTTCAGAAATACCCAGTGTTGAAAATGAAGACGAACTGGATGTAATGAAGCTGCAGATTGGATTTGATGCAAACACTCAGACATAAATGTGATTTGTAAAGTGGAGAACTGAGCTAATACCAAAATTGTGGAGGACTGTTCTTCTGTGACCCAAAAACTATAGAGGTCTGTTATTCTTTTATGTAATTTACCTGGATCTGAATGACATTTGAATCAGATAAATATTACATAAACTTTGGGATTTGTCAATCGTCTCCAAAGTCATCCAATCCTATCATTACATTCTCAGATAGGACCATCTGACCTTGGAGATGATTAGCAAATTGCAAAGTTCACACAACATTTATCTGATCAAATATAATTTGGACCAAGGTCAGATGGTCCTTATATGACAATAGGACCGTGTGACTTTGGAGATGATTGACAAATTGCAAAGTTTTACACAACATTTCATTGTTGAGGAGGATCGCAATTGATTGAAACATACAATCCACAACACAGTCATGGACATTGACCTGTGCTGAATTCTTAGAGAAGCTTTGGAGATGCTTGATCCGTTGTGTACCATGTACTCAGTTAATCTCAGTTGAGTGGTCTGTAGAGCAGTTGACTTTAACAGCAATGAAGAGAACGTCTATCAGTTGTACCTTGTTTTTTCTTTGGGGATAATGTTGCAAATTTGTGACTTGTGTGTCGGAGTTTCTCAGTGCTTTGTCCTGGTTGACTTCATTCAGCACTAAATTTTGACATAAGACAAATCTTGACAATGGACCATTGCAGTTTTGGGGTTAGGGTTAGCATCAGACAATTTTACCATCTATTGACCACCCAATTATAGTACTGATAGAAAGTACTATAGAAAGGGAATATTTGGTGGAAGAATCTTAAGCGACTGCTGTAACCTGTGTGGTGATGGTGATGGCTACACCTCCGGACTAATTATTGGCAGTTGCTGTTTGTTTACGAATATCAAGCTGTTTCGTTTCCTCATCACTATCCAGTCCAGTGTTTCTCCAGTCGGGGAGTCTGGTGTAAACAGAGCTACAGGAAGTGTTGGGCTTGAGACAACAGACTGACACACTAGGAATAAAAAGACCTATGTGTTTACAATGATTCATGGTGTTGGGACTAAATGGGCGTTTCAAAATGTTATTATCTAGAAGTTATTGCTCTTGTGAATATTCATGAAGGTACAGCTTGGCTTCTCTAAAACCACATAGTTTTGACATTTGTACCTTTTTGCTTTTGAATCATAATATGGATATGTTATGATCACATGGTACAGTGCCAGTAGATAAGTTAGCGAGGCCACTAAAAATTAGCCTGACGATACTTTCGGAAAAATCATTTTGCAGGTCAGTGTCGTGGTATTTGCTGATGTGAATGACACTTAGTAAACAATTCAATCAAATAGTTATGATCCCCTGAAGAGAAAGTCCAAGAGAATTTGTCCGCCTTTCCAACTTGAGGGCCAAAGTGATGCTAACAAGCTCACACCTAATCTAAGCCAAATCTAACTATGGCAACTTGCTTTTTTCCCCTCGTCATTCTTCCTCTCTTTGTCTTAATGTTGCTTTGACTCCTGGGTTTGTTGTTTAACACACGCTCCTGTTTCGTCTCTCTAAACTTAATTATACGCATAATTAAAATACATACATGTATGATTTGTTAACTGTAGTTTATCAGGTTTCACACAACATCAGCACCTTGCCGACATGCCTCATGCTACTAAGTTGTTCAGCTGTAATTTGCCGTGACTAATCTTTTCCATTAGCTGCAGAGAGATAATTAGCGTTAGCACTAATGAATTAGTTTATTGCCAGCAGGCTCACTGGAATGATGCTGTTTGTGCTCCACCCTAGGATCCTGGTCAGATTGAAATGTTTTATTTCAGAGCTTTCTGAAGTTAAGAATTATGTATATTCACTGAAATCATACATAGATAAAATGACGGTATAGTGTAAACATGTCATATTCACCTCAGTAATGAATTGTAATAATTTTGATGATGTTAGCATCCCAACATGCAAGCTAAGATGATGAACACTGTCATGATGATGTTAGCTACAAGTTGATGTTAGCATTTAGCTCAAACCACTGTTGTATCAGCACCACATGCTAATGGGGTTTGCACTAGCTAGATTAGCCATTGCTAGCAATACCAAATTTTAAGAAGTTGAACTCAACAAGACAGACATGTGATAGATGTGCTAATAAACTACTGTTGCTATTGACGCACAGAGGTTTTTATTTTTCTGAGCGGGGGTGTTTTAATTACTGTTGAAATTACTGACTCGATACTTGGAAATTAAAAAGTTCAAACTCAATGCACGATTGACTACAACCTCACTGATATTAGTGAGGTTGTTGACCCTTATGTTTATATGTATATATGGTTATACCAGACAAAAAACAACCATCGCCAGATCTGGTGTTTTTGTCTGTGTACCATCAGTTAGTCAGTCTTTGATTCTGATTGTTTTTCTGTAAATAAAAAATCAAAGAAAATTAAAAATGAAAGAAAGACGTTGTAAAGCTCCAGAGTTAGAGTGTTGTCTTTAACCAGTGCTCTGTTTCAGTTTATTTTAAAATTGAGTTTTTATTTTGGTCGTGTGCCTCAGGTTCTCCAGCTGGGCTCAGACATCTTGCCTCAGTACAAACAGGAAACGCCGAAGACGCCGCCGCACATCATCCTGCACTACTGCCTCTTCAAGACCACCTGGGACTGGGTGATCCTCATCCTCACCTTCTACACGGCTATCATGGTGCCCTACAACGTCTCCTTCAAGACCAAGCAGAGCAACGTCACCTGGCTGGTGGTTGACAGCATCGTCGACGTCATCTTCCTCGTTGACATCGTTCTCAACTTCCACACCACCTTTGTTGGTCCGGCCGGCGAAGTCATCTCCGACCCCAAACTCATCCGCATGAACTACGTCAAGACCTGGTTCGTCATCGACCTGCTGTCCTGCCTGCCTTATGATGTCATCAACGCCTTTGAGAAAGTCGACGAGGTCAGTTGACTGCCTTAAATATTCTCCAGAGCAACAAATGTTGATTCATCCACCAAATGTTAGAGTAAACCAAATCTAGAACTAATGTCCAACAAGTTTTGAACATTTAAAAAAAATGTCTTTAATTGTCAGAAACAGCAGAGTCTGACTGACTTGTGCTGTTGTTTGTCTCAAACTCTGACATGTATGGAAGTGAAATGTGTTTTCGTCGGAGGTGACTCAGCCGAAGCTCTCGTCTGTCGCTGTCATGACTCATGAGTCATCAGTGCTGAGGTTTGCTTGTTAGCGGCAGCAGTTACCAAACACACTGTCTCTAATGGGCCTGTGACTGATGGTGGGAAGGTCAAACATCCTGCTTACCAGATAATCATTTGCACCTGCTCCAGCCGAACAAAAATAACACACGTGACTATGTCATGTAGTCGATGAACAGTGAGGTCAGTTTAAAAGCAAAGGATAATGTCAAAATTTACCTGTGATGTGTCCGACTGACGAGTTACTAGATACTTCAGCCAACTTAGCTAATTTAGATACCTGAGGTGATTTTAGTTGTGTCAGCTAACTTGGTTGTGTTAGTGAAGTTAACTTCTCTAGAAACTTTAGTTTATTTAGCCATTTCAATAACTAAGCTAATAATGTGATATCTTAAATTTAAGGTTTAATTCAGTGATGCACCATCAAAACAGACAGTTCTTAACTAGTTTATCTGTGGTTATAGATCAGAGACACAGAGTTTGTTTCCATCATCAGTGAATAATTATTTGTTGCCACATCAGGAAAACAAAGCTCGTTATGTCACGATCGTTACAATATTTGTTGTGTGGTTACAGGAAAACAAAAAGTCTTGTGTGGGCTTCTGTAGAGAAACGAGAAAAACAAAGTTGTTGAGAGAAAAGGAGGTGAAGTGTTAACCCTCGCTCTCTCACGGTGTCGGAGAGAGAGAGGGAGAGAGGAGAGGGTCGCTAATGGAAGCGAAGCAGTGCATTCTGGGAGCCCCCGCCCCCCTCTCCTGGGTGAGGAAGCAGTGTTGTTGATGAGAGGAGCTGGAGAGGTGGCTGAGTGGTGCGACGAGAGGCGGCAGTAACGTGACAGACAACGAGTCAAACGTAGAGAGGATGAACAGCTGCTGCATTTTTCATACGTGTTTCATATGTGTTTATACATGTTTCATACCAAGTGACATTAAAAGCACCAAAGCAGAGTGGAGGAGGATTTAACAGCCATCGACCTCAGGGATGGTTGTTACATCACAGAGCTATGAGCCATATTTTAGATTATGAACTGTTACATACAATAAGCTGTAAGCAATAAGCAATAATAATGTTGTTGTATGAAATTATGAAAAGAATAGCTTTTCTCCAGGTTAATGAGTGTATGACCATAAGATGACAGACGCGCTGAAAAGAAACTAAAATATCCACTTGAAATGAGCAGGAAGCTGAGCTGCTGTCAACTGGACATAAACACATGAAGGACATAAATAGTAACATTCTCTGTAGACTCGACCTTCTCATAAAATGGAACTGAATTCTTTCTTGTAATGGTGGCGAACTTTTAGGCCCTGCTGTTGTTGCCGGGCAACAGAAGTAGCATAACAGCAATTTTGTTCTAGACTTGGCCTCCTTATTTAAGGACCATTGGTTTTGTTGTTACATAGACTGGTCTATGAAGTCACATAGACCTTTGTAGACCAGATCCTCTGAAAGCTGCATGTTGGAAACATTTCTATCAAATTTGTAGGAATTTCATCGCAGTGTGACTAGGATATAGTGTTTTTAAGAATAAGTCAGACGTAGAGACGGACGTATTTCAGAGTGACTGAATTCAATGTTCAACAAACACTGAAAACCAACAAACCTCAAACAAAGTCAGGTTTAGTTACTAAAGTTAGGCTATGTTAGCTAACTTATCTTCTTTAGATACCTTAGCTCATTTAGCCACCTCAGCTAATTTAGCTCCTTGAGCTAAGCGGAAACCAAATGAGGTGATCTGAAAAGGGGTGGAGCTTTTTATGGCTCTCAACCAGTTACCATGGTGATAGAGCCAGGTTTATCAGTAGTCAAATATCAGTGGGGGCCGATTTTCCCATTCAGTGACTATAATCTCCAAATTCTTCAAAACTGTCTGAACTCTGTCTGAACCTGAACCAGAATCTGACACTGGTCTTCTTCACATCTGACGGCCATCTTTAACCAGATCTGTAACGCTCTCCGACGCTCTGAGCTCTTCTCACGGCGGCTTTAGATAAAACTGGATTACTCTCAAAGAGGATTCCTCCTCCTCTTCCTGTGGAGGGTTTTTGTCGCATCAGCAGTTCTCTGGCCTTCCTCCTGCTGCCGCCACAGGAAGTCATTACACGCACGGGATGAATGTCAAACACCACACTCCATCATGTTGATGAGAGGCTCACGATGAGCCACGTCCCGCAGTTGCACTGCATCATCTTTTAATTTCATGCCTCAGGTGGAGGAAATGGCAGTGGCTGCTGTGGGTCACGTGAGCGCTACGGCGTGAGCCCGTGAGGTCGACGCTGCTGTTTCACAAAGCTCAAACAGCTGCCGCTCGATGAAAACCAAACTGCAGAGACTTGGAAACTCAAAGCAGTCGGATCAGTTTTCACAAAACAAAAGCAGCACGCTCATCAGTCTGCAGAACCATGATGCACTGCTGCAGCAGCTTTAACATCATACTGATAAAACACAACAGGAACGAAACAAAGAGAGCAACTGAGCTGATACACTGAAGGAAGCAGAGTGTGACTGCTCCAATTAAATAACAGCTCAGTGAAAAGGTCAGAGAACAAAACACATGAGCTGGAAGAGAAACATCACTTCAGACTCAATAAAAACATAAATAAACAACCAACAGGTTCAGAAATCTGGGCCCATATTTATCAAGCTTAGAATTACTCGTAGGAGCACAGCTAAGCGTCAACTTATGAGTAAAAAAATTCTTCTCTGAAAGCTGCACTTAAAAGCTAGTTATCAGGCGTCTTACTCACACTTTTAGTGAAGTGTAGGACTTAATCCTAAGTGTTGCTCTCAGAGATGAATTAGGACAGCGCTATGTGCCACAAACAGAACTTTAGGTGACGTCACTTCCAAGCCAAGCCCAAGCATAGAAATGACCAATCATTAAAGGGAATCCCTTAGATATCTTAGAAATAATTCAGTGAGTACAGTAAATAACTGCAGAGTGGCTAATAGATGCCTGTCTCTTTTATTAGTCTGGGGCAGCAACACAGTTGGGCAATAAACGCCTGTCTCAATTTTCTCCTTGTTGAATTTAACTCATTCTAACTCCCCCACACCCAGACCAGAGCATGTGCGCGGAGCGTGTGAAATATAGTTGGAGTGCTGTTTTTTATCCAAAGACTGGGGCGATCACTCCGTCTCGCTCCGGTTCCGCTCTGATGCACAGGGCTATGCGCACTTTTAAAAAGGCTGGGCTACATTGGACCGTGTGTATTTAAAGACAGGGCTGACAGCTGCTGCACCGTGCCCACAGACATGCCTGGTGTGAATTACACACACGCTCACGCGCTGTGTGGTGTGAATCCGGCCATAGACTACAAGCAGGCAACTAACTTGAAACTGGTGTGTGGTTAATTGAGTGGCTCTACTGCAGCCACAGTCCACCAAGCTGAAACCAACATGGAATCAAAAAGAAAACCAAAGAGAGAAGAGGCGATACTATTATTAGTGAGGAAAGGAAACTCATCGTTATAGGCAAGTTCAGCCAAATGCTTACAAGCCTCAGTGCCGTCATCTACTGGAAACTCCTAAACACCTAGGACACCTCTGGACGTCTCTTAACTATCTGTGGGAGTAGGAGTGAGTCTTAGACTGAGAAGGTTGATAAATAGCTTTTATTCTAAAGCTTGAGAGTTGGACTAAATTTCACAAATTCTCAGCACTTAAGACTAAAATGCTACTCTAAGACACTTGATAAATACGGCCCCAGGTCTCAGTGAGTCTGTCATTTACTATTTAATGGTGCCGTTTAACATCAGATAAAATGTTCAGTCTTTGCTAAATGTCCAACTGTTAGCAGTTAGCTGTTAAACAGCTACCGGGATAACAGGTTGGTCATGGGCTAGCTATTAGCAGTTACCTAAGCTGATCAACCAGCTAGCTGTAACTAGCTCATTTAACAGCTAGCCCGCTATCTGCAGCTAGCACAGAAACTAGTGTCGCCACCTGCAGGTGGCCTTTTTGAAAGGCCAGCTATTCATGTCTCCACAAAAACAGCTGTGTCCAAATGTTCAGATTTTATATGAAATTAATCAACAATGTGATTGGTTGAAAAAATATGAAGAAGTTATGAATCTGAATATTATACTTGCAGAATAAAATCAGAGTGGAAACAGGAAGCAGAGATCAGATAGTTCAGAGTTAGAATAAATCAACACAAAGAAATGGAAAGTTCCTGCAGGAAAAAGACAATGACAGCAGTGATCCTTGGACTGATCATGTCTTGTTAGCGGCAATAAATCAATTGATTGACTGACCAGGAGTAGATCAATTGATCAATCAATGAATCAGTAAATCAATGTGAGCTGCAATCAATGAGCTGCAGACTGACTGCGAGTGAATGTTTCTGTCTGAAATCATCTGACATACATCATGTGCTGCGTGTTTATCCAAGCTCAGCGCTGCAGAGTCCATCAATAAAAGCCTTAACAAAATAAAAGCATCAATAAAACTTTCCACTCAACACTCGCACACACACACAAACACAGATGACCCCCAACCTAAACAACAGTGACCCATAATTTTGAAATAACATGTTGGTTTCACTTTCACTCTTGAGGGTGTTGCCTGCAGAACCTGCTGATATTTAGTGAAACAGTGTTTAGAGAGAACGCTAATGTCACCGAGTCCTGGAATAATGGAGGAACAAGACTTTTACTTAGATCTTTACACAGTAAATGATTAGTTTTCGGTGACGATGGTTGTAGTCTGATGCCAAGAAGCAGCGATTACATTTTGGTGGTCAACGGTCAAAGGTCAAGAAATAAAAATGTTTTTAGCAAAAACTCAAGAATCAACACATTAAAGCAGACATCAAACAGCATGAAACAATAACGTGACATCATTTTATAAACAACAGCTTCTAAAAGTTGCTGTCGTTACAGAAAGAACTTCATTTTATATGTGAAGATAAAATCTAATTCAGTCCATTTAAAAATGTTCTGCTCCTAATACTGCAATCATGTGACCTTCAGCTTTAACTGTACATCCACATCACAAATGTCACCTGTGCTGCAATGAATCATGGGCTATATTGAAGTTAGATTAATTGAGGGAGCCTTTGAAATGAGACAGAGACAGACAGCTGACGAGCTAGCCGACTAGCTATGTTAGCTAACGAAACTAAATTAACTAACCTTAACCTTGACTAACTTTGATACCCTAAGAAATGTAGCCACTCCAGCTACTTTAGCTAACTTAGCTTTGTGATATTATAACTAACTTCAGTAAACTTGTGAAGCTGTGAAGGATCCAGATGTTGTAGCCTTCCTCCGTTAACTGAGACACTGATGGGTTATTTATTCACTGTTCATTCCTTCTGTCCTCTTGGTCTCCAGGGCATCAGCAGTCTCTTCAGCTCTCTGAAAGTCGTGCGTCTCCTGCGTTTGGGTCGTGTTGCCAGGAAACTGGACCACTACATCGAGTATGGCGCCGCTGTGCTGGTTCTGCTGGTGTGCGTGTTCGGACTGGCGGCGCACTGGCTCGCCTGCATCTGGTACAGCATCGGAGACTACGAGGTGATCGATGAGGACACCAACATGGTGAGGATGGACAGCTGGCTGTTCCTGCTGGGGGAGACGGTCGGGAGGCCGTACAAGTTCAATGCCTCAGGTTCGGGCGGCTGGGAAGGCGGGCCCAGCAAAGACTCTGTCTACATCACCTCACTGTATTTCACCATGACCAGTCTGACCAGCATAGGCTTTGGAAACATTGCACCCAACACTGACGGAGAGAAGATCTTCGCCGTGGCCATGATGATGATTGGATGTAAGTTACTTTCACTTTCACTGATCTGACGGATGTAAAACTAGCATTAACTTGTTTAGGCCAACGGAGCAACAGCTAATGTTACCACAAGAGAAATCTGTAACTTTGTCTGAGTAACTTTGGATTATGCGTCATATCTTTTTATACACTTTTTCTTCCTCAACTTTGAGAAATGTTGATCTTCTTCTTCTTCTTATTCTTCTTATTATTATTATTGTTCGTAATTCAAGCTTTATTCGTTTTAGATGGGTTGTTATAACATGGTGATGTTTCAGATGAGACTCTGATGGCAACAATCATTCACAAAAAAGTCAAATAAACTCATTAATTAATTCAAATTAAAAAAAATGAAAATATAATAAGTACAAGTACAAGTAGAAATTCAGTAAATTAATAATAATAATAAAAATAAGATTAACAAGCTGAAATAAACACTAGAAATATAATATTAATAGATATAAAAAGAATAAAAACAACAGTAATAATAATAGATACTCAGTCAATTACAACTAATAGAAATAACTTGAAATATAAGAAGATACATATTCAAAAAATGTATAAAATTATAAGTATAATTTAAAAAAATATAAAACCAACAATAATCTCTACCCTAACCACTACAATATAATAATGACATCCTCTGTTCTGTGATGAAACTGTTTGTCTAATTGTTTTTTAAGACATCAAACAGCAGAAACTCACATCTTGTGTGTTCGGTTCATTAATATGTCTCTGTTGATAAAACTCTTGACAGAAGCTTTAACTCCAGACTTTGTCCTCACTTTGTCTTTTGTTGGTAAAATGTCAACACAGCGTCCCATAATCCCTCAGTGCACAGAGTCAGACAGTGTCAATAATTTATCGACACATATTCTCCACTCAGATGAAACTCTTTTTTATGATCCACGTTGACACATTTCTCCTCATCGTCTTTTTTCTTTAATTAAATATTTACACAAACACATCATCTGTTTTTCGGTATAAAGCATGAAGTTTTCTGTGTTTTCTTTCAGCCTCGTTTATATAGTGCCAGATCCTAAAAAACATTTATCTCAAGGCACTTTATATAGAGAAATCAACATTTTCTGAGAAAATCTCAATGAGCAAGCACTTGGCGACAATGGAGGAAAAACTCCCTTTTAACAGGTAGAAACCTCCAGTAGAACCAGACTCAGACGGTCATCTGCCTGTCTGAGTTGGCTAAATAAACTAAAGTATCCAATGAAGATAAGTTAACTAACTTAGCCATGTTAGCTGAAAGAACTAGATTACTAAGGTATCAAAGTTAGCCAAGGTATTTAAATTAGCTAAGTTAGCTGAAGCAGCTTGTAAATCCGGCTTCTTCTCCTCAGTTATGAAGTCTACAACGGTTTGATCATTTACAGTCCAGCATATCCCAAGATTCATTGCAGCACAGGCCGTCTGTAAGGACCAATGTCGACTTTTCTTGCGACACGTTGAAAACTGCCTCCAGTCACGACTGTTGCAGAGACGTGTAAATGTAAAGTAACATGTGGCAGCAGCTGCTACAGAGACGATAACAAATGAAACACGACGTCTTTTCATCATGAACTGACAGAGCTAATGAACCAGGGAAACACATTTCAGAGCGAGAGAATTAAAATCTGAACAAATGTTCAATGATTCACCCTTTAAAGTTTGACGTATTTTTCTCTTTTTTTTTTTACACTAAAACAAGCTGATAACGTCTCTTTGATCCAGTTAGGTGTTGCTGTTTTCAGTTGCGTCTGTTGAGTAATTAAACATCTTTGGCATCACTGTTGGTGAAATGAAGCAGGTTCTGAGTTGGCTGTTTGTTGTTTGTGGTACATTGTTGTCTAAAATAACTCGTCGGGACGGGACATTTCCTCCTCTTCACTGAAATATTAACTCCTCTGTCAGATCAGCTGAACTCAGCAGGACGTCGGACACAAAGTGGAAAGCTGCAGCCCAACATCACAAACAGTGAAATAAGACGAGTCGAGAAACAGGAAATGTGTGTCATGAAATGGCCTTAAAGCTGCCCTCGAATATTAACCATTAAAATCAAAATACATTTTTCAGCTGAATCTGAAGTAATATTTAACATATAAAGATGGATCATGTGACAGCTGCCAATAAGTGAAGCTAAAACATGTGTATCACCCCCTCCTGTCTGCTGCAGTAATAAGTAATAAGCTCTGCCCTCTTCCATATTAGCTAATAGGGCATGTTCCAAAGTAAAACATCAACGTCTATGTCGCATAACGGTTTCCGTCGTGTTGGACTCAAGGCGGACTGAGCGACTCATGGGTAGGGGCTGGCTGGTTAGTATAGTAATACCGTACAGCACCTTTAAGACCAACAGTCTTTCCCCTGGATGGAGTAAACAGTCTCACATCCCACATCTGCAACAGTTGGGACAAGCAGTTTAATAATTTAAAGTTTAAACATTTAAGTTCACATCAGATAAAGTTGTATTTTGTCAATGTTTAGACCTGATCTTGGATCAGAAGCTGATCCAATGGTTGGATGTTTTTACTAAAACTGAAGAACTGAAGGAAAGCTTGTGTTTCTAACTGTGGAGTTTTACCAGATCAGGTCTGACGGGTGATGAGCTTAAACGTTGACAGTTTGTCTCGAACGTCGGAAGCTGCTGTCGCTTCGTGTCACATCAGAATCGACCGTCTGTTCATCTGCATCGTGTTCACACTCTCAGAAAACAGACATCGCTAACGTCGTTCAGCAGCAGCAGAAACGCTTCTGAAATCAGATCAAGAGGTTGTAGAGTGTCCAGAGAGTAAAGTCCTAACCCAGTTTCACTTACTGTTGGTGAGTGTTGAGTCCTGCGGTGCTGGGATTCATCCTGTGACAGTTTGTCCCTCTGGGGCTCCAGTACTTAGACTGAATAAAGCCTGGTTGTTTTTTTTATTTAGATTAATGAGGAGCACTGTGGAACCTCCTCCTCTCTTTTAGCTTCCTGGCCTACAAACGCCAGTTGAGGCTGATGGAAAGCTTCCTGGATAGCATCCAGGATAGGGGATGAGTTTGTGTTGAAAATGCGTGGCTATGACTTTAGGACGAGACATAAATAACTGGTCCAGTTTTTTTTCCCAGAACATCCTTCAGTACAAACCGGACCAGACTCAGGACTCGGCACCTTGTCAACATCCATCGTTGTCACCGTGCATTATGTTCTGTGGTAGAATAAAATTAGAGCAGCTCTTAGTTTAGTTTGAGTTTTGATCTTTAAAAGTTTATTTGGGTCCTTCTTTACATTGCATTAGTGCCACAACCACAACCAGCAGGGGTTGTGTTTACATTATTAGAGGTTAGACTATGCCCTCTGTACAGCAGTGTGTTTTCTCTAGATGCCAAAGCATCTGTATCACCCCCTGGGGTTAACTCCAGTACAGGTCTCAAGCCCCCTCTATGTTAATGGGACATGGTGCTAAGACTACATCAGATAAATGTTTCTGTCATTTTGTTGTGATGTTGGACTGACGGCAGACTGAACACTAATGCCTATGCCAGAGTTAGCCGGTTAGCATGCCAACATCATGTTTATAACTAGGGACTAAGTTTTATGCTAAAATGCTGGCGTTTCTGCTAGCTTTTTAAGCTAACATTAGATATATAGATAGCTTCATACTAACAGCTTGCTTGGTGCCACTGACCAGTAAAAAAAATTATGTCTAATGCTAAAATTGTAACATTTCAGATTTTAGCAATGTAGCATTAGCAAAATCACCCATACAGCACCTTAACACTTACACACACCAGTGGTTTGATGATTTAACATTTAAAGATCCTGGAAGTCAGTTTTGATGATATCGTATTTTCTCCAAGGTCGTTGTTTAGTCACGCAACGATTCAGACACTTAGCAGTCAGCAGCACAGCTCCTCTGAGCTGCTGTCAGAGCGGTCATGGCGGACAGCAGCAGGTTTATGATGCTGGTGGACGGGAAACTCATTGATCCAGCGACCCCATGTCCATACTGCTGACAGGCAGCGAGTGGGCGGGGCCTGAGTCAGAGATGCATTGCAGCAGTTTATATTGATGAGGTGATACCAGTTAATCAGTCGATAGACAAAGACACCAAAGTTTGTTTCTGTTTCTAAAGTTTAGTTTTTATTTGATGTAGCTGCCTCAGTCCTGACCATGTTATTGCTTCCCTTTCACAGCGCTCCTGTATGCCACCATCTTCGGTAACGTCACCACCATCTTCCAGCAGATGTATGCTAACACCAACCGCTACCACGAGATGCTCAACAGTGTCAGGGACTTTCTGAAACTCTACCAGGTACCTAAAGGTCTCAGCGAGCGTGTGATGGACTACATTGTGTCCACGTGGTCCATGTCCAGAGGCATTGACACCGACAAGGTAACGCCCACCCCAGTGCTGTTTTGAGATTTGAGTTCTTTGAGATAAAACCTCATCTGACTTGTCTCTGGTTGTGTCCTCAGGTCCTGCAGATCTGTCCCAAAGACATGAGAGCAGACATCTGCGTCCACCTTAACAGGAAGGTGTTCAAGGAGCACCCCGCGTTCCGGCTGGCAAGTGACGGCTGCCTGCGAGCGCTCGCCATGGAGTTCCAGACGGTACACAGCGCGCCCGGCGACCTTATCTATCACGCTGGCGAGAGCGTGGACAGCCTGTGCTTTGTGGTGTCGGGGTCACTGGAGGTCATCCAGGACGACGAGGTGGTGGCCATTTTAGGTAAGAAATCGACAGTGCAGCTGCTTAATGCGGTAAAAACGGCACCAAACACAAACCACCATTTGTTTTTGACCTCAGTCTGCAGCTTCAGGATGGCTGATTTTTTTCACTCAAGGCAAATGCATTTTATATGATGCTGCTCGATTGAAAACACATTAAAAACCCAAATATACATGAGGAATGAACCATCCAAGGTCGTGGGGCAGGAGCTGGAGGTAACCTCAGCAGTGTTGTGTCCAAAATTAACCATTGAAACCATGTTTTTCAGCTGCTATTTTATTTGTAAATACACACACACACACACACATATATGTATGTATATGTATATATATATGTTTATGTATGTATGTAGTGTATATAGTGGATGATAAGAGAGCTGCCAAAAAGTGAAGCCAAGTCATCTGTATCGCCCCCTGATGGCTGCTGTAGTACAAGTAATAAGCTCTACCCTCTTACATATTAGCTAATAGGACATGGTCCAAAATAAAACATCAACGTCCATGTCGGATAAATGTTTCTGTCGTGTTGGACTCAAGGCAGACTGGACGCTAACACTGACTCATGGGTAGGAGCTAGCTGGTTAGCATGCTAACTTCAACCCTCCACACAGCACCTTTAATATTACCATGCTTTGATGATTTCAAACAATTTACTTGGTACCACTGGCAAGTAAAGGATTGAAGTTTTCTGCTAAACTTGCAACATATCTGCCAATGGAACAACCATTAGTGGCCATTTTGTAGTTTTTAGTTAGTTTTAGTGTCTTGGTAATGGACACTTACACTTGTCAGCCAGAGAGGCCTGGGAATGGAAAGACAATATAAAGCTTGGGTGCATTGCGACCTGTAAATACTAAACGTAGGTGACTACACTACTTCATCATGGGCTCATCTGGAATTTGAACCCAGTTCAGAGACTGAAATGTCACCATGTTCTCATCCGGAAGTGAAAATGGAGGCGTCACAGTTTTGCTTTTTGCTGCTGATACATGACACCTCCTCCTCCTCCACCTGAGCTGTGAATCCAAACAGAGCGCCCCCCACAGAGTCACCTGCCGCCGCTCGGCTGCTTCCTCAGCTCATCAAGCACTAAATGTGTTTTCATATTAATGTCAGTGTTCAGATGAATGAAGCTCCGGGGCTTTCATTAGTAAAGCATCAGTTTTATGCATGAAGAGTTCATGGGTTCAGAAACAAACAGATTGAAAGACGCCTTGCAGCTTCTGACATTCACTAAGATTCTTCCGGCGTCAACACAAACTCAGACTCTGTTCATGTAAAACATGTCATTTTCAATGAAGATGAAAATGTTGCTGAGCTAAAGTTACTTTGTCGACTTAGTTACAGTTTCATCCATGTAAACTGCTCTATACTCTAATACAAGGATGAGAACGTAGATATGAATGAAGAGCTACAAGTGTTTGTTTCTGTTAATGAGCAGGATCATTGAACAGGTTGTTTCCTGACACATCACTCCTCGTACAGACGTCCGTGGTGCCGCTAGTGTTGCTATTGATTTGTGGTGTTGTCCTGTGATGTGGCAGCTGCTGCACCACACACTTTGTATATCACCTTCTTTTGATCAACATCTGTTTTCTACAAATCACTGAAGTGCTGCTGTTTTTTGGGACTAAAGCTGCTTCCTTCATCTCCGTATACATCACAGGTGGAGACTAAACTGTCTCATTTTAAAGGCTAATAATGCTAAGTTAGCTGAAGTGGCTACATTACACGAGGAGTCAAAGTTAACTCCAATATCTAAATTAGCTAATTGAGATAATGTAACTAAATTAGTTAATTAGTTAAACTAGCAAAGGCAGCTGACAAAGTGAAATTTGCTAATATAGCCAAATTAGCTAATCTGGCTAAGTTAGCTAATGTAACCAAATTAGTTAGCTGAAGAAGTTTGAAACTCAATCTGTTTCCTCTTCACTGAAATTTCCTTTGGGACTAACTGGGCTGAGGAACATTTTCCTGCATGTTTTTGTTCAGCTTCACCTGTTGTTGAAGGTTTATTGATCTTTATGTTTAAGAAACAACGGTCTTCTTTTGTCATCATGTTGTCACACAACAACAACAACAGTCTGAACCTGTGGGAGACAGAAACACGACTGCTACGCTCGATTACACTGGAGCTGAAGGTTTTACTGAACTGATTTAAAAACATTTTTTGTCCTTATTAATCATTCAGCCCCAAAAAGATAAGAAAATAGGACGTAGGTTTAAAAATACCAGAATTAAACTTTAACACAGTTACAAAGTGCTGAGACCAGAGGACACAATGACTTTAAAATAATACAGACGGATACAGTAAAACCACATGAGCCAGTTAAAAGCTTACATGTCCGATTGAATGACCTGTGAACGTGATGACCATGAGGTGGAGCCACGGTGTTAAAATCCCGCCCCCTGGTCAACCAGGAGTCAGTCTCATCTGTCAATCATAGCATCAAATGACCAAATGAAACTACCAAAAATCAGTGTGACAAGAACCTCAACTGACAGAAACATTTGTTTTACATGGGCTTTAATGTTTAAACTTTAAATCATCAGACTACTGGTGTGTGTTTGTTTTAAAGGTGCTGTATTGAAGGTTTTGCTATTGCTACACAGCTAATGTTAGCTTCAACTGCTAGCAGAAATGTTGCACGTTTAGCATCGAACTTGCCAGTGGCACCAAGCAAGCTGTTAGCGTGAAGTTAGCGTGAAGTTAGCATGCTAACCAGGTAGACCCGACCCATGAGTGAGTGTAGCGTCCAGTCTGCCTTCAGTCCAACACAACAGAGACATTTATTTGACATAGATGTTGATGTTTTATTTTGGACCTAACTCAGTTTAACTTGCCGCTGATTCTGGACTCAGGTATCATTTTTTTCATCTTTGGCGAGCTGACTGCAGCTCAGCAACCGGTTTCCGTCCTGCAGATGTGTTATCAGCCAACTGAAGCTGCCTCGGTTCCTCTCTGGATAAATATTTAGATTTTCAGGGCAGATCTGTTAGAGACGCAGTGAGCCGCTGGTATCACATCACATCAGAAAGTGTTTCACTTCCTCCTCTAACATAAAGACAGATGTGGTCGGTGGAACCGTCCTTCACCCTGATGGATGTGTGTTTTCACTGCGGTGCTCTGTTGCTTCATTAACAACGGTGTACGTCACATCTTGACCCTGCAACGCGCTGTCATTTATCGTCTGTCTTCACTAGAGGCGACAGACGTTTGTTTAATGGAGACGAGGATGATGAGACTCAGACTCTTCCTCAGAAACAGACGAGTGTTTCCAAAAAGAAACCAAGACTAGACTCAGAGACACATCAGGTGTGATCTGATATAAAGCTTACAAAAAACCTAATTCTATTCACCTCAATTCAGTTTTTATTTCATAATCGTTTTTCTCAAGGGACTATACAATATTATCGAATATAAAGACATGAATGGAGAGATAGATGAACACAGAACAGAGAGTAGCTGAATTGGCTTCAAATGCTAATATTGTCAAGTTAAAGTCAAAATTATTAAAATAATTATTATAAAAAGATGTATCAACTAGCTAAGTCACTTAACATAAACAAACTAATGCAGCAAAGTTAGCTAACAAAGCAAAATTTGTTAACTGGCAAAATGAATTAACATAGTTCAGTTAGCTAATGTATTGGAGTTTGCTCATCCAGCCAACAACTGCAGATGTTACCTATTTAGTTAATATGGCAAAATATAGTCATGTTAGCAAATACAGCCAAGTTAGCAAATGTAGTGATGTTAGCTAACAAAGTGAAGTTATCTAATGAAACCAAATTAGTAAATGCATCAAAGGTAGATAATGAAGCCAACTTAACAAATGTAACCTGTTAGTGAAGTTTGTGTATATACTCAAGTTTCAAATTATCCAAAAATTCCAAATTATCTATCGTAGCTAGATAGATAGATAGATAGACAGACAGATAAAGTATAAATTATAAAAGCTATAAAATATAAAAAAAGTAGTGGAGTGAATATTGCTCATATAACCAAATTAGCTAATATAGCGAAGTTAGCTAATGTAGTGAAGTTAGCTAATGTAACCAAACTAGTTAATTAGTTGTTCCAGGTCAAAGCTTCAAAGCTTTGACCTGGAACCTTCAAAGCTTCAAACCTTCAAAGCTTCACCTGGGAACAGTAAAACTCCTCTTGGTCTCCAGGTAAAGGCGACGTGTTCGGAGACGTTTTCTGGAAGGAGATGACGTTGGCTCAGTCCTGTGCCAACGTGCGAGCGTTGACCTACTGCGACCTGCACATCATAAAACGTGACGCGCTGCAGAAGGTTCTCGAGTTTTACTCCAACTTCGCCAACCACTTCGCCAGAAACCTGGTCCTCACCTACAACCTGAGGAAGAGGGTGAGTCGCTGCATCGAGATCAGTCCAAATACAGTCGACAAACAGAGTCCTTTAAAAAACTTAAGATCAACAGAAATACTGGCAAGAAATAAACCAACAGAAAAATAGTACAAAGAAAACAAATTCTAAATTAAAATAATTTACACATAAAAATAGTCAGTGCATATTAATATAATTTATTTAACAACGTGAAAAATGAAAAACACAAAACTACAATTACTTGTTTTTCCCACCGTAGCTACATCAGTGTCGAAATAAAACAGAAAAATGCCCCCAAAAAAAGACGAAAATAAGACAGGAGGGTGTGTGTGTGTGTGTGCGTGCGTGTGTGTGGTGTAAAGCTGCTTTTGTTCACCAGCAGCTGTGATGTCAGTGAAGTGACGAGCGGAGGCGGCTGCTGATGGATGAACAAACATTTAACCAGAGAACAGGTTGTTGAACAGGAGGCAACAAAACCAATGTTAGCACCAGTGTTAGCTTCAGTGTTAGCACCAGCGTTAGCTTTAGTGTTAGCTTCAATGTTAGCACCAGTGTTAGCTTCAATATTAGCACCAGTGTTAGCTTCAGTGTTAACACCAGTTGTACTTTCAAATGTTAGCACCAGTGTTAGTTTCAATATTAGCACCAGCATTAGCTTCAGTGTTAGCACCAGTGTTAGCTTCAGTGTTAGCTCCAGTGTCAGTGGCCATGTTAGCTTCAGTGTTAGCGGTCAAAGAATTGTTTGGAGATGGTTGTTGTAATAAATGAGTGTTTCATCTGTGTCCAGATGTGAAACTGTTTCCTGTTTCCTAAATGTTGGTAAATAAATATATCCATCCTGTGTCTAATACAGCTAACATCAGAAACATGTTGAACTTGATAAATGTTTAATCAGAGTTTAACAACCAGCAGCTTAAGTCGGCACCGTGCTGCTGTTCGATCGGCTGCATGAGTCTTCTGACTATTGGAGGTCAGTTTAATATGACCTCGTATTGATCCCAACAACAACAATCAATGCACTGATTTACAGATTTCATCAATCAGCTTGTACCCAGATGCTGCTGCTCCTGTCAGGACTCGTAAATTTAATGACTTTGTCCTTTAAGTGTCGCTGAACGAAATAACAGGAAACGTAAAAAAAAATGATGTCATTTTAAAAAAAATTTTCTGCAATAAAACACTTATCAATTAATCAATCAGATTAATTTATAAAGGAAATCTAAAAACAACAGCAGTGGAACAAAGTGCTTTACAACATAATAAAACAATAGAATAGCCTCAAACTATAAAAAATCACAATAAAAACAATTAAAAAAGTATTTAAAAATATTTGGTGTGTTAATGTTTAAAAATGTTAGGTCCTGATGAGCAAAAGGCAAACTGAAGGAAACTGTTCCACAGTGTAGGAGCAGCTGCAAAGGCCCAGTCTCTGCTGTTTTTAGTCTAGATCTAGGAATAGTAAGAAGTACTTTCTCTGCATACCTCAGGGATCTGAGTGGAGTGAATGAAAGTAGAAGTTCACTGAGGTAGGGAGGCGCCAGCCCATGTAAAGCTTTAAAAACAAAAAGTAAAATCTTAAAATCAATTCTAGAACGCACAGGCAGCCAATGTAAAAAAGCTAAAGTATTTGTTGCGTAATCTCCACCATGACACCTCTGTCTCTCTCCGTCACTCTCTCACTTGTTTTTCACTTACACAAACATTTTTAACATTAAATGTGGAAAACTAGCGAGTAGTCCGCTAACTTGATGCTAACACGTAGTGGAAAACGCCATAGACATGTTAACACAATTAGCAGTCGCGGGAATTTTAACTCTTTACTCAGCGAAAGATTGATTGACACCGATGAACACACACACAGAGCGAGAGAGAGAGAGACCTGCATACAGATGAACACACTCCCTCTCACTCCAAGCAGAGTGAGCCTCTGGTGGACGTGTGTGTGTGAAATCTGGCTCTTGGGACCTTTTTTTTTTTTTTTTTAATTTAACATATAGAGGTGAGAAACCATCAGAAACCAGTGACTATCTCCTTCTTTGAGTCTATGTGCCATCTGAGTGTCCCTGTGTGAGTCCTGCTGCCACTGAATGTAAAAACAAAGTTGAATCTATATTTACCTTTTGTCCCCTGTCAGCGCCTGTAGTCTCAATATGGCAACACAACATGTTTTAGGAGTCACTCTTAAAACATATACATGGAAAATTCAAAACCTACCAGAACATTTCGACTTGTTGATGGAGGAAATTACTAATCAATAAGATCATAGATGTGAATGAAAAAAAAAAAATATTGTTAGTTGACAACCAGAAAAATTACACATTTTGGCTTTAAGGGACAGAAATGGTTTCACTTTTGTAAGACCCCAGAGTTTATAAAACTTTTTAGCAACAGCATTAATCTGTTTGATGAAGTTTAAATTGCTGTCAACAGTCACACCCAGGTTCCTTACAAAGGGCCTTATATGATTTGTTAAAGGGTCAAGGTCATGAAGGTCAGGAGTTCCACATAGTAGGTTTAGAGGTTTAGAGCCCTCCGTGTCAACATCCTGTAGGAAGTCCGATAATGCCTTCAGAGGAGTCCTCGGTACCACGCTTCAGTGGTAGGTAGGCTTCAGTGGTTTGCATAGCTGTGAAATGAAATGTCATGCTTTTTAAAGATTAAACCCAGACCAGAGGAACCACATGAGAGAGGAGCTTTTTTGGAATAAGTGTCACCCAACTGGGAAAGTTTTGCCACTTAAATAAGATGTACACCAGTTCAGTGCTGGTCCTTTAATTCCAACAGTGAAATAGGAATGCTGTGATCTACTGTATCAAAAGCAGCACTAAGGTCTAAAACCACTAAAATGGCAGAATTTCCAGAGTCCGTAATAGATAAAAGGTCATTTAAAATGTAAAAAGTGCTGTTTCAGTGATATATTGTGCTTTAAAACCAGACTGAAAGACTTCAGTGATTGTATTGATTTAGGAAGGATTGGAGCTGAACAAAGACAACTTTCTCCAGAAGTTTGGACATAAAAGGCAATTTTGAAATTATTCTAAAATTTGATAAAAGGTCAAGGCTTTGCTTCCTAAGAACAGGTTCCGCCACAGCATGTTTAAAATTGACTGGGACTTAGCCAGGCTGCAGACTGCTATTGATGACAGACTGTGCTAGTCCCCACTGTGTTAAGAAGCCTGGAGGGAACAACGTCAAAGGGAGAATTTGTTGGTTTCAAGTGGTTGACTATTTCGGCCAAGAAAGAAAAAGACACAGGCTCAAAGCGATCAAAAACAGTGGGGTGTGGTGTGTGCAGACGGGTCACTGGCAGGAGCATCGGTGTGTGACCTCCTCGGATGTCTCACATCTGCTTCCTCATTCTTACAACATCTCACTGATATAAAGGAAGCGAAAAAGAAACTGATATGTAAATTAGAGTTAACTTCCTGTTTGTAGTCGACTCCTGTAAACACACGTTCCTTTTGTGTGTGTGTGTGTGTGTGGACTGTAATATTTTGACAGCTGACAAGGAGACTGAAACTTTGAGGTTGAACTGTAGGAGATAAATGTCATAACGTTTTGCTCAATTGGGTGAACGATTTATTTAACTGAGCAAATGATTCGACAGATGAATGACTTTCTAATAAAAGTGTCCTTGATATAATTGTTTTTTTCTTTCACGGCCTCCGTGCATCTGCCTTTGACACCTTCACCTTTGATCAATGATATTGTTATTATTTATTTATTATTTATTATTTTATTATTTATTGACAGTTATTTCAGCTAACTTAGCTACCTTGGCTAACGGGGCTTTCAGCAGCTTCGTCATGTTTTTGTCTCTCATCAGTGGACAGATCTCATTATACAGAAGGAACTGGAAATGAAAACATTAAAATCAATACCAGATCTTTCAAATGAAGATCTATATGTATCTTTTTTATAGATCATATATAAAAAATATATTCTAAATATATATGTTTAAAGGTTTAATTGCAACACATTCGTTATTATCTGGAAACTGTTAATAAATGTTTCGAATCGATACAGAGTCACTAGACATAATATCCTGATACACTAGTATGAACAGAGGCTTGTTTAACTCCTGAGTGTAACTGAACCCAGTCAGCTTCACCCAACACCAACAAAAAAACACATGATTTGTATTTTGAATTGCAGATATTTTGATCTAAAGAGCTGATTGTGGTGAAACAAACACGAGTCAGAGCAGAGAAACTGAGACGAGGTAGAAAACACCGACGCTCTCCCCCTCCCTCCTCCCTCTGCTCGCTGCTGTAAATCGATGTGAAGCCACCGTGTCTTGTTCTGCTTCGCTGTGCAATAATGATGCTGGTGAAGAGAAACGAGCTGCCGGAGCAGCTCTCACCTCCAAAACCCTGCGACTGCAACACACTCAACACAAAAACAGCAGCTGATCCTACGAGACTTCATCCATCCAGCAGCTGAAACACCAAAAACATTACACAGGATATGAACCTGTGCACAGTAAACTCCTTCTACTCCAGATGAAAAATCAGAAAAAATGACGTGGCATCCTTGAAAACGCACCTTTAAGCAGCTTTCTCCGCTTTGAGAAACGGCCCATGTCCTTGTCTTGAGTTCTTTGGTCACCATCTTAAGTTTTGAAACACGTCAGTATCCATCCACCAACTTTTGCTACATAGCCAACATGCCGATCACCAACGATAATTGAAGTAAAAACTACTACAAAAAAATTTCACTCCTGCAGAAGTCTGATATATTTGGACCTTTTCTTTCTGTTTCAACTATTTTTACAGATGTAAAAAAGACTTGGGACATAAAAAGCAGCGGTGGTTGAACATCAGCAGTTCCCTCACGTTCTGCTCTCATCACCTCTGAAAGCTCCCATTTCAGCAGGTCAGGAGCTCACTGATTGGCTCTCGCTTCAACATACTGATGAGGGGAAAGCCTTGCCACCTCTACCGCCATCAGAGTAAAGACATGCTGAGGCGAACGTCAGCCTCAGCAGAGGTCACACACACGCAGCCAAATGCCCCCTCGACACCATTAAAAAGTGGTTTATGTGGCGCTTTTAAGGCACATTGATTTTGGCTGTAATATGACCTTCACTTCCTGCTTCACCTGCAACAAAAGGAGAGATCTGAAAACATCTGGACGACTGACTCACACCTGGCGCCACCACATGACATTGAAGGACACAACCTCTGACACCAGCAACTTGAAACAGTTAACTGGATCTTATTTAAAATCATTCAAAACTATAGATTTTATCACAGATTTTAAGACATACTTGGTATTTATCAGCATTTTTACTGATCAATGGAGATAATAAACATACTTCTCATAGCAGTAGCACAATATTTGAAATAACATATGTATTTATAGCAAATCTTAATTTGTATTACTAGTATTTTAACTTGTTTCCAGATAGTAAAGTAAATAAATGGGGCCAAACGCTAACAGCAAACAGCTCAATGTCCAGAGCAGCACTGCTCAGTAACACTGATGTGCTCCAGGTTACTCCATCTCTCCTTAATAAACATCGCGATCCTCACGTCCTTCCTCTTGTCGGTCTCGTTAGCTTTCCTGTCCACTGACAGGTCTCAATGAGACACATGATGCTGCTCTGTAGGCTGGTCAGTGGTGTGAGTTCTTCATCATATGGGGAGAGATCATTCATTCCCCATAGTTACAGACGATATTGATGATTCTATTATCTTTTCATCTCACGGCATGGATCTGGGGTCTCTTGTCAGGTCGTATCTTTGAGTAGCACAGCGTAATCAGCTGATCACCAAAGAAACAATTGGTTGTTGTTCAGTAGTTTTAATCAACGTCCTGAAGCTCACAAAGCAGATCTCAGACCTGTTTGCGTCACAGCAGAGGACGTAGAGGACACAGCAGCTGCTTGTTCTCTTGTGGCTCAATTAGTAGGCTAATGATCGGAGAACGTGCTATTCTGTAGTTAGCTCTCCTCCAGTGCTAGCCTGGTACTTAACGGCACGGTAAGTCTCCAGTGGATGTTGCAGTTTTAAAATCAGACACTGCTCAGTCTCAATGGTCACTACCTTGGTGACAAAGGAAAGGAGATGGACCACAACTAAAAGTTGAAACCACACCAAACCAAGTTAGGTTCAACATATCTGTCTTGTAGATGTGTCAAGATTAAGAGGCTACAGCTTTCATCTGGAGGATACTTCAAACATAGAGACTAGATTGTTTCAAATTAAAGGCTCCATCAACTGCGGTCGACCAATCCAACTTCTTTTCTACGGTTGTTCCCTTCACAGTCCAATGTATCCCAAAATTCATTGCAGTGATATTTGTGATGTGGACGCGCAGTTAAGGCTAAAGGTCACATGAGCAGAGAATTAGGAGTGGTGCGTTTTTTAATGGATTGAATTAGATTTTATCTTCAACCAGAAAATGGAGACAAACTTTTTCTTGTATCAACAAACTTTTAGCCAATACTACTACAGGAGTAGTATGTAGATAGTAAACTGGCCTTTGTAAACCTTTTGACATTTTTGAATTGATCTTTGTGTTGTATAATTTTTTTGTTTACAGATTGTCTTCAGGAAGATCAGTGATGTGAAACGAGAGGAGGAGGAGATGTTGAGGAGGAAGAACGAAGCTCCCCTGAATCTTCCTCCAGATCATCCGGTCCGAAGACTCTTCCAACGTTTCCGTCAGCAGAAAGAAGCTCGGATCGCTGCAGAGCAAGTCACTCAGGGTGCCGCTGACGTGGAAAAAGGTGTCGCTCAGCAAGAGCAGGCCAGAGGTCCAGAAGTCCTGGCCTCCACCAGTATCATCATGGTGACAGAGAGCTCAGCCACACCCACCACCTCCTCAACGTCTGCCACATCCTCCGCAGCCAAAACCTCCAGCCGAGTCATCCTCCACACTCCCGCCGCCCAAAACGGAAACCTGGCCGGCTGCAAATCCGCTGAGCCGCCCAAAGCCAAAGGCTGGGGACGCTTCAAGGAGTCGGTCGTCAAGGCTGAGTCCTGGAGTAGCGTCTCCAAGGCCGAGTCCATGGAGACACTGCCTGATAGAACTAAATCTCACGACGAGATGTCCCTCAAGAAAACTGACTCGTGCGACAGTGGCATCACCAAGAGCGACCTCCGTTTGGACAACGTGGGCGATGCCAGGACACCGCAGGAGAGGAGTCCGGTTCAGTCTGAGGAGAAGAAGGTCTTCTGTCCAATACCGGAGCAGAGCATGCAGGCCTCCTTCCAAGAGCTCAAACAAGAATTAAGAGGAGACATCAGATCTCTGAACAGTCGTATGGCGGCGCTGGAAGGTCAGTTAGCCGAGATGCTTCGACTCCTCAAATCCAGGAAGTCATCTGGCTCCTTCTTCGAGATCTCGCGTCCGCCTTCCCCCGACTCTGACAAGGACAGCTTCTCTTAAACAGGAAGTGGAATCAAACTTGAACTGTTCGGGATCCAGGCGTCAGAGACAAGCTTCTGACGGCAGCACGAAGCTGAGCTGACTTCTGTCAAACATGATATCATCCAGACAACAAAAGCACCTTGCTACGTTGGTAGCATCACTCTGCTGTTCAAGACGTTACAGACTGAAAACAGGGATACGTCTGATTTTTACTACGAAGATCAGTGACGGTCACAACAGCACCTTTGGTCCTCGGGACAGTTTGGTGATATTGGCAATAATGACTGACGGCTTTAACGTTTTAGTTTTAAAGTTGTAGGACTTTGGCACTGTGATTTGGTGACTTTGATCTGATCTCAAGACACAGAAGTCTGGTCCACAACAAATAGCTGTTTAGCTTCTCTAAGCTTCCAGATGTTGAACCTCCAGAGAGTCTCAATCACAAGATTGTTTACTCACTATTGAAAGTCAGGGCTTTTCGTCCAGACTGTCTCTATGATTTTGACAAACAAAAGTCAAAATGGATGTTGATGCACCGAAGTTTGCGAGCAACTGAAAAAGTTCCCAAACCTGTCAAAGACACAACGAAGTTCCACATTTTCACTGGCTCTACATATTGACAGACGTCTTTTCCGGGTAACGCGGTCTGAGAGTTGACCACTGTATAAAATCATATCAAAGGGTTGATTGGTTAGACATTGTTGAACTCGTCACAGAACTTTGTGGACCAGACTTCCAGCTAGTGGTCAGTAGGGTTTTGCCACCACCTTCATGCAGACTGAAACACTGTGTGTAGAGACTTTAGCGAGAGGGCGATTGGGGTCAGCGGCATTTATAGGATGAATGTTTAAGATTGGAGAGGTCCTAAATGTGTCTATTGTTGTTCGGTTCCTGCTTGGAGCTGGAAGTTCGACCGGTTTTAATTTTGTTTTTATAGAGTTGCATGTTTGTAAGAAATGTTCAAGACACCTCCAATAACATTCGTAGACGGTTAAGGCTTTTAAAAAAAATACAGTATTTAGACCCCAGTGTAAATATTTCCACCTGGTATTAAACAAGGTCTTGGCCTGGATACGTCATCGGGATAACAACACCTGATCTGGTCTGATCTATGTGGTCATATTTAAACCTTCTGATCCAGATCAGAAACAATGAAACTGGTCAAACTGGTCACTGAGTCAAACACCAGGTGGAAATGGTTTTCTCTGGTCACCAACCCAGAACCAGTTCATTGATTTCTGTCCAGTCATAGTCTGAGATGTCAAAACACATTTTTGGACTCTCCATTGGGTGCTAGCCAGAACCCGAGCTAACACCCGAGTCCACAAACCACCACCATCCTCAAACGGAGCGTAGCCAGTGATCATCAGTAACATAAGAACAAGAGCAGATACTAACGTATTACCAAACATGGAGGTCACTAATTCTGCTCAGAGTTGACCAACATATTAATCTGCACTGTTTACTGTTTAACCACAAGGGGGCATCAAGTGTGTATTTTTGTGTCACCAGGTTTTAGCACATGTTTGTGTTTGGTGAAGTGCTTTTCAGTCAGTGCCTCCTCTGGGAGAGATGTTATATCTTCTCCTCTGACTTTTTGCGTCTTTGTTGTGGTTTTACACCTCGTTCATATTCACAGAGGGAGCCGCCTCCTCTCCAGAAGTCACTGATTGGCGACAACTTGTAGGAACTTAACTAGGAAGGAGAGAAATACAGATTTTAATTCACCAACGACAGATTTGTCGAGCTTTGCTGAAACCTTCCTTAAATCTTTTGTGTTGTTTTTGATGTTCACCGGATGCTTATGGTTCGCCAACTCTTCATCTGCCTTCAGCTTCGACATCTTCATTGTGCCTCCATCAAGTGCAGCGCAGTAAACCTTGATGATTTTATATGCAAAGCTTTCACCTCAAGAAACGACTGGTTTCACTTGTCTCACGCTTCTCTGGTCAGGTCATCAGTTGTCTTCATGATATGCACATAATTTTGAGTGAAAATATAATTAAAGTCTGCTTAAATTTGATACAAAAATCTCTTGAACAACTTGCTATTGGTCCATTTTTGCTATCGCTACATAGCTAATATTTGCATTAGCAGCTGTTTAATCACCAGTCTACAAAAAACAACGCAAGTTGAGCATTGAGATTCAAAGAGATACATAGTGGATGGTTATTTATTGTCCAAATAGTGAATTATTAGTGGCCAGTTGGGTTAGTTGGTTAGCATGCTAGCTTCAATTGAAGCAGAAAAGAAATAGAACTAAAGGTAAAACAATGTTGACATTAGCGTCACCTTCCGAGATAAGACTGAGGTTCGAAGCTGAACTGACAAACGTCTGTTGATTGACAAAATAACATAACAAATGTCGTCCAACACAAGCTGTTTTCACAAGATGAAAAAAAACTTTGATCGTGACCAGATGAGGAGCATCCACAAGTGTCTCCAAATGTAAGAGCTGATCTGCAACAATAAACCATAGTGCTGTTTTACGTGTATGTATTTTTATACATTGTTTTGCATTTGTGTGCTAACTGAGGTAAAAACATCTTAAATCTTTATATCTCCTTATTGCAACACTCATCTGGAACTGATTAGCTAATGTTTTGTATTTGAAAGTTTTCAACTTTATTTAAGCACAATCAGAGTTTTTGTGATGTTTTATCTAGTGGTCGTTCTTAAAACTGCAGTGATGCTACAGTGATACTTCACTCGCTCTACTCGCTACGTCAGGTTTGTGTGGTTTTATCAAAGATTTTAGAACCAGGTTAAAAGATTGAAAGTGAAGTATCATCTTCAAACATGATGACAATACACGTCAGCGCATCAATGATTTAACATCAGACGTTTGTGAGTTAATGCTTCTAACCAGAGGAAAACGTAACCGCAACATTTCACACATGCTCACCTGAAACGTTTTGTCTCGACTTTGTTATCTTGTGTATTATGTGTAAGGTTTTCTATCTAATATATCGTCTTAATATGCAACTATTGCCATGTATGCTGTTTCTATTGAGAGACCGGTTGTTGTATGTGGCACTTTGTGTCTCTCGCTGCCGTCGACACTGATGCACTTTGGTCGTCCGTCGTCTCTGCATGACGCTGTTGTGTCTTTGTTTTTTTTTTGTTTTTTTTTTTTTAAAAAAGAAAAGACAGAAACCGAACTGAACTTTGCTTCTGAAGAAACTCGGAGGAGTCTGAGTCTTCGATCTCTCTGAAACTTTCACTACCTTCTGCTGTGGATCACATGTATGTAAACGGCGTCTGTGCATGAAGAGCACCTCAGTGTTGAAACAAAGTCTTTATCCATATCACGTATGCACTGATCTGGAGGACAAGCTTGTAGTAACCACAGATATATATTCTTAATTTGTTCTTCATTTATTGACAGGAATGAAAACTGTATCAGCACAAAGAGAATTTATAAAAAAAAAAAAAATCACATCAAATGTCAACAATAAATTATTTTATACTTTGTACGTTTTGTTGTGTGGGTTTTTTTTTGTTTTAAACAAATCATTCATATCGACGTCTACCACCTTGTCGAGTTTGGTACGAGAGCTGCTCAGTGGAGGTTCCACTTTCCAAATGTCTGTTTCTTTTGGTTTAGAAAAATTATTAAGTTAATTCTTCATTTTTATATACTTACATGTAAATCATCTTTGTTTTAGAACGTGTCATTAGGACAAAACATAACTGGGTATTTGTTGAAGATCACTTAAAAAATCTCTTAAAAAAGATGACTTGGAAGCATGAGTTGTTATTATTGTTAATCACGAGTCTTTACTTGATGTTTGGTCCTTGTCTGTCGCCAAGTTAATAGAAAAAAAAAACAAATTAGAGTTAAACATTTCTACGTTGTGGATTATTTCGTTGTTTCAAAATTAAAAAAAGCTCCATCTTTTGTCAGTCGTATTCATCGCAGTTGGAGACAAGTCCAGCTTTTTTTCAAAGACTACAACGGTTCGATCCTTCACAGTCCAACATATGCCAAGATTTATTGCAGTACAGGTGATGTTTGTGATGTGGACGTGTAGTTAAAACTAGACCGGGTCCATAGTGACAATATCTTATCTGCAAAACATAAAATGTAGCTGAATTCTTTCTTGGAACGGGAGTAGCATGGAACATGAACGATGAGTTCAGCTCTGTTGGCTGAACTGTCTCTTTTTGTTCAGGCGTGACTGACGTATATCACGGCCGAGACCTTTATCTGCTGAGCTGGGACACAGCTGGTGACCACCCCCTGGTGGCTCCAACACGGCAGCGCTCCTATCTTGTTTTGAGTATTTCCTGAAAACTTGCTCCTAAAACCTGAGAGTTGGTGTCAACGTTGACTAAATCCTTTGTGTGGTCGTCTGCAGCAGATGGAGACATGAAATAAAAAGCATTGAGAGCTCACAACTTTGTCTTTGACTGTAAACTCTAGTGTTTGTCCTAATGTCAGTGAGCTCAGTGAAATCCTCCTCCAACATGTTTCTTCTCCACTGAGTCTCGGCAGCAGCTCTTCATAGTTTGAGTCTGAATCTTCTGAGTCGTCATTGTTGTTTTTGTGGCAGTGACTGCTGCTCTCTGCTTCAGTGTCGCTGCCCTTCAATCAGAGCTGGATCTTTACTTTTGTAGCTGAAGATGAAGACTCAAAACTCGACCCATGATGCCAATGGAACGCAACGTGGGCGATTTTCACATCGGCAAATGTTTACTCCAACAGCCAATGTGAGTCTTTCTTCCAGACCATAACCACAACAACAGCTTGAGTATAGCCACAGATCTAGATGTTTAGATGTTACCTGTGTCTTTGACTTTTCAAACAAACATTTTAAGCTCCTCCTACACTCCCGACTTGACGTTGCTGCAGATTTTTTTCCATAATGTCGTTGCTCTCGAGCTGCACATGAAGATAAATGAAGGAACCAGTGGAGTAAACGATGTTTCACGGTTTTATGATTTCATGGTTATATGGTCAGGTGGTTTATCATCACTGGTTCATTAATCAGTGCTGTTGCTAGGGTTACCAGTAGTTTGACTCATCACAGTGTTTTTAAAGTAGCACAGACACAGGTCTGGACGCTTTCTTGAAATTAAAACGTCTCTCTTTAAATCAGAGACATTAAACTCACCCCATCCCTCTACTCCCCCACCGGCCTCCTCCCTCCCTCCCCCTCTCTGCTCCTGAGCTGAACTCGTCTTCCCCGTTTCTCCTTCTGGATCTTTTCCAAACCATCAGGGATTCCCTGAACCTCCCCCACAACAGAAAAAACCCTGCTCTCTGCAGAGCTGGCAGCTCCCTCCTCCCCCTTTCATCCCCACTCCTCCCTCCTCCTCCTCATTTCATGATCTGCATTGCAGTGCCAGCCGTCCTCACCCACCTCCTCCACCCCTCAGGTTGATCTCTGCAGCAGTGAACAAACAGCAGGGTGATCCTCTGTTTCTGAGACCAAACATGCCTATACAGCCACCCACCCCCCACCCCACCCCCCACCCCCTGCTTATTTTCCACCCGCTGCATCTCTGCTTCACCCTGAAGCAGCAGCGCCCTCTACAGCCCACACACAGGATGTCACAGCCTCAAGGATCGCCTCAGATCAGATTCTTTCATCAAATCTGAAGTTTTTGTTAAAATAAATGTTAAAACTTGAGGGTTTTTTTTTTCATTTTAGAGAATCAAACCACATCTTTAATATCAGTTTCTAATTTTATCTTTATTTCATCTCTATTGACCAACCTCTTCTTTTTGAAGAAATCTACTTTCTGTTGGCATTTCTTTTGGTTTAGCCAAATTCTTAATCTTTACATATTTACACTTACCTCATCTTTTTTTTTTGTTGATCACATTAGGACAAAACATAACTGGGGATTTGTTCAAGATCACTTAAAAAATCTTAAAAAAGACAATTTGGAAGCATGAGTTGTTATTATTATTATTATTGTTGTTTATTTTTGATGTTTGGTGTCTATACTCATATTATTTTTATTCCTGGGCGGGGTTTCAGTTCCCTGGTGGAGTTTGGACATGGTAGATGCTAGATTGGATTGCTGTGGCTAACATGTTAGCACAGCCTAGTCTTAGTTGTTTAATGTGATGGACGCTACAACGGTGCCTTTTTTTTTTTTTTTTTTTTTTATGGTAAACATGTGTTTGCTTTTTTGGTCGTTGTTTTTAATGAGTTTGTAGCTGAGCCTACTTTGAGCCAGCTAGCAGTTTTGTAGTTAGCCATTTTAAACTGGAATTTGAGTGTAAGTAGTAGCTAATGTAAGTAAAAATAGCAGGGTCACAATTTGAAAATACTCACATATTCAAGTAAAAGAGTCGTATTTATACACCAGTAAACCAGAAACTTCTGATCAACTTTTATTGTTTGATGATGTGGAAAAAACATTGTATAAAGACTTCAGTGTTTTCTTCCTCAGGTCTGACTGGACGCTCTGTGTGTGTGTGTGTGTGTGTGTGTGTGTGTGTGTGTATATGTGTGTGTGTGTATAATTTAATTTAATTACATTTATTTATTACATTTAATTACATTTTTAGCAGGTGTCACTTTTTAAAAGTGGGTGTGATTTCTGCAAGTCCTACAACCTGGAGCTAAACCGTATTTTCCGTTTTTTTCTTAGAGTTAACTGGTCTGTATGCTATTTTCATGCTAACAGCTTGTTTGGCACCACTGGTGAGCAGAGGAATGAAGTTTGATGCTAGACTGCTAGCTGTTGAGGGCTACGTCAAATACAATTTTCTGTCAGTTTTGGTTGTTCTTAGTTTAGTATTTGTTCAAAAAGGGTCTGAGATGTCATAATTGCAGTGACTTTGATTCCATGAATGTACATACATGATGGTGCCAATGTGTTATTTCGGTTTTGGTTTTGTCCAGTAGGAGGAAGTAGCAGTGGTGGCAGCCATTTTTATATACCAACTTTATGTTTGAACTTTAAGTTTAAATATAAGTATTTATAACCGTATAACAAATCTTGTTGGTTTCTCTTGAGCCCTTGGTCTTATTTGTGACCTGTTGATACATGGACTCATGTGGACTCAGAACGTGGACTCCTCAGATCCACATCAGTCCCGCAGCTGGAGACTGGACGTGTTATTTCTCTTCAACCTCGGTGACCGCTCGGCTAACCTCTTCCTCCGACCCCCCACCCCTATCCACCTGGACCTTTTTATACCAGTCGCTGCCGGGCGTCATGGCAACAGGTGAACTCAGCTCCCTGATTGGCTGCTTGTCCTGTGATGAGCCGCTGTCATTCATACACAGAAGTGCTGAGTGGACCCTCCTTTTTAAACCCCCCCTCCCTCCCTCCTCCCTCAGCACTCACGGCCTCCTATTATTTAGCAGATTTGTTTTTGCGTCCTGGCTGAACCTTCTAGTTCGAGAGGAAAAAACTACAGCGGGATCATATATGTGCCTCTGCAGGGACGCCGGGGCATAACCTAACAAATGTGTGGGGTCAATTGGTAAGGACTGCTTTCTGTCTGTGTGCTACTAAGTTGTGTGCTGAGGTGATGGAGCGTGAGTGGATGTGGATAACGTCAACCGGGATGCCGTGTTCCTTTTAGAACCATTTTAAACTCACTGTTAGACTCTCGATGCATTTAAGGTAAGTGCTGTGTTGGTTATGGATCAACTCGCTGATTTGGGTCAAAATCAACAAACTTTCCATCTGGATTAATGAGTTTTGAGGTGCTGGTGATCGTGACGTCACCGATGATGATGATGATCTGCCGGCTTATTTGTTCGGTGACTCAGTAATTGATACTTAGAGCAAACTCTTGTTGCTGGCTGCTGCAGGCCGGACGGACGAGGACGATGTCAAAGTTACCTTGTTCTTTTGACAATAAGGACGTCAGCAACCGGTTAGTATGTCTGAAGGATGAGATGAAACAACTGTGGTGGTTGATTAATGAACTGAAAAGCTGCACTGAACTTTGCCGGATGGATCTACAAAGGAAGGGAAGATTTCTAGAGGTAAATATAAGAGTAAAGAGCAGACGAAGGTGAAGAAAAGAAAAGAAACGAGACAAAACAGAAGAAAAATGAAGACGACACTGAAGAACAAACCAGAGCGTCAGTTGAAGACGGCGGCTGAGAAGACAACAACCCTGAAACCTCCAGGAGAACAGGAAGAAGCAAAAACCAGAGCCAATCAAATGAGGATAATGAAAAGGGGGAGGAGGGGTGCACAGGTTCAGCTACACAAACAATGTTACCCTCGGTACATTTAACGTCAAGCCCCGCAGGCGACAACAATGGCGTCAGCAAGGCCCGTCCACGTCGACACGTTGCTAGATTTCTCTCTGGCTGGTTTCAGTTTGCTCGAACAGCACAACGTCCAAACAATTGACAGGTTTTTTTTTTCTGTTCACCATCGCACTCAGCAGCTCACAACTGTGTATAAAACCACGAAGGTCGCAGCCTGACGCTGTTTAAAAAGCCGCGGCCGCGTTTGGTTGAGAATGCGAATCAGAGTATCTGGAGGAGACTAAAAAAAAAAAAAAAAAAAAAAAAGGAAAAACCTGTTTTACAATGGAGCTTCGGTGAGGAGTGTTACTGAGTGAGGTACTGTCCTGCTTTCTAATCCAGGCTTTATGAAGCGAAGGGAAGCCGATCAAAGCGGCGGAGAGACGGCGAAGCGTGGACGTGATTGGTCAGGTGGCTCTGTGGCCACCAGTTGTCAAAACTCGCACTAAAAGACAGTGACATGGATGACAGAATGTCGTCCATGTTAACGAATCAGTTAATTAAAGGTTAATCAGTTAATTAATTAATCCGTTAATTAAAGGTATCAGATATAAATATATTTTTAGGAATTAACCCTCAGAGTTCTGGAGCTATTTTAACCGTTTGTGCATCATTTTTGAGTGTGGCATCTGTACTGACTATCTATTGCCAAAGTTTTTTGTATTGGTTTGACATTGTCAAAACCAAACTAAAACTAGAGCAGAGTATATACAGCAGCACTTTTTGGAGGAAGTGAATCGTCATCCATAAATGAAAAGTGTTTAGTTTTTGTATAACTGGTCGAAGTTGACAGTGATTTTACAGAGTATAACTTAGATCCCTGATGTTTGAAGATGTCACCTCATCATAGTGTTTTATGATCTTTAACAATCCAAACAATAACGTTCCAGTTCTAAGTCCTGTACTCACTAAAACGAAACAGAAACAAGTGAAACAAGCAGCAGCAGTTGAAGTAATTTGTTGTTGTACAAACTTAGAGGTCTAGATTTTACCTGTTGAACTGTCTGATTCTCCAACCTCCAAACTTTCCAAACACGACACCAAATGTAAAAAGAAAAAAAAAAAAAAAAAACATGGCTGACTATGAGAAGTGGTGTTTGTGACGTGATTGAAGGAAAGTGAGTTTGAAAATTACAACTCCCAACAAAATTATACAATCATTATATGAAAATTATATTTTCATAATCAATATAATTGATTATGAAAATCAGTAGTCATATATTTTTGACAGATATTTTTCCTTTAACATTGTAATCACTGCCACACCTGCAAAATCAAAACGGTCTTCACTTCCTGTCTGGCAGGTTGTACATTCATCCATATTTGCATTGTATTTGTGTAGAATTTTATGATCAACATCACTAAAAGAAGTTTGATTCTAAGGATGTAGGTCTTTAATCGAAACCTGAAAGTTTGTTCCCCAGCGTCTGATTGTCTGACTCTTCTTGACCCGTCAGAGTTCAGTGCAAGAAACTCTGATCTAAATGAAGTTTTCAGTCTTGAAGTTTGGATGAAGAGAACATCTGAAGAATTTGTTAAAAGATGTCAAAAACAAAGTTGATAGGAACTTGTTTCATCCTAAATGAAACTAATGTTTGAGCTGAATTTCTTGATGGTCCGTCCAACACTTGTTGAGATAATTTGATTGAATGAAAATCATTCTGTGAGATGTAGGAATGGTTTGTATTGTTGAGGTTTTATAATTCAACACTAAGTATAAATGAGTAATAACCACATGTCTTGGCTGCGGTTCCTTTCAGGTTTCCCAAGGGGACGCTACTGAGAAGCTGGCTCACCAAGTCGCGGCCCAGGTTACTGCTGCTGATCGCAGGGTTGAAGAGGCCTCAGGTGACACTCATGAGGAGGAAAAGGATGAAGCGCACAAAAGTAGCAAAGGCCACGTAAGCGGTAAATATGGCTTATGTTGCATGGAGGAATGCTGAACCCCAACATCGACGAAAACACACGGACGTAAACATGATGCTGGCACGGCAGGTTGTGTTACTGTTGTAAGGCTGGTCGAGGAATGGATATAACAATAATGTTATCTGAAAACATGCTAAATTTCTTTTAGATCAAAACAATGAAAGATCAGTGAGCTAATATTCCTGTTTAAAAGAAAATGTCTTTAGTTTAATTATCATTATCAATGAAACGTTCATACAACTTTATCACCCTACAGAGAAATTTTCAAACTGATGCTAACGTTTGCTCAGTTTTTTTCATGACAACAAATGACACAAATATTCAGGAGGTTTCAACAGAAAGTCCATATCAAATCCAGCAAACTACATAGTTAAATCAGATTTTTTAAAGCAGTTGCACACAAAAAAATCTGTGTCTCTTTGACGCTACTTGGCAGACACAAGACCAGTTGAAATAAATCATTAAAAACAACAAGATACAAAACTGGATACTCACAGTAAAACCACAACACTGGACATTTTTGGACATATCCAGGGTAATGTAAAGTTAAAAGCTTCAGCAGTCAAGAACTTAACTCACCAAGAGCATCTCCAGCGGTGGAAAGTGATGCCATCGTCAGCTGTTGTTTTGCTTCTTCTTAAGTTGCTAATGCTAAATGCATCATGTCCCTGTAGTGTCCAGTCTTACCTGAAAAAGTAGCGCTTTTCAGAGAGGTTTCATAATCTCATCATCATTCGCGGTAATGGGGTTTTGCGTTTAGCTTGTGGTTGTTGATGAGATAAATGTTGAGTTCACTTGACGTTTTTCCAACTTAGTCTGTATTTTTATCTTCGTGTCTGTCTGTTTGGATTTTCTCGCTCACTTTGTTTTGTTCTGTAGAAGTGTCGAATGATGAAAACCCAACACATTTGCTTTGTTGTTCCAGAACCTGCAGCCGGATGCCCCACTTCACCTGAGTCCTTAATGAAGAGGATGCTCTTGTTAGACATAGTAGACAAAGAAAAGGACGACCTGTGTGTTGGATCTTTGCCCCTGCAACGAACTAAAATCCAGGAACCACAAAACAGAGCAGAGCCACAGAGACTGAGACCTCCAGACTAATCCGGATTATGCCAGACCTGGACTGCCAGCTTCAAATGATACCTCTGTTTTGCCTCATTCGATTGAAATGGCTGTGGCCTGTACATCATTCTCATCCAAAGAGAAACCGTTGGCAGAAAAAACCCAGCTGTCCCTGTCAGTTCAGACTCTTTCAGGTTTCCAGGTTGATGTGTTTTGAGGCGGAGTCCAGACCAGCTGCTGATTAAACCCCTAAATCTGACGGGACGCAAACTCTTGCCTCAAGTTCTTCTTTAAAACCTTTCAAGTAGCAACACTGCAACGCTTCACGTAACATATGCACCAAGAAATGCAAACATTACAGTGGTCAGCCCTTGGTGATGTAATGACAAAGATCCTTCACTGGCAGCTATAGTCCCTTAAATAGTGTCCGGGGCCTTTATTTCCAATTCACTGTAGAAACAATCATTTAGATTTGCTCCCATTTGAACTTCCTGTAATGATTTCAAGTTAAAAACTCAGCTGCAATTGAGTAGACAGGACTTGGCCACAGTTAATGAATAATCCAGAACAACAGTGTTGAAAATAGGATGATTATATTGTTGAATTTATTTATCTAAACTGGTAGAAATGTACATTATGCTTACCTGGCATGCACCTTATTTGGCACCAGCAGGTGGACTGCATCCGGTGGCGGGATCGTAAACCTGGCTTCAGATAAACTTTGTTTTTTTTTTTTTTTTTTGAGGAAACAGTAAAATGAGACACATTTGCAGACTGGACCTTCTAGTTTTTACTCAGACTTCTTGTACTGTTGTCGTTGTTTCTTTTTTTCTTCCATTTTATTTTGTTATTGTCATGTCTGCCTGTGCATGATCGTAACTTTCTTCGCTCAAATGTGGGACAATTGAACGTCGATGACTGATGAGATTATCTCACAAACCTCAGGAAATTAGGGTTTGTGATGTCTGTTTACTATGTCGCTGACAGTTTCATGCAAGTTTAAATTTCATTTAACCAAAAATGTCCTTTGGTCAGCAGTTGACAAAAAAGTTAGTCAGGTAATGGAGGAGAGATCAGACGATCTTAAATACTAAAATGATATAATGTTGTGGTTTAAAAAAAATAGTTTGATTTATTTGAAACATTGCAAGCAAGAAAGAAATTATCTTCTATTGGACCAAGTGGAGCCTTCAGTCACATTTTGTTGCTTTAGGAAAGTAATGTTCATAGTTTGGCAGTTTTATATAAAACAGCACAGTGCGATAAAACGAATCTTGCTGCTCTGGTAACTTCTCTTTTCTTTTATGAGCAGTTATAAATTTCTCTCCAGTCCCACAGTTTGAGGCATGCAGTGTGGTTCTGTGATATTTGCTCGCATATTGGTACTATGGATTGACTTCATTACAATGTAAAAACACATCTAATATGTTGACGATTGAAACGTGGTGACACTGAATATTTGTATTGATTTACAGGGCAGCTCTGGTGAAATGATGTGTGGTCCACCAGCACTGATTTGCAGAAGGTTCTGGATATATTTACTCTTGTGTTGTATTCAGGTTTTACTGGTTTAAATCTGCTTTTTTTTTTTTTAGCCATGTTGGGGAGCAGATGTTACTATTTGTTGAAAAGTCAATTTCTGCCACAAAGACTGTGAAAATCAAAACCAAACTTTTCTTTCAGATTGTTTAAATAAATGTTTTGGGAGCTTGTTTATCTCTGGAAGGTGCAGCTATCTATCTAGCTAGCTAATCTCTTTAGACTGTTTAGCATGAAGCTAATATAACTAAAACCAAGAAATACATCAATTATAAGCTGTCGATGTGACATATTACCAAAAGAGGTCATTGACATATACATACATTGTAAATTGCGTTTGGTAGCCTAGAGGCATTTACTTTTGCAAAACTTGCTAATGGCTGTTAGCCAGCAAGCTAAGATTTTGTTAGCTTATACAGAGGTCACTCTTTGTTCCTAAAAATAATTGTATCTTAATGAATGATGAGAGACTATAGAATTAATTAATTATTCTGTATTTCGAATGTATCTTTACCGGTTTAATATCTGTTTTTTCTTTTTTTCAATTTGAATAAATTGCAAAAAATATGCCAGCTAACCACTGGAGTTTAGCTTGCTAGCCCAAACTAGCTTTGTAGCTAATAAACGGCAATGTGTTTTTGATGATATAAGTATATGATAAAATGTTTTGACAGTAACGTGTCTGTAACTGTGAGGGTTCGTCATCTGTCAGGAAAGAATCGACATTTCCGACAAGCTAACGATGTTACATGTTTCTTTCTATGCATATTAGCCTTATAGTAACAGGCAGTTTAACAGCTAAACTATGCAAAAAGATGCATGCTGCTGAACTATTTCTTACCTTTTTACAAGGTATTACATATAAATCCTGACATGCTAACCGACTAGCTTGAAGGTTGAGTGTTGATCTAAAAATGGGTCGTGGCTCCCTGAGAGGTAAAATTAGGTTTTTATCTAATTTATTCATTCATGTTTTGGGGGGTTCTGCCCTTCTGCGCTGCTTTAAGTGTTGGGGTGGTTTTTACATTTTGCAATTAAAAATGAAATAAAACTGGCTAGTTGTATTTAGCATATCATCGCAGCATGTCATGGCTTTGAAAGGCAAAAACTCAAAATCAATTCCCTAACAACTGAAGTGTAATGTAAAAAACAACAACCTGTAAATGGTTTGTTAAATAAAGTGATCATTATACATGAATGACATTTTGACATTTCTTAAATTTTTGACACCTCACTATATGTTTTTATGCCCTTTGACGTCTTACTTTTCTACCATTTTAACAACATACTACACTATGATGTTTTAGACATTAAAATCTTTTCTCCTGATTGGTCGGTTTGGATGCAAGGACGATGATGTCATGACACAAATATCTCTTTTCATTAACTCTCTTTATTACCAACATTTTACAGTTTTACAAATTAACTTTACATCATTTACATTTTATTGTTTTACATTATTTTACAGTGAAGATTTTCCAGAATTAGACAGACATTCATTTTTATTTTTAATTAATTTGTAATTTTATCTGAATCTTCAGCTTTATGAAACATCTAGTTTGATACTGAAGGGTGAACATTGTCATCATTGTCTCAGTGAACAACAATCACTTTTTTTAATGTCATTTCTGTGTATAGATATTCTACTTCACAGTGAGTTTCTGTTGGATGTTTCTGTATCGCAGCAGCTCCTGGTCTGAAACAGACGGCTTGAAATGTTCTAACGCTGTAGAGAAATCCTCCATGGAGAGGAGGACAGGGGAGTCCTCAGAGTCCACTCCTAAGACAGAAAAAATCATGCCATCTGATATAAAACAACATCATCTATCATCATCTATCTCATTGTGGGACTTGTTCTGGTTTCTTACCATTGTCAATGAGAGAGATCTTCCTCTTGATGGCGGCCGTCATGGCATCTGAACAGAGAGCGTAAAGGTCGGCGCCGGTCATGTGAGCTGGACATTGATCCACCACCTCCTCCAGGTTCACGGCGGGGTCCAGCTGGAACCTGAGACCAACCATCAGGTTATATGATTACAGCTCAGTTTAAATGAATCTACTGACATTTACATGTTGCAGTACATGTTACTTGTACTGTTTTATATTCCTGCAGGGGGCGCAGTTCTTACTTTCTGAGAATGGCCTGAAGAACTTGGAGCTGAGAAACTCGATCCTCGTTGATGCCAACGTAGACCAACTTATCAAACCTGAGGAAACAGAGACGTGTTAATTACTAACTTTTTAACCACCAAGGACAGAAACACAAGATTTAAACACAGCACTGACGTATTCTGACCTCTGTGTTGTGTTTTGTTATTAAGTAAGAAAGTTATAGTTTTTATAAAGTAAATTTGTTACATGTACATGCCATATTTTGTGACATTTCTGACAAATTTTGGATGCCATGATTTTTTACAGTCTACTGAAACCTTATGACACTGACATTTTAATGACATTTTTGATGGCTAATGCCTTTTGGCAACATGCTATATTTTGACTTTTGACTGAAATTTCAATTTGACACTTTTATGACCTCAAGTATCATCATGAAGATATAAACAGTGCGTGTGTGTGTGTGAGAATGGCAGCTCTGACCTGCCAGGCCTCAGCAGTGATTGGTCGAGGAGGTCTGGACGATTTGTGGCTCCGATCACAAAAACCCCGACAGATGAGTGCAGAGCATCGAGCTCGGCCAGCAGCTGAGACACAACTCTGTGCGCAGTCACAACAATATGGAGTCAGATGGACCAACATTAAGTATAAAACATTCGTCATGTTACTGCCAGATGAGATCAGGTTAACGCTCACCTGTCCATCACTCCTCCAGAGTCTCCACTACGCCCCCTGCTGGGAGCCAGAGAGTCCAGCTCATCAAAGAAGACAACACATGGAGCAGCTGAACGCGCTCTGCAAAACACTGAACAGCATAGTTGGATATTATCAATAATTCACTAAGTTTTTTTGTATTTGTTTATTTCTGTTTTTCTTGTCTTAAATCATTGATGTTTGAAAGTAGAAAACTAAACTACAACTTCCTCTAGCCTGTGTTTTAATGCCATGTCAGTATGTGTTGCTGTGGAAACTGAAGTGATATGAACCTTCTCTGATGTTCTCTTCGCTCTGACCCACATACATGTTGATGAGCTCTGGACCTTTAACACTGACACAAGAAGAAAAACAGCAGATATAAACGTGTCGATCATCAACACAACAGCAGATTGTTAGAAATGTTCTCAGATCTGATGAAAACATTACTATCACAACTTCACAAAGTTGACATCACTTTAACCCCCTTCAGGTATAAGGGAGGATTTTATTTTGAAAGGTCAGCTGATGGTGACAAGCTGGCTCTGTCTCTACCTGAGGAAGGTCATGGAGCACTCTGTGGCGACGGCTTTAGCCAGCAGTGTCTTCCCGGTGCCCGGTGGTCCGTAGAGCAGGACTCCGGTCCGATGGAGACCCAGAGACAGGAGCTCTGGACGCTGCAGAGGAAGCTGCACTGTGTCCAGGATCTCCTTCTTCACCTGCCGCAGACCCCCGACGTCCTCCCATCGCACATTAGGGATCTGTTTACACAGAGAGGGTGTTACCATGACGATGGAGAAAATGACAGCATAATCAAGTCGACACAGATTGACGAACTGAGGTGAGTGTTTTTTACCTTCGGGGCTCCGATGGCCTTGGATTGAGCTTCCTGCACAGTCTCTAGGGCCGAGACGAAGTCCTGGTTCTGGACTGAGACGCCACTGGAGCAAAGATCCACCTGCTGACGACCAGAGCTGCAAACAGGAAGTTACTGAAGACAACTGACAGCACAAACTACAACTTTGTAAAAACTCTATGTAACTACGTCAATACTGGTTTAAAAAAAATCTTTATTTTATTTTATGTATGTGTGTGTGTATATATATATATATATATATATATATTTATTAGGGGTGTTATTAATCATCTAATCGATGCATTGAGACGTAGACATGAACGATTAAATATCGATTTAGTGGAAGACCATAATCGATTATAGTTAGGGATGTCCAAGTTTGTTTTGAATGTGTGTTGGAAAATATAATTAATTAATTTGTAGCGTCAGTGTTGATTTTGTGGTGACCGCCACACATTGATCATTATGTATGTATGTGAAACCCTGCAATCATCTGGCGACTGTGTCACTTCGTTCGCTTCTTCGATTCTATTCATTGATACGCTTCTGGGTTTTAAAAATTCAGAGGGGTGGGACGGACTTTACCGATCATTTTCTCTGTGACCACTTCATTGTGTTAATATTAATTAACTACACGCTGCAGTGTGTGTGTGTATGTGTGTGTGGAGGACACGGACTGTAACACTTTGATTTACATCACATCATTGTGAGGAAGAGACAGTTGACAAGGAGATTGAGACTTTGAGGTTGAACTGTGGAAGACCAGCAATCTGTGCATTCTGGAAAAGTCCAGAACGGCCATAGTCACGACAGTCCTGATACTTTTTATTTATATATTAGACTGACCGGTCCATAAAACCTGTAGATCAGCAGCCCTTGATGTACACCAGACACGCTGGTCAAAAGTCAATATCAGACATCCTTAATTATAATGTACGACGTGTGTGTTGTTGTTTCTCACCAGCTGTGTCTCAGTCTCCTGCAGGCTGCTCGACCAGCCTCCGCCATCAGGACGTTGATGTCCTTCAACACTGAACCCTGAGCAACACAAACGTTGTTCATTAATAAACTTTTCACTTCCTGTTGGTTTCTGTTCTGGTCCGTTTCCACAGTGACGTACCGCCGTGAGCTTGGCGAGCCGCTCCAGGTTCACGTCCGTCCCCAGGTTAATGTCTTGGCTCAGGCTGACCAGCATGGAGCGCCGCTGCTCCTCAGACGGAACATCCACTGCCACCTGGTGGACGAACGCTGCCATGATGCCCGCAGACAGATCCCTTGGTCTGCAGACCGTCGCCACCACAGCCACTGCCATGCTGAGACACCGCCACAGACAGACAGTTAACATGCGCTTCCACAGTGACAATGGCTTAACCATCCACAAACATTTGGCCATGCCATGACTGTCAGAGACCTGTTGGTGGCGCCGGTGAGCAGCTGACAGAGCGCCGCACGGATCCTGCCGTCCTCCTCCCCGCCACCTCTGGATCTAACCAGGAGCTGCAGGTTCCTGAGGAGCAGGACACAGGGACGCAGGGCGCCAGCGCGCTGGAACGCCGCCGCCAGCTTCACCTCAGAGGCGGCGGGCGTGTCGGCACACACACTCACACAGTCCAGCTGCAGGTAAACAACAACAATAACAACAGGTACCGTGGGTAATTTAAACATGGAAAAAAAAGACAGAAAAAGAAAAGACCAGTGGACAGAGCTTGATAATGCACTTGTTACCAGGACATGAAACATTGATCAAAACAAACTAATCAGATTATTCAAATATGCCAGTAGGAGTTTGTGTTTTTACCTTCAGAAGGTGGAGGTGGAGCCTGCGAGTCGCTGCGCTAATTGCCGCAACCTTCCCACTTCCTGCTGGACCGTGGACGAGGACGGAGCAATGAGACAAAGAGCTGCTGTGACGCAACACGATAAAGACATCACTGATCATGTGACCTTGTCATTTGTAGTGTTGTTTTTTTTTTTTTGGAGGGGGGGGGCATTACCTGTGGTGCAGGTGCGGCAGGATGATGCTGCTGATGAGATCGACGGTTTTGCTGAGGCCGGGTGGAGACAGACTGCTCCACGGAGACGCAGTGTCCTCAGAGAAACACCAGGGGGCGGCGCTGTTGGTGGACGCACCCTGACGTGACGACAAGAAGACAAACAGAACTCTGAGTCGACTCATGAACTCATCGAACCACAGATACACAACAGGACGTCAGGTCAGGGGTCAAGGTCACCATGTAGAGTGAGGTGTGAAGTCTGTCGGCCAGGTGAGCTCTTCCTCCTGCGGATGAACAAACCTTCTGCACTTTGAAGAACAGCACCGGACACCTGACAGAGGTCAAAGGTCACAGTTAAGAAGAAAGTGGCTCCTACAATGATAGCTAATGCTACCATGCATACAGTAAAATATAATTATAGTAATTCATTTACTGCAGCACTGGTGTGTGTTACCTGTTGATGCCCTCAGAGCTGTTTTCCAGCAGATCTGGATGTTTTTCACAGGGAACTGATAAAATGTCTCCCTGAGAAACTAGTCTACGCAGAGAGTATGGATAAATCAGTGAAACATTTCAAAGACCAAAGCTGTGAGTGCGTAAAGTCATGAACATCTGGTCGCACTAATGTTGCGCTAACAGTCCAGATGCTGTTACCTGGGAGTGTTGAAGTGCTGCGACAGCAGGTCGTCGTAGCAGCCGAGGTTGTCGTACAGTGGAGATGTGACTGGCTGGATGTGAAGCTCGCTGGCGAACGGCGGAGAAATTGAGCGGCAGAAACTGTCGGAGTGACCACTGGGTTCTGTGGGTGATGGCTGCCACCTCTGAGACAAAACCAACGATTGATCACAGGAAGGATTAGAGGTTTTATCAATGCAGACACATCAGATGTTTGTGGTTTAACAATCTCACCTTCATCCTCAGTGAGCAGCTGGTTGCTAGGATCATCTCACCCTCAGTCATGTTGAACCACAGAGTCGCTGATATAAAACCTACATCATCATGATTCTGCAGGTCTGGACTCTGTGTCAAATCCACCACCACCACAGAGACTAGTCGCTCTCTGACCTCACTGTGACCTGACGGAGGTCTGGAGGCTGTGCCGGGTCTGGACAGCTTCACCCATTCCTGGTTGAACAGCCCGAGTCTGAGGAGCAGCTGTTTGCTCACGAATACGCAGCTGTCCACGTCCACGGGCTCCCCCTGATGACCCCTGACCCCTGTCCATCGCCGAGCATCCACCACCCGCACATCCACCCTGCACTCCAGCGCCTGCAGGATGCCTGAGAACCCGGAGCCCAGCAGTTTCCTGCTGTCAAGGAGAGATCGTCCTCCTCCAAGACCGTCGGCGTAGTGAGCGAAGTCTGAGACGCACAGTCTGAGTGGCCTGCAGGGCGGGGGGGTGGCGTCCACCGGGTCCCAGCAGTCCGTCAGAACCAGGGAGGTGTCGGCTGTGATGCGTCCCTGCATAACGGGGCTGCACTCCAACACCATCAGGTCCAAGAGCTGCTGCTGCAACAACCACATAGAAAACATGTTAACGACCAGACAAACAGGTCTTGTGATGTCACTGACGGGACATGCTGGAACTACATGTTAGCATGTTAGCATGCAAATGCTGAGACAGCGAGTAAAGCAATGAACTCAAACTTAAAAAATTGGTGTAGTTTCCACCACTGAAGACAACAAGTTGCTTATGCTAACATGAACTATGTAGTGACAGCAAAAACTTAGATAAGGGACCTTTAAGAAAAATGTGATTTGCAATAATTCTGGTTGCGGCTTCTTAATTTCTTAAATTTATATCATTATTATTGTGACAATAACAATATATATATACACACACACACATATAAATAAGTTATATATGCCCTTCGGTTTTATTACATTTATTTAGATTAAAACTAAAGTCTTAATACAAAAAATAAAACTGGACAAGAATTTGTAAAATATAGTAAAAATAAACCATGTCCCGGGTCCTCCTCACCTGTCCCGGGTCCTCTCCCAGGGGGAGTCGGGGCAACAGCAGCGGGTCTCCCTGCCGGGCCAGCAGCCACTGTCCCGGGCGGCAGAGCTCCAGCAGCCCACCGGTGAACTGCTCAGCTCCGGCCCAGCGCAAACTCTGCCTGCTGCGGGCGCCCAGCACCACCCTGTCCAGGTTGACCGGCTCCAGAGCTCGCACAGTCCCGGTACCGGGCCGCTGGATACCGTGGTGCCGCAGGAAGAATCGGCTGACGAACAGCTGCAACAGGCAGCTGGGCTCCGAGTCCGTGCTGGGGGACCTCCTCCCTCCACAGCCCGCCGTCTCCTCCTCGGTGAGCAGATGGACGCGCAGTAAAATCCCCGGTCTCTCGGAGCCGTGAGGCCGCTGCGGGGTGAAGAGGACGGTCGGTGGGTCGGAGTCATTCTGGAAAACTGAGTCCAGGTGAGAGTTTAGTATCAGAGCATCCAGAGGACTCAGGTGAGACGGGAAATTCTCCAGACAGCACAGCTCCACCTGCGCCGCCATCTTTGCCTACGTCACCACCGCTGCTGCTGCGTCACAGTGTCCGGAGCCAGACACCGCCCCCTGGCGGATTATCAGAGGAACTACAACACAACTCTTATTACTGCTAAAAAAAAAATTAAATCATAACAACAACAACAACAACAACAACAATAATAATAATAATAATAATAATAATGAATTAGAGTTACAGTTGTGTTCCACTACATTTATCTAGATTAAAGCTAAACTCAACTGAGTATAATTAAGGGGGGGCAGTGAGATACATCTTACATCACAAACAACTGTTTTTGAAATTGACCAATCCATTCTAGAGGACATTTCTAAAAGAGGAATTTCTATGAAAAGAAGATGTTCAGAATTCCTAGCATTTTTCACATGTTCCTGAATGTGGGTGGAACCGTTCTACATCAAAGACGAGGTAAAAATATTTTTTGAATCTCTGTCACCTTCAAGTACACTGGGTACAATTAGTTTACTCTAGTGGTTCTTGATGTTGGGGTCCGCCTCCTAAAGAATTAAAAAGATTAATTGAAATGGTTTGAGAAATGGTTATGAGATGTGAACTTACTAGACACATCCACTGAAATCTGAGAGATGACAGGGAGGCACAATATGTGACATTACAAAAGTTGAAAGTTTGGAAACGTTGGTAACAACTAGTAAAAAAAAGTATCAATAAGTAACAATCTTTCTTTGAATAGTTGTGGAGCCGAAGGATCTAGTAGAATAAAGTCAAAATACTTTCTTAACTTCATGTTGTACCTCCAACAACCAGACTAGTTTTTCCTTTGGGTTCTATCAAAACTCAGACATGATGCATGTTAAGACTGATCTGATCTGGACCAATGATCAGGTGACGTCCTTGTGTTTTATTTGAAACCATTGAGAAAATAACGACAAGACACCCTTCCACATGATCAAGACTTTACTTCACAGCTCAGTGCCCATTGACCCCCTCACAAACACAACATGGGCTCCAACAACCAGCAGACCTTTGCACTGTCAGCAGAATCCAAGCAGGTACAACTTCCTCTCATGGTTAACCCTGTTTTTCTCATGCGTTAAAAAACAGGCATAGTGCCAACACATTGGAACAGAACGTTAAGGACTTGAAATTTACACAAGATAAAAAATAAAGATGTCTTTATGGGAAATGATTCTATTATATACAATTCAGAGCATAAACAAAATAAAAACACCCAAAAAATAGAATGATTAAAGCATGCCCAATGTTATACCATGAGGAGGAGGCTAGCAGCCGAGTTCACATCCAACTCTTCTCTTTATCCAAGACTAAAATGATTACAGGATATAGCTAGGAATTTCTTACCACATTAACATAGTTCGGGCATTCAAACCAGACAAATTTGATCTTTTTTTCTGGGCCAATAGGAAGGGGAGAACTATATCAATTTAAAGGTACAGCTGTTTGTACATGTTGTTTTCCCTCTACAGATTCAGTGTATTTGCGATATACTTCACCATGCAATGTGAACCAAGCAGGGTACTGTCGACAGAAGAATAGT